>OX346735.1:684055-1368110 GCA_947063395.1 Hemistola chrysoprasaria | reverse complement strand
AACAGGTTTTTTTTATGTACCAATAAAAAGCGTATGATATTGACAGGTATAGTGTTTTAATATTAAATCATTGTTATCAATGAGTGGTATAATATTTTCCAACTTTGGTCATCCCAACTCTTCAATATTAAAACATTTTAAATTTAGGGAATTGAAAAGTTTAAACTCTACAATACCGGGGGGTATTGTACCCCCACAAATATTGTTTAAATTTATCTCTTTTAAGTATTTCATCCTTTACTTTTTGATAGGTGCGATCTTTTTCTCGCCCTAATTTTCGAGTTATCGTTTCTAAAGGTGCGATATTTTTCTCGCCCTAATTTTCGAGTTATCGTTTCTAAAGGTGCGATATTTTTCTAGTCCTAATTTTCGGATGAAGTTGTTTCTATAGGTGCGATATTTTTCTCGCCCTAATTTTCGAGTTAGTCGTTTCTAAAGGTGCCATATTTTTCGAGTCCTAATTTTCGGATGAAGTTGTTTCTATAGGTGCGATATTTTTCTCGCCCTAATTTTCGAGTTATCGTTTCTAAAGGTGCGATATTTTTCTAGTCCTAATTTTCGGATGAAGTTGTTTCTATAGGTGCGATATTTTTCTCGCCCTAATTTTCGAGTTATCGTTTCTCTTTAGCACCTTTGTGCGATATTTTTCTAGTCCTAATTTTCGGATGAAGTTGTTTCTATAGGTGCGATATTTTTCTCGCACTAGCCACTCGTTTAAATCAACCCGAGTATACCCCAAATCTTCTTCAGGATGTTCTGGAGATAAGACTCTCCAGTCCGTGAGTGAGTGATGATTAGCACGGTTTCGGTGTAGGACATCTCCAAGTTAACTCTTTCTGTTTGATCACGAAGTCTCCTGAGATTATGTCAGTTTGACTCGGAGACAGATACTGATAGGTTTCTTGCGACTCTTCTTCACAACCGTATAACATCACAATCACACGGGTGTTTTCTTCCCAAACCATGGTCCAGAAGTTGTGCAAGGTGCTTGCCATCGGTTGCTCCGTTGCTATAAATTTTCTCTGTAGCTCGAATCCACTTACGTAGTTAGCGTTAATATAGTCCGCTCCATCGCTGGTCTGGTGTAAGACCACGCGGGAACCATCCCAGCATGGGATGTTTTCAAAAAGATTTTTGTTCATGTTCTTCGGCTTCTTCCAGTTTTCGAAAGTTCCGTTCATTGGTACTTCACAGATGCGAAAGTACTCTTGAGCTATGAGGTCGGTGTACTCCGAATCAGGAGTCCTTGTTGCGATGTAAGCTTGAGGACCCTCGAAGCCGTCGATGAAGCTTGCGTTGATAGGGACACATGACCTACCTCCGTCTCACAGAGTTACGCAGCTGTGTTTGAAGCACAGCTCTTCTTTTTCAGGTTGGCTGTCTTGGAGGTTTCTAGTAGTAAATGCAGGGACGATTAAAGTCCCGCTCACTTCCATGTTCATTATTTCTTGGTGTTCTTCATTAAAAATTGCAATTGCACTCCTCTTCTCAACTTTTTTCTCAATTTTAAAAAGTCTTTACGTAATACATAAATTTAATCTTTACATAAAGTTATGCCCAGAGCGCGGGGCATATCGGCACCGTCTCAAGTTTAGAGCCCTGCGCCGTCGCCCCATCGCACCCCCCTCCCTAACGCCGGCGCTGCCATCCGGGTTACCAACTCCGGTTCCCACGAAATTTTTCTTTTTGCCGGACTCGGACAAAATTTTATAATATCGGAATAATCATCATCAACGAAATTGGGGAATTCATATGTGAACGCGAGTATTTTCTTTACACTCTCATTCAATATGATCAATGGTATCGAATGAGTCCACTGCTGGAGAAAACTGTTTTCTGAGAGAAAGTTTATCAGGACACAGCAACACGATACACTGGTTTCAGGTACTCCTGACCAGTAGGCTGTGTACGAGCCATGCGTGGTTGTGTCGCATCCTTTCCGCTTAGTTTCATTCGCACATAAAACATCAATCCGTCTTTCATTCATCATCTCGCAAACTTCCTCAATATTGTCATTCATGCCTCCCCTCACATTCAACGTAGCAAAGTGGCTATCCATAGCCTACTTTTCGCCCCCTCGGGAAACGAGACGTGACGGGTTGCGAACCACGTCGCCGCCATTCTGGTATAAATAATTATTTCCCATTGCTATCCCACGAGTAGCGAGGGAATTAACTGTCCACCCATGCAGAGCCCGGCGTGCATGGGTAAGGCTAGCCTGTTTCTGGGTTCGCCAAGTCCCAAGGCAGTTTGGCAAGCTTACGACTAGACTCGCCCCTAGTCACGCAGCCTTCGGCACGGCAACCTTGGCTTGGCTTGGAGTCGTCAGAGCCTCGTTCGTTTGACAGCAGGGTGCACCACGTGCAGGTGAGGTTGACTTGGGTGGCGATATGTTATGCCACCCCTTACACCCCTTAGTACAGTGGTAAGTATATAATATTATAAAAGCATCGCTAGCAATATTATTTTTTATACACGTTTATACAAAGTGATGATGATGCGATCCGGCCGATTTCGACCATGGCGACAACTTCAACTCCGCAGTTGTTGTTTGCTGTGTGCTTGCATGTGGCTTATGTAGCCAATCTTCCTTCTGAATACTCTATTACATTGCAGGCATGTAAGCACACCATTTATATAGTTGTAATTTATCGCCGCAGGTGGTCTGGCTTTTAGTTCATCTCGTTTGGCATCGAGCTCAGAACGCCTCTGGACTTCAAAGTCGCTGACCTTATTTTTTACAGAAGTCCTCCACTCCAATCGTTTGGAAGCTTGCTCTTCCCACTGAGTTGTCTCTATGCCGCATTTTTTCATGTGCCGTTTCAGCACGTCTTTATACCTGAGGAGTTGTCCGCCAGATCTACGCTTGCCCTCCTCAAGTTCAGAGTAAAAGACGCGCTTCACCACTCGCTGATCCGACATCCTAGACACGTGTCCGCACCACCGAAGTTGTCGCCGCATAAGATAGGACTCAATGCCACCTACATTGGCCCTGCGCAGCACTTCAGTATTTCGCACGCGATCATACCATCGGATCCGCAAAATCTTCCTTAGGCATCTAAGGTGGAAACGATCGAGCATGCGGATGTGCCGGCGGTACACGGTCCATGTCTCAGCAGAGTAGAGGATGTTGGGCAGCACAACCGCCATGTACACTGAGATTTTTGTAGACAGCTTCAGATCATGTGAGCAAAAGACCTTGCGATCCAGCTTACCAAACGCTGCAGCTGCAGCGCCGATTCTACTGTTGATCTCTGCGTCAAGGTCGCACTTGGACGTTAACGTGCTCCCCAGATAACGGAACTTGTCGACCTGCTTCAGCTCATCCTCACCAAGTCTTATGGTCAGTGCCTCGTGATTGTCGATGTCCAAGGACATCACCTCCGTCTTCTTGACACTAATTTTAAGCCCGAATTTGCGGCAAGACTCGTCGAAGTCAGACATGAGCTGTTGTAGCCCATCTGGAGATTCTGTCACAAAACATAAATCGTCTGCATACATTATTGAGATAATGTATCACGCGCGGACGCGGTTGTCACTGAGGTGACAACCGCGTATGAGACTTTAGAGCGGGCTTTAAGTCTCGCTAAATTAAAAAGATTGCCGTCGGTGCGAAACCGGATTCGAACACCCTCAGAAGTGGTTTGTAAGACCTCCCGGACTACAACTGCAAAGTACAGGGCGAACAATGTGGGCGCTAAGACGCACCCTTGCTTCACTCCACAGGTAACGGAGAAGAAGTCGGATTGTTCACCGTCGACAGCGACACAGCACTCCATGTTATCATGCAGGAGTCGGAGCAGTCTTACAAACTTCTCTGTACATCCCATCCTCCCAAGCACTACCCAGAGGGCTTCTCGAGGCACACTGTCGAAGGCCTTTTCAAGATCGACAAAGCAGAGGTATAAATGCCGACCCTGTTCTCGGCTTTTCTCTTGAAACTGTCGTACTGAAAATATGGCCTCACAGGTGCCTCGACCAGGTCGGAAGCCAAACTGAGTCTCCGGCAATATTTCTTCAGAGAGTTTCATAAGGCGGTTGAGTAGAGTTCTGGCAAAGACTTTTCCAGGGACTGATAATAGTGTAATACCGCGGTAAGAGTTGCAATCAGACCGGTCACCCTTGTTCTTATATAGAGCCCTAATGCGCGATACTTTAAAAGTTGATGGGACTTTTTCCTCTTTCCACATAAGATCAAAAAGTTCCCATATGGTCGAATGCAACTCCTCACCTCCATATTTAAGTAGTTCTCCTGGTATAAAGTCGATGCCAACCGCGCGCTTATTATGTTGTTGTTTAATGGCAAGAGCAACCTCGCCACGCCTCAGCGGCTCGTCAAGCGTTATGTCAATTGGCAGTTGAGGTATCGAACGAACGTGTTCCATGTCAACTGATCGGTCTACGTTTAGCAGAATGTTAAAATGTTCCACCCATCGCTTCAGCACTTCTTCCTTGCTTTTAATGAGGCTATAGCCACTAGCCGACCTGAGTGGCACTTTTACAAAAAAAGATGAGCCAATTAATTTTCGAACCTCACTGTAGAACTCTCCAAGCTGGTTTGTGTCCGCAAGCAGCTGCATGTGGCGAGCTCTATCTTGCCACCAATTATCTTTTGTCTCCCGAGCAAGTCTGCGCAGCTCCAGGTCACTTTGCTTAATCTCCGCAATACCCTGCGAAGTCGCTCTTCTGTGCTGCCAAAGAAGATACCGGTGTTTGTCAATCGCCTCTCTGAGAACTCCATCATTCTCATCAAACCAGTCCTCGTTCTTCCGGACTCTCAGACCCAATGTTACTATTGCAGCGTCTAAGATATGAGATGATAAAGTTCCCCAAGCAGCGTCGACATCACCAATACCCTCGTTTGAAGGCGGGAGCACGGTAGTCAAGGCTTCGGTATATTTCTCCCTCGTCTTGAGATCTGCAAGCCTATCTACGTTTAAAAACACCGGTTTTGTTCTTCTTGATCTACAAGGACGTCGGAGACGAAGACGTAATTTAGTGACTACAAGCCGATGGTCAGTCCAGCAATGCGCACCTCGCATGACGCGAGTGATTCTGACTTGGGAGATGTCTTTTTGCCGTACGATAGCGTAATCTATGAGATGCCAGTGTTTAGATCTTGGGTGCATCCATGTATTTTTGTGCTTGGCAGGAAGTCTAAACATGGTGTTTGTAATAGCCAGGTCAAATTGCGCACAAAAATTTAGGAGCAATTGACCATTGTCATTCATACCGCCTACTCCATGCCTCCCCAAAACCTTAGGCCAGGCGGTGAAGTCTTGTCCTACTCTGGCATTAAAATCGCCTAAGAGAAGAATTTGCTCTCTTGGGCGAATGCTCCCAATAAATTGTGCCAACTCCTCGTAGAACTGCTCCTTAACGTCATCAGCTTTATCCAGCGTAGGAGCATAGACACTGATGACATTCAGGTAGTTGTCACTGTCTAGGTGAAGGCGCAGAGTGGTCACGCGGTCCGAGATATGTATTGGACACTCCTGCAACTGTTTAACTAGTTGATTCTTGATCGCGAATCCCACACCTGACCGTCGCGGTTCAGACGAGGCGAGTCCTTTCCAATAGAAAGTATACCCGCCGCCGTGTTCCACCAGCTCTCCCTCGTCAGCGAGATGTGTTTCGCTGAGAGCAGCCACATCTACGTTATAGCGAGAGAGTTCTCGAGCTACAATGGCGGTTTTACGTTCAGGACAGGCGTTCTCATCGCGATCAAGAAGAGTTCTCACGTTCCATGCACCAAATGTCAATTCCGTTTTAGTAATTGAATTATTTTTATTTTTGTATCTTCGACCACGCGTTGAGAGATGCGGAGGCAGCCGCGGTTACTACCTTCCGTGTAGGTTGGGGTGAGCATTTGTTTAGGGCACCTTTTCTAGCCCCTTCCTAGGCTGAGCTAGGAGAGCAGTGCCTCCCTAAATAGGGCTGCTCTGACGCTCCAGGTGCTGCCGGATCCTCTCTGTCCCCCCGGTGCAGAGCGGAAGCGACCACGATGTCATACAACACCCCCGGGGCCGCCCATGTGCAGGCCTCAGACAAAGCCCGGTCAGCATCAAACCGAACCTCTCTACTTCAGCCTATCGCCATGGGGCTTTGAGTAATCGGAGTCCAAAATTCGGAAGCTGTCATCTGCGCAGGAAAATTTTTTAGTGCATAAGTGGACGCGCAACCACAGATGCCCTCTCTCGTCCTTGCCCCCCGTGGTCCAGTGGAACGGGAGCCGCTACAACCGGCGGAAGGTTTGGATGCGATAACTGCTAGTGTGCAGGGTTTTATTCGAGTTTTCCTTCTCTTAGAAACAAAAGAAAAAGGATTCAAAAGAAGAGTAGAGGTAAAGATCCCTCAACAGGTTTTATCCCACGAGTCGACATGGGAGGATAGGTGTGGCCACCGTGATAAAGTCACAGCTCTTAGAGCCACTGTTGAGAGGTTATGGGAACAACGATTTTAAACGACAGCTTGCTGCTTTCATTGAAAACCGACTAGCAAGAAGCGACGCCATTACTCCACTACACCTTGAAGAAGATAGAAGGAATGAAAATAAGATGTGATAGAAAAGATACTACTGTCACGGATGATAGAATGTGAAAGTAGCAGCTCGAGCAGTCCGGGGTCGCACACCCGTAGTGGTTCCGTAGATCCACCCTCTGAACGTAAATATATAAATATATATAATATACGTATATAATATACGTAAATATATATAATAACGTTTATACAAAGTAATCTTAGACTAGGACAGTGATAATAAGATAATAATATATAAGTTTTAATTCCAATTTATTTTTTATTTTTTTTCGATAGTCCCACCCTTATAACCCCATACGTATTAGCGTAAATGATCAAATTTTTAATTATATAACTCATTATATGTTATATCATTATAAAAATGATTTTTTAATACAAGGCCATGTACATATTTTTGGCAATGTAATATTGATCTAGTTTTTTTTGGTATGAAGCAACCAACATAAAAGTTTTTTTTTTTTTTTAATATCATAATATTTATTCAAGAAAAATAATCATTAAAAACTAAAATTTAAAACTAGACGTAAAAACAAACTATAAATAAAATATTTGACCAAAATCGCCGTCGATTGGTAGCGTGCCCAGAAGGCTGGCAGCATTGCCACGTTGTATGGCAATGCTGATCCGCTGTGCTAGATATGAGCCAGCCCTCTGGTCACGTGTCAGCTCTACCAATCTCCGGCTGCACTTTTTAAAGACCCTATGGGCGCTTTCCCCCCAGGGTCCTAGAGTCTCAACCCCAAACGGCTCAAATATACATCCACTATTTATATTAGTATATTGCGCCGTTTGAGGGACTCAGCCGAATTGGCGGCAGAGCCAGCATTTACTGCGGTGCCTCGAAGGTGGGACTGCGCCAAAGTGTCGGCACACGTCGCGTCCCAAACTAGGGGCCGTCCCATCCTCCATGGTACGAGGGTCATGCCGTCGGGCCATGGAAGTTTTATATGATACAACATCAATATATTTTTTTCTCTATCATATATCGCCACCTCTTTTAAGTATATAACATATTTTACAGGAAAACCATCAATATCAATTACAAATCTCACCTTAGGGTTCATTTTCACACAGATATAGGTAGAAAAGTTAGAAAAACACTCGTGTAAGTGTAAACACACGTACAATGTCTTTAAAAGTGTACAAAACCAGCACAATACGCGCACGTTATTAATATTGAATTGAGTAAGATATTACCCAATTTATATGAAAACGATGTGTTTCTAAAGACGTCCGACGGCGCACTTTTAAGTAGGGCTAACCACTCGATCACATCAATGTTAATGTCTCCCACGGTGTCTTCAAGATAATCAGTAATGTAATCCCATAATCTTATAACCTCATATGTATCATCATCTCTGAAATCGGTTAATTCATATGTGATCAAAAATCTATTTACATCTCCATTCAACTTGCTCAATGGTATTGAACACATCCAGTGCTGAAGTCTATAAAGTTTAATATCCATGATTTTCCTTGTGGGCCTCTATTTATTAAATACACCTTTCCAGACTTGAGATACTCAAAGGTTTCGCTATTCAAATTATCAAATCTTGCAGGTAATGCGACTGTGCAATTATCTAACTGTACAATCGTTTTGTATACATCATTATTAAATTATTGACATTGTTTTGAAAACCGTCACAATTCGATGAGGTGTGTGTATTTATTGGTATGTCACTCATTTTCACCCATTTCTTTATACCATACATGGTGTTTAAATTATTTAATATATCTTTATTAGCTGATGCAGAAGAAGATGATGATGATGATGAGGATGACTTTGAGTATGAAGACATAATAGTAGATTTAAAAATATCTTTTTGCACTTCAAGTTGCAATTCTGATATAAGATTATCTACTTTGGGACAACCAAATTCTTCGATATTAACATATTTTAATTTAGTTAATAATTTTTCTTCTATACTCCCACCTTTATAGCCCCATATGAATTGTTTTGAAATATCTAATTTATTAATTCTATGAATCAATTCATCGTATGGTATTATTCATCGTATTTAATGACTTGATTAGAAATTTGTTGTTGTAGCGGTTGGTATCTTTGTGATACATGCTGTGTCTGAAATTAGACCTCTACTCAATTTATGCAATTGCTCGTAACTCCAATATATTACATTTTCCAAGGTTAATTTAATCTGTTCACATGTATCACTCAAGGTTATAGTCGATTCATTAGATGCAATCTCATACAACTCTGGACTTTCTGTAATTTCTTCCATTGTTTTTTCTTCTTCTTTCTTTGGATAGGTTGCGGCAGCAGAAGTAGTGGTGCTGGGGGTGGTGGGGTGGCAAAATAGGTGCATAGTAAGTGCGATATTTTTCTCGCCCTAATTTTCGAGTTATCGTTTCTAAAGGTGCGATATTTTTCGAGTCCTAATTTTCGGATGAATTTGTTTCTATAGGTGCGATATTTTTCTCGCCCTAATTTTCGAGTTATCGTTTCTAAAGGTGCGATATTTTTCAAGTCCTAATTTTCGGATGAAGTTGTTTCTATAAGTGCGATATTTTCTTGTCCTTATTTTCAAATTAGCCGTTTTGTATAGGTGCGATATTTTTCTCGCCCTAATTTTCGAGTTAGTCGTTTCTATAGGCGCGTTGATGACACACTTTAGATGACAAAAACTTCAATGGATAGGATTTTAGGCTACTGTGCGTCGGTTTGTTTTCAAAAGTTTCATAAGGAGAGTCATATGCTAATCATATACCAAGTTTATAAAGAGTTGAATTTAAAAAAAATATAATAAATTAAGGCTAGATCCCTTTATTAATTTTTGCTTATACTTAAGTCCGATATGCCATCGGGCGATTTAACACTTGAACAGAAGAAAGTGCAACAAGACACTATATACATAAATGTAATAACTAAGACCGGAAAAGCTAAAATTTCTTTGTTCTTATGCTTATTACAACTGATGGTATTGATATGCTTTCCTTAACTGCAGCTTCGTAAAAACAGCTATCTATGGCACAAAACGTAGCCGTTCTTCCGATGCCAGCATTCCCATGTACAACAATAGCACCTGGCATACGTTGGCTATTCTCATCTGCTTCGATGAAAAATTCTTGATTCTTTATGTTCATCATCACCAAAAACTGCAGAATATCTTCCTCCTCAGGGAATTGGCGTTCGGACCAGTTCAAATATTTGAGGTGGCTTACCTTCTTTGACTCTCCAGTCCGTGAGTGAGTGATGATTAGCACGGTTTCGGTGTAGGACGTCTCCAAGTTAATCTCTTTCTGTTTGATCACGAAGTCTCCTGAGATTATGTCAGTTTGACTCGGAGACAGATACTGATAGGTTTCTTGCGACTCTTCTTCACAACCGTTTAACATCACAATCACACGGGTGTTTTCTTCCCAAACCATGGTCCAGAAGTTGTGCAAGGTGCTTGCCATCGGTTGCTCCGTTGCTATAAATTTTCTCTGTAGCTCGAATCCACTTACGTAGTTAGCGTTAATATAGTCCGCTCCATCGCTGGTCTGGTGTAAGACCACGCGGGAACCATCCCAGCATGGGATGTTTTCAAAAAGATTTTTGTTCTTGTTCTTCGGCTTCTTCCAGTTTTCGAAAGTTCCGTTCATTGGTACTTCACAGATGCGAAAGTACTCTTGAGCTATGAGGTCGGTGTACTCCGAATCAGGAGTCCTTGTTGCGATGTAAGCTTGAGGACCCTCGAAGCCGTCGATGAAGCTTGCGTTGATAGGGACACATGACCTACCTCCGTCTGACAGAGTTACGCAGCTGTGTTTGAAGCACAGCTCTTCTTTTTCAGGTTGGCTGTCTTGGAGGTTTCTAGTAGTAAATGCAGGGACGATTAAAGTCCCGCTCACTTCCATGTTCATTATTTCTTGGTGTTCTTCATTAAAAATTGCAATTGCACTCCTCTTCTCAACTAATTTTAAAAAGTCTTTACGGGTCAGATTTTTTGAATTAACACCACCCATTTTGATATTATTGAGTTGTGAAAAGTTTGGGTGGATTTGGGGATGTTTCACGGTTAACTGAAGGATCGCTTTACAGAATTCGGTACTTATACGATCCTTTTTTTCCTGTTGATTACATCGCTGACCGCAATTTACCTAAGTTAGGTATTTAGTTCAATTCAAAATATAATCGTTAGGGGCAAGCTATGGTTCTCTCGCCAGTTATTGTATAAAAAGTGGTTTATATATGCGATATTTTTCTCGCCCAAATTTTCGAGTTAGTGGTTTCTATAGGCGCGATATTATTCTAGTCCTAGCTTTCGGATGAAGTTGTTTCCGTAGGTGCGAAATTTTTCTCGCCCAATTAGTCGTTTCTATAGGTGCGATATTTTTCTCGCACTAAAGCACTCGTTTACATCAATCCGAGTATAAGATGTTCTGGCGATAAGACTCCAAAATTTTATAATATCGGAATATTCATCAAGCAAGTGTTCTCTTTATATAAGTGTTGGGCAAACATACTTTTTTCTGTTTAGTACGTCATAATGTCGTACTCTTAAACTATTTCGTATGAAGTGTGTCTCAATAAATGGATTTTCTTTCTTTCGTTCAATCTTAGCTCCATGATTTCAGCTACTGCTGCGGCAGGCAAATTAGCCTCAACCCTTTTTTTTTTTCTTTATTGACCCAGGGAAATCTGCATACAGATAGATGCCCGGCCATGCGGGGGGCAGAGCCGGGTTATATCGAGATGGGAAGTCCTTGAAGGGATCTTCCCGACCATCTCTGGGGGTTATCTATCCTGCGGGATGCCATGTGTCGGGGCTGCGGGCACGCCGAATCACTCATCCGCAGCCCGGACGGCGTTTGGTCCTCCGTAGAGGACGCCCTCTTCGCCGCCAAGTCTCAAGGCGCGCGCGTACCACCTCGCAGGTCTATTGTTTTCGGCGGTTTCAATCTGTTGTAACTGCGCAGTAGGTTGTTGAGCATTTTGCTCTTTAAGCCATTGAATGCGTTCCGCAGGGTGAGGTTTCTGTTTCTCATTCTTCAATCTTTTATTTTTATTTTTTGATTGGATTATCAAAGATTTATTCACAAACTTTTTCCGTGGTGCCATATTTGTGTCGATGTGATGCGAATGTTCAGGTGTTAACCTTGAATTATAATTCGTCTTGCTGTGAAAATAAAAAAAATTTACAACTTTATTTACAACTTTTTTTCTATTTTAATTGAAAAGATATAACCTCCTATTTTCGCTTACAAAAATTAATGGTTAATGCAGGCTAAAAAAATATTTTTATTGTTTCTTTAAAACACAAGTTAAAAGAAATCACACGGTCCATCTTACGGCAATTTTTTTTTTTAATTATAAATTGAAAGTATATTTATGTGCCTAATCTCCCCTCCCCCTCGTACCTAAATTTAATCGTACGTAATTTAATCGACCGTGACACGAGTGTCACGGTCACGGTGCATACGAGTATGTAGTCAGTACAAATCAAAAGGAACCGGGTGATAACAAAACCGAACCAAACCGAATTGAAACGCCGAATATAGTGGAACGCGACATTCAATCGCTGCAGCAACCACCTTCTCCACTGTTTGGAAAATGCAGCAGTGGTTTAACTTACACAGAAATTGATGATCTTTCAGATGAGCTCTAGTTTTTTGAGGAGATTGATCATACTAGATACCTTAAGGTATCAAATTATTTTTATTAGCGATCTTCTTTCTTCATTGACCTCATGCAAATTTCAATACCAATTTCAAATTACCTAAAACTATTCGTACGCGACCGTGACAGGCGTATTTAATAAGTGTAAATCAAAAGGAACCGGGTGATTGCTGACAAAACCGAATATGGAAATATGCAGTCAAATCATACCACTACTACACTGCATATTATCATACTTTGCGCAAGGGACTAAACTAAAAGATCTAGAGTATTTTCTCCATATTTGCTGTAGTTTGCAACTAGTTGGTGCTTTGGGATTGGAAGCGTTTTGTTCAGAGTTCAGGAATCTCTGTAAGGCACCCTACACTATGCATACATACGTGCGCCTTAACATTTATTTTTATGATATTTGGTATTAAGAACTGGCTGGCACACAACGTATTTTGGCACTTTTCTACTGGGAATATAATATGTAATAATTATAATTAGTAATTAAATAATTATAATAGAATAATAAAATGTCATCGGCAAGTTTCAGAAACGTAAAAGTTAAAGGCGATTTTTCATTTATTTAAATGTTTTTCTCAAGTAAATAAATTGTAATGTTTCTTCAACTAGCCATATTTAATTTAAAATGTGCGTAATTTAATATATTAATTATAATTATAATTAATTTATAATAAATTTAATATTAATGTAAATAAATGATTATATTTGTAAATATCGTTTTATTTCATAACAAGGTTTATAAAGATAATTATTTGAAAATAAATTGTGCTAAAAATCCTAAAAGTGCTTATAGCTCGACAGAAAAAATTGAAACGAAACCAAGAAGTGTGTCATTCAGTAAATTGTTTTTATTGCTGTATAAAGTGGCGGCAATATTTACTCTTTTCTGTCGAGCTATAAATATTAAAAAAAAACAACAAAAAGTGAGTCCGTTTGTACCTGAAACAAGGATACAGTTTTAGTATTTATATTTAGTATTTATGAGCTTAAAAAAGTAATCATCATCATCTCAGCCGTTGGTAATCAGTTCTGAACATAGGCCTTCCCCATAAAGGGGGGTTTTGCTTGTTGTGACACGCTTGTTGTGCGGTTGTCGAGCGCAGGTGATGGTTTGTTGCAGGACGCTGCCTCAACTGGATCTGTTAACCCGCTGCCACGGGGAGAGAGGGGGAGTACTGTTCTAAAGCTGTGGAGTTATCCAAAGCTAAAAAAGTAATCCTAATTCCTATACTAATACTATATGTAAATGTGAAAGTTTATGGATGGATGTTTGTTACTCTTTCACGCCAAAATTACCGAACCGATTGGGCTGAAACACTATTATGTACTACTATTATGTATTATGTAATACTATTATGTAGCATAGACTCTGGAATGTTAACACATTCACTGCTGAAAACACATACCTTGTGTTTTTTTTTGCGCAACGCAAGTGCGATAAAACACGCCAGGCGTGTTAGCCTACTTTCAATACAACTGTGCGGCGAAGTGACGAGTGTGTTTATTTCAGACGTAACGCCAGTGCGGCAAAACACAACAGGTGTGTTTGCTTGTTTTTTTTTTTTTTTTTAAGTATTTTGACTAGCTAGACTGTGCCCTGGTGTTTAGGGACAATGCCTGCTCATAACTATTATATATACCAAAAATAATCAACTTAAAAAAAAAAGTTGAAAACAGTAAGGTGATAACCCTGGTGGGGCAAAATCCACCAGGCATTTCAAGTGGCTGAATCCGCCCCACCAAGTCAATTTAGTGAGGCATATTCCGCGAAATAATTTGTTGCATTCCACTATACCCCACCAGTGGGGCGGCTTGGTGGGGCAGGGTGGAACAATCCTGTAGGTATTACTTTAATAGTACTTTTTATTTTAAAAACTAATAGGAAGTCAGTAAGAAACTGGATTAAGCTATTCGTACCTTGGTGTTTATCTTTATCTGAATAAATCGCGTCATAAAGGGTATTTGATATTTATTAAAAATCTATCATGAATTTCAATTTTGTTTACAAACAAACACTAAAAAAAAACTATCATAGCGCTCTGCATGTATCGAATGCTCATTCTACAATAACACTAAATAAATCAAACTTTTAAAAATAGTTACAAAATTTCTGTTAACACACGTAGATAGTTTTATATACACTAAGCGAACAGTTAAACCGTTTACGTTTGGTTTTGTGTGGCGAATAAACTCACAACAAGTGAAAACAGAAGAAAAAGCGATAAGTTACAATTCATGGCTGAAGGCGCCTCAGTGGTGCCATCAAAGTCCCTGGCGTTAGGCACCACAGTGGTGCCACGAAATATTTGTTCGCCGCCAGGCGCAAAAGTTTGTTAAAAAGACCGCCTCATTGAACCATTTTTTTCTTTACAACTGGCTCAGTGTAACTATATTATTATTGTCAAGAGATAAGTTTACATTTTTAACGTTCGAATTCTCAATATACACTTATTGTTCGCCCACATGAAACACGAATAGCGGCAAAATATTCCCACAGTTTTACAGCTCGCTTAGTAGAATTAGGTACGCGGCGCGACGGTGGCGTCTATTTAGTATTTATTATCAACAACAATAAGACCTTCCGCGAAAGTTTCTGTCGCTCTGACAAAAACAATAGAAACCGAAAACGGTTTCTTTTGTCTGTCTATTCAAAACTGCCGCTTCGAAACCGAGTTTTATGGTCATAAAAGTCTTAGCGCAGTAGGTAGGTAGTTCAAAACAGCCCGACTGTAGTTATGTTATCCAGCTGCGCTGCTCCTTTTATTACATATATTTTTAAGCCAGTCTGTTTTCGACATTCGTAGTGAACGGTTGTTCGTAGTGTTGTGTTGTGTAGTGTTGAGTTGTGCATCCACCATGTCTGCTAACGACATTGAACAAGAACTTTCTGCTATGTTTGGAGATTCCGATATGTAAGTACTATTTTAATTACTTTGTATTTAGCATTCGTCAAATCAGCGAAATATATGTCAGTTTTATCTTAAGGGAAGAAGATAATTTCGCTTCCTCTTCTTCATCCTCTTCATCCGAAGAGGAAGTAGAGGAGAATAGCCACCAGGTGGACCCCGACTGGGCTGAGGGTGGTGAGCTTCAGTCGTTTCCTTTTACAAATGTCGGTAATTTGAATGTTGGTCCAGCAGAGACCACTTTAGATTTTTTTCTTTTATTTTTTAACACCACATTTATGGCGACTTTAGTTTCAAGTATTAACACTCACGCGATTCAAGTTTTATTAGAGGCCGGCGGTTCTAGTAGTAGAATTAGTAATTGGAATGATACTAACGTTGACGAAATCCGGATTTTTCTTGGCTTGCTTTTTCACATGGGAACGATAAAATTAAACCGCATTAATGATTACTGGAGGAAAGACTTTTATTCAAACTTATGTTCCCCAAATTCTTGAGTCGCGACCGATTTTTGCTAATTTTACGAAATTTAAGTTTTTTAGATTCGAATCTTTATAATAACGCAGACCCTAACCGATTTGTCAAACCTATTATAACCTTTTTTAACAGCCTTATGAATACTTTAGTGAGTCCTCCAAAAAATTTAACAATCGATGAAAGTGTTGTATTATGGCGCGGGCGTTTAAAGGTAAGACAGTACATTAAAGGCAAACGACATAAATATGGTGTTAAATTATGTGTACTTACGGACACAAATGGTATTACGCAAAAATTGCACATGTATTGTGGGTCAAATGATGTAGATTTGCAAGGTAGAGGTCATTCTGATAAAGTTGTTATGATGCTAATGGAAGATTACCTTAACGCAGGACATTCTCTTTATATGGATAACTTTTATAATAGTGTCACACTTGCTGAAAAATTATTAGACAATAAAACTTATGTCACGGGTACCCTTAGAGCAAATAGATCACGCAATCCGCATAGTGTTACAAAGGCCAACATTAGCAAAGGTTCTTGTATTAGCAAGTGTAACTCACGCGGTGTTATTGTTAGTAATTATAAAGATAAAAGAAATGTTTTAATGATTTCTACAGAACATACTTCAGATTTCGTTGAAAACACAAACCGACACGGACAGACCCTTAGTAAACCTAAAGTAATAATTGAATATAACAAAAACATGAAAGGTGTTGATAAAAAGGATCAAATGTTATCTTACTACCCTTGTTATAATAAATCAACCAGGTGGTATAAGAAAATCATAGTAAATATAATGCAGACCATGATGTTAAATGCTTTTAAACTATTTAATGAACTTAAGAAACTAAATTCTAACCAGAGTATGACCTATTTGAATAAATCTTTTTGAGTTTGAGATTGCATAGTAAAGTTTATTTGTTTTATAACTCGAGTGAAGTTATTCGACATGTGTGGGAGAGAAGATGAAATACTCTGCACTGCTCCCAAGTTTTACAACCCAGCTGCAGCCAGTGAAAAATAATACTATATAAGCTTTTCATGTAGTATCTAGGTATGGAACCCTACACTAACTAGGGTAACCAATACAATCATTGGCACCTAATCGTGACAGATGTCATTCAATATGGAATATTTTCAATAATGCGTTAGTAGTGTTAATACACTCATGTCATTTGATTTGTTGATTATTGGTGATAAATTAAATAAATAATTCCAGTTCGAATATTATTAATATGTATTCAAAATCGACATTTTTAGCAGCAGTGGTCAAAAAGTACAATCATTGGCACTCAAGTACAATCATTGGCACTCAAAAAAGTACAATCATTGGCACTAAAAAAAATTTTTTTTTTCTTTATTCTGATTATTTCCTCGTCTCTGATTGGATTTATGTCTGCAGATTTAAGAATTTGTCAATTATTATGGTATTCAGGATGATTTTTTTAAATGGGTATTTAGGGCGTTCTCCGAAACTACCGGGAATTTCGAAAAAACAACTTACGTGACCGATTTCAATAGTAACTAAAACATCATAATCAACATTTTAAACGGTTTTAATAAACTTGATCTGTTTGTTGTGGCTTTTTTGTTTGTTTCTTAATAATTCAATTTTACCTCTTTTTACTGTTGATTTATTTATCTGATATTAAGTAAACATATTTAGTTCTAATTAGAATATAATTGAATATATTTGGTATCATTACATATTCAAGATGGCGGCCGCCACAAAATAGCGGATTACTTACGTATTTCAAAGTCCCCAAAATACGGGTATTAAATGAAAGGCATTGACTAGAAAAACACTGAGAAACTAAAAATAAACACTTCACTGCAGATATTAAATACAATCATCTAGTCAAAAAATAATTTATTAACTAGGTAGATAGGTGAATAATGGCTAGAGGTAGAAGTGTAATGGGAAACACTACCCAGACGTAATAATTTACTAATCCGTATCCAAAACAAAAGCTTTTTTTACGGTAAGCTTGCAGTAGATAAACTGACCACGACTTATTTCATTGTATGGGGTCAACAGTTTTCGAACGGTATAATTAAAATTTGACCGTAAGGCTTCGCTTAGCTTCGACCGTGTCGAACCTTTTAAAAATCACATTAGATCCTGGCCCCGTTTCATTTTATTACATATAAGGTTCCATACGAAACGGGGTACAAAAAGGGGTATGGGTATGGGGTATGGTAAAGGGTATGAAGTGTCAATTAATATCTAATACCTAGGTTGTCTGCAATTGCTGCCGTGTCTGCCTTGGAGCTAAGCAAAAATCTAATTTTGATATGTACGCAAACAAAGGTACGGCGATTAAATATAAAGTATGGGTTCTTCGATACTGAGCTAAATTTCCTCATAACTTATTATTTCAGCTCTGTATTGAACCCTACATTAATCATAAATAGGTAGGCATACCACCCTGACAATTAATAATTTATTTATTTATTATTTACGTATGCATTTGCGGTTTTTTTACCCTGAAATACTTTACATTAGATATCAATAAATCCTATTCCAACGAAAGAAATACAAAAAAATGGCCAACATTATGCCAAGGTACAATCATTGGCACATGCCATGGTATAATCATTGGCACTGCCAATGATTGGATTTGATCGATAATATATGTTAAATCCATGCGATATAAATTCCATTACTATGTAAATGAATTTCAACACCAAATAAGTCGCATTTTAAAAAACATTTAATAAGTACAATGATTGGCATAGGTGCCAATGACTACACCGTCATAGAGTTCATAGTGCAATTATTGGCATATCAAAAACTGGCAAAGTAATCATTGAATTGCAAATCTTACACAAATGTCCCAAATTATGCACCTTCTCTTACGTAAAAATTACAAACATTAAACAAAACTTGCATAAATTTAATTATTTTAACGCAGTTTTCTTTTCTACTTCTCAAACTTTTTTCATATCATCAGCAGCAATGGCGCGCATATTTATGAAAAAAATAAATCCCGCCAATTTAACTGTCAATGTCACTTACAATTTGGTTTTGGCAGACGCTAAATTTAAAATACTATTTAGGAAAAACTATTAGAAATGGCTGCAGTCGTGTTGTGTTATAATATTACGATTCAAAGTTGAAAGTGCCAATGATTGGGGGGGTGCTAACAATACTACCGGTTACCCTATTTATTTTTCTTGCAGACCTGGAGCTGCGCCACCACCGCCTTCACCACCACCGCCACCACCACCGCCACCGCCACCGCCACCGCCACCGCCCCCATCACCAGTTGGTGGGGAGAGGTTTGCAAACCGGCAGAGAGAAATACTTCGCCTCAGAGAGGCATATGAGCCTCGTAGGGCTCCCCTCTCTGAGGTCGAATTAGCCGCATTGCAAGAGCGGTGGGCGGCGGCCGTGGTAGCCGCCGAAGAAAGAATGAAGCTGATCAGGGAGCTCTACTAACAATCACTAACAATGATTGTTAGTAGAGCTCCCAAATAATAATGAATTTGTAAATAAAATTAGTGAGTAAGGAATAAATATTTTTTATTTTACCCAAAAACTTCACTACTACTGTGTAGAAAACATTACATGAACTTTGTGTAGCTCGACACAAAAGAGTAGAAACGGAACTAATTTAAAGTGTATGTGTTGATTAAATTGTTTTTACTCTAGTAAGAGACAGTGGCGCCCCCACTATTTTCTACTCTTGTGTCGAACTATACATTAGACTTACCAATGAAAAACTCCACAGGTACAGAAAATTTTCCCCCTTGAAAAGATATTCTCGTAAGTAACAATTACTTTGAAGTTTGAAGGTATGATTAGATAGGTAATACAAATCGATCAAGATACTTACTGACATATCTTGCAGTTAGTATGTTGGTCGACTTAATAGTACAAATCCAAACATAATTTTTTAACATAATTTCGTCGTTTACTCGTGTCACAGGCAGACGTGTGTCGCTCTTCACAATAAATCTCAAATACGAAATTTTGCAATTGGCCGATAGTGTAATTTACGATTCCTGCTTGCTCTCACGCAATCTTGACGAGAGGCTCCACCTACTGGGCGGTTCCTGAGCAAGATAGCATCAATTCACACAACTCCAACGACATTACTGGTAAAAGTACAAGCTGGGATTGGAAGAAAAATCGAAACCGACGAAGAGACGCGAACCTGGTACGCGACGATCGGGAGTTTTCGTGTCGAACGGTCGTACCAATAGGCTATCGAGACCTTGAAGCCAGAGGCGAAATTAGACAACAAAATCGAGTGCTACGAGATTGCTACGCGTGCCTACGTCAGAGTCGTGTGCTACGAGATTGCTACGCGTGTCTACGTCAGAGTCGTGTGCTACGAACCATTGGTAAGAGCTACACACGCAGCAGGCTTATTGCACTAGGGCGAAATAAAATAAGTGTTTTACTAAATATTTTTCTACGTGCTACTTATTTTTGCGCTGCTTGTTTCTTGCTAAAGACTTCCGCATATTTTCGGACTTCTGCTCAATATTATTATTAATAACGCTACAAAATGTCAGTAAAACGCACACCGCCTAAAAGCGCTAAGGATTCACAGACTAAATCGGATTCGAATTTGCCTCTATTGCTACAGGATGAAGGTGTTTACCCAACTACGTTGCGTAACAAACGTCCACGCACTCGCACCCAATCCGGCTCTCCGATGCATTCTTGTGATAGTGTAAGAGATGAAATAAATGATATTAAAGCATTAATGATATCCTTCCAAACCGAGCAGTCTGCCATTTTAAAAACTCTTATATCGGATGTCCACGAAATTAAATCATCGAAGACCGAACAGTCTGCTATTCTTAATAACCTGAAGTCAGATATAAGCGAAGTAAAGCAGCAAAACAACAAAATCCAAAAAACAAATGAAGATTTAGAGAAATTAATAGGATCAATGTCACTAAACTTTGAAGAAATAAAAACTAAAATAGTAAACTTAGAAATGGAAAACAAGGAATGTAATGATAAAATCACATATATGCAAAATCAATTGACTGATGTTGTGCGTTTGTCCCGCCCCTCTGCTATAGAAATAAAAAACATACCTCAATCAAAAGAGGAGACCACAGAAGACTTAAAATCTATAATTCACAAGCTCGGAGAGGTGCTAAGCATAAACATACCCGCAGCTGACATTCGTGACGTGTATCGCCTTCCAGGGAAGCCAGGATCTACTCGGCCAATCGTTGCGGAATTCACTACCGTCAGTCAGAAGAAAAGCATTCTATCTGCAGCCAAGGCCTTTAATAAGGACCGCACTCCATCGGAAAAATTTAACACTGGTCACCTGGGCCTCGCAGTGAAAACCCCCGTCTATATAGTAGAGTACCTACCAGGCTCAATGAGACAGCTCTTCTATAAAGCTAGACAATTCACTAAAACACATAGCTACAAATACTGCTGGTCAAAAAATGGAAGAATTATGGTTCAGCGGGACGATCAATCCAAAGCAATTTCAATTCAGAACGAGCAGACACTCAAACTCAAACTCAAACTCAAACAGATTTATTCAAATAGGTCATAATCTGACACTTTTGTACGTCAATGAAGATACAGTACTGAGTCTACCGTGCGTTCGGAAAGATACCTCTACAAGAAGAACGCACAAGAAACTTGTAGGGCTTAATTTTTTCAACAGATAGTTTCACAATATTTGGTTTGGTTACATTCGTTTTCTTTGAAGGTGCCGCGAGGCGGCTATGCAGAAGTTTCCAGGCATCTTTGTCCTCTATGTACTGGTTGACTTTATAATAAGCCTTCTTAAGTAAAGTAGATTTTATATAGGTTTTGAATTTACCCTCTGAGAGCCCAGTTATCTCTTTTGGGATTTTATTATAGAAACGTACACTATTTCCTAAGAATGTCTTTTTATTTGTTTTAGATAATCTAAAGCTAGGTACAGCTATTTTGTCTTTATTCCTAGTATTAAAATTATGAAGGTCACTATTTAATTTTAATTTATGTAAATTTTTACGCACATACATGATGTTCTCATAAATGTATAAGGATGGTAGGGTCAGTATGTTTATTTCTTTAAATAATTCCCTCAGGGATTCGCGTGGACGCATCTCATAGATGGCACGAATCGCACGTTTTTGTAGTATAAAGATAGTTTCTATATCTGCAGCTGACCCCCACAACAGAATCCCATAAGACATCAAGCTATGGAAATATGCAAAGTACACTAATCTCGCCGTGGCTACATCTGTTAGTTGCCTAATTTTATAAACCGCGTAAGCTGCAGAGCTTAGTTTCCCTGAGAGCTCGGTGATATGAGTGCTCCATTGCAGTTTAGAGTCTATATTTATGCCAAGGAACAAAGTTGCATTGTCAATATTGAGTCTTTCACCGTCAAGAACTATGATTGGTTCGATACTTCTGACATTAGGCAACGAAAATTTCAAACATTTAGTCTTTTTCGCATTCAATAACAGATTGTTTGCTGTGAACCATCTGGATATACTTGCTAAAGTATTATTAACATGTACTAGTGAAGTATCCTTCCTATCAACTTTAAAAATCAATGACGTATCATCGGCAAATAGAACTATATCTGCTAGACCGTGGACCATGTAAGGCAAATCGTTAATATATGCCAAAAACAGGAAAGGACCCAAAATTGATCCCTGTGGGACTCCCATCTTGACAGGAGAACTAGCAGATGTGATACTATTGACGCTAACCTTCTGCTGCCTACTAGACAAGTATGATTCCACCAGGTTCAGGGCATTCCCATGAATTCCATATACTTCTAACTTGCGCAGTAACGTGCAGTGTTCTACACAGTCGAATGCTTTGGAAAGGTCACAAAACACTCCAATGGCATCCTGTGAACTCTCCCAAGCCTCCAAGACAAGAGTCATGAGATGACAGCCTGCATCGGTTGTTGATCTGCATTTGGTGAAACCATACTGGTTTGAATGCAATATTCTATTTCTATTGAAATGTGACAGCAGTTGGTTTAGCATCAATTTCTCAAAGATTTTACTTAATACTGGCAAAACAGAGATTGGCCTATAGTTTGAGGGATCTGTCTTACTTCCCGATTTAAAGATAGGAGTGATTTTACTTATTTTCATTAGTTCTGGAAACGTGCCTTTATCTATGCATAGGTTAAATAAGTCTGCTAAGTAAGGAGCAATTGTGTTTATTATAGAATCTAGCATTTTTACAGATAGACCCCATAGATCTTCAGTAGCTTTAACATTTAAACTCTTGTACGTCTTTTTGATATCAATTAATGAGATGTGTTCAAACGAAAATTCAGGTATGGTGCGTTGGAAGTTTTCTTTAAGAAAAGCCTCCGCCAAGTCTGGGGATGAATCAAGTGACTTGGTCGCGTTCAGGGCTATGTTAGAGAAGAAATCGACAAAAATATTAGCGACTTCCTCAACATTTGTAATGTGTTCATTATTAATTAATAATTTATATTCAGAATCTCTACATTTATCTTTACCTGTTTCTACGTTTATTGTTTTCCAAACCGTCTTAATTTTATTACTTGATTTTCGAATTTTGTCTCTAATATTTATGGCTTTTGCTTGGATGCACACAGCTTTAAAAATTTTTGAATAACATTTAACATACTCATGAAATGATTCTGAATTGGAATGGGCTTTATCCCTATATAACTCATACATATTATCTCTACTTTTCCTGATACCCTTGGTAGCCCAATCACTAAATTCTAGTTTCCCATTCGAGTGTAATTTCTTTTTGGGACATATCTCATTGAACTCCTTACTTATTACAGAAAATATGTTTTCATAATTGAAATTAGGGTCTTCCTCAGACTCACACTCACAGACCTGTTGAAAGAGGATTGACTAGATGCCTCAAAACGTGCAATAATGTCGAAAATAGCTAGATATTATGTAATTTTAGTAATAATCCTATTACTGTATAAACTAATTGATAAGCATTCTAATTTCAGTACCGTTACCCTTTCACAATCACAGACACTCACACACCAACACTCTCCTATACATCCTCACAAAAAACTCCATTGTTACGCTCGCGAAGAACCAACCGTGAAAATAAATAAAAACCCCAAAAAGCTCTACACAAATCCCATTAGGCCAGTGTTGGCTAGTAGGGATAACCAAGTAATGAATATTGAATATGGTTGATGTAGAAAGACTAGGAATTGATATTGACACGGTTGGTTTGTCGTCAGCCTATACATGCTCCCCAGAAGACTGCTTAAATCATGTAAATGTAAACAGGCAATCATTAAAAGTTCTTCATTTGAATATACGAAGCATAAGTTGTAATTTTACTGGATTAGAATCACTTTTAAATGTATTACAGATTCAATGCGATATAATTATACTGTCGGAATGCTGGCTACGTAGTGTAATGTATATCCCTATTATCGAAGGGTTTAATTCGCATCGGACCACACGGACCTTAAACCAAAATGATGGCGTGGTCATGTATGTCCGTGAAACCATTGAGTGCACTATCGTAGAACCAGACTTTGATGAAGCAAATTGTTTGATATGTCAACTGGGTACCCATACAGCCATTGTTGCTATTTATCGACCTCCTTGTTATCATAATATAACTAGCTTCTTAAATTCCCTCGACTCTATACTTCAGTCGCTATTGAATTTTAGATATATATGCGTCTCCGGGGATATAAATATAGACATTAAGCCCGGTTGTATGGACAGACACACAAGTGAATATCTAGACCTAACAGCCTATCATGGACTCTTGCCAGCTCATTCGCTTCCCACCAGAGCAAACAATTGTCTAGATCATATCCTACTAAAGAGTGACAGAGAATCAGTAATAATTATTATTGAGACGTACATTACAGATCATTGTCCTGTTCTCTTGTGCCTTTATAAAGGATATAGAGAAAGCTCTACACAGATACGTTCTCGTACTGATTATTGTGGTGTCTTAAAAGAAATCGGAAATTGTAATTTCTCCATGGTTATATCCCTTCCTTCCGCCTCAGCAGCTGCTGACTTCCTCACCACACAACTAATTGCCATAGTTTCCAAACACACAAGTCAGACCACTTGCTCTAGGAAGAAAAAAGTTATAAAGCCTTGGATCACGCAAGGTGTCCTCCGATGTATACGAAACCGCGACAAGCTGCACAAAAAACTGAGTAAACACCCACATAACCAAATCTTAAAAGTTACGTATTCTAGGTATCGAAATTTTCTCACGAAACTATTGAAGAAATTGAAACGCAACTACGAAAATAATGAATTTTCTAATGCAAAACGTAACCCAAAAAAAACATGGCAAATTATAAAGGAAATCACGCATATACAGCGCTCACCCCCATTGGGGAAGGAACTTCTAACTGTTGCAGCTAATCCTGTTCTGTCGGCTAATTCTGTTAACAAATACTTCGCAAGCGTAGGCGCAACTCTAGCTAGCAAAATTGTGGCTCCTAAATATGTCCCTAATGTCCCAACTGAAAGTCAGACCCTTGGCTCTCTTGCTGTTTTTGAAACGGATGCAAAAGAAGTAGAAAATGTAGTGATAGGCCTTCGCAGTGACTGCGCTGTTGGATGGGATGGCATCTCTACCAAAATCTTAAAACAATGTCGTCATGTACTAGTTCCTGTCCTTGTTCATATTTTTAACATCTCTATAAATTCTGGAGACTTTCCATTAGCCTTCAAAAAAGCCTTGGTTCTCCCCATATACAAGTCTGGACACAAGAAGAGTGCAAATAACTATAGACCAATTTCTATTCTAACATCCATGTCAAAAGTATTCGAAAAACTCTTAAATACTAGGCTTGTAAATTACCTGGAGGCTAACAAATTGATAGCTGAAAACCAATATGGCTTCAGGAAAGGCAAGTCGACAGAAGATGCTGTTTGCGCGCTCACGGACGTAGTGGCAAAAGCCCTGGATGAAAAGAAAAAGTGTTTAGCCATCTTTCTGGATCTGTCAAAAGCTTTTGACACAGTGTCTATTCCTCATTTGCTGACGAAAATGGAACTTATTGGCGTTAGAGGATTAGCCCTTAACATTTTCAAAGACTATTTAAGAAATAGGAAGCAGATGGTAAAACTGGATTCTGTCACTAGTGCAGAAGAAAATATCGACTTCGGAGTGCCGCAAGGCAGTATTTTAGGCCCAACCTTGTTTGTGATCTACCTAAATGACCTCTGTAAGCTGAAACTGCAAAACTGCAAGATATATTGTTACGCAGATGATACTGCACTTGTGGTGACAGGAAAAACATGGAACGAGGTCAAACATTATGCTGAAGCAGCAATGTCAACAGTGACACAGTGGCTATCCTATAATCTATTAACGCTTAACATTTTAAAGACAAATTACATAACATTTTCCCTACAGATTAACATGCAACCTCCCCAAACATACGACATAATGGTGCACACATGTATTGACCCAAATTCTACTTGTACATGTATTTCGTTAAAGAGAACAAACAGCGTCAAATACCTAGGTATTAACATTGATTATCTACTCAACTGGCATACGCATTTAGACTGTCTAACGGCTCGAACTCGGAAGTTGATACATATCTTTAAAAACCTGCGCTCTTCGGCTGATCCTTCCACTATAAAGATGGTTTACTTTGCTCTGTGCGAGTCGTTATTGCGCTATTGTATCCCTGCTTGGGGTGGTGCAGGAAAAACTAAGCTGCTTCAGCTGGAGAGGGCACAGAGAGCAGTCCTTAAAGTCATGACGAAGAAACCTTACCGCTTCCCAACTACTGAACTTTATGAAAACTGTAGAGTACTATCGGTGCGTCGGATCTTCGTTCTCCAAACTACACTAAGACTTCATTCATCGTTAATCTTCGACCCTGGACTAATAAAATCCAAACGGAGGTCCGATATTGTCTGCTCAGTTGACAGTCATAGAACCAAATTTTATAGCAGATCATTCCAAATTATTGCGCCTAAGTTATATAATCGATTAAACAGAGTACTTAATATCTACCCTTTCACGACATACGAAATAAAAAGTAAAATTATAAATTGGTTATTACAATTAACCTATGACGAGACGGAAGAACTTTTGCTAACTAAAATATAGCCACATTTACCAAACCTAACTTTTACTGGCTCTGCGACACATACGCATACATAAACACACACACCCCCACACACACACACACACACAAACTCGTACACTGTGAGAACTTAAAAACTAATTTAGGTAGGTACTCTAAATTCTACTTCATCTTTTTCTCCCAAAATCATTCTTATATATGTTTTACTCGCATTTGTCATTGTGTTAGTGAATTCTACTTATACTTCCCCTACGACACGATTATATATTATATTTTATTGTAATTTTATATTTTAAATTCGTTGGTGCCAATAATACAGGCCTCAACCTGGTTTTGGTACCAATGTCACATTATGCATTGTGAGACCTTATGTTATGACTATGATAGTGTAATACTGTATTTACAATAACTTCAATACAATTGTTTGGCTTTGTTGACCTATAACCGTGTGCCAGGGTTTGCCGGATCCTGAGATACAAGTTTTATGACTTAGTTCGGGAGCGGTTGATCTAGGCGCGGGGTGCGGGAAGCAAATGCCAATCGTAATACTACAATGTGGTACTCGAATACTAACGCTACATATAAGGCTTACTAACGCATTTGTTAAAGCTATACTTATGGTAAATAAACATTTTTATTTATTATTATTATAATTACTATCCACTGGTTCACGAAACAAACGCTTGCGCGATCTAGTATCTATTGGCCAGTGGCGCCATCTGGTTTAAATAAAGACAAAATTTTACCGACTTAATTCAAAATTAGATTAATCCTTTTTATTCCTGTTTTCTCGCACTAGCGTATGGCACGATTCCCACACGGAGGGGAATAATTTTTGCGAAAAAATTAAAAAAAAAATGGCGTGACTGACATCCGACCGCCAGTGCGGCTAAACGCGCTAGGCGTGTGTGAGCAACGACTGTGCTGCTTTACGCGCTAGGCGTGTTCGCACGCCGTGCGTGTATTGCAGCACTCGCGTTGCTCGGCCGAACGCCAGTGTTACGGGACACGCGTGGCGTGTTATAATAGGTACAAAAAAAATATTATAGAACCACATCAGCAGCAAATGTGTTAACATAGGGTACTTTTTTCCAGATATTCCCACGGTAATGATGTCTACGCGGGTAAAACCGCGGGATACAGATAATTTATAAGCTTAATAAGTAGCTTAAGTTCCGGTGGTCGAAATTGGAACTACGGCCAGTCAGCCGCCATTGTGAGTGTGAGTGGGTGAAATTCTACGACTCTAGCGACACTGTTAACTGAATAGATGAGATGGTGGGACTATAAAATATAATCAGAAATCAAAGTTCTAGACAAACAACTGACTGCCTCGGTGGCGCAGTGGGCGCGAGCTAGACTGCCGCTCAGGAGGTCCTTCCGGGTTCGATCCCCAGGTCAGGCAAAGTGTTAAAATATTGGATTTTTACATTAGGAATTATCTCAACTGCCTGGAGTCTGGATTTGTGCCCGGTAGATAGGCTCGCTCCCTATTACATGGGATCGATAACATACTGGCGAAATGTGGGACTACTATATAGGTATACCTCTCTGCCTACCCCATCGGGAAAAAGGCGTGCTGGTATGTTAAATATGTTGATATGTTCAACAACTATGTAAGTAGTAAGTAGAGTTTAAATTCACATTCATTTCATTTCATTTTCATTTCATTTATTCATGAACAATAAAAATTGTATTTAAGAAATAAAAAATTCAAAATAAATAAAATTTCTAAATAATTCTTAACCTCATCGTAATTTCATAATATGACCGTAACGGATATATGAGAAAGGAACGCCTACTCAATCATTATAAAATAATTCTGATTGAATTAATAATTGGCCAACCAATAATAATTAAATTCTACGATCAAACATTGTGGCGAAAAATTCAATGTGACAGAACTGAAAATGTTCTGGAGGATTTTAATATGTGTTCCGTTTATCTTAGAATGTGTAAATTGTTTAAAATGGGTGTTTCGATATGAGGGAAGCTGGGAAGATACGCATAGAGACAGTTTTCCCCTAACACACGGGGGAATACCACATTGGTTTGGTACGTACCACTTTGGCGTTTGGTTCGTAGCGCCAATAAACTGGGAGAAAGGGCCAGAGAACACAAACACAGGCCCATTAATAAATTACTACGACAAAATGTGGCCCATATACGGCGAGGGTGAGGCATTCTTCGTTTATTACATCCTCAATAAATATTGGTGGGCCATAGACAGAATTTATCCAACCTCCAAAGGTCCGAAAAATTATAGGAAAACATCGGAGCAGACCGACAGCGGCTGTTTCGTTTCTCGACCTGTTTTTGTATCATCATATTTTGGTTTTGGAAGGCATTATGTGTTCATCGTGGCCGGGGAAGGCAACGATTATTATATCAGAGAAATGTCACCGAGCGGAAAACTGCTGAGAGCATCAGAAAACAACAGATGGAAAGACTATAACTGCAGCGATATATCTCTCGTTTACTCCGTTGATGGTTCGTTTTATTTCTATTGCGCTCAGAAGTTCAACAACGACAACGCGTGTCGTATTCATAAATTGAACCCTGATGGTACAATGGGAGTTGAGACTCACTCCCGTGCATGGAAAGTAAATCACATACACACAAATACCATCAGATATAACGGTAAGGTATATTTCTTTGCTCTGAGCGATGAGAATGACGGTAAACATTGGGTGTTACACGAGTTACTGCCCGGAGGTAAGATTGGAGATGAATTACATCAAGGGGAATGGGACGACCATTACAAAACAGTGTTCCCGTTCGTTTACAATGAAGAAATTAAACAAGGGAAAAAGGTTATTAGTATTAGAGAGAGACTGTTTTTTTATCGACACAAAAGCACTGAATCAGATCAAGCCTTCTCCTACATAGAATTAGAAGAATTGTAATTATAAAATAAGCATGTAATACTAATATTTATTGCGCACAAGCTTTTTTTTATCTAGATTAAAATACAAAAAACTCCTACAACCGACGCCGCGCCGTTTTCATGAATTTTATGGTATAAAAAAACGGAAGTCGGCCAGTTTTCATTCGATTTTTCAATGGCCATACGCCATGTGCAAGCATTGAATACGATGAGAAAGAAAAAGAGCGGCTGTTAAGCGATATAGTCATATTATAACAAACATAACGTCATATTATAACAAATCATTGAGAAGGCATTATACGTTTTTAGAATAGCAGCAGTACCAGTAAGAAAAGCAGCCGATGAAAAATTTTTTTAAATTTATTTATTTGTTTTTTTAATTTATTTATTTATTCAAATAGGTCATAATCTGACACTTTTGCACGTCAATGAAGATAAACAGTAATGAGTCTACCGTGCGTTCGGAAAGATACCTCTACAAGAAGAACGCACAAGAAACTTGTAGGGCTTAATTTTTTCAACAGATAGTTTTACAATATATGGTTTGGTTACATTCGTTTTCTTTGAAGGTGCCGCGAGGCGGCTATGCAGAAGTTTCCAGGCATCTTTGTCCTCTATGTACTGGTTGACTTTATAATAAGCCTTCTTTAGTAAAGTAGATTTTATATAGGTTTTGAATTTACCCTCTGAGAGCCCAGTTATCTCTTTTGGGATTTTATTATAGAAATTTATATTTGTTAGGTCCGTCAAAAACTCCTCCTTTCTCGTAAGTAGGAATACTTATAAAGTCCATACACTTACCGTACTACATGTCTGTGTGCGCTGGACAACCCTCACCGAAGCAATGCTCACAGTAGTCGAGGCAGGGCTTCTCCGACACCTTCAGGGGCTCCGCCTTGCCGCAGAACTGTATCACGCTGGAAACGACTTCTCTATCACTATTGAACTTTCAATGTAGAAGATGATACAAACAGGTGTAGCATTATTTAAGAGCCCTATCGCAAAATTTCATGCACTTATAGGCGGCGCTCAACGCATAGCATTTTATTGCATTTGAGCAGTTGTGATTGAGTATTTGAAAAAAAAAAGTATTTTAAAGTTAAATATAAATTCTGTATCATCCGATTCAAATATCAATTTGAAAATATATTTATTTATTTGGTATTTTATTTGATAGGCCTCTCGTGCAGGGGCCCGCCTGGGGAAGTACCACACCTTTGTCAATTATTCATCCGCCAAGCAGTAATGTGTTAACTGTGTTCCGGACTGAAGGGCAATGTTACCAGCGAAATTACTGGGCATGACGAGTTTCAACAACTAATATCTCAGGGCGACAGGCGCAGTGCAGTGCAGCGCAAAATTTATAATTTTAAAACACTGGGTGGCACTGTGTCTGATATGGGCAATCATGATGCTTACCATCAGGCACCTGATTTGCTCGTCTTGTCACCACTATCATTATTAAAAAAAGTTCTAAAAGTACACAATAATGACGGACTTTTCGAGCTAGTAGGATGTAATAGTTTTCTCACCCATAATCTCCCTTTTCCATCCATTTCTCATCGATTTTGTTGAGTTGTTCTGCTCTCCCCTTCGGCAAGCCACATATGAGATCCGCCTTCACTGTACGAACCGCTATTATAGGGGCCGGTGTGAAACCTGGATACATACATACATAACATAACATACATTCACGCCTTTTTCCCGAAGGGGTAAGCAGAGGTGTACCCAGGACTCAGTCCCACAGTACATACACCCACATTTCGCCAGTATGTTATTGGTCCCATGTAATAGGGGGCGAGCCTATTGCCGTCTACCGGGCACAGTTCCAGACTCCAGGCAGTTATTGAGATAATTCCTAATGGAAAAATCCAATATTTAACACTATGCCTGACCTGGGGATCAAACCCGGGATCGAACCCTATTACATGGGACCAATAACATACTGGCGAAATGTGGGTGTATGTACTGTGGGACTGAGTCCTGGGTACACCTCTGCCTACCCCTTCGGGAAAAAGGCGTGAATGTATGTTATGTTATGTTATGTCAGACCTCAACGCATTCCTAGCTATCTATCCTGAATGTGATGTTTTTAATGATAAATGTTCAGGCTAATCAGTTTAGTAGTTTTGGCGTGAAAGAGTATCAAACATCCATCCATCCTCACATACTTTCGCATTTATAATATTAGTAGAATTTATTACTATACCTCGACAGCCTCGTTGGCTCAGATGGTAGTAACTCTGCTTTCTGTGCCGCAGGGCCCGGGTTCGATCCCCGGCCAGGTCTAACATTTGTGTGCATGAACATGTCTGTTTGATCTGTTTCTGTGTGTTATAAGCTTATATAAGTATGTATATCAGTCATCTGGTTATCATAGTACAGGCTCTGCCTAGTTTGGGACCAGATGACCGTGTGTGGAAGTTGTCCCATATTATTATTATATTATACCTTGTAGAGCGGTTTCGAACCCAACAGTGGGAGTCCAATTCTTCTCTCCGAGTAACTTCCTATAGTTGAGGTCTCCTTTGAACAGTAGAGCCACTGGATATTGTAGTTTCCTGTACAAATTGTAATCGTACTTCTTCATGTCTTTGTAACAGTGGGGCCACGTCCAGTAATCTTCAGACTGAAATTAATATTATAACATGTTACTTAAGAGCGTACATGGCCTTCTAGGAATTTGTCACAATCCTATGAAAAATTTACCAAATCGATGTTTTGTATTCCCCTGTTTCCTCCGAATATAATAAATCCATTCTATAAAATTTATATCCTGATATTTTTATAGTGAAGTAACCTATGTTCCTGTCATTTTAATTTTTCTTATAAACCCTTGGTTATTTCATAGTGAACTTCCAAAAATCCCAGTTTTACTCGCGTGATTGGACGTTCACTACAAAAACATTTACAGTTTATAAACAAAAATAAAATGATAGGAACATACTTTACTTCAACTTTAAAATATCAGGATATAAATATATCAAATAGGTTTACTGTATTTGGAGGAAACAGGGGAATACAAAACATCGATTTGGTACATTTTCCATAGGATTGTGTCAAACTGCTAAGAGGTCCTGTATTCTGCTGTTAAGGGTGCGCATAATGGTAACAAAGGAAACAGAGCCGTAATCCAAGGAAGCTGGGCCCAGGAAACCTTACACTGTCTATCCTATATTGCCGGGAAGAGAACGTTATTCGTAATAATATTCACAAACATAGTATCCATCTTATTATCGCAGATTAATTTATAATTTGATTTAAATAAAGTGAGGTTAGGTACTAAGAATTTTTTTAATGGCGACGCGCGTTCTAATTTTAGTAGAACATTTGCTTAACACTCGTTACTATTATTTTGTATGTAGTTAATTTATTTATTTATTTATTCAATCAATTAGACGGCTATTGCCAATTACCTAATTAAAATAATTACAAAAAACATTCATATAACAAGTTCAATCAAATCATATAAATAATGGTCAAATAATAAAAATCTAGCTAATTACAATGTCATAATAATAAAAATTCAAATAATTTAAATCGAAATAAATCATGTCAAACAAAAAGGTTACAAATACAATTAAGCTAATAGCATTCATTTTGATAATTGATAGACGACACTACCCTATCATTCATCTCACTAAAATTCAAACACTCAATGTAAACTAAACTAACACTCACGGTAAAAATTAATAATCATCATCATCTCAGCCGTTGTTAATCCACTACTGAACATAGGCCTCCTCATAAAGGGGGGGTTTTGCCAATACTCGACACGCTTGCAGGCAGCAATTGTTTATGGTTGACTCTGGATTGATTGATTCTCTCAAAAATACCAACAACCGACGAGCATGTAAGAAAAATGCCATGAAAGTGAACGAAGCGAAAGTTGTATGTCAGGATCGTAGCAAGTGGAGGGAAATAGTCTCTGCCTACCCCACCGGGAACAAGGCGTGACTGTATGTATGTATGTATAACTCTGGATCTGGCCTTTATTTGCGCGAAAACATATTTTATTAAAGAAAACCTTACAGTTTCTACGTATTTATGAAAATTGTAAAAAAGTAGTTCTTAGGATACGTTAACGTTTTTTTCAAATAGCAAAAAAAAACAAACGGTGTTCTTTATCAAAATATGTTATCGCGCAAATAAAGTCCAGATCCAGAGCCGACCATAAACAATTGAGTGAAAAATTATTCCCTATTGCTTCATATCTGTGTATTTTCATTTTGACCGTTCACGTTTAACCTTAAGTATATTATGTAATCACACTGTACCATACATACCATGACAATAAACGTCCCGTCGTCAACCAATCCCTTCCACAGTGTCCCCAGTTCGTTCAACCTGTGAGCCGCGATCACTCTCGGGGGCTCCGGCTCAGGCGGGGCTTCACCCTCCACCTCTAAACATGTTACATAAGAATTCAAAGTACATAAGATATGTTGAGCCAATTATACAACATACTCGTTTTACAAAAAGATGTGGAAATCTATTAAGGCGTTCGTAAATCGTAAATCTATTAAGGTACGGCCATGCAACATCGCCTGACGCTATACTTACTATTTCTTATTCTGTGGCTATACTCTCGACCAACGATTAGTGCCTGATCATATTTGCGAGCAACGAGCATACACGCGAAGAACTACTTTTTAGTTGGTACAAATAGTATTTATGTTTATAACTTTATTATTCTGCTACTCATAGAAACAAATCAAAGATCAAGAAAAAGGCGCTAGCTATTAGAACAACTATTTCAAATTTTATAAAAAACGGATCGACACTTCTATAAAAAACCTAAGGACATGGTTTGACTGGGTTTTTCATACGTATTCTTCCGCGTAGGCTCCTTGCTCACAAATATGATCAGGCACTAATCGTTGGTCGCGAGTATAGCCACAGAATAATTTATAGTAGGTACTGATATAGCGTCAGGCTTGAGAATTTATAAATTCCCAAGGTCGCCCGTATACCCGTCACCTTAAGGGGGTATGTATTTATCCATAAACCTAAAAAGAAATAATTGCGAAGTAAGCAAAACAATTTTCGACTTCCGATAATGTAATCGGCAAAGTTATCCCGGCTGTCCATCCTATATTGCCGGGTAGATAATGTTATTCGCAATAATATTCCCAAACATAGTATCTTGTTATCGAAGTTTAATTTATAATTTGATTTATATATAGTGAGGTTAAGTACTAAGATTTTTTTTTAATAGCAACGCGCGTTCCCATTTATGTGCAGGAACATTTGCTTAATTCATAATAATTAATGGCGATACTAAAAAATATAATTAATGCAGATATGAGTTTATTATGCCTATATCGACATGGCCCAGAAACCAACTACAGGAGTAGTTGCAAAGGATTACATAGGAAGTCGTATTTTTATTTACGAATTTGGCATTTCCCGTTTTTTGCAAGTTGTTTTGGTTAATGGACAGATGCAATCCCATAAGTCAAAGTTTTTTTATTTTGCGAAAATAGGTATACAAACATATAAGCCGGATCAATAAAGAAACGAATCCAAAATGGCGGCGCTAATCATGCCCTCTCGCTTGCACACTAGGTTCTAACTAGCCAAAAAAAATTCGTTGGTGACAACAAAAATTAAAAGGAAATTTACTTTATCCCCTAGACGTTTAAAAAAATTATAATAATTACCTGGCTTGGGTTCCGATTCAATAGTTCGACTAAAGGAAGCTCTTACACACGCATCTATTACATATCTGAAATTGAAAATATAACCATTTTTATAACCCAACATTTAATACTGGCAACTTTGTCTGCCGAGGGCCGAGGGAGTCTCCATACTATGAAACAAAAGTTACTGCTCAGTTCGGATGGGACGACTTTTTTGGATTGACGTAGTGGAATGATGTATCATAATCATTAAACTTATTCACTTTAAAAAAATTACAAAAACTTTTTATTATTTTTGTCACACCACTGACCAAATGTGATTCACTGCACGGTTTTCTTAAGAGATCGCTCTTAGCGATAAGACTGCCAATTGGTACACTATTTATCATATTGATTTTTGTGTGTGGTGTACCAATAGTGTTTATGTATATATCATCCATCCATCCTCACAAACTTTCGCATTTATGATATTAGTTTGATATCAAACTTACTGGAAATCTGTTGGAGTAACATCAGAGACGAACCACGGCATGTTTTTAACGTGAAATCTAACCTGAAAATTATAATAAAAATGTATTTTAATGAAAAAATAACACAGCTCTAAAAAAAAAACTTTTTTTTGTTGCTACTTTTTTTGTATCATCGCAAATTTTTACGTTTTCAAGTGCCCAGATTACGAATATATTCATGAAAATTCTCAATAAGCTCGTATTTTCATGATTTTTGCATATCTTATATTTTGAACAATTAGGTCTTTGAAAAGAGATTGTCCCCTGAACAATTATAAAAGAAAAGCTCATAAAAGGCGTTCTATGGAAATATTAAATATATTTTCGACATTTTCCTCTTTACTTCGATGTGTCCTAATTTCTGAAAACATAACTGACATTATAAATATATTATCTGTTATTTTGTTTCTCGTTTTTTGTATTTTGTAATGTAAAATGAAAATAAAGATTTTAAAAAAATCTGAGCAAATCTTACAAAAACATTGACAGTTTCATGAATTGTGTGCATAAATAGACCCAAAATCATTTTTCTTCTAGGGAAAGAAAACCACAGTAGACCAGTGTATTTAATCACTGGTTCATTCCCACTGGTCCCGTTTTTTTATAGAATTTGTTCTACTTGTCATCAATCGTAACTGATGACATTCTCTTGTGATTTGCCATGACACAGGAAATTTGACATTTATTTTACACAATCGACAAAATATTCTAGCTATATAATTAATAATATTGAATATCGAATGCTCGGAATGACTGCCTCGGTGGCGTAGAGGGCGCATGCTCGACTGCCAATCAAGAGGTCCCGGGTTCGATCCCCAGGTCAGGCAGTGTTAAATACTGTGCCCGGTAGATGGCAATAGGCTCGCCCAATGGGACCAATAACATACTGGCGAAATGTGGGTGCTACTATGGGACTGAGTCCTGGGTACACCTCTGCTTACCCCTTCGGGAAAAAGGCGTGAATGTATGTTATGTTTTTAAATATCGAATGTTCCTTACAGAATCACACGAGAATCGGTTGAGAAATGCGGCCTAAAGAGAAGGAGTTGCAAACATCCATCCATCCTCAAAAACTATATCTCAGTGTTTACCTTCTGAACAATTTTCTGTGAAACTAGGAAATGTGCTAAACATAAATCAGTGAATAACTCGTAGCCGGCATTGTCGCATATTATATCTGTAAAAACACATACAAAATATACATATTAGACAGCCTCGATGGCTCAGATGGTAGTAAATCTGCTTTCTGTGGGTTATATTCATAATTTGAAAAACGGTATCCATGTAATATGATAATTTTTATTTAATAATTTACTTTTTAGTAGCACTAAGTTTGGCGGTTTGGTTTGTACGGTGTAATGTCAACTTAGTAGTAATAAATAAATTAATCAATATTATAAAAATATTTTTCCCTAACTAAATTATTGTTTTATTTTATTTTTATTCCCTTTTTTAATTTTATTCCCTAACTAATTATTGTTTTATTTTATTTTTATTCCCTTTTTTAATTTTATTCCCTAACTAATTATTGTTTTATTTTATTTTTATTCCCTTTTTTAATTTTATTCCCTAACTAATTATTGTTTTATTTTATTTTTATTCCCTTTTTTAATTTTATTCCCTAACTAATTATTATTAACATGTCTATTGACTGCCTCCCTTATAATGAGAACAGTCAAACCGATAGTTTTATAGCATTAGTAGGATAATTACGAGTGACTTACCAAACATAACGTATTGTGGTATAACCATTTTGGAGGGGCACGGTATCTTAGGTGGCTCTTCTCCTGGAGCCTCCCCCTCCACCGGCGGGGCGGGGGCGGAGGGGGGAGGGGCGGGAGGAGATTCTACCTATACAAGGAATATAGATATATATATAACGTGTTAAGGTGGTTGGGCCAACATCATTTCCCATACAAACTTTGAGGAACCAATGACGATGCTAGGAGAGATATAATTTCTTCATTAGTGTTCTTGTAGTGGTAGGCCTCCTTTGCAGGGGCCCGCCTGGGGAAGTACCACACCTTTGCCAGTTATTCATCCGCCAAGCAGTAATGTGCAAACATTACTGTGTTCCGGTCTGAAGGGCAATGTTACCAGCGAAATTACTGGGCATGATGAGATTCAACAACTCATATCTCAGGGTGACAGGCGCAGTGCAGTGCCGCGCAGAATTATGAATGTTAAAACACTGGGTGGCACTGTGTCTGATATGTGCAATCATGATGCTTACCATCAGGCACCTGATTTGCTCGTCAAAAAAAAGTGTTTTATTTTATTATCAACTAATTATTAATTGGCGTTTATCCAGTTATACTACAAAGATACGTTTTATAACGGAAATAGGTATATATCAGGACTTTGGAATTCCTTAGGGAAATACTTAATACTTATTTGCAGTTTTAAAACTTACTTTTCCATTTGCTACGATCCTGACACACGACTGTCGCTACACTACACTATATTATCTACACTAAACATTAAGGTTGAACATCACCCATACAAAATGAAACTACATAGATATGAAGAAATAGGGAATCATTTAACACTCAGTTGTTTGTGGTTGGCTCTGGATCTGGCCTTTGTTTGCGCGAAAACATATTTTTTTAAAGAAAACCGTACGGTTTTTTGCTATTTAAAAAACCGTTAACATAACCTAAATACTACTTTTTACAATTTTCATAAATACGAAGAAACTGTGAGGTTTTCTTTAACAAAATATCATCATCATCATCATCTCAGCCATAGGACGTCCACTGCTGAAAATAGGCCTCCCCCATTCAGTCCGGTTGTAAGCGGCCCGCCTCCATCGTGTTCCTGCCTTTATCAGATCGTCTGTCCACCTTGTGGGTGGACGTCCTACACTGCGCTAACAAAATATGTCTTCGCGCAAATAAAGGCCAGATCCAGAGCCGACCACAAACAACTGAGTGTTAAATGATTCCCTATTTCTTCATATTATCTGTGTATTTTCATTTTGTATGGATGATGTTTACCATTAACAAGTAAATAATGCTAATAAGTATGTAATGAATGTACGTTTAATCTTTTAACTGACACAATAAGTAGATATATTTTACTCAACTAAAATGTCGTTTTATTACATAATATATAATATAGTAACCTCTTTACATAATGGCATCGCGGCCAGTTTTGCCAGTCTATGGCAACTGCATTGGAATTTAAACGTTGTATTCTGTAACGTTTCAAACAAAACACAAGTCTGAAGGGCAATGTTACTAGCGAAATTACTGGGCATGACGAGATTCAACAACTAATATCTCAGGGTGACAGGCGCAGTGCAGTGCCGCGCAGAATTTTGAATTTTAAAACACTGTGTGGCACTGCGTCTGATATGGGCAATCATGATGCTTACCATCAGGCACCTGATTTGCTCGTCTTGTTACGCATTATCATAAAAAAAAACTTTTTTTTTTTATTAGTCCAATGTCGTAGGGGTCGCTCATTGTCATTATTGGTAATGTAAAGGAAAAAGATATTTTGTGATTTTTACAAATATTTCCGTTGCATCTTAGATTATTGACGGGCCTCCGCGCGCGGCAACTAATACCACGATGAACGCTCGGCGTACCCGAGCCTGTGCAAGCCTTGAATAAGAGATTGTTTGGTATGCCAAGTATGTTGTGTGTGTATATGTAAACTCATTTTGTAGAGTTGACTATGTATTTTCTAATGTATGAAGTTTAGTGTGTGTAATTGTGTAGTGTGTGTAATTGTGTAATGTGTGTAATTGTGTAGTGTGTAATTGTGTAGTGTATGTAATTGTGTAGTGTGTGTAATTGTGTAGTGTGTGTAATTGTGTAGTGTGTGTAATTGTGTAGTGTATGTAAAAGTGTTCAATAAATGATTTCTCTTTCTTTCTTTCTCATTTATGTAGATTCAGATTTTATACTGTAATACATACCCCTTCGATGGCTTTAGCAACTGCCTCCGCTTTCGCCACAACTTGGTCTGCAATTTTGTTCGTGTCATCCACTAATAACTGGAATTCATAATATTCATATTTAATAAATAATTATCATTAATATAAATAATTATATTAGCTGCACCTCGCGGTTTCACCCGCGTAGTCTTCGTTCCCGTGGGAATATCGCGATAACAAGTACCCTATGTGTTAAGAATAAGGATATGTTTGAAATATTAATGGCCAAATGTTATTTATTCTGTTAAGGATTTTTTAAATGACAATGATTTGAAATAATTCTAGTTAAATTTCAATGATAAATAATTAAACATAAAAACATACATTCACGCCTTTTTCCCGAAGGGGTAGGCAGAGGTGTACCCAGGACTCAGTCCCATAGTAGATACACCCACATTTCGCCAGTATGTTATTGGTCCCATGTAATAGGGGGCGAGCCTATTGCCATCTACCGGGCACAGTTCCAGACTCCAGGCAGTTATTGAGATAATTCCTAATGGAAAAATCCAATATTTAACACTATGCCTGACCTGGGGATCGAACCCGGGACCTCTTGATTGGCAGTCGAGCATGCGCCCTCTACGCCACCGAGGCAGATAAATAACTAAATGTAATATAATTTAAACAAATATTCATACTTAATAAAAAAAATTACATTTTAAACATAATATACTTATTTAAATGCATATAATTTTATAATTTGTACGCCTTTATTGGCAGAATTTTGCTGGAAATTATAGACTTTAAGATCTCATGTAACCAAAATTCTCAGAAATAAATATTCATTCATTCATTCATTCAAGGTCTATCTACATACCAAATTTCAACTCAATCGGTTCAGTAGTTTTAGCGTGTAAAGGTAACAAACTTACACAAAACAAACAGCGCTAGATGGCGCTGGGGTCGAGGTACGTAGATAGTTTAGACCCTGGAATAACTACACAGGGTACTTTTATACCAATATTCCCACGGGAACGATGTCTACGCGGGTGAAACCGCGGGACGCAGCTAGTCTATACACATGTTACAAAAATTACAAAGAGAGGAACTTTGTTTTTTTTGTTTGTTTGTTTGTAACGAATAGGCTCCGAAACTACTGAACAGATTTCAAAAATTCTTTCACGTATGGTCAAGCCTAATTCAGTGTAACATATAGGCTACATAAGATTTTGAAAAAAAAAAAAATAGGGATCCGTAAGAAAACTGCAATATTGTAAACCAAGGTGTCAAATATTAAAAACAAATTTTTAATTTGCGTGCGCTGTGAAATCTATTGATGGTAGAATAAAATAATGTGCTAAGGGTTTTCATAACTTATCAATGACAACCTCGTTGGCTCAGATGGTAGTAAATCTGCTCTCTGTGCCGCAGGCCCCGGGTTCGATCCTCGGCCAGGTCAAACATTTTGTGTGCATGAACATGTCTGTTTGATCTGTCCCTGTGTGTTATAAGCTTTTATATAAGTATGTATATCAGTCATCTGGTTACCATAGTACAGGCTTCTACCCTAGTTTGGGACCAGATGACCGTGTGTGGAAGATGTTCCATATTATTATTATTATATTATATCAATATCTACAAAATATTCAGTTGATATTATATCCATCTATTTTGGTTTAGTCACAATAATCGAAGCTTTGCTCACTGTAACAGAAATAGTCATTAATCTGCGTGCGCTGCCTAAACAATTAGGGTTATATTTATAAAAATACAATGTAATTTACTCCTGTTAAAACGTGTTTCCTGTTAATACCTAATTCTGCTACCCGTGCGAAGCCAGGGCGGGCCACTAGTAAATAAATAAATAACCCACATACCTTATCTTTAAAGTCAACGATCATTTGGAAGGGGTCCAAGAGAGTAGCTCCAGCTTGTCCCGGGCTGCCTGATATGGTCACAGCATTACCCAAACTTAGGGAGAGGTCACATTTGTTCGCCCATAGGCATAGCTGAAATATAATGAGGTTACAAAAAAGGTGTAGTGATATTTCCATTAAAACTAAGGCTGGGTTTTTTGGTCACTGGTTAAGTTGACCAATAGTAAATTTTTTTTACAAAAAGTTAAAATTTGACTGCCTCGGTGGCGTAGAGGGCGCAAGCTCGACTGCCAATCAAGAGGTCCCGGGTTCGATCCCCAGGTCAGGCAAAGTGTTAAATATTGGATTTTTCCATTAGGAATTATCTCAATAACTGCCTGGAGTCTGGAGTCTGTGCCAGGTAGATGGCAATAGGCTCGCCCCCTATTACATGGGACCAATAACATACTGGTGAAATGTGGGTGTATCTACTGTGGTACTGAGTCCTGGGTACACCTCTGCCTACCCCTTCGGGAAAAAGGCGTGAATGTATGTTATGTATGTATGTATTCTATTCTATTCGTTACTGCAAAAGAAAAATGTCATAAGTGTAAAATGACAAAAATCCACCATACCTTAAGCAAGGTGATAAAGTCACTCTTCCGTTTATCTTTATCGCTCTCCGGCAGCATGTCCGCCATTCTCTCTGCGACTATACACATGGCCTCCAAACTATCACTGAACGACTTCTCCTTTTGTATCGAAAACGGGTCATAATTCTTCATTGATTTACTGTAAAGTTATAATCCTACTAATATTTATCATCATCATCATCATCAGCCGGAAGACGTCCACTGCTGAACATAGGTCTCCGCCATGAACGCCATAAACTATTCATATGGGGGGATTTTGGTCGTAATCAGCAATCTTGTTGTGCGGCTTGGTGATCGCAGTAGTTGGAATACTTGGTGCCGGAGAGCGCTGCTGCCCACTCGAGAAATATGTCCCTCTGCCAGGTCTCACCCCTCCCACGGGATGAGAAAGTGGTGCCCTATTATATAACAGGGAGCCAGCCACACTGCTAACGGTTACGTTTGTAACAGGTAAACAAAACGCCAGCGCGTTCAAACTCGACTCCAGCGCCATCTAGAGCTGTTTTTTATGTGTATGTTTGTTATCTTTTCACGCCAAAACACGTCGAAACTATAGATTCCTACGCAGCCTCCGACATGAGCTAACGACTGCCCCCTACATATCTTATAGGGATCTATAGGGACCTACAGATTAACGTGACGTACGAAACACGGTACACAGAATACTAAATAGAAAGAAGGGACACTCCTCAAAATCATTTAAATAGCGACTCTATCTCCAACGCAATAAAGTGCAATTCAGATAACACAGCGCCTAATTAATTACCGTTATATTAAACTACAAGCTGCATCCCTTTCTATCGCGTATCTCTCTATCTGTTCTCTCTGTCTAGCCCATAGAAATTCTCCCGTCCAGACGTACGCTCCAGCTACTTGTAGCTTTATATTTTTATTGTGGAGTGTCCCGGGGCTGGCCCAGGTGAAAAGTCCACATGGTGAGATTCGATCCGGACTCTGGGAAGTGGAGTCACCGGCTTTAGAATAGTGCTCCACCATCTCTCCCCGTGGTTGCCGAAAGAGCCGGCTAAGGGTTATGAGATCCAGAAGACGGGCAGCAGCGTCCTCTGCGTAAAACCATCAAACTGCGCTCGCCAACCTGCCTGCCAAGCGTGGCGACAACCCGCCTTATGGGGGCGGCCTATGTTCAGCTATGGACTTCCAACGGCTGGATGATGATGATGATGTTTCCGCTAGACCACCGACGCTACATTTATATTATGTCACGTATCAAGCTATATTTTACCAAGATTTTATTTTTAATTTAATAAGAGTGATTAAAATTGCGTTAAAAGTCACTTACGACAACACACATGCCTCCTTAACCCTCCTATATACATAACACTCGCTAAACAACCAGGTGTTATTAAAATAACGCGTTTGATCCTGTTCTCCTATCCACTTGTTCCATTTCTCTGCATCAAGTGTCTCTTCGCTGAGCAAATCGTAGTTTTTGTTTGTTATCAAGTCGCTTTTTAATTTGTTTATGTGTCTTATTATAGAAACTGCTTCTGGGCTCTGGAACAACGAATCTAGTTATTTTTATATATTTAGAGACCAACAGCTTTGCACAACATTCTGAAGAACGTACATAGCCTTCTCGGAATTTGACACAATCCTATGGAAAATTTACTACCTAAATCGATGTTTTGTATTCCCCTGTTTCCTCCGAATACAGTGAACCTATTTGATCTATTTATATCCTGATATTTTATAGTTGAAGTCTTTATTTACTTCAACTATAACTTCATACTTTTATGTCCCTATAGTTTTATTTTTGTTTATAAACTCTACATTTTTTAGTGGTGAACGTTCAATCGCGCGAGTAAAACTGGGATTTTTTGGAAGTTCACTATGAAAAAATCAAGGGTTTATAAGATAAATTAAAATGACAGGGACATAGGTTACTTCACTATAAAAACATCATGATATAAATTTATAGAATGGGTTCATTATATTTGGAGCAAACAGGGGAATACAAAACATCGATTTGGTAAATTTTTAACAGGAAGGCCGCGTACGCTGTTAACCATTAAATTGTTTTACAAAATGGTATATTAATACTCAAGAGGGTGCATCTATCTGCTGTCAAATTGAAATACAAAAAAAAGTTGCAAGAATTTCAAAAATAATGTTCTATTTCCCAAAAAAAATGCATCAGCTCATCGGTAAATACGAATTGGAAGTGTTAAATTGTATTCTGGCAAATTTAGTATAGCCCGCGGCACCTTCCAAACCAACGAATGTAACCAAACCAAATATTGTCATTTTCATAGTCATTGTTAAACAATCAGTTGAAAAAATTAAGCCTTACAAGTTTCTTGTGCGTCCTTCTTGTAAAGGTATCTTTCCGAACGCACGGTAGACTCTGCACTGTTTATTTTGATTGACGTACAAAAATGTCAGTCTGTAACCTATTTGAATATTTTTTTTGACTTTGACTTTGACTCTGAGCCGCTTGAGTATTATTACACGTTTTCATATACAATAATAATGTTTTACATCTCTCATATTCGGTAAGTAGGTCCTTATTACCCCCAAATAGGGCTTGTAAGTGACCAATTAGCGCTCTAGGGTAATAATGTAGCTAGAAAAGCCCTAGGGCGGTAAGTAATTAAAAAAAAACTTCACTCTTTCAAAAAGTTTGCGTACATCTAACCATCATACTGGCAATAGACATCATGCATTCAGGCCAATGACAAAAGAGGTCGCTTCGCTATTCCTTGTCTTCGTATGAGTATAATAGTCATCAATTTTAAATATCGAACTACGAACCTCAATTTCGTTCTTGAAAAAAATAATTTAAAAAAGAGATGAAAAAAGGCGGGAATAGAAAACTTTTACTTTAAAATGTTTTATTCTTGTAATGCCGGTGTTTTTCTACTTACCTCACAATCGAGATGTAAAGCAGAGTAGTTAGCTCGGGTGTAAGCATCAATTGCACCCTCGAAGTATAGGCCTAAATATCTCGGGCTGCAATTGATGCCTTACAGCCCTTGGCTACTAATCTACTATTATACAACTTACCCCCATTTTAGACAGATCGTCTATTACTTTGGTTAAAATCACTGGCAGTCTCTCTTTCAATGAATAATACGCGAAACTCCTGTTGACAAAAAAAAAGTTATTTAATCATACAATAAAAACTTTTTTCTTAGTAGTAATAACCTCGTTGACAACCTCGTTGACAACCTCGTTGGCTCAGATGGTGGTAGCTCTGCTTTCTGTGCCGCAGGCCCCGGGTTTGATCCCCGGCCAAGTCAAACATTTGTGTGCGTGAACATGTCTGTTTGATCTGTGTCTGGGTATTATAAAGCTTATAAAAGTATGTATATCAGTCATCTGGTTACCATAGTACAGGCTTCTAACCTAGATGACCGTATGTGGAAGTTGTTCCATATTAAAAAAAAAACTAAAGAAAAATTTAAATAAATGTATAAAATGTCACAAAAAGACAAAATTACACGGCAAAAAGTACCGCCCGAACAGGGACTTGAACCCTGGACCCTTGGATTAAAAGTCCAATGCTCTACCGACTGAGCTATCCGGGCCTTATTTAGATTGACGAAATACGCGTTCAGTATCCAACGTAGCCTTGTGACTCATATCTCTAAAATAGTTTACTAATTTGGACTTATTTTGTGTAATAATTCTATAATTTAATTCAATACCTAACTACACACGAATTTATGCTACTTTTCAATTCTACTTAATTTTTATTTTGTAATATCTAATAATTTTACAAATTTGCATTTTTATCTGTATAAATGTATTTTATATTAAGTGTGTGCGTGTGTTTGGTACCTCTTCACGCTGAAACTACTAACCAATTTGCCTGTTATCCCACTATCTATTAATACTCATTTTATAATAATATTATGTAAAAATTAAATTGCTATTGTGTCTATAGGTGTTATATATAGGTATACGTGTGTATGTTTGTTACCTCTTAACACCAAAACTACTGAACCTATTGGGCTGTTTGGAACATAGATAATTTAGACCCTGGAATAACACATTGGATATACTCTTTAACGGGTGAACCAGCAAAAAAACAGCTAGTCTTATTTAATTGCAGATAAGAAAAGGTCAGGTCAAAAGTACCCACAACCGACAAGCATGCATGAACAATGTGATAAAAGAGTATGAAGCGAAAGTCGCGTGTCAGGATCGTAGCAAGTGGACAGAAATAGTCTCTATATATTACGTAAGGAAAGATAATTGCTTTGAAGTAGCTAAATCCACATTTTGTTTATTTTAAACTACTAAACTGTCTTGGTGGCGTAGTGGTATTGTGCGTAATGCGTAAGCTGGAATGCCGATCATAAGGTCCCGGGTTCGATCCACGGGACAGGCAAAGTGTCATTGGATTTTTTCATTAGGAATTATTTCAATGACAGTCTGGGTTCTGGAACTGTGCCCGGTAGATGGCAATAGGCTCGCCCCCTATTACATGGGACCAATAACATACTGGCGAAATGTGGGTGTACTATCATATGGAACTGAGTTCTGGGACAAAGATGCCTGGAAACTTCTGCAAAGCCAACAAATGTAACGAAACCAAATATTACAAAACCCCACTTAGGGTTCCATATATAGATAGGGTTCACTGACCCTAGAAAGACATTTTTTTTATGATACTTAGTGAGTAACAAGACGAGCAAATCAAGTGCCTGATGGGTAGCATCATGATTCCCCATATCAGACACAGTGCCACCCAGTGTTTTAAAATTATAAATTCTGCAAAGTACTGTGCCTGTCACCCTGAGATATTAGTTATTGTATCTCGTCATGTCCAGTAATTTCGCTGGTAACATTGCCCTTCAGACCGGAACACAGTAATTGTCATGTACTGAAGATGAGGGTAGTTCGAGAAACCGTTAGTCTGGAATTGTGGATCTAAGCTGTGAGTGTTAATTAAGTAATTTAGGTAATTCGGCGTAAATATAATAGTGGCGACGAGTGAAAACTGTGAAAAACTGTTAAATAACTGTTTAGTGTTGTGATAAATAAAAAATATAGCTATGGGTATTAAATTTAATGAGTTTGATGTGGCACATGGATGTTGGGAAAATTACATTGAAAGATTTTGCTATTGCCTAGAAGCAAGTGAAATAGAACAAGATGAAAAGAAAAAGGCGAATTTTCTAGCTGTTTGTGGTCCTGATTTGTATGATTTAATTATTTCATTGATTTCTCCAAAGAAGATAGGTGAGGTGAGTTTTTCAAATATGGTGGCCATTTTGACAAACCATTTTCATCCAAAGCCAAATGAGACTGTGGAATCTTATAAATTTCATACTACAAATCAAGAAATAGGCGAAAAAATGAGAGATTATATTGCTAAATTGCGAAAACTGAGCATACACTGTAACTTTACAGATCTAGATCGTACTCTTAGAGACAGGTTGGTGTGTGGCATAAATGATAAAGATATTCAAAAGAAACTGTTACAGCAGAACAAATTATCTTTTGGGCAGGCTTGTGAAATTGCACTGTCACATGAGACGGCTAACTTTGATGCAAATATTATTGTACAAACCGGTCCTAGTACAAGCGCTGTCATGCAGGATGATAATATGGAAGTACCTATGGAAATTAACAAGGTGATAAGGAAAAAAGGTATTAAAGAATCCAATAATTCTGGTTGTTTTCGCTGTGGCAGGCAACATAAAGGGGAATGCAGATTCCGTTGGAGCAAATGTCACCACTGTGGGAAGGTAGGACATATAGAAGCAGCATGTTTTGTAAAGGCAAAGCAAACTAAACAGAACAACTCTGATTGCAATGGATTGTATGAGGTAGGTCTTAATAGTATTAGACAAGATAAGGTGAAGCCATTCCAAGTTAAAGTGTTGCTGAATGATACAGAACTACTGATGGAGGTGGATTCAGGCTGCCCATACACAATAATAAATGAGAACACAGCCAGACTCATATGGAAGGGTAAAATGCCACAATTAGAGACTACAAATATCGGCCTGAAGTCATATACTGATGGGAAGCTTTTGCTACTGGGGAACGCTTCAGTCGAAGTAAAATATAAAAATATTATTAAAAATATGAATATATTGATAACTAGAGGAAACGGTACGAGTTTAATTGGACGGAATTGGTTCCAGGATTTAGGCATTATAATACACGGTATTAATAATGTAAAAATATCTGCAAATGAGAAAAATCTGGTGGAACAGCTAATAGGAAAATATAAACAAGTGTTCGAGCCAGGGTTAGGGAAATATACAGGCCCTGTGGTAAATATTACGCCAAAGGAGGGGTCCGCCCCAAGATTCCTGAGAGCTAGATCAGTTGCATTTGCTAGGAGAAAGGAAGTCTTTAAGGAAATTGATAGATTAGTGAGTGAAGATGTGCTCGAACCAACGGCTCACTCAGAGTGGGCCACTCCTTTAGTAGTTGTGCCGAAGCCGAATGGAAAGGTACGCTTATGTGGCGATTATCGTTCTACTGTGAATGCAGTGACCGACACTGATACATACCCGTTGCCAACATTGAATGAAGCTTTTGTTGAACTCCAGGGGGGAGTAATATTCTCAAAAATTGATTTAGAGCAAGCTTATACTCAAGTGCGGGTGGATGATAAGACTGCAGATTTGCTGACATTGAATACTCCAAAAGGATTATATAAAGTTAAACGACTAGCTTTTGGTGTTAAGGCCTGTCCTGGAATTTTTCAAAGATTAATGTCTTCGCTGCTGGCAGGAATCGAAGGCGTCGCCGTCCTGTTAGATGATATAGTTATATGTGGAAGCAGTGTAGAGACACATAATGATAGATTACATAGAGTGCTGCAAAGATTACAGGATGCCGGCTTAAGAGTAAACAAAAGGAAATGTGCATTTGCAGTAAATAAGATACAATTCTTGGGATTTATTGTGGATGAAACTGGCATACATCCCACTAAAGAGAAAATAGACGCCATAGAGAAGACAGCACCACCTGAGAACGTGAAAGAACTTCAGGCGTTTTTAGGTCTCTTAAATTTTTACGACAGATTTTTGCCTCATAAAGCTACGATAGCTGAACCATTATATAGGCTATTAGAGAAGAGATCTAAATGGAAATGGGGGAAAAGTTGCCAAGAGGCTTTTGTAAAGTTAAAGGCTATGCCGTCTAGTGAAGATACCTTGGTGCACTACGATGGTAATAGGAAGTTAATAATGTCATGTGATGCTTCAGAGTATGGTCTAGGGGCAGTATTGGAACATGAGATGGATGATGGAACAGTGAAACCTATTATGTTTGCATCTAGGACAATGAATGTTCATGAACGAAATTATGCACAAATAGACAAAGAAGCGGCTGCAATCGTTTTTGGGCTAAAAAAGTTTCACCAGTATATTAGTGGAAGAAAGGTGACTATTAAAACAGACCACAGGCCCTTATTAGGTATATTTGGTAACGGCAAACCTATTCCAAATATTATATCCCCTAGAATGTTGCGATGGGCACTATTATTGAATTCATATGACTACGAGATTCAATATGTAGAGGGGAAAAGGTTGGGAAATGCTGATGCACTAAGTCGTTGGCCAGTTAAGGAATCTGAGGAAGCCAACATAGTGGAGGAATATGCAGGAGTTTTATTGATAGAAGAGACTCCTGCAGGATTAGATCTCACTGCTAATAGGGTAGCACAACTCACAAATAAGGACCCAACTTTATGTAAAGTATTGTATTGGATTAGGAATGGATGGCCATCTAAGGTAGATAAGGAATTGAAAGTATTTTGGCAAAAAAGGGATGAACTATCGGTACATAGTAACTGCATATTATGGGGCAGTAGAGTAGTGATACCGGAGAGGATGCGTACTTATATATTAGAAGAGTTACATAAGAACCATGATGGCATTGTTATCACCAAAGCATTAGCTCGGAGCTATTTTTGGTGGCCAGCCATGGATAAGATGATAGAAATAATGGTAAAAAATTGTAATAGCTGTGCAGAAAATAGGAATATGCCAGCACAAGTCACTCATCATTGGATCAAAACCGAAAAAGCCTGGTCAAGACTACACATAGATTATGCAAGGCCATTTCAAGGAAAAGTTTTTTTGATTCTGATAGACTCTTATTCTGTTTTTTTTTTTTTTTTTTTTTTTTTTTTTTTTATGATAGTGAGTGACAAGACGAGCTAATCAGGTGCCTGATGGTAAGCATCATGATTGCCCATATCAGACACAGTGCTACCCAGTTGTTTTAAAATTCAAAATTCTGCGCGGCACTGCACTGCGCCTGTCACCCTGAGATATGAGTTGTTGAATCTCATCATGCCCAGTAATTTCGCTGGTAACATTGCCCTTCATACCGGAACACAGTAATGTTTGCGCATTACTGCTTGGCGGATGAATAACTGGCAAAGGTGTGGTACTTCCCCAGGCGGCCCCCTGCAAAAGAGGCCTACCACTACATAAAAGTGGCCAGAAGTTAAAATCGTCAATGACATGAGCAGCGCCACCTTAATCAGAACACTAAGAGAGATATTCGCGGAGCAGGGGCTACCAGACTCCATAGTGAGTGACAATGGAAGAAGTTTTATAGCAGAGGAATTCAAGAATTTCCTTAAGGAATGTGACATTAAGCAGATACTGGTAGCACCGTACCATCCGGCTTCTAATGGCCAAGCAGAGCGCACTGTGCAGACAGTAAAAAATAAATTAAAAAAGAAGGCAGCGGAACCTTGGCATGTACGGTTGCCAAGTATGTTGTATGGGCTGCGTGCAACGCCGAATACGGTGAACGAGAAGACGCCAGCAGAGCTTCTCAATGGTCGACGGTTTAAAACCAAGTTTGATAATCTGAATCCATTGTCATATAGTAACAAGAAAGAGAAGAGTAATGAGGACGTAAAGGTGCGTTCTTTTATTGTGGGTCAAACTGTATACATTAGGAACTATGGCAGAGGACCTCGATGGTTGCAAGGAGTGGTGGAAAAGCGCGTCGGAGTATGCAGATACTTGGTGCGGTGGAATGGGAAGTTGCTGACAAGGCATATCAACCAGATGCATAGTGGAGGAGCTGTAAGTAAGCAACTACCATCGAAACCTCAGCCAGAAAGCGGAAGTGAAGATGATGATGATGTAGTAATACCCTCACCGCAGAAATGGGCCGATATCATTGGAGTTACAGGACCTCAGGATATTGTGATACCGAGCGGTTCTGGAGAAGTTGCTAGGAACAAGCGAACATTATCAATCTCGCCACCTGCTTCTAGTAACAAGAGAGTCAGATCGGAAAGGCATTATAGCACTGAATCTGATGAAGAATTTGGGTCAGATAATGAAGTAGAGTAGCCATGCCTATAAATATTAATATACCCATAGTTTTAAAATAGTAAAGACAATAATATAATAGTTTTGTAAGGGACAGTGTATTTTAATTAGTGTAAAGACTTAGTGATTCGGAAGTGTATGGAGCTATCCCGAGGGAAAGGCATGTCATGTACTGAAGATGAGGGTAGTTCGAGAAACCGTTAGTCTGGAATTGTGGATCTAAGCTGTGAGTGTTAATTAAGTAATTTAGGTAATTCGGCGTAAATATAATAGTAATGTTTGCACATAACTGCTTGGCAGATGAATAACTGGCAAAGGTGTGGTACTTCCCCAGGCGGCTTGCAGCCTACCACTACAAAAATATGAAGAGTTTATTATAAAATTATAGGGGCATAGTTGACTTCATCATAATATCAAGATATAAATTTATCAAATAGTAAGTTAATTATAGTCTGAGTAAATAGGGGCACATGCAACATCCATTTGGTGATTTCTTCATAGTTTGTGACAAATTTTTCATCGTGAGGATACCCTTAAAAGGGGTTTAATATACCTACACTCAATTTTACTGACTGAACACATGAAATGTTTTTTGTTTTATTTAATTGTATCTTTGTTTTAGATTTAATTTTAGGTCATCTGAAAGATATAGGTAATGATTTTGAAATACATATACATACATTCACGCCTTTCTCCCGAAGGGGTAGGTAGAGGTGTACCCAGGACTCAGTCCCATAGTAGATACATCCACATTTCGCCAGTATGTTATTGGTCCCATGTAATAGGGGGCGAGCCTATTGCCATCTACCGGGCACAGTTCCAGACTCCAGGCAGATTCCTAATTCCTAATGGAAAAAACATTAATACATGCGAAACTATATAACATGTATATCCTATAAGATATTTAGGGTTGTTAGCTCATGTCAGAGGCCTTGTAGGAATCTTGGCGACCTGATGACAATATGGGTTGTCCACATAACCCATATTACTTGACACAACCAGTGTAATTGGGGTAACCCATTCTGTTGGAGTTTATATTACAATTATGGTAATTATTATTATCTAAATATGGGAGCTAAGATTTTGATTAGCATTTTTGTTAAATCACCTGTAATTTATAGACTACTTGTTAAATTATTTATCTAGATACCTACTGAAATTAATTGTACCTACCTAACTCTATGGTGTTATTTCTAATACGAAGTGACTATTTGTACGGGTACTGGACGAATCAATTATATTTATTCGTACATTTATTGGATGATTGAGCTTAATAATAAATAGAAAATAAAATCACATTAATATTTAGATTGGAATATACAAATTAGAGGTAGAGCCTCTATTTCTGATTTTTATAGATAATGTATGACAATGTAAGTAATAAATACTTTTATTGGATTAAAGTTTTTTGTAAATTATTACTAAGATATATAGACAAAATGAATGCTCATTTAAAAGGCGGCCATGTAATATAATACACAGCAAACCGACTTCTGTAGGTTAGGTTTAAGGTTTTTTTTTTATTTTATTTTTTTCGCACTCATAGATAAAATAAAATTATTCTTCCGACTTCTGTACGAATAATAATAAATTGTTCGTACGGTAACCGTATTAATAGACTCAGCCTTTCTTATATGTAGAAAAAAAATTTAAAGATTCCAGTAAGAAAATTTATGTATTACATACTTTTTGAATGTCCCTTGAAGCTGCAGGTTTATCGGAGTAATTGAATCTAGAAAAGGCTCAATTTTCATTTCTTTAATAAAAGGTCCTCCGTAAATAAACTCTGGAGTGCAACAATAGTCCAAACCAGGAACAGGCGTCACTTCAAAAGCTGAAGCTGAAACCCCGGACACAGAACACTTGGACTTCATAGCGTCGCTTGAAACTCTGTGACGCGAACCCATACTTTATTGTTTTTTTGCTATTTACACGAGAATTTCGGATTTATTTTGGTAACAACATGAAAAATTTTGTACCTGCCCGACTGGATTTGACAGACTGTATGGTTTGAGATACGTCAAAGCTGTCGCTTTATTTTGACATTTTAGATGCGAGTTGACAGTTTATTTTATTTCATTAATGACGTAAATCAATGAGCCGTTTGCGATGTTTGTTTTTGTGTTTATTATTTCATAGATAAAACTTGAAAAGCCTATTCAAGAGTAAAGATAAATTGCATATTGCGTATGTAAATAATAAAAAATAAACGGAGAGTAATTGTCATAGGTCTCTTACGGTGTTCACGCCACACGGTAAATTTGATTATATAAAAAGTACTCTGTGAATTTGATGTGCAAGCGACCGTACTACCGTACCAAGTAAATAATAATAATATTAATTTATATGTATTATCTATGATATTAATGTTCGCCGGACAGTGCGCCACACGATCGAACACGGTATGGTTACGAACCAAGTTCGTGGTACGGCCGTACCATGTTCGATCGTCTATTTGCTGTTTTACATCCAATCTGCAAGATCATTTCCTAATCTTAGAAGATATAGGTGCATACTAATAAAAAAAAACAATATAATATAGGTACTCACATGCCAAAACTACCACACATAACAACATTTCTAGGCGTCACAATACGCATCACTGGAAGATTTTCCGTATCCACAATCCAATCGTAAGCCTTTCCCATTTTCAATAATAATTTAAAACTTTTCAGAATATTTTTTAACAAACATTAACCATACCAACAATATAGTGAAGATAAATAACGCGTGGTGTGACCATGAAATGAAAACTATTTATAGAAACTTCTTGGCCTCCTTTCAGCAGAATTTTCGTGTGTCCAGTATGAGGTGTACAGTACACCTCATTATTTTATGTAATTTTCAGTAATTTACGCTAGTGTTTTCAAGTATTTTTATTTAATACACGTAGTTTATTACTATATTTGCAGGTTTATTGAATTATAATAACATAGGTTGCGCTCTGGTGTGAATAAAAAAAACTCTAAAATCAGCAGTGGCGCAAATGTTTAAATAAAGTTTTTGTGCGCGAGTATTAGTTCCGCCTTATTCCGCTGGACTTGGTGGCGCTGACTGTAACACACAGTCCATAAAATCTAAGAAGTATCGTTTGACGTTTCATCTTTTCAAGTCGAAATAGTTTTACTTATAGTTTAACGGTGAAGGCTACTGAAATTATAACTATATATAGTGTAAGTTACAGTACTTAAGGTCGGCGTAACTTGGCAACTTGGAACTTGGCTCTGCGAACATAAGTGCATGTACACTAGTAAAGAATACTATTATTATAAAGACTGAACCGTACTGAACATTACATTTGTTGCTGTATTAAATTTATTTATCTAGCAAAACAATTTTCTTCACGAGTTAACATGCGCTACAGTTTATAGTCAACATTTCAATAACCTTCACCGCAAAACAATTTTTATCATGAGATGTGTAAAATGACGCTTTTTCTTTTTAAAAAAGGTCTCGAAGGAAAGATGGCGTTGTTATATAGAAAAAGAAGCTTCACCAATAGAACTTTAAAATTTAACTCTAAAGTATGCATATTTAGGTTTGTTTTGTATATGAAATTATTGCCATTTTGTTTGCATGTGATTCACAATATAAAAATAACGATAGTTAATTACTTTGTTATTTTATTGCTTTTCTTTAAATCAACTGCTATTATTCCTTCGAGAACTATGTACACCTTTTTTTTTTAAGAAAACGCCTAATCAAACAAGACATAATAAAAACTGTCAAGCGGTAGGTACAGAACGTGCGTTTTGTCTTGGCGAGTCTGAACATAGGCTCTGCGAACTTTAGTGTAGGTACGTAAACTCGTGAAAAAAACTGTCATTCCTAGATAAACATATATGAATGAATGAATGAAAACTCTTTATTGCTACCACAATATAACAGAATATAACAAAGAAGAAAACCTTAAAACTAGAAAGAAGTAACAACTGGCGGCCTTATCGCTCAGAGCGATCTCTTCCAGGCAACCATGCAGGGAAAGGAAATACATATATGAAAGGACGTTGGTTTCAAACACATTATACTTAAATAAATAAATAAAATACATACCAAATACTTAATAATATATATTATATATACCTAGTATAGTACTAACCTAGTATAGTAGTAACCTACTATAGTAATATATACCTAGTAGTGATACTTTAATGTATATTATACGAACAAACATTTTTTTGTAATTAATTGTAATGTTCAGTTCAGTTCAATCATAATAATAACAGTTTTCTTTACGAGTTTTCATGCGTTATGTAGTTTGCAGAGCCTATGTTCAGAGTTCAGACTCGCAAAGATAAAACGCACGTACTGTAGGTACTTCATAGATTCGATGGACTGTAGTACTCATTTTCACCGCATCGCGTAAGTAGTCTGTAAAACCTGTCGGTTTACCATAACGAGTTTAGGGAGTTTGTTATCACATAGGTACATTAATAATATCTTTAGTAAAATTAATTAATTAAATGAAAGGCTTAAACACTCCTTTATCAACCAGCCCTAAAGATGCGTCCAGACTATGCGCGGCGAACTCGATGGTTTGCCGCTTGCAATGTTTTTTTATACAAAATTCTAAATCTACAGGTGGTGCCCTCTACCGGTATTGTTACGTTTGTATAAAAGTACCACAGAGTACATTAAACACTTGACATAATATACGAAAAGCACTAAGAAAATGTCATAGTATAAAAAATTACTACTAATAAAATTAAATAACTGTATAATAAATAATTTTTAATGTTAATATTAGTCATAATATTCTTTTGACATAAATCGTAAGATGTAATGGAGAAGCCACGGCTCCTGACACACAGTTTCTAACTAGTTCGGGAGTCTATGGATACATAATATAAGTGGGTGTAACATTTTTATGTCAATAAAGATTTATTTATTATTTATAGTATTCTGTGGCAAGGATTCCCTTTCTGCTGACCACTGAGCCTGGTCATAACATAGATAATACATATTAACTGGGGCCATATGGTGCGCGGTGGCCCATATACGCCCACATTCAAAACTATTTCACTTACAACCGCTGATATAAGCTGCAATGTGATTTTGTAAATGTGTGCTGTAGGTACTTGTTTACCTTACCACATTGATATAAAGAAATGGGGAGATAGGGTACGTTCTCCCAGCACCTACTCAACAAATCGCACGTGCAATTTGCTGTGTGAAGTTTGCACAGTGACAAATTATAATGAACAAAGATAGAAAGACGTACTTAAGACCGAAGTGCGACCGAGACAACAATATTATTCGCTCGTACGTCCTTACTTTACGGACATATGTGGACCGAATTTCAGCTTGCTTTAGAGAAGCCAGTAACTCATCTCCCCTTTTATATCAATGCCTTACCACCCGCAAAATTTACACAAAAAGATTTCCGGCTCTTACGGCAACCACGGGTGGAGCATGGAGCACTATTTTCAAGCCTGTAACTCCACGGTAACACTAAACGTGTTCATAGATTAATACAAATATAATAAAAGCAAGCAAATTGTTAGTTAATTAGTTTATTAAAAGAAATCATGCACTTAATATTAGTAAATATTAGTACTTAGTGTACATTCTAAAATAAAAATAAAAACAAAACATTTTCCGAATTGGAAATAAAATATTACAACATTTGTTATTTTGATAATATTATCATTTGCGCTTTGTTTAATCAACCTTATAAATTAAAAAAATTAAAATTTGTTTCTTTGTTTGTAACGAATATTTATAAATTAAAAGTCACTTAAAAGTTTCATGTTTTTTTTTACCTATCTGTTGATAAACTCAAAAATAAATTGTGAAGGCATACGTATGTATGCTGTAGGGTCCCATGCCAAGAACAGTGCCATCTATTAGTTCCTTGCGCTAAGTATGGAAATATACAGTAAAATAGCTATAACTTTTTATTGCGTTAATTTAGAAGTATTAATTTTAAACAGCCACAAGGAACTGCAAATCTGAGTAGCTGATATCAATTTCAACTTGATACCTCCACGCGTTCACCTTTAAAAGTGTCTTACAGACGGACAGACAGACACACAACAAAGTGATCCTATAAGGGTTCCTCTTTTCCTTTTGAAGTACGGAACCCTAAAGGGACAATAATAAAATTAAAAGTTGAAAACATATAACGTTATAAGTAGGTCTCATTTTTATGTAGATAACATAATATTTTATGTATTACCATTTAAAAACAGTTTTCATTAAATCATAATATAGCCTCATTAAAACGATAGGTATATAATTTAAGAGAGAGAAAGCATTTTTATCTAAAAAGTTAAAGTGTCAAAACAAACACATCATGAAACTGTTAAAAATTCTGTCAATTGATCTCTAAAGGTGTATCAAAATGAACATCGAACATTATACAATAACAGAAACTTAGACCATTGATAAATTTTTCATAGGATTGTGTAAAATTCCTAGAAGGCCATGTACGCTCATAAATACTAGCCAGTGCAACACAAAATCCACGCACACTAGCATTTCTTGCAAACAGTTTTTCACACACACTTCAATTTAAAAGTTGCCGTATATTCGAAGTAGTTATTTTTATGGTAGGTGGCAACAGTTTATCAACAATATTATAAGACAAAAACATTATTAAATATTAAATTTTTAAACAACCTTCACTTATTTATTATAAAATTTTAGGTAGGTACATGGAATGTAACAAAATACATGCACATGTACCTACTACTTACATTGTAATAATAATATTTAACTTCATAGAAAATCTAGCTTCAATTATTCAAATCAGCTGAATAATTTCATTGTTTTTGAAAATCAAACGTTTTTTACAGTCATAATGTCAGTAACAATTTAAAATGTTTTTTTTACAGTTTTAGTTACAAAGATTATAAAACTTTGGATACATCAATTTTAATAATCATTATTGTCAATTATTATTGATAATATGTCATTATTATTGACAATATCAATATTATTGATAACATGTCATTATTATTGACAATGTGTCATTATTATTGATAATATGTCATTATTATTGATAACATGTCATTATTATAGATAATATGTCATTATTATTGACAATATCATTATTATTGAAAACATGTCATTATTATTGATATGTCATTATTAATGACACTATCATTATTATTGATAAAATATTATTTTGACTAAATCATAATGGAATATTGAAATAGGCTCATTCATGATTGTTCATATTAAAATTTTCAAGTAGGTTTTAAAAGTAAGTACGCACCTACCAAAGTACCTAATAATATGAAAGTAACAAATTACCTAGGTAGTTTGTAGTAACACATTAGTAGATTGTAATTGGGCAGCTAAAAATTGCATAATCTTTTTCAATAAAGGCATTAAGACCAATCAAAAAGTGAAAACTATGACGATATTTTCTAATTATACATTTGCACACAAGTATCGAAATGTAGAATGTTTTTAAATCTATATCCATGATTAATATTCAGTAGCCATTATTAAAATTTTTGAAGTCAAAATGTATAAAATATATTGTAAAATTACGATAAAAGATGTGTAGTCAGGATAAGCATAAAAATATTGTAAAATTATCAAAAACGGTGTTAAAAATAACAGAGATTCGGCAGATAGATGTTACTATAGTCATAATTCTAAAAACTATAAATGAAATAAAATTATTTTGAGTATTTTGTCATAGTTATAAAAAGTATTGTAAAATTATCAAAAAACTGTAAAACGGTGTTATACATACAAAGATTTTACAGATAGATGTCGTTACTTTCGTCATAATTCTTAAAACTTAAAAACTAAATATAATTATTTGAAATATTTTGTCAAAATACACATTAAACTTTGGAAAATATTGTCTACAAAAAAGTCTAGCAAATTTTTAGGATAATTAAAAGTCAAATTATATAAAAAAATATTCTAAAACTACGATAAAATATGTGGTCATAAGCATACAAATATTGTAAAATTATTAAAAAAAAACTGTAAAATGATGTTAAAATTGAAACCATTTTCCCGGTTTTTTACAAAGATTTGGCAGATAGTTTTTACTTTCGTCATAATTCTTAAAACTTAAATATATTAAAAATGAGATTTTAAAACGCCATAATTATGTTAAGTATTTTGTCAAAATTAGGATATATTTTTTACAAAAAATTCAAACAAAATCCAATGAGTGACACCCAAATGAGTACCAGTGTGTCTATTTGGGATCTAAAGCTCTAAACTTATGCGCGTATGTCCATTATATCGGACCGTTACAGGAACGCTCTGTGTATGGCAGGCAACTTGCTATTACTTTAATTGCTACATGTTGCAATACATTTATTTAAATTAGGTATCAATGTAAATAAATTAATTGCAATGCAATTAAAAGTTTAATTTAATTGCAATTAAAAATTTATTTGATCGCAATTAACAATTAAAACTTGTGCAATACTGCGCTACGGTCAGGAAACGGTCTAGTGGGCAAAGTCTCGTGCATTTATAAACAATTTTGCGGCTCTGGGGCCTAAACGTTCCTATAACGTACAAGTCCAATGGGCAAACATCTATATTTTTATAAGACACTAAAATACATTCTTAATTTATGGATAATATTATTATTATAAGTCATTTGTCACAATAAGGCACTATTGGAGATCAATAAATTTCTAACGTAGGAACACATTTTTTTATAGTTACTTTAAAAATAATCTTAAAAAACATTTCACATAAAAAAATCTTAGAATATTAAGCACATTTTTTTACCATTTCTGTTGTTTTTTTATATTTAAAAGTACATTATTTTAAAAATCATGCCTTTAAAAGTTGAGTTTAAAGATTCTATTGCATAATATTGTTTCTTATGGTTTTATTTGAGTGAATTAAGAGGGGGTACAAACCCAAATTATAATTAGCATTTTTATGTTACTAAATAATGATTTAACAAAGAGAAAAAAAATATAGCAACAAATTACATTGTATTTCGATTGATTGAAAACATAAAAAAGGAAAATTTCTTTGAATAAAAAAATTCACATAAAATAGTTACTTCTATTTTCTGTTTAAATAGATTTTTACCTCTAGTTGCAATTATTAAACCATAAGCTAAAGTTGTATTTTTATATTATCTAAGGCTAACATTTTAGAACAAAAATTATATTTTACCAAGTTATTTAATTAAATAACATTTGGCGCTTACGAAGTTTCTATTTAATTTTTATTCGAAATTCCGCTGGTTTTGTACCCCCTACACATTGTAGTCAGGATAAGCATAAAAATATTGTAAAATTATCAAAAACGGTGTTAAAAATAACAGAGATTCGGCAGATAGATGTTACTATAGTCATAATTCTAAAAACTATAAATGAAATAAAATTATTTTGAGTATTTTGTCATAGTTATAAAAAGTATTGTAAAATTATCAAAAAACTGTAAAACGGTGTTATACATACAAAGATTTTACAGATAGATGTCGTTACTTTCGTCATAATTCTTAAAACTTAAAAACTAAATATAATTATTTGAAATATTTTGTCAAAATACACATTAAACTTTGGAAAATATTGTCTACAAAAAAGTCTAGCAAATTTTTAGGATAATTAAAAGTCAAATTATATAAAAAAATATTCTAAAACTACGATAAAATATGTGGTCATAAGCATACAAATATTGTAAAATTATTAAAAAAAAACTGTAAAATGATGTTAAAATTGAAACCATTTTCCCGGTTTTTTACAAAGATTTGGCAGATAGTTTTTACTTTCGTCATAATTCTTAAAACTTAAATATATTAAAAATGAGATTTTAAAACGCCATAATTATGTTAAGTATTTTGTCAAAATTAGGATATATTTTTTACAAAAAATTCAAACAAAATCCAATGAGTGACACCCAAATGAGTACCAGTGTGTCTATTTGGGATCTAAAGCTCTAAACTTATGCGCGTATGTCCATTATATCGGACCGTTACAGGAACGCTCTGTGTATGGCAGGCAACTTGCTATTACTTTAATTGCTACATGTTGCAATACATTTATTTAAATTAGGTATCAATGTAAATAAATTAATTGCAATGCAATTAAAAGTTTAATTTAATTGCAATTAAAAATTTATTTGATCGCAATTAACAATTAAAACTTGTGCAATACTGCGCTACGGTCAGGAAACGGTCTAGTGGGCAAAGTCTCGTGCATTTATAAACAATTTTGCGGCTCTGGGGCCTAAACGTTCCTATAACGTACAAGTCCAATGGGCAAACATCTATATTTTTATAAGACACTAAAATACATTCTTAATTTATGGATAATATTATTATTATAAGTCATTTGTCACAATAAGGCACTATTGGAGATCAATAAATTTCTAACGTAGGAACACATTTTTTTATAGTTACTTTAAAAATAATCTTAAAAAACATTTCACATAAAAAAATCTTAGAATATTAAGCACATTTTTTTACCATTTCTGTTGTTTTTTTATATTTAAAAGTACATTATTTTAAAAATCATGCCTTTAAAAGTTGAGTTTAAAGATTCTATTGCATAATATTGTTTCTTATGGTTTTATTTGAGTGAATTAAGAGGGGGTACAAACCCAAATTATAATTAGCATTTTTATGTTACTAAATAATGATTTAACAAAGAGAAAAAAAATATAGCAACAAATTACATTGTATTTCGATTGATTGAAAACATAAAAAAGGAAAATTTCTTTGAATAAAAAAATTCACATAAAATAGTTACTTCTATTTTCTGTTTAAATAGATTTTTACCTCTAGTTGCAATTATTAAACCATAAGCCAAAGTTGTATTTTTATATTATCTAAGGCTAACATTTTAGAACAAAAATTATATTTTACCAAGTTATTTAATTAAATAACATTTGGCGCTTACGAAGTTTCTATTTAATTTTTATTCGAAATTCCGCTGGTTTTGTACCCCCTCTTAATTTTTTATTTTTATTTTTAGTGCATGGATATTATTAAATAATCTGCATGAGATTATACAGACATATCATGAAATGCACTTTAAAGTAAAGAAAATGGGTAATAATTAGTAAAACCATGCATATTGTTTGTTAAAAATTGCATGCATCCGGACACCATTCACCATAAATAATATGAGATATAACATGTTAGAATGTTATAATGGTGTAGTATAATTATAACTTAAGGGGTTCATTTACTTGTCAAACTGAATAACTCGCAAATGAAAATATTGCGAAATTAGCACAAAAAAAATTCGGATCCATTTTGTAGTCGAAAATATATTTTTGCTTATTTCGAAATTCAGGTTCGAAGTTTTATCATGAATGTTTTCAATTTTTAAGTTAGATGTACCCCCTAATACCTTGTAAAATATTAAAGCTTGATATCTAACAATCTGACAGCTGAACAAAAAAAATATTATGGTTATATTTCCTTAAATTAGATACATAATGAGAATTGAATCTTTGTTCAGCTGTCAGGTATCAAAGATGATAAATAATACTATAATATTAGTATAATTGTGTGATAAAGCTGTGTGCGATTTTGTATCATCAAGTATAATGTTTATTATTACTTATAATATTATTATTTGTGTCTTTTGTATTGTGTCTTTTTGTAAAATTATTTCCATTTTGGTATGCAATAAATAAATAAAATAAATAAATTACCGCCTTTGCAGGTATCAAGCTATATTTTACAAGGTATAAGTATTACTAAACCTTACTCTTTTATTAGCTGGATATATTATGACAAGGATATTTTGGCGTGTGGTTATAAATGACACTATACAACTTGCACATCTGCATCTAATATCATCTCATAACTATCCCATTTCGACCAAAGATTAAAAGATATATGGAAGCATACACAATAATATACCAATGCAGAAAATGGCCCAGACATTATGGTGGTTATTAATATCATATCTGTTTTCTATCTATATTGTTATTTGTATAGGAATTTGATAATGTTCAAGTAAATACTAAAGCTCTGATCTAGATAGATCTCCTTGAGTCTATTTAATAGGCGGGTCTAATCGTTCGAATAATCGAACGGGTGGAATTAAGGTAGTTCACCGCAATTTATCGTTACGGAGTTGCTCTCTCATACGAAGTGAAATTTCGCAATTATGAAAAAAAAAGGAATAATTTTCCACTCAATTGTTTTGAGGTTGGCTCTTGATCTGGCTGCTATTTGCGCGAAAGCTTATTTGTTTAAAAAAACCGAGGGTTTTATCATATTTATAAAAATTGTAAAAAAAATTGTTTTTCGCAAATGAAGGCCAGAACAAGAGCCAACCATTGCAATTGCATGGAAAATTATTCTTTTTTTCCCATATTTGAGAATTTTCACTTCATATGAAATAGCAGCCCCCTTAACTGTAAAAGTTGGAACAAAATCTTGAATTTTAGTTAAGCCATTCTCTGCATGTATTGGTTTGATAAAATACAATTAAAATCTACGCCTACCGTTGCTCTTGACGCGCGTGTTCTTCAGTGTTATTGTAGTAGACTGTAATGGTTGTCCGTTGTTGCCACTTCGAAGTATAGGGCAGTAGGTTCTGAAAACATTAAAATATACTATTAATTCATCATTAGCTTCATATTTGAATACTAGTGTTAGCACAGCGGCTTTGCCCACTCGCAATAATATATAACACTTTGACGCCATTTTGGACAACTTAGAATGTGATTTTTTTTAAATCCTTAGCACATGTCCATATAATGAAAAGAACCTACATTCTAAGTTTCAAGTCTATGGGATCAGTGGTTTGGGCTCTGCGTTGCGTGTCAGTCAGTGAATCATTTAGGATTTGATTTGATTAGATATATTTAAGGGGGTTGCTCTTCCATACAAAATGAAATTTCCCAAATATGGAGAAAGAGAGAATAATTTTCCACTCAATTGTTTGTTGTTGCATTTTGATCTTGCCTTTATTTGCGCCAAATAATATTTGGTTGAAGAAAACCGTGTGGTTTTTTCACATTCAAAAAATAAGTTAAAATTCTCATTCTTCATATTTGTTAATTTCATTTTGTGTGGACGAGCAAGAGCCTTAAGCTTGTTTCTTTAAAGTTGTTCAGTTTGACCCCCCTCGACCCCCTTAAATATATGTATGCACCTTTTTGTAACAAAATGTTAAAAATGTCATCACAATGATTTCTCTTCTGCTGATATCATAACTACTTCATGCTCAACATAATAAGGTTTACAGCATTTTCCTCACCCTCTTAAAAATTGACTGAAAAAACTGGAAGTACATAGCAAAAGGCTATACAAGCATAGCTTCTTCAGGCAGGGGCAGTACCGGCTATAGAATAGTAACCCACCCTTAAGAGCCAGCTAAGTGTTGTAGTGTCCGTGGTCCAGCGGGAATATGCCCAGTTCTAAATCCAGAGTCCCTGGATCAAATCTCAACATGTGGACTTTTCGCCTGGACGCTACAGTGCGTCGTATGTCCCGTTAAACTGTAGGTCCCTATAGTTTCCTATAAGATATGAAGGGGGCAGTCAGGTGATGTTGGAGGCTGCATAGGAATCTTGGTGATCTGAAACTCTGACAATATGGGTTGTCCACATAACCCATATGAATTGACTCAGTGTGATTGGAGTAACCCGTTCTGTTAGAGTATAAATTCAAATTATTGAAGATCCAGAGGCAGGCTAATCTTCTGTGAAAAACTATCAAACTGCGCCCACCAATCCAACTGCTAAGCGTTTCGAGTATTGGCAAAATCCCCCTATGAGGGAAGCCTATGTCCAGCAGTGGACTTCCTATGGCTAAGATGATGATGCTGATAAGGTTTGTAGGTACTTACATAGTATGTGCATTATCTCCTGTAGCACCACAGGTAGAACAAACATGAGACCTCAGTATGGGACAGGTAACTACATTCTTGTTTCCCACTTTTTCCTTCACCATATGCGTCATATAAACCAACGGAGTTTCCCCATTTTTCCGGCAAAATGTACACATTTTGGAAGTTACATTCGGCCGGAAACTTGCCATTGTAATCGGCTCTTTGAAAGCTTGAGGCCTTGGTGAAAAAGAGGACATAGGTGGAGTCTTCCTTGGGGATAGATCTGGGACTCTTTGGGTCATATCATGGATTCGTGGCGACATATTTGGCATACGAGGAGATATATTTAAGTTAGTCATTGACATATTTGAGCTTTGAGGCATATCTGCCATTTGCAACCCCATAGCCATTCTTGGGGACACATTTGCGTAATTCGTTTTCACAGGTGTCAATTCGAATAATTTAGACACAGGAAAAAGTTCATACATCGGATTTCTTTGCGAATTCGGTGGAGTTTGAGCCAAAAAGTCCTCGCTTTCATTAATGCGGCATTCTGAACTCATCAGTTTCCTGCCAATTATTGGTCTTTGCTGTCTGACTGCACATGGCGTTTCTTGAAAATGAAATTCCGGCTGTCTTTCAAAGCCTTGGGTATAATTTGGAGTGTCAAGTAGCCCAAAAGGTAGGGTGGTGTCATATCTGGGAGCGAGTTCAGGAAATGTTTCAGGTGATGTGTCAGTGGAGCTAGACGACCGTGCCATGGATTGGTTGAAAGACGTCGGAGTCCACGGAGAATGGAACAAATCTGAAAATTTTAAAATTTATGCAATGACATATTTGAAAACACACATAATTTAACACTTTGTTTCCCCGAAGGATATGACAGAGATGTGCCCAATTCCATGTTTCCACACTTCATGTTCAAATATATAATATTGTATACTTCTCATTTATTGTCTTAAATTGTTTCTATTTCTAATGTGTTTATTATCCTTTGTACCATTTCACCGAAAGATTAAAGCTGTTTGATTGTTGCATGCCATAAAAATTATATAATATAATATGGGACAACTTCCACACACAGTCATCTGGTCCCAAACTAGGCTAGAAGCCTATGGTAACCAGATGACTGATATATGTATACTTATATACGCTTATTTATCACCCAGTAGTATTTTTGTAGTGGTAGGCCTCTTTTGCAGGGGGCCACCTGGGGAAGTACCACACCTTTGCCAGTTATTCATCAGCCAAGCAGTAATGTGCAAACATTACTGTGTTCTGGTATGAAGGGCAAAGTTACCAGCGAAATTACTGGGCATGATGAGATTCAACAACTCATATCTCAGGGTGACAGGCGCAGTACAGTGCCGTGCAGAATTTGAATTTTAAAACACTGGGTGGCACTGTGTCTGATATGGGCAATCATGATGCTTACCATCAGGCACCTGATTTGCTCGTCTTGTACACTCACTATCATAAAAAAAAAAAAAAACCCAGACACAGATCAAACAGACTTGCTCATGAACACAAAAGTTTGGCCTGGCCGGGGATCAAACACAGGGCCTGTGGCAGCAGAGTTACTACCATCTGAGCCAACGTGGCTGCCAAATGAAATATATTTATTGAAGTAAGTATTGAAGTGGTAAGTAGTTGTTACATAATATGATTCAATGAATGTCTACATTCAAAATTTTTAAATATTAGGATGTGCCTTCTCACGCAATACTAATCCAAATAATCCAATTCTATATAAAAATAATATGATTAGTCACATTCAATAATTTAACATACAATTCCAAATAAATAATGATAATAATTGTCATACCACTCGCAAAATTATAATTTATTTCTTTGTTAGGTTTAGATTTTAATAAGGCTATTGTTATCAATATACCTATAATTAATACCTATTCCAGGGTCTAAAATATCTACATACCGAATTTCAGCCTAGTCGGTTCAGTAGTTTTGGCGTGAAAGAGTAACAAACACCATCCATATCACAAACTTTTGGATTAATAATTTTAGTAGGAACTTTATTTTATTGAAGGTTAATTTTGTTTATTAAATAACTAATATCGTTCAATGGTGCGCACGTAATTCTGACAAGAAACATAATATCTATCAGAATTAAATTAATCGGTATTCGGTATCTAAACTTAGAAACAAAGAAATATTTTATTACCTACATAAAAAAGTTTCAAAAACTTACCATTGTCAGTGTTCCTTGGAAAAAGCCGGTTCATTTCGTTCATATAATCCATAGTACTCTTCGTTGGATACATTATTATGCACTGGAAAATAATGAAATAACCATTTTAGTTGAAATTTGTATTTTTATTTTTGTACGCTGAATGTCGATATAAAACCAAAACTATAGGTAGGTACCTACTTTAGGTGCACATGAATGAATGAATGAAAATTACTTGCAGTTTTCCGGAAATGACTACTGACGAACTCCGAAAGTTCAAATAGCTACTACTTTACCTAATTAAATCTTAAAAAGCACTATTACCGAAAATTAATAAAAGGCCAGAATTTATTCGAAATGTACAGTAAATAAGATCATTGAATTTATAATACATATCATTTGGAATATTATGTAGCTCATTGGTTTCAAGTTGCATGGTATTGTTGACAGAAGGATGCGCTGAAGTTTATGCGGCAGATTCGAAATGTTAGCAGCGATGAATGAAATAAATAAGTAAGTAATCGTAATCGTAATCTGGCTCCTGGCTAGCGGCAGATAGGATAGTTTAAAGGATATTTAGAATAATTTCGTAATATTTATACATTGTTTTCTTATTAAAACTCTATTAGCCTGTTGGCACAGAACAGATAATACTACGTATAGAATGGACACTGTCAACCGCCCACCAATCGGGCCTTCCTCACCCCGCGAGCGACATTGAGCTCACAGAATATCGAGCTCTCGACGAGCCCCGCGCTTGAAAATGAAAACGAACCCAGTGCAGTGCAGTTCCATACTCCAGGTAGTTGTTGGGATAAATCCTAACGGAAAAATCCAATATTTAACACTGCCTTACATGGGGATCGAACCCTGGACTTCCTGATCGGCAGTCGAGCTTGCGCTCACTACGCCACCGAGGCAGTCGTCGGTAGTCGCCAGTCGCATTATATAGGTATCAGGATCAAAAATACCCTTTATGGAAATCTATGGGGGAGGCCTATGTTCAGCAGTGGGTCAGTGGACGTCCTACGGCTGAGATGATGATGATGGTGAATTACACCTTTTTTTATGATAGTGAGTGACAAGACGAGCAAATCAGGTGTCTGATGGTAAGCATCATGATTGCCCATATCAGACACAGTGCCACCCAGTGTTATAAAATACTAAATTCTGCGCGGCACTGCACTGCGCCTGTCACCCTGAGATATTAGTTGTTGAATCTCCTACCCAGTAATTTCGCTGATAATATTGCCCTTCAGACCGGAACACAGTAATGTTTGCACATTACTGCTTGGCGGATGAATAACTGGCAAAGGTGTGGGTGGTACTTCCCCGGGCGGCCCCCTGCAAAAGACTACCACTACAAAAAACCTATAATAGAATAATAAAGATGGATAAATAATAAAAACTCACCTAAAGTTTGACTTGTAGGTAAAATTATGATACAAAAGGAAATCACTTAAATAAAAAACTGTGTAACTGAGCAATTTGTTTAAAAAAAACTGCGAATAACCAAAATACATCCACTCTCGACAAGATTTCCGCAACGAATGAAATATAAAAATTTCCAATTTCCCTTTCGGCGTTTTTCAAAGGACACCGCCACGACTACGCTTTCGACAGTAGATCAGAAGTTGACTTGGCTTACAGTGCGGGTTCGATTCTATTCCACATTTTACAGTCCGTCGATTTACTTATTTTGCGTTTAGTGACGAAAATTGTATACTTACTTTGTAATTGTATAAAATATACTTATTACTTTGATCACGTTATATAAAAATTAGCTGTAAATAGTCTGATTTGTTGGAATTTCTAAGTAAAGCTAAATTTTTCTTTAGAAAAAGCCGACGCCTTTGCCGGCCCCCTACAAAGGAATCCCGGCACGTGTAACTCATTAGTTGAGCTACTCGATCATAGATGGCGTTAATAAACTAAACTACGTTTAGCTGCACAATTGAACATAGATGGCGTTGGAACAATAAGAAAGTCCTGTTACTCTATGATAGATGGCGCTAGTAGTAATAATGAGAATTAGGTTCATACACTATTATTATACGCTAATTATATTATAATTTATTGTGATTATGATTACCTCGTAACTAATTATTAAGGGACAAACTACTAGAAAGAAAACGGGTGAAACTGCAGGGCACAACTAGTATTTTAATATATAAAAAACTGTACATGCATATTGTTATTAAATTTAATTATTATTTTTAGTTATTAAATCAGTATTTTTACAATAACAGAACTTCCTGAGATGTGGGTGCGTATTAAAAACGCACTTGGGGTCATCGCCATATCTGAAAATAGTAAGTAAGCATTAATATCTTAAACCCCTCCGCTGGCGAAATGGCATAATGGCGTAAATGGCATTCTGGCGTTTCTATTCAAAAAAAACCGGCGCGCGCCGTCTCGGCTCGGCACTAAACTGCCCATTTCTTTGATTTCTTGTGAGGAAGCTATTGTTAAACTTATATACTTATATATAGGAAACACCCGGGTCAGAATATAATAGCACAGAACAGATAATAATACTCTATGCCTATAAAATAGTTCTTGACATTCTGAAACACAATAGCGTTCTGATGAAAAGTAAACTCAGGGTAGTACATATTTTAATCTGTTCTGTGCTCAGGGCAAAGAATACTAACTATTACCAGTAGGTACGTAATGAAGCTTTCAAGTACGGTTGGTACTTAATTTTTTTTTAATGATAGTGAGTGACAAGACGAGCAAAACAGGTGCCTGATGGTAAGCATCATGATTGCCCATATCAGACACAGTGCCACCCAGTGTATTAACATTCTAAATTCTGCGCGGCACTGCACTGCGCCTGTCACCCTGAGATATTAGTTGTTGAAACTCGTCATGCCCAGTAATTTCGCTAGTAACATTGGATTAGCACCTCCCCACGCATTAGCCACCTCCCTTCGACCAGCAGTAGACAGTCAACGAGGCAGTAACACCCGCGAGGGCGTCGCCAGCCGATGATCAAGGGGGGGGCTAGTCAAGGAATTTCTACCCAAATTCCCCATTTGGGTAGACGGTAGATATACAACAGGTATTTGCCTGTATACAATTTACAACTACAAATTTCTATGAAACAGAAAAGCCCTACCATTTTGTATATTTTTTACAGTTTTGTAGATTAATTTTTTTTATGAAATAGGGCCCAGATGGTTTTGTATTTAAAAATACGTGTCTATCGTATGTCGGCACTTGAATGTCAACGTTGACAATAAAGGCTATAAATTTTTTCGATTCTCTAAACAGGGCAGGGGGGGCAGCGGCCCCCCCTGCCCCCCCTTGAATACCCGCAGCACACATTTGACGGGAAAATTTCTATGGGCTAGACAGAGAGAACAGATAGAGAGATACGCGATAGAAAGAGAGGCAGCTTGTATGTCAATATAATGATAATTAGTTAGGCGCTGTGCAACCTAAATTGCACTTTATTGCGTCGGAGCTAGAGTCGCTATTTATTTAAATGATTTTGGAGTATCCCTTCTATCCCTTCAGTATTCTGTGGTAGTAAGTAGGATATTGCGCGCGCCCGATTGTATGGAGTGACGGGGTCTGCCAAGGGACTCTGGCTTTAAAGTCGGACATACGTACTACCGTTGGACCACGTATGTATGTATGGATATACTTACGCATTAACCCTAGATATATCTCGATCAGATATTTTATAATTAAGTTTGTCACCAAAATATTGCATTGATCCTTCGTAGATTGCATTTCGTGGGGACATTATTATCTGAAAATTGTTTTATAATGTTATATAGGTAATACATAAAAAAAAACTGGGTGATATAATAATATATGACAATCCTAATCCTAATACTATTATAAAGGCGAAAGTTTGTAAGTATGGATGTATGTATGGATGTTTGTTACTCTTTCACGCCAAAACTACTGAACCGATTGGGCTGAAATTTGGTACGTAAGTAGCTTAGACCCTGGAATAACACATAGGGTACTTTTTATCCCGATATTCCCACGGGAACGAAGACTACGCGGGTGAAACCGCGGGTCACAGCTAGTTATATTATGAATGATTTATTTTCAGATTCATTTCATGTCAGATCATTACGTCCATTAGATCTATCATAAATAATCATTGCAATTAAATCATAACAAATAATAATATAAGAATATTTTTACATTTTTGTAAGTTGATTGTATTCTGTGTACCTTGGTCAAAATAAAATACATACATTCACGCCTTTTTCCCGAAGGGGTAGGCAGAGGTGTACCCAGGACTCAGTCCCATAGTAGATACACCCACATTTCGCCAGTATGTTATTGGTCCCATGTAATAGGGGGCGAGCCTATTGCCATCTACCGGGCACAGTTCCCGACTCCAGGCAGTTATTGAGATAATTGCTAATGGAAAAATCCAATATTTAACACTGCCTGACCTGGGGATCGAACCCGGGACCTTTTGATTGGCAGTCGAGCATGCGCCCTCTACGCCACCGAGGCAGTCAAAATAAAGAGTATTCTATTCTATCAAATCAAATCGATTAATAATGATGAGGTCGAAATATATATATATATATATATATATATATATATTTATATATATACTAGCGACCCACCCCGGCTTCGCATGGGTAACAGAAGTAGGTATAATGGACGATTAACAGGAGTAAATTCGTGATACATTGTATTTTAATAGATATATCCCTAATGGTTTACGCAGCGCACGCAAATTAATGACTATTTCTGTTACAATGACCAAACCTTAACACATGTTATAATTTATCGTGGGCTATTTTGAAGATATTGATAAGTACTACAAACCCCTAGTACATTACTTTATTCTACCACCAATACTTTTCACACCGCATGAAAAATAATCACTGCTTCGATTATTGTGATTAAACCAGAAAAGATGGATATAATCTATGTATACTGTTTTGTAGGTATTGATAATTAATACAATCCCCTAGTACATTACTTTACTCTACCACCAATAGTTTTCGAACCGCATGAAAAATAATCCCTTTTTTGATTATTGTGACTAAACCAAAAAAGATGGATATAATCTATGTATACTGTTTTGTAGGTATTGATAAGTACTACAAACCCCTAGTACATTACTTTACTCTACCAACAATAGTTTTCACACCGCATGAAAAATAATCACTTTTTCGATTATTGTGACTAAACCAAAAAAGATGGATATAATCTATGTGTACTGTTTTGTAGGTATTGATAAGTACTACAAACCCCTAGTACATTACTTTGCTCTACTACCAATAGTTTTCACACCGCATGAAAAATAATCACTTTTTCGATTATTGTGACTAAACCAAAAAAGATAGATATAATCTATGTATACTGTTTTGTAGGTATTGATAAGTACTACAAACCCCTAGTACATTACTTTATTCTACCACCAATACTTTTCACAGCGCATGCATATAATGTCTGTTTCGATTATTGTGACTAAACCAAAATAGATGGATAAAATTTCCGTGGACTATTTTGTAGATATTGATAAGTACTACAAACCCCTAGTACATTATATTATTCTACCACCAATACTTTTCACAGCGCATGCATATAATGTCTGTTTCGATTATTGTGACTAAACCAAAATAGATGGATAAAATTTCCGTGGACTATTTTGTAGGTATTGATAAGTACTACAAACCCCTAGTACATTATATTATTCTACCATCAATGCATTTCACAGCGCACGCAATATTATGAATATGGTAATTATATTATGTAACACCTTGGTTCACAATATTGCAGTTTTCTTACGGATCCCTATTTTTTTTCAAAATCTCATATAGCCTATGGCACTCACACTGAATTAAGCTATCCATAAGTGAAAGAATTTTTAAAATCGGTCCAGTAGTTTCGGAGCCTATTCGTTACAAACAAAAAAACAAAGTATCTCTCTTTATAATATTAGTATAGAAGTATAGATATATATATATATATATATACAACGTATTATGTGTACTTAAGGTGTATCTTCCCATTGAAATGCACAACTTTCAAAAGAATTGCAAAATTCGCACACCTTTTTGTAAGGTTTATTCCACTTTGTTCACCTGGGTGAACAAAGTGGAATAAAACAGTCGCCTCAATTTACCTCGGAATTAATCATCACCTGGGTGAATTCATCCAGGTGAATAAAGTGGATTAAACCTTTTTAAACGTATAAATAAACGATAGTGGTCCGCGGTTTCACCCGCTTAGTCTTCCTTCCCGTGGGAATATCAGGAAAAAAATACCCTATATGTTATTTCAGGGTCTAAACTATCTACATACCGAATTTCAGCCCAATCGGTTCAGTAGTTTTTGCGTGAAAGAGTAACAAACATCCAGCCATCCTCAAAAACTTTCGCATTTATAATATTACTAGTATAATGAACAGCGTCTTTGCTCGCTCGCAATTTATGAAATACGGGAGTTTTATACCAAAACTTTGACGCCCTTTTTGGACCCCTTAGAATGTGAGTATTCAACAATCCTTTCTGAGCACAAGTCCAGGCAACGAAAACCACCTACATTCCAAGTTTCAAGTCTCTAGGATCAGTGGTATAGGCTCTGCGTTGCATGTCAGTCAGACCCGGTGAACTTAATAACACCTTCAACTATCTGGGAATATCTCCTCATGTTTATAAGAGCCTGGTAGTATATAAAGCTATTTGATCTATCATCATGTGCAAATATCTTCCTCATCTTTATGAGAGCCTGGTACTATATAAGTTCTTTCCTGTATCACCATGTGGGAATATTTCCTCATGTTTATGTGAGCCTGGTATTATATAAAGCTTATTGCTCCATCACCACGTGGGAATATCTCCTCATCATTATGAGAGCCTGGTACTATAATGTAAATCTACGTTGTCTATTGTGCTAGACTGTTATGACTGTTTTTTTTTTATTGATTGACATCAATTTTATTACTTACTAGCGGCCCGCCCCGGCTTCGCACGGTAGCAGAAGTAGGTATAGTGAACGTTTAACAGGAGTAAATTCGTGATACATTGTATTTTAATAGATATAACCCTAATGGTTTACGCAGCGCACGCAAATTAATGGCTATTTCTGTTACAATGACCTAACCTTAACACATGTATAAATTTATCGTGGGCTATTTTGAAGATCTACCACCAATAGTTTTCATACCGCATGAATCGCTGCTTCGATCATTGTGACTAAACCAGAAAAGATAGATATAATCTATGTATACTGTTTTGTAGGTATTGATAAGTACTACAAACCCCTAGTACATTACTTTACACTACCACCAATAGTTTTCACACCGTATGAAAAATAATCACTGCTTCCATTATTGTGACTAAACCAAAAAAGATGGATTTATTCTATGTATACTGTTTTGTAGGTATTGATAATTACTACCAACCCCTAGTACATTACTTTACTCTACCACCAATAGTTTTCACACCGCATGAAAAATAATCACTGCTTCCATTATTGTGACTAAACCAAAAAAGATGGATATAATCTATGTATACTGTTTTGTAGGCATTGATAAGTACTACAAACCCCTAGTACATTATGCATGCATATAATGTCTGTTTCGATTATTGTGACTAAACCAAAATAGATGGATAAAATTTCCGTGGACTATTTTGTAGATATTGATAAGTACTACAAACCCCTAGTACATTATATTATTCTACCATCAATGGATTTCACAGCGCACGCAAATTTATGAATATGGTAATTATATTATGTGACACCTTGGTTCACAATATTGCAGTTTTCTTACGGATCTCTATTTTTTTCAAAATCTCATATAGCCTATGTCACTCACACTGAATTAAGCTATCCATAAGTGAAAGAATTTTTAAAATCGGTCCAGTAGTTTCGGAGCCTATTCGTTACAAACAAAAAAACAAAGTTTCTCTCTTTATAATATTAGTATAGATTATCCTATTCCTGACGAACATAAATCCAATAACACAAAAATTATAAAAAATCTATACAGTCTGTAAATCTGTATATAAGTGGTTGTAACTAACATGACATTGTTTTATATATATAGATAGTGAATAGATAGTTTACCTTAGTCAGATAGTAATAAGGTGCAGATCTATTATAATGGCCATCATTGTTTGCTTCCGAATGCGACATAATATGAGTGCTATAATGTACATATTCTATGGAAATTAATTCTCTTCTTACGCATAACGATCTGAAAGACCACATTAACAATCATGAACCCAGAAAAAGGCGGACTTCGTCTTATAAAACCAAAAGCGAAGCATCATATTAAGGTTTAAACTTCACCCGTACAAAATGAAAATACACAGATATGAAGACTCAGTTGTTTGTGCATAGCACCCCTTCCTGTGGGCGTGTGGGGTCTTTTAAGTTGAGTTATTCTGACTTCCTCATCATCAGCTTCCTGTCCTTATTTCACACTAGGTATGGTCGACACAGCAAATCATCTTTCGCCTCCAGTCTATCATCCGTCATCTCTGCATTAACGTCTTTTTCATGCATATCTTCATTCACACAGTTCCCCACATAACCACTTAAATTCATCTTCATACTCTTTTGGCCAAGTGATTTTCATCCGTCCGCATAACATGCCCAAACAAGGCGTCTTTCACTCTAATTTTTCAGTCACTGGTGCTACTTTCAGACTTCCACTTACGTACTCATTTCTAATTTTATCTCAACAACAGCATCTCTGCCACATGCACTCTTTTTGTAGCCCAACACTCTGATATATACAATACGACAGGTCTTACAGACAGGTCTTGCAGATCTTCTCTTAAGTTAAAGGGGCAAGCGATCTCAAATTGTTTTCGAGACCTGTCGCCATTTCATCCAACCGGCGTTTATTCAATTTGCCACGTCCCGGTCATCTATCACTCTATCAGCGGATATGGGGACAGATAAAACTATTTAGGAGTGAATTAAATTCGAACTGGACAGATCTAACATTTTTTCAACAGATACAAAACAGATCGGAATATTTTGACAATGTCGCCTTCGCTTACCTGACTTTCTCAGTAACTTCGTTAATATAATCGGCAAGAATCATCGCAATTTGCTTGTAAATTGGACTAGTTTGGGACACATTTCGCCATGTTGCGCACGCGCACCAATACGGCATTATACCCGCTTCGGGACACGAACGGGATTTCGGAATCTAGTAAGTAGATGATATGGTATAAATTTCACTGAGCAAAACGTGACTTAAAGTCGCGTATTCACTTGTTTTAACTTTGACGCGAGCATTGCTTCGAGCTAATTACTCGTACAAATCCGCGATCAAACATAACATAACATCACGCCTTTCTCCCGAAGGGGAAGGCAAAGGCCCATATCCGTAGAAGGTACACCCACACTTTCAGCTATTGTTTTAAGTCCTATGTAATAGGGAGCGGGGGCGAGCCTATTATATCAAACTAACAGTGCTCCGCGGTTTCACCAGCGTAGTCGTCGTTCCCGTGGGAATATTCGGATAAAAAGCACCCTATGTGTTATTCCAGTGTCCAAACTATCAAATCAGTTCAGTAGTTTTGGCATAAAACAAACATCCGTACATCCATCCATTTATCCAGCTAACAAGAACCGCGCTAGATGGCGCTGGAGTCTAGTTAGAACTCGCTAGCGTTTTGTTCACCTGTTACAAACGAAACTTTTTTACATTGCACTGAGTTTTGAGACAGATATAATATTGGTAGATTAGTAGGATCCTAAATATTAAAATTTTTATTTTTTGTAGTGGTAGGCCTCTTTTGCAGGGCCCCGCCTGGGGAAGTACCACACCTTTGCCAGTTATTCATCCGCCAAGCAGTAATGTGCCAACATTAATGTGTTCCGGTATGAAGGGCAATGTTACCAGTGAAATTACTGGGCATGACGAGATTCAACAACTCATATCTCAGGGTGACAAGCGCAGTGCAGTGCCGCGTAGAATTATGAATTTTAAAACACTGGGCGGCACTGTGTCTGATATGGGCAATCATGATGCTTACCATCAGGCACCTGATTTGCTAGTCTTGTCACTCACTAAAATTAAAAAAAAAAATTAAAAAAAATTCAATAAAAATCCGGCAGGCTAAGGAAGATGAGACCCACAGGACAGGTAACGGCGTCCTTTGCGTAAAAACCATCGAACTGCTCTCGCCAATCCGCCTGCCAAGTTGGAGAATGGAGACCACGGACCTGCAAGCGCAGCGTAGGACGTCCACCCACAAGGTGGACAGACGATCTGATAAAGACGACAGGAACACGGTGGATGCAGGCCGCTTAGAACCGGACTAGATGGATCTATTGGACCTATGTTCAGCAGTGGACGTCCTTTGGCTGAGATGATGATGATTTGAATAAATCTACAAACCTCCTTCAGTAAGCTCAATCCCCTTTCCAGGTCAGCTCCAGGGACTTTGTACTTGTTCCTTAATTCGTTCATGTTTAATATGTCTAGTATTGTTGTGTGAATGTCATATGGGGACGTCAACGTTTCAGTATTGGACATCAGATTGCTCTGAAAAAGACACTGTCCACTTAAGGGGATTGCTCGTCCATAAAGAAAATGCACAAATATGAAGAAACAGGGAATAATTTTTCAATCAATTAATTGAGTTTAATGAAAATTATGTATCATAATTTATAAAAATCACTTTAAGCGATGCATAATTGATAAAATTTCAATAAAAGTCACTAGATCACGAACGCGCTACGAGTGGTCGCCATGATTGTGACGTCATTATGTTATATTATGTATGGTACTCTATAACATTGTGACGTCACTACAGGCACGAGCTCATCGGCGTGTTTTCGTTACTGAATTATTATTATTTTTTTTTATTTGAAATAACTTTGTAATTAAAGCGATGGCTCTGGATCCGGCCCCTATTTGAGTGCAAACATATTTGGTAAATGAAAGAGATATGGTTTTATTGCTATTTAAAAAAAACTTTAACATAACCTAAAAACTACTTTTTTACTATTTTCTTAAATACGAAGAAACTGTAAGATTATCATTAATTAAATATGTTTCCAAGCAAATGGGGGCCGGATCCACAGCCAACCACCAACAATTGAGTGGAAATTTATTACGTTTCTTTATAACATAACATACATTCACGCCTTTTTCCCGAAGGGGTAGGCAGAGGTGTACCCAGGACTCAGTCCCACAGTAGATACACCCACATTTCGCCAGTATGTTATTGGTCCCATGTAATAGGGGGCGAGCCTATTGCCATCTACCGGGCACAGTTCCAGACTCCAGGCAGTTATTGAGATAATTACCAATGTTAAAATCCAATATTTAACACTGCCTGACCTGGGGATCGAACCCGGGAACGTTTCTTTATATTTAGTGCATTTCCACTTTGTATATACTAATACAAAGGATATATTATACTAATTACCAGCGCTTCTGGTCGCTCTCTCTTCAGCTTTCCAGGGAGAATTACTGACACGAATGGCAAACGCTCCTCCAGCTTGCCCTGGTAAGTATTCCTTATTGCAAAGAATCTAAACAAAACGGACGTTCTGTATTAATTATTTCATTAGTACTTATATTAACAGCGTATATGCCGTGGGGTTAGCGGCTTTAGAATAGTGCTCCACCCTCTCTACTCGTGGTTGCCGTAAGAGCTGGGTAAGAGTTAACAGGCCAGAGGACGGCCAGCAGCGTCCTCTGCGTAAAACCATCAAACTGCGTTCGCCAACCCGCCTGCCAAGCGTGGCGAGTGTTGGCAGCAACCCCCCTTATGGGGGAGGCCTATGTTCAGCAGTGGACTTCCAACGGCTGAATGATGATGCTGATGATTAACAGCTACAGTTGGAACAGAAACACTGCAACACGTGCCAATGCGCCCACGCACCACGCACTCTAGCAGCATTCAACACTCTCTTGAACCACAATCCTGAGTTTGACTTGTTTGTGGATGAAGTTGAAGATGTCTTCAACTTCATCAGTCTTCAGTTAATGTTAACTGAGTGTCTGAGGTGCTGCGAGCGTGATGTGTGACTGGTATTCATTATTTTCTTATTTTTTAGGGTTACTAGCTCTGACTGGCGTTCGATTCGGACGACGCAGACAGGTTCCATAGGATTTCATATAAACAATTCTAAAATTCGTTACGTTCAGCGCGTTCAAACTCAAACTCAAAAAGATTCATTTAAATAGGTCACAATATGACCCTTATGCAAGTCAATGAAGATAAACAGTAATGATTCTACCGTGCGTTCGGAAAGATACCTCTACAAGAAGAACGCACATGAAATTTGTAGGGCTTAATTTGTTCAACTGATAGTTTCACAATATTTGGTTTGGTTACGTTCGTTTGTTAGTGTCGGTGCCGCGTGGTGGCTATGCAGAAGTTTCCAGGCATCTTTGTCCTCTATGTACTGATTGACTTTATAATAAGCCTTCTTTAGTAAAGCAGTTCGGGTCCGATAGGCGTACCTTTAGGATCACTTTTAGCTTTTTGGTAGTATCAAAAAAAAGAGGGTAGGTATTTCGATTTATCCGCCAACAAAAATCAACTCGCCAATTCCTGTCAGTTCTTCGGTGATCATGGAGCATGCAACTACGTCAAAATATTGGGAAACTAGAGAAACGTCAAATTATGGTGATTATCATGACTTTTTTTTATGATAGTGAGTGACAAGACGAGCAAATCAGGTGCCTGATGGTAAGCATCATGATTGCCCATATCAGATACAGTGCCACCCAGTGTTTTAAAATTCAAATTTCTGCGCGGCACTGCACTGCGCCTGTCACCCTGAGATATAAGTTGTTGAAACTCGCCATGCCCAGTAATTTCGCTGGTAATATTGCCCTTCAGACCGGAACACAGTAATATTTGCACATTACTGCTTGGCGGATGAATAACTGGCAAAGGTGTGGTATTTCTCCAGGCGGCCCCTTGCAAAAGAAACCTACCACTATAACTATAATTACCCTATTAATATTAACTTACCTGGCGCCATGATCGCTCATAAGAAACAGAGCAGTATTTTCCAACCGTCCATCATTCCGGAACTGGTCCAGGAACTTCACCAGATCCTCGTCAGCCACGGAGACGAGGCTCAGGTCGTCATGACTGAGACCGCCGCTAAATGTTACGCAGAACTTCTTGCCTTGCTTTGCAAATAGCTGGTTATACAAGATAATAATAATATTATAATTAATATTATATTGGGAGGGTAGTTAACGAATTATACATAAAACTATGTGGCTATACGCGTCACGTGGCGATATTGATAATTAACAATAATAACATAACATAGCATACATTCACGCCTTTTTTCCCGAAGGGGTAGGCAGAGGTGTACCCAGGGCCCAGGACTCAGTCCCATAGTAGATACACCCAAATTTCGCCAGTATGTTATTGGTCCCATGTAACAGGGGGCGAGCCTATTGCCATCTACCGGGCACAGTTCCAGACTCCAGGCAGTTATTGAGATAATTACATTATTAATGATGTCCTGGGTTCGATCCCCGGGTCAGGCAGTGTTATTGGATTTTTCCATAAGGAATTAATTTTCTATGACAGCCTGGAGTCTGGAACTGTGCCCGATAGATGGCAATAGGTTCGCCCCCTATTACATGGGACCAATAACATACTGGCGAAATGTGGGTGTATCTTCTATGGGACTGAGTCCTGGGTACGCCTCTGCCTACTCCTTCGGGAAAAAGGCGTGAAGGTATGTTATGTTAGTAAGATTGCATAACAAAATAAAATAAAAAACAATTTTACTAATTACTAAACAATTACCAAGTAAATACGGTAAACAACCGGCGGTCTCATCGCGTTAAGCAAAAGAGGACCTTTTTATCTGTTATGTTGGTACCATGTGTTAACTAAAAACACGTAGGGAATCTTTTCAACGGTTACCCCATTGATTTAAAGAAAAGGGGAGATGAGGTAACTACTTACGGCAGAACCTTTACGACTTACCTTAACAGAATAAGTAAACTTCAGGCTAATGAATAAGTAAACTAGATTGCTTAGAATGATTGATTGATTGATTGATTGATAAACACTTTATTGTACACCAAAACATGGACATAACAATACATAGCAATTAAAAGAATCTTAGGCTAGTACAAGTGGCGGTCTTAATGATAGTCCCTAAAAGCATAAAAAAGAAATTTTTACTGAAGATATTTTAAAAATTTTCCATCATTGTCATACACTGCCCATTAAGATGACGACCGATTAAGATGCTTTTGAATTTAAAATGTTGATGATGATTGAACAAATCGAAAAAATCCAATATTTAACACTGCCTGACCTGGGGATCGAACCCGGGACCTCTTGATTGGCAGTCGAGCATGCGCCCTCTACGCCACCGAGGCAGTCTTTCTATCTTAGTTGTTCATTATATTATGTCACTGTGCAAACTTCACACTGAGCAAATTGCACGTGCCATTTGTTGGATATGCGCTGGGAGAACGTACCCTAACTCCCCTTTTCTTTAAATCAATAATCTATACTAATATTATAAAGAGAGAATCTTTGTTTTTTTGTTTTTATGTTTGTAACGAATAGGCTCCGAAACTACTGGACCGATTTTAAAAATTCTTTCACTTATGGATAGCTTAATTCAGTGTGAGTGACATAGGCTATATGAGATTTTGAAAAATATTAGGGATCCGTAAGAAAACTGCAATATTGTGAACCAAGGTGTCACATATATTTTTTAATTTGCGTGCGCTGTGAAAACTATTGATGGTAGAATAAAATAATGTACTAGGGGTTTGTAGTACTTACTAATATCTACGAAATAGTTCACGGATATTTCATCCATCTATTTTGGTTTAGTCACAATAATCGAAACAGACATAATATGAATGCGCTGTAATAAGTATTGGTGGTAGAATAAAATAATGTATTAGGGGTTTGTGGTACTTATCAATACCTACAAAACAGTATACATAGATTATATCTATCTTTTTTGGTTTAGTCACAATAATCGAAAAAGTGATTATTTTTCATGCGATGTGAAAACTATTGGTGGTAGGGTAAAGTAATGTACTAGGGGTTTGTAGTACTTATCAATACCTACAAAACAGTATACATAAATTATATCCATCGTTTTTGGTTTAGTCACAATAATCGAAGCAGTAATTATTTTTCATGCGGTGTGAAAACTATTGGTGGTAGAGTAAAGTAATGTACTAGGGGTTTGTAGTACTTATCAATACCTACAAAACAGTATACATAGATTATATCCATCGTTTTTGGTTTAGTCACAATAATCGAAGCAGTAATTATTTTTCATGCGGTGTGAAAACTATTGGTGGTAGAGTACAGTAATGTACTAGGGGTTTGTAGTACTTATCTAATACCTACAAAACAGTAAACATAGATTATATCCATCTTTTTTGGTTTAGTCACAATAATCGAAGCAGTGATTATTTTTCATGCGGTGTGAAAACTATTGGTGGTAGAGTAAAGTAATGTACTAGGGGTTGTAGTACTTATCAATACCTACAAAACAGTATACATAGATTATATCCATCTTTTTTGGTTTAGTCACAATAATCGAAGCAGTGATTATTTTTCATGCGGTGTGAAAACTATTGGTGGTAGAGTAAAATAATGTAGTAGGGGTTTGTAGTACTTATCAATACCTACAAAACAGTATACATAGATTATATCCATCATTTTTGGTTTAGTCACAATAATTGAAGCAGTGATTATTTTCATGCGGTGTGAAAACTATTGGTGGTAGATTAAAGTAATGTACTAGGGGATTGTAGTAATTATCAATACCTACAAAACAGTATACATAGATTATATCCATCTTTTTTGGTTTAGTCACAATAATCGAAGCAGTGATTATTTTTCATGCGGTGTGAAAACTATTGGTGTTAGAGTAAAATAATGTACTAGGGGTTTGTAGTACTTATCAATACCTATAAAACAGTATACATAAATTATTTCCATTTATTTTGGTTTAGTCACAATATGCATGCGATGTGAAAAGTATTTGTGGTAGAATAAAGGAATGTACTAGGGGTTTGTAGTACTTATCAATATCTTCAAAATAGCCCACGATAAATTTATACATGGGTTAAGGTTCGGTCATTGAAACAGAAATAGTCATTAATTTGCGTGCGCTGCGTAAACCATTAGAGTTTTATCTATTAAAATACAATGTATCACGAATTGACTCCTGTTAAACGTTAACTATACCTACTTCTGCTACCCGTGGGAAGCCGGGGCGGGTCGCTAGTTAATAATAATTTGAATGTATAACAGAACGGGTTACCCCAATTACACTGCTCGAGTTAATTCACACATTATGTGGACAACCCATATTGTCAGAGTTTCAGGTCGCCAAGATTCCTACGCAGCCTCCGACATGAGCTAACGACTGCCCCCTCAAACTCAAACTCAAACAGATTTATTCAAATAGGTCATAATCTGACACTTTTGTACGTCAATGAAGATACAGTACTGAGTCTACCGTGCGTTCGGAAAGATACCTCTACAAGAAGAACGCACAAGAAACTTGTAGGGCTTAATTTTTTCAACAGATAGTTTCACAATATTTGGTTTGCTTACATTCGTTTTCTTTGAAGGTGCCGCGAGGCGACTATGCAGAAGTTTCCAGGCATCTTTGTCCTCTATGTACTGGTTGACTTTATAATATGCCTTCTTTAGTAAAGTAGATTTTATATAGGTTTTGAATTTACCCTCTGAGAGCCCAGTTATCTCTTTTGGGATTTTATTATAGAAACGTACTCTATTTCCTAAGAATGTCTTTTTATTTGTTTTAGATAATCTAAAGCTAGGTACAGCTATTTTGTCTTTATTCCTAGTATTAAAATTATGAAGGTCACTATTTAATTTTAATTTATGTAAATTTTTACGCACATACATGATGTTCTCATAAATGTATAAGGATGGTAGGGTCAGTATGTTTATTTCTTTAAATAATTCCCTCAGGGATTCGCGTGGACGCATCTCATAGATGGCACGAATCGCACGTTTTTGTAGTATAAAGATAGTTTCTATATCTGCAGCTGACCCCCACAACAGAATCCCATAAGACATCAAGCTATGGAAATATGCAAAGTACACTAATCTCGCCGTGGCTACATCTGTTAGTTGCCTAATTTTATAAACCGCGTAAGCTGCAGAGCTTAGTTTCCCTGAGAGCTCGGTGATATGAGTGCTCCATTGCAGTTTAGAGTCTATATTTATGCCAAGGAACAAAGTTGCATTGTCAATATTGAGTCTTTCACCGTCAAGAACTATGATTGGTTCTATACTTCTGACGTTAGGCAACGAAAATTTCAAACATTTAGTCTTTTTCGCATTCAATAACAGATTGTTTGCTGTGAACCATCTGGATATACTTGCTAAAGTATTATTAACATGTACTAGTGAAGTATCCTTCCTATCAACTTTAAAAATCAATGACGTATCATCGGCAAATAGAACTATATCTGCTAGACCGTGGACCATGTAAGGCAAATCGTTAATATATGCCAAAAACAGGAAAGGACCCAAAATTGATCCCTGTGGGACTCCCATCTTGACAGGAGAACTAGCAGATGTGATACCATTGACGCTAACCTTCTGCTGCCTACTAGACAAGTATGATTCCACCAGGTTGAGGGCATTCCCATGAATTCCATATAATTCTAACTTGCGCAGTAACGTGCAGTGTTCTACACAGTCGAATGCTTTGGAAAGATCACAAAACACTCCAATGGCATCCTGTGAACTCTCCCAAGCCTCCAAGACAAGAGTCATGAGATGACAGCCCGCATCGGTTGTTGATCTGCATTTGGTGAAACCATACTGGTTTGAATGCAGTATTCTATTTCTATTGAAATGTGACAGCAGTTGGTTTAGCATCAATTTCTCAAAGATTTTACTTAATACTGGCAAAACAGAGATTGGCCTATAGTTTGAGGGATCTGTCTTACTTCCCGATTTAAAGATAGGAGTGATTTTACTTATTTTCATTAGTTCTGGAAACGTGCCTTTATCTATGCATAGGTTAAATAATTCTGCTAAGTAAGGAGCAATTGTGTTTATTATAGAATCTAGCATTTTTACAGATAGACCCCATAGATCTTCAGTAGCTTTAACATTTAAACTCTTGTACGTCTTATTGATATCAATTAATGAGATGTGTTCGAACGAAAATTCAGGTATGGTGCGTTGGAAGTTTTCTTTAAGAAAAGTCTCCGCCAAGTCTGGGGATGAATCAAGTGACTTGGTCGCGTTCAGGGCTATGTTAGAGAAGAAATCGACAAAAATATTAGCGACTTCCTCAACATTTGTAATGTGTTCATTATTAATTAATAATTTATATTCAGAATCCCTACATTTATCTTTACCTGTCTCTACATTTATTGTTTTCCAAACCGCCTTAATTTTATTACTTGATTTGCGAATTTTGTCTCTAATATTTATGGCTTTTGCTTGGATGCAAACAGCTTTAAAAATTTTTGAATAACATTTAACATACTCATGAAATGATTCTGAATTAGAATGGGCTTTATCCCTATACAACTCATACATATTATCTCTACTTTTCCTGATACCCTTGGTAGCCCAATCACTAAATTCTAGTTTCCCATTCGTGTGTAATTTCTTTTTGGGACATATCTCATCGAACTCCTTACTTATTACAGAAAATATGTTTTCATAGTTGAAATTAGGGTCATCCTCAGAGACAGCGACATTTACGAGTTTTGATTCTATATTATTCCTAAGCTTTTCGAGTTTATATGTTGTTAGGGGCCTATGTTCAATTGTTGGTTTTTCTTTTGATTTTTCACATATAAATTCTAGTGAGAGACCCTTGTGGTCAGACCTAACTCCACCCGTTATTGATAACTTCCTACTTTCGAAATTGGTAAAGATATTATCAATACAGGTCGATGAGGTAACTGTAACTCTTGTGGGCTCAGAGAATAGGTAACTCAAACCGAAGGACTTAAATAAACTAGTCAAATTAGTTTTATCTGGAGAATCTGACAAAATATCAATGTTAAAATCACCGCACCCTACATATCTTATAGGAAACTATAGGGACAACTACAGTTTAACGTGACATCCTAAACACGGTAGCGCCCAGGTGAAAAGTCCACATGGTGAGATTCGATCCAGGGACTCCGGATTTAAAGCCGAGCATATTCCCGCTGGACGCACGGACGCTGCAATGGGTTACTCGCTGTCTGGTCTATAATCTACGAGTCTTAAAAATAAGTGTAATTTTAATTTCATACCTGTGTTGTATAATCGAGCAAAAACTTGTGTACCGGCACAGATCCAATGCATTTTGGATCTGATAATCCAATCTTGTGAGCCTTCGGACAAAATAGTAACAATAATAATTTTAGATACGGAAATGAAAATAATTGTACAATGAACAGGAAATCTATGGGGGACGCCTATGTTCAGCAGTGGACGTCCTACGACTGAGATGATGATGATGATAAAGAACCGGGAAAGTACTGTTCTTCTATTTAAGAAAAAAAAACTCAAAGGTTTAAAAGGAAATTATGAAAATAAGTTAAAAAACTTTTTCTTTCGGGTTTATGTTTGAAACTTCCCGGCCAGATCAAACATTTGTGTGCATGAACATGTCTGTTTGTTCTGTGTCTGGGTGTTATAAGCTTATATAAGTATGTATATCAGTCATCTGGTTACCATAGTACAGGCTTCTAGCCTAGTTTGGGACCAGATGACCATGTGTGGAAGTTGTCCCATAACAAAATAAAAAATAAAACGGCTAAACCGATTTTAACGAGATTTTCACTGGCACATAGATGTTATATTAAGTATAATAAGAACCTCAAAGCTTATTTTATTAAAAAATAGGGTTCCGTAATGCGAACGAAGTCGCGGATAACACAGCTAGTGAAAATAATACTTTATAATATTTTATATTTTTATAAACTAAGGGCTTGATTCGCTTGAAATACACAAGCAACCGCATTGGTAGAGTGCCCGCCCCGCGGATTGGTGCGGAAGCTGCGGGTTCAAATCCCTCGCAGTTGAAAATTTTCTTCTCATTTTCATATATAATAAATTTAATAATACTCACCCATTTGTTAAGCACACTATTAGGGTCGCTATAAACGTTCGAATGGTCACGAAACCTGAGTTTGGTCATCCCCATGAAGAATGGGAACAGATAGTGGTCTGTAGGGGATTCACTGAAGCCATTGTATCTGTATTGGAATGTTCCGAGCCAGGCCAGGTCTTCGTAATAGGCAGTGCGGTAACTAGGTACGGAAATTAATAAAATTATAACACAGACTGTAGTCAACCAAATATTGTAAAACTATCAGTTGAAAACATTAACGGATATTAATAAAATTATTACTACAGACTGTAGTCAACCAAATATTGTAAAACTGTCAGTTGAAAACATTAACGGATATTAGTAAAAATATTACTACAGACTGTAGTCAACCAAATATTGTAAAACTATCAGTTGAAAACATTAAAGGAAATTAATAAAATTATTACTACAGACTGTAAGTCAACCAATTATTGTAAAACTATCAGTTGAAAACAATAACGGAATATAATAAAATTATTACTACAGACTGTAGTCAACCAAATATTGTAAAACTATCAGTTGATAACATTAACGGATATTAATAAAATTATTACTACAGACTGTAGTCAACCAAATATTGTAAAACTATCAGTTGAAAACATTATCGGAAATTAATAAAATTATTACTACAGACTGTAGTCAACCAAATATTGTAAAACTATCAGTTGATAACATTAACGGATATTAATAAAATTATTACTACAGACTGTAGTCAACCAAATATTGTAAAACTATCAGTTGAAAACATTAACGGATATTAATAAAATTATTACTACAGATTGTAGTCAACCAAATATTGTAAACTATCAGTTGAAAACATTAACGGAATATAATAAAATTATTACTACAGACTATAGTCAACCAAATATTGTTAAACTATTAGTTTCTTGTGCGTTCTTATTGTAGAGGTATCGCACCGAACGCACCGTATACTGATTACTGTTTATCTTCAGTTACGTGCAAAAGTGTCTTATTGCGACGAAATTGATGAAGAAATTAATTTGAATTTTGAATGTGAATGACTTTATTTCGCTAACCAGCTATATTATACAACTTACCCTCTCTCTTTCAAAGAAGAGAATATATAATATGACAAGTTGATATATGTTCTGGAAACATCTTGCCTCGCGTTGGGCATTTCCGTTTCAAAGTGTCCAGTAAGTATTGGTATTAGGGCTGCGGGAGTGGCGTCACCCACTATGTTGTAACTGAAAGCATATTAAATGAACACTTTTTCTTCTTTTCGATAAACTATAATATTTTTTATATATTTTATTGTTAGCTGTCAATATCTCAGAGAGAAGTTAGGACGGCCGGAACGGTATAAAAGCAAGCGCTCGCCAGCGCTCGAGCCTCACAATCACAACACTGACCTCGCCGGCGAGGTCGAAGATCTCTCAGATCCTTCAGATCGGTTAGTTTCTCTCCAAATAATCAAACAGATCAAACCATTGATAGGGCCCTAGGACACTCCCCCCCTGTAGTGCCAGGGCAAGTCTGACCCCACGTATTCTGGCTCGGGCCCAGGCCGAGGTTCGTACCGTGTAGGTGCCCTTGTGCTAGTCGCCCTTAAACTTTGTGTCGAGCGCCTCCTGCGCTCACAACTAGGTCAATTATAAAAAAAAAAACAGTACTCGAGCTCACTTTGCCTTACGCTGTCGTCTGGTAAACATCACCCGATATCTTTTCATAATAATTTTGCTGTCGAAACTCTGCTCGAATTATGTCAAATTTATCTTTTAATTTTTTTGTTTTTATTAAATTGTTATTTTTAGGGTGGTACGGAATCCTCAAAAGGAAAAAAGGAACCCTTATAGATAGATTTCCAAGGTCACCTGTGTACCTAGCACATTAACGTCAAAGTATCACAAAGAGCTATGGAGAGGGTTAAGGTCAGAATTTTTCTGACATATCGAATCAGAAATGAGGAGAGTTATAAAGTTCTAGCTGTGCCCTGCGGTTTCACCCGCGAAGTTTTCCCGTTCCCGTGAGAATATCAGGTATCCTATGTGTTATTTCAGTGTCTAAGCTACTTACATACCCAATTTCAGCCCAATCGGTTCAGAAGTTTTGGCGTGAAAGAGTAACAAACATCCATCCATCCTCACAAACTTTCGCATTTATAATATTAGTAGGATTTTGATGATGATGATGAAAAAACTAAAAGACAAACCTTTTCAAGACCACAGCGCCCAGCTCCTCAGTCAAATACTTGTAAGTCTTAGGCAGGCGTCTAATGAAGTTTAATCTCGACATTGAATCAAACATGAGGAACAAAATGTTATAGTTGTCATTCGGTGAATTGTCTGTAGAGATTGGTCTGTAGCCAGCCGTGTAACCTGACCATCGACTTCTTATTATACCGAAACTGGGAACAAAAGGGAAATTCGAAGTCAAATATGGCCTAAAAGCACTAAGCGAATTAAGGTGTTTGGGCCGACATCATTACATTTATCATCTATCTAATATACATGACTGCCTCGGTGGCGTAGAGGGCGCATGCTCGACTGCCAATCAAGAGGTCCCGAGTTCGATCCCCAGGTCAGGCAGTGTTAAATATTGGATTTTTCCATTAGGAATTATCTGAATAACTGCCTGGAGTCTGGAACTGTGCCCCGTAGATGGCAATAGGCTCGCCACCTATTACATGGGCCCAATAACATACTGGCGAAATGTGGGTGTATCTACTATGGGACTGAGTCCTGGGTACACCTCTGCCTACCCCTTCGGGAAAAAGGCGTGAATGTATGTTTATGTTTTCAAACTTTGAGGAACCAATGACGGTGATTGAAGATAGGTATATAACTTCTTAATTAGTGTTTTATTTTAAGTAACAAGTAATTTTACAATGGCGTTTATCCAGTTATACTACTAAAATAAAGCGTTTTAACACTGCAAAGTTTTAACTGCGTTGTAATTCTGATAAATACCTATTTGCCGTTTTAAAACGTTTTTAAATCTTTTGTAGTAAAACTAGAAAAATGCCACTTTAAAGAGGTATTTAAAGTCTTTCCTTAGAAATCCATAATTCTGATAAATACCTATTTATTTGCCTATTTGCGTGGAGTCTGGAACTGTGCTGGGAAGATGGCAATAGGCTCGCCTCCTCGCTCGCCTTATATGGAACTTAAAGCATAACTGGGGAAGTGTGGGTGTACCTTCTATGGGACTGGGTTCTGGGTACACCGCTGCCTACCCCTTTGGGAACAAGTCTTGATGTTAAGGCTGAAACCCACCGCTGAGCATGCTGTTCACAAACGCGGCGCATATTAGCTGCGTGGATTCATTTTTTTGGCAACGTGGGTCTACGTTTCTAATACAGGTTACACTATACACGCGTGTACCGCGTGCACAGCGTGCATGGCGTTGACAGTGTAGAGCTACGTGAGCGCCATACTCGAGCAAACACGCCTGTACGAACGTGTATCGCGTACAGTACCAACGTGTACCGGGTACATAGCGTGCATGGCATTGACAGCGTTGAGCGACGTGAGCGCCATAATCGAGCAAGCCACGGGTGTACTAGTGACGTCAATTCTGTTAAGGAGCCTTAAAAGTTATGTTAAAGATATATTTACCCATTTTTATCATGTCCCGAGCAAGAAACTGAAACTTGGTCACTCCTGTTCAGTACATAAACATCGTCCCCGTACATATTTACTGCGTCTCCCATGTAATAATTATTATCGTTCACGTATATTATATCCTTGTATACACATATTATGTCCGTCTTTTGTTCTAAAATCTCTTTGACTACGTAGCACTTTGAAAACTAGAATGATAAAAATAGTCGATTGTTGCACGAGGAGCTAAAAAGACACATTGTATAGCTCGGTAGTTTTACTGCCGAGCTTTAGCGAGGGAGTAAATAGAAACCGAGTTATAACGAGTCCCGGGTTCGATCCCCAGGTCAGGTAAAGTGTTGTTGGATTTTTCCATTAGGAATTATCTCGATGACAGCTTGGTGTCTGGAAGTGTGCCCAGATGACAATAGGCTCGCCCAAATCGCCCATGGGACCAAAATAAATAACTCGCGAAATGCCAACTGACTGAGTCCTGGGCTGGATCCCCCCAAGGGGAGGCAGGGGGCCTACCCCTTTGGGAAAAAGGCGTAAGGTTATTTATGATGCAATGGTTTTCTGGAGCCTATATTCTGTTATTTATAGTACAAATCCTATCCTATCTTATTAAGAAGTACTTATTATAAATGCGATAGTTTGTGAGGATGGATGGATGGATGTTTGTTACTCTTCCACGCAAAAACTACTAAACCGATTGAGCTGAAATTTGTTAGATAGATAGCTTAGATCCTGAAATAACACATAGGGTACATTTATCTCGTTATTCCCACGGGAACGAAGATAACGCGGTGAAACCACGGGGCACTGCATTTACAAATTTATGTTATTTAAAATGTCTTACATTGCACTTAACCCAATCCACGTCGTCACATGTCACATTATTAGGGACATCTCTATAGAATCCCATCATTACTGGATCATTCGTGCTGAGAACAGGCATTTTACACCCTGAGCCCTTTTCCTTTACAATTAGATTATCCATAATTAGGGGTCTTTTCGAACTGGAAAATATTGTAAGGGGATTATTCACATTAAGGGGGTTTCTCGTTCATACAAAATGAAATTTGCCAAATATGGCAAAATAGAGACTAATTTTCCAATCAATTGTTTGTAATAACTGCCTGGAGTCTGGAACTGTGCCCGGTAGATGGCAATAGGCTCGCCCCCTATTACATGGGACCAATAACATACTGGCGAAATGTGGGTGTATCTACTATGGGACTGAGTCCTGGGTACACCTCTGCCTACCCCTTCGGGAAAAAAGGCGTGAATGTATGTTATGTGTGTTATGTTATGTTTGTAATAATCTAGCCATTATTTGCGCAAAAATATGTCTGGTTTATAAAAACCGTATGGTTATTTTTTTCATATTTACAACAAATAACCTCAAAATATAATTTTAACAATTTTATTAATGTAAAAAAATTATACAGTTTTCATCAACCAAATAAAGGTATTTTTTCGCAAATAATGGCCAGATCAAGAGCCAACAACAAACAATTGAGTGGGAAATTTATGTCTCTCTTCTTAATTGGAAAATTACATTTTGTATGAAAAAAGAAGAACCACTTTACTATGGAGCTAGGTAAAAAAATTAGAGAAATAGTAGATTGTTACTCAAGGTGCTATAGAGACCCATTGTAGCTTTGGCGAGAGAGTAAATATTAATAAAAATATAATGGGTTTTAACGCCGTGTGTTACACTCTACTTTTCACAAAATAATAATAATAATATGGGACAACTTCCACACACGGTCATACGGTCACGGTCAACTAGCCTAGAAGCCTGAACTATGATAACCAGATCACTGATATACATACTTATATACGCTTATAACACCCAGAAACAGATCAAACAGACATGTTCATGCACACAAATGTTTGACCTGGCCGGGGATCGAAGCCGGGGCCTGCGGCACAGAAAGCAGATTTACTACCATCTGTGCCAACAATTCACACAAATCTGTGTCACAAAAATTTTTTGAGCTGCGAGTCGCGTAAAAAAGTCTGGAAATTTACGTTGCATTCGGTTACATACTAAAGTTTTTGTACAAAATCTGTTAGATTATGCATTGTTTTTGCATTACATGTCAGCCGTATAGTTCCCGGCTATATAATAGGGCCAACCCTTTCTCATCTGGTGGGAGCCATGAGACGGTATAGAGACACATATTCGGAGAGTGGGCAGCAGCTCTCCGGCACCAAGTATTCCAACTGCTGCGATCACCAAGCCGCACAACAAACGTGCTGATTACCGCAAAATCCCTTATATATATACATATATAGTTTAAAGCGTTCTATGGAGAAGGCCTTTCTTCCATATCGCTTTTATGCCATTTTCTCACTCGTTCCTTCTCGCTCGCTTTTATGTTCAGCAGTGGACGTCTTCCCGCTGATGGTATACTTATGTATGTAAAGATGTTTTGCCGTGACAACTCACAGCTAAAAAAAAATACGCTCGATTGTATTCGCCCCAAAGGATATATAGATACTAGTATATATAAATACGTATATATAGATACTAACGCATTAGGTGTTCCAATATAAGGCCAGAAAAAGAAGCCAAAGATGACGAGGACCAGCAACACGTTAAATAACGGACTTTTATGCAACTGTCTCAGCATTCTTATCAGCGATATTACAGGCATCTGAAATTAATTCATAATAAAAATAAGTTAAGAATAGAACTTAACGAAATAAGCAGGTACTTATGAATTTAATTTTTTTTTATGATAGCGAGTGTGTGATTAGTGCCAACGGCCACCCCGGTGGCGGGCTCGAGGGGGCGGATGGGAAATAAGGGATATTTATACGAGTTTGACAATTAGCGTTCTTGACAATAGGCGTATTTGACTTTATGCGAAAACTTAAATCGTCTTGTCATTTTGTAGTATATTAGTGTTTGTTTGGACTACGAACGTACGTGGCTTCTTCGTTCGTTTTTCCTTCATTCCGCTGTTTTAAACAATTTCCATCTAGTCCGGTTGCAAGCGCCCTGCATCCAGCGTGATTCTGCTGTCTTTATCCGATCGTCTTTCCACCTTGTGGGTGTCTACCACATGGGTGGTCGTCCACCCACCATCAGTCCTTGTGGACGTCCATGTGGTCGTTTTAGTGTTGCATGTTTATTCTAACATGCAACAAATAATAATGCTTTCAAACAAAAATAATGTAGTCTATCTCATCAGTAATCATTCATCGACATAATATATTCTTATAATCAATAGTCTGTGTTATATTATAACGTTCAATGTAACGTAAATTCTAACGTAACGTCAACAGTCAACAGTGCCTCTAGCAGGAAGATTTGCGTCAAAACTATCGTAGGTATTCGTGTCACGTATCGAGTTGTCGATACGAATGTCGTTACGCCTAGGACGCTAACCACGTTCAAGCGTTACGCAAATCTTCCTGCTAGGGCTACTGGACACATAAATCGACAACTAACAAAATTATAACAATATAGGTAATTTATATTAAAACTGTTTAAAACAGCTGCTAAAAAATATAATATAATTTGCAATGCATTAGGAAAATATAACAGTTAAGCCCACCTCTAGAAAGAAGGCTCCTTTGGCACTCTTTGGGTACGGATCATACGTAAATACCTTATCACAATGTTATCAACCTGTAGTGGTAGGCCTCTTTTGCAGGGGGCCGCCTGGGGAAGTACCACACCTTTGCCAGTTATTCATCCGCCAAGCAGTAATGTGCAAACATTACTGTGTTCCGGTCTGAAGGGCAATGTTACCAGCGAAATTACTGGGCTTGATGAGATTCAACAACTCATTTCTCAGGATGACAGGCGCAGTGCAGTGCCGCGCAGAATTTTAAATTGTGGCACTGTGTCTGATATGGGCAATCATGATGCTTACCATCAGGCACCTGATTTGCTCGTCTTGTCACTCACTACCATAAAAAAAAAAACCTATCTGGGCTCGCAAAATTCCGTTTTATAAGGTACCGAATTTCTGTGATCACCTTTTCACTCGATAATCAGACTGTCAGTACTTTAGTATAAAAATACACATATTAATTGTGCCCAAAAGCATTTTTTATAAAGTTCTGTTCAGTATAGGTCGCGTCATGGTTTAATAGCGCTCAGAAAAAGTGGGGGGGTGCTTTGCGCAAGTGTAGGTCGTATAGTCACGCATATAATTATTAAGCGAGTTTTTTAGTAACTAGGTACCTAATTTATTGTCAAGTAGTTTAAAAGTGTAAAAAAGGTGCAATAAGCGGTTCGGGCATGCGCAAAACATAACATAACATACATTCACGCCTTTTTCCCGAAGAGGTAGGCAGAGGTGTACCCAGGACTCAGTCCCATAGTAGATACACCCACATTTCGCCAGTATGTTATTGGTCCCATGTAATAGAGGGCGAGCATATTGCCATCTACCGGGCACAGTTCCAAACTCCAGGCAGTTATTGAGATAATTACTAATGGAAAAATCCAATATTTAACACTGCCTGACCTGGGGATCGAACCCGGGACCTCTTGATTGGCAGTCGAGCATGCGCCCTCTACGCCACCGAGGCAGTCAAATGCATGCAAAAAGGGCATGCGCAAATTAAATAAATTGAACTTATGTTTTAAATTTTTAATCAAAAGTACACACGTCAAAGTATTTGTGGTACGGCCACTTATTCCAATTATATTTTATTGAGATCGAAAATTAAAATTCTAATCAAAGTCGTTAGATTATTAATTCAGTGTCATAGTTATGGCAGTACCGAAATTCCTTCCATCAGATCCTCACCTTTTTCACCAGTTGAATAAAGACCACCATATAGCGCGACGTAACAAAAGCACTCCATCTGAGCACTCGCCTGAGGTTTTAAAGTACTCTGTGGCCTGAGGCGAGTTCAAATTCAAACCTTCCCATTTACCATCGACGAGAAGGTAACGCGACGACGCACGCCATCTAGTGCGGACATAGGGAATACTACTCGCGCAGGCGCGATACCTCGCCGCCCTCGCAGACCCCCCGCTAGCTACCGGGACGCGTGAACGCCTTTCGATTATCTTATCTTATCTTATATCTTTAAATGAGCAATTCTTGTATATAATTGGAATCTCGGAATCGGCTCCAACGATTTTCATAAAATTTAGTAGGTATATAGGGGGTTTCGGGGGCGATAAATCGATCTAGCTAGGAATCATTTTTAGAAAATGTCATTTTATTTTAAAAAAATACCGAGCTAAGCTCGGTCATCCAGGTACTATTATTAGATTGTGTATTTTTTTAAAACTATTGTTCAGTATTTGTGTTTGTAATGGATATAAATACTACCTTCTAGGACGATTTAACCACACTACCTTATATTAACAGAAGTTTTTGTTTGAAACCAGAATGAAATCGTTACTAATTTAAAAGCAACGATTTCAATATTTCATTGGTCTCTTTGTTAATGAAACAATTCACATCGTAAACTAATTAATATTAAAATTTATAAAGCTCGCTTATCTAACACTTTTTTCGGCATCGTTATTCCCACTACGAAATATGCGCGCGATCGCAGGGGACTTGAGACGCGTGAACGGGGCGAGACGGGATGAAGCCCGGTCCCACCTCAATCCTTGTTATCAGATCCACAGAACAAAGAGGAAAAACAGATCTAAAAATCGATCGCATTCAAGGCCAGCGCAATTAAACCGTGACGCGACCAATAGGTAAGTACCTCTACCTGTAGAAGTATGTTTAAGAAAGTAAGAAGGTACTTATGACATAGGTACTCACCATAAAAATTCGACGCATTTTCTCTATTAACTGATACTTAGTATAGTAATATTTATAAATCAATTTACTTATATTCGCACAAACTCTGTAAGAATTTTCAAACACGTTCCGACAATTTCTCTCACATTGATTATCAATTTATCAATTATCATATATTTATCATTAAGCTAACCACAGCATATGGCCAACCACAGATCACTTTTACATATTTCATATTAGCACGATGATAACCAAAGAGTTAACGGTAATTTCTGACAGTCGACAAACACATTTCTTTGGAATAGGTCAATACGTCCTACAGCAGGAGGGCTGTCATTACAAATCAACATGTAGCTGCTTTTATTCTAGTAAAGTAGTGCTTGCCACTTTAATATCGATAAAATATCGATAAGTAACAATTGAAAGAATTGACTGCCTCGGTGGCGTAGAGGGCGCATGCTCGACTGCCAATCAAGAAGTCCCAGGTTCGACTTTACTTAAGAAGGCTTATTATAAAGTCAACCAGTACATAGAGGACAAAGATGCCTGGAAACTTCTGCATAGCCGCCTCGCGGCACCTTCAAAGAAAACGAATGTAACCAAACCAAATATTGTGAAACTATCTGTTGAAAAAATTAAGCCCTACAAGTTTCTTGTGCGTTCTTCTTGTAGAGGTATCTTTCCGAACGCACGGTAGACTCAGTACTGTATCTTCATTGACGTACAAAAGTGTCAGATTATGACCTATTTGAATAAATCTGTTTGAGTTTGAGTTTGAGTTTGATCCCCAGGTCAGGTAGTGTTAAATATTGGATTTTTCCATTAGGAATTATCTCAATAACTGCCTGGAGTCTGGAACTGAGCCCGATAGATGGCAATAGGCTCGCCCCCTATTACATGGGACCAAAAACATACTGGCGAAATGTGGGTGTACCTACTATGGGAGTCCTGGGTACACCTCTGCCTACCCCTTCGGGAAAAAAGGCGTGAATGTATGTTATGTTATGTTGAAAAAGAATAGAGATAATAGATATATAAACTCTTTTTTGCTACGCGGCTACACCATATAAACAAGATTTACTTACTAAACATAACATATATTCACGCCTTTTTTCTCGAAGGGGTAGGCAGAGGTGTACGCAGGACTCAGTCCCATAGTAAATACACCCACATTTTGCCAATATATTATTGGTCCCATGTAAAACGGCCGAGCCTATTGCCATCTACCGGGCACAGTTCCAGACTCCAGGCAGTTATTGAGATAATTCTGACCTGGGGATCGAACCCGGGATCTCTTGATTGGCAGTCGAGCATGCGCTCACTACGCCACCGAGGCAGTTACTAACTATTCATTGTATTAAAGAATTAAAGAAAAGGGGAAATAAGGTACTGGCTTCTCGAAAAAATCTCAAATTAGGTCCCATTAGGTCCACGTATGTCTGTAAAGTTAATTGTTTTCTCGTTTGCACTTCGGTCTTAAGTACGTCTTTCTATTTTTGTTGTGTCAAATTGCACATGCCTGTTGTTAAATAAGCACTGCGAGTACGTACCCTATCTCCCCTTTTCTTTAAATCGATAAGCCTATTATGATTCATGAGCCGTGAGCACACTATCTCCGTACAAAATTCACATAAATCCGATCCGTTTTGACAAAGAACAAACATACTTACACATTTTATATGCATCATCATAGCCGTAGGACGTCCACTACTGAACATAGGCCTCCCCTATAGATTTCCATCTAGTCCGGTTGTAAGCTGCTTGCATCCAGCGTTTTCCTACGCCTTTTTTAGATCATCTGTCCACCTTATGGGAGGACGTCCTTTGCCACGCTTGCCAGTCTGTGGTTTTTTTTTATTTTTTATTTTTTTTATTATATTCTTACATGAACTGCTGCTATGGCTTATGCAGCACCATTATACACTGACTAATATACATAATATTATACTAGACTGACTTAAAGCTACTTACAATTTAGGTAAACGTAATATAGACATATTTATATATTTTATTTTATTATATGTAGTTTCTCCTTCCATAATATTATTATTATTATTATTATAATTTTTACTATGTATACATGTCATATAATATATATATATATATATATATATTTTTTTTTTTTCCCTTCTGCTAAGTAACACAACTTTTTAACTACAATATAAATTATTTTATATCTAACTACACCATACTATACTATACTATCAAATACGTAGACAATATTCAGACCTATCATTTTAACAACTATATTTCTAAACAAAACACTACCCTATAAATATCATACCGTAGACCCGTTAGCCCTCGCCGCAATTTGAACAACGCGCTCGGCAAAGGCAAGGAACGGAGTCCGACAATCGTCGTCATTAATGGCTCTAGCTACTGAAATCTCATTAAGTGCAAAGCCAATCAAACTCTCACAATCAAATCTTAAAGCAGAAAATCTAGGGCACTCAAAAAGGACATGCTCGACGGTTTCAGCGGTAACCCCATCACACACGCAAGCCGGTGATAAAGTAAGTTTGTACTTATAAAGGTATGCCCTGAAACCACCGTGGCCTGTTAGCAATTGAGCTCTTAAATTATTTAACCTAATAGCTTCTAAGGTCTTATAAGATCTTCTGACACTCGGGAAAAACTTCTTGGTGGTCGCCCCCGTGCTCGCCGCTTCCCGCTGCATCTGCCAAGCATCGACAGTAGAACCCCTAATAAGGTGCTTAACGAAAGACAGCGGGAAATCACCCCAGACAGGGGCCAGCTCATCATTTAGGGCTGCACTCTTGGCATATTCATCCGCCCGTTCATTCCCAGATATACCCACATGAGCTCGAACCCAATAAAAATCCAGCCGAACACCCCTGCCCTCAAATTCTCGGATTTTGATCTTGACCTTGTTCACAAGTGGATGCAATGCTTCCGCATCAGCAATAGCATCCAAGGCCGATTTAGAATCACTCACTATATTAGCCCCAGCGAACTGCGCAGTGCCCCCAACAACCTCCAACGCCTTCACAATTGCATAAAGCTCTGCCTGATAAACACTGCAGTGGCTCTCCAGTCTAAAACAATGGCTTAATACCTCAGCTCCGCCATGCCATAATGAAAATGCGCCTCCCACTCTTCCTTCAATTTTACTCCCATCCGTGTATATGACCGGATTATCGTTAGTTATAACACCCATTATGTCTGCTTCCTCCTGTATAATACCATAACGCTCCTTTTTCCTCAAAGCAGGATGAGGAAGACTAAACGCACAAACCCTCTTCTCCAGCATCTGACCAGGAAGCTGCGCTAACAACCCGTCCCTCTTCACTGCATACAAGTCCCGATGCTCACCTACCCTTAAAGTTAGAGGCAAAATCCTGGCCAAAGTAACACTAGCCACAAACGAGGTAGTCCTATGAGCTTTAGCTATCATGATGGCAAACTGTCTCGTTATCCGATTAAGCTTCAGCTGTGCATACCGCCTAACAATTATATTGGCCCATGTACTCGCAGCATACAACACAGTAGGCTCAATAACAGCAAGATATATTATACGAATAATCTCCGAATTAAGACCCCACTGCGCTCCCGCCCCCCTAGAAACTAGCTTATACAGATTGCAGGTCTTTTCACAAAGATGATCTAGATGCCGCCTGAAGTTCAGTCTTTCATCAATTACTGGGCCTAATACCTTAATATGATCCGAATAAGGTATAACCTCATTATTCATCCGCAAAACTGGTCTATCATACCTGATTTTCTTGGTGATGACAATGGCCTTCGTCTTTCCAGCAGAAAATCGCAACTTATGTCGCCCTCCCCATTCCGTTATCTTATCTAGTGTTGGATTCAGCATGTCTTCCAGTTCATTTGCAGTATGAGCATATGCAACAACCAGGATATCATCAGCAAAAGCCTGAACCAAAACTCCCGAAGGATAAGTTTCCTGCAACAAAGGATCCAATTGCACGTTCCAGAAAATGGGGCCGCTTGTGGACCCTTGAATACACCCCCTATTTGTGGACTTAGTGACAGTGGCGCCAGCATACCGAACAGTTACTTTACGATCCTCAAGATAACTACAAATTAACCTGAGTATCGATGAATCGACGCACTTCGTCCAGAGTTGGCTTAGGATAGCGGGCCACCATGCATTATCAAACGCACCCTCTATATCTAAGGACAATACGACCACTACCTTCTTGTCATAGAGACCTGTTCTAACAGCCTCCAACGCGTTGTTAAGGGCATCCTCTGTACTCATCTGCGGTGTAAAACCATACTGCTTCCTGCTAAGCTTGCTTTCATGCCCCAATTGCCACTGGAGTCGGTTAGTGTAAAGCTTCTCAAGCAATTTCCCATGCACGGATAGAAGACCAATGGGTCGAAGAGATCTTGGATTCGTGAGGTCCCTTCCTGTCTTGGGGATTACTTTAACTCCATTGGATCATCACTGGTAGCACACACTGGTCGAAAACCTTCGACTTGAGGCGCTGAGGTATTTTGGCCTAGAAGACGTTGCATAGGTTTCCGAACGCTGCCCAGCCAAGTTGAATTCGACGATTGACCTCTTTCTCGAAGTTGGACCTATCGAGTTGGACAGCTTATCCTAGGTAGACCTTTTATATTATTTTATTAAGAATGAAAGCACGGATTGTAGGGAAAAAAGTTTTTATTTGCTTGTGTTACTGTATATAAAACAATAGGTACATTTAAATTTGTTTACAAAATGATTATAATTATAAAAATTAAAATACTTCTACACTACGCCTATTTACACACTATACATTTTATCATCTGGCATCTCTGCAAAGCACTTTTCTTTTCTTGCCATCCAAATAACAGTTTGATTCAAAATGCTTTGAGCAAAGCCGAGAATGTTTTAAAGGCTTCCAATTTTTTCTCTGTACAGCCGTCACCCAGACATCTTTTAATTTTTCATCCGTCCATCCGGAAACCTACACATAAATACAATAATAAAATCGATACCAAAAAACTTTATTTTGTTATAATATTATTTTAACATAATATTCCACATGTCATATGAAGGACATCGTGAGCTGAAAATCTTGATGGAACTTAGGTTTACGCAATTTAAATTGAATGTATTTCGACAAAATCAAAAAGCAATTGCCAAAACACCGGCGCGAACGAAGCGAGCATGAAATTTTTATAAGGTAATCTCATCATCATCCAGCCGTAGAAAGTCCACTGCTACATAGGCCTCCCCATAAGGGGGGTTGTTGCCATACTCGCCACGCTTGGCAGGCGGGTTGGCGAGCAGAGGTTTTAAGCAAAGGACGCAGCTGCCCATCCTCTGGATCTCATAATCCTTAGCCAGCTCTTACCGCAACCACGGGTAGAGAGGGTGATGTACTATTCTAAAGCCGGTGACCCCACGGCCAAGGTAATCTGCAGGAAGTAAAATATTTATTCTTTGCCTTGGGCTACTTTTTTTGGGCTGTTCCCCGCTAGCGAAGCCCATGTTCCACAACGCTGCTTTGTATATAACAACCATTGTTACCTAATGAACAGAACTGTTTATAAAATCCTTCTGGGCACAATATAATATGTGGACTGTGGACTCTAAGGACTCTCCGAGCTCCTCAAGTTTTACAAACACGTAAAAGACTCAAGATTGTTGGGTAATAATCTATGTATATTTGATTTGAAGCAATAATAGTCATATGATAAGTACAAAACGATATTCGTCGTATCGATAACAAAATAGTGACTGCACAACACTATTAAACTGATATTTGGCATAATATTTTTCCTTAATATGCTTTCATATAATTAATCGTGGATAGCAAGCGGATATGGTGTAAATAACCATAGCGTTTCAGGAAAATAACTTTAGGAAATTAACACTGCTACGACTTTTACAGCCGCAAGCAACGCGAGTCATGGAATTATTTCAACATCTTTTCTGAAACGAACATATAAACTTAAAAATACACGATAGTCTCTTAAAAACAAAATTATCTAACACACACGCGATAGTGACCAGACTGGTGACGAATTTGAAATAAAACGGCTTCATTGCATTTCAAGATTCTAACACACACGCGATAGTGACCAGACTGGTGACGAATTTGAAATAAAACGGCTTCATTGCATTTCAAGATGGTCGAGGTGAGATACGTCCGTCTCTTTTACAGTACATTGCATTTCGCGTAAGCAAGAAAGTTTAAGCCAGTGCCGTTAAAGTTCAACTTTTTGTTATTAGTTATTAGACCAGGCTTGATAATTGTTCGGAGTCCTACAGAGTCCTAGAAATTGGTTGCAATGTACATATTTTAGAATATGATTGCTGATTGTGTTCAAAATTCAAAAGAATTTATTGGTTAATTTCCTTCGTTTGATGTTCATACTGATTGCCCATATCAGACACAGTGCCACCCAGTATAATAAAATTCAAAATTCAACGCGGCACTGCACTGCGCCTGTCACCCTGAGATTATAAGTTGTTAAAACTCGTCATGCCCAGTAATTTCGCTGGTAACATTGCCCTACAGTCCGTAATACATTAATGTTTGCACATTAATGTTTGGCGGATGAATAACTGGCAAAGGTGTGATACTTCCCCAGGCGGCCCCCTGCAAATGAGGCCTACCACTACAACTGTACCAAATGTTCCCCGGTGTACTACATCTAAAAGTAACTGCTAGGTAGTTATGAATGTGGATCAAGGTCTATAGAATAACAATAATTATTCTTATTGTCCGATTGTACCTATTAGTATTATCGTGCTTTTATCTCGAAGATTTAAGTTGTAAGAGACCGAATAGTGTAAAACTGACAAAATATAAGAGTTGTTGGTTTTAGGGCCACGACTAGGGTTGCCAACTTTTTTTGCAAAAAATATTCAGGTCGGAGAAGGAAAATTGACCGTATTATAGAAAAATTAACAGTATAATTCATTATGGTATTATTTTTTTTAATGTAATAACATTTTTAAATACATATTTCTTGGTCCTTCTCGCACAACTTATCAATATAGTGCCATTGTTGAAGGCTTCAGAAGCCTCACTACAAGTTAAATAAAAATTAAGGTAATTAAGAAACTCATTCTTTATTAAATTTATAAAAGCTCTATTTCTGTCGCCCCGTCACTTTGCATTCATTAGAGAAAACACTTTGGCGCTAAAGATGAAGTGATACTGAAAACAGTATTATTTATACTTCTTTTTTTGTTCGATAGTAGAAAGTACCAATAATGTACTGAAAAACAGTATAATACTATTTTTAACAGTATAATACTGTTTTTAACAGTATAGTTGGCAACCCTAGCCACGAAATTACAATACACAAAATAAACTTTAATTTTGTTTGATAGACCTAATTAATTATAAGATTTTCAAATGTGCATATACTTCCTACTAATATTATAAAGGCGAAAGTTTGTGAGGATGGATGGATGTTTGTTACTCTTTCACGCTAAAACTACTGAACCAATTGGTCTGATTTAGTTATTTTATTGATAGTTAAGACCCTGGAATAATATAAAAAGTACTTTTTATCCTAATATTCCCACGGGAACGAAGACTATGCAGGTAAAACCGCGGGGCACAGCTGGTAAATAATATGTTTTAGTATCGCCATTAATTACTTATAATAAATTCAGCAAATGTTCTACTAAAATTGCAACGCGCGTCGCCATTAGAAAATACTTAGTACTTAACCTCACTTTATTCAAATCAAATTATAAATTAATCGGCGTTAATAAGAGGCCTACTATGTTTGGGAATATTATTGCGAATAACATTCTCTATCCGACAATAATGGATAAACATTATAAGGTTTTCTGGACCCAGCTTCCTTGGATTCTCAAGTCCGTTTCCTTTAAGCTAGAACACAGATAATAAACAGATTATAAAGCTTTACAAGATTCTTGTGCATTATTCTTGTAGAGGTATATTTCCGAACGCACGTTAGGAAGATGTGGTTGATTTATTAATGACAGTCTGGGGTTTCGGACTGCAGTAGATGGTAATATATTACTGAGGACTTAGACTTAGGACTTAAAAAATGAACTGTAGATGTTTCGCCTTCACGGAAAATGGCGTAGTGATATATCTTATGTTTTGTACCACAAAACACAATCAAACGATGCTTTATTGTTTTTCAGTTGACGGTAACTGACATATGAATAATTGGCATCGTTTGAAAGAAAACAAGGGCATCCTGTATTTAATAAGCTTACTTAACCGAATATGAGGCAACGGAAGTTGTAATAATGATCTGGCAAATATACTTACTGTCTGACACCTAAACGAAGTAAAGAAAAAAACATCTTTATAAGTTTCAACCGTCAACCAAAGAGTTTGGTTTTAACGGAAAAAAATGTATCACTTGCCAATGTATCAAAAATAAAATATACCTATTCATGGTTGAAAACTCTTTAATAAATTAAATTGCAAGTCACTATTTTTAAATACAGGCGCTACACGGTTATTGCACACGATTAAACAAATTAAACAATGAAGACTCAAACAATTACAAAACCAGGAACTTAAAATTCCCGCCATACGCCTAATCTGTAAAAAATAAGACGCATAGTGTTGGGAAAGATAACAATCTTCATGTTAAATAGTTCATTCGTAAATTGTGTTTAAGATCTAAATTAATGTGTCGCTGTCGTGAGTTCGTTTTGAGTTAGGTACGCAATACGCAAAATATAGTTCCATATTTGACCATACTCTTGTCACGGTAATAATAATGTGGATTTTAGACGGTCGATACAGGTATCATAATAATTCTATATTGTGTCTATGATGCGGCCAAAATCGGAACTAACGTAGTCCGTATAGAGTAGCTGTCAAAACGTACTAGTGCATAGACTGTGGCGACCCTATACATATTTATTATCAAAGTAGAAGGATTGTGTGCTTAGAACGTAGATATTATGAGAACTAAAGCAAGCAGGTGTATATGGAAAGAATAGACTTGATGAAAATCATAATTAATATAATTCCAATGTACAACATACAAACCGTTGTCAGCAAAAGTAAGCAAATCTTTTACCCCCCCCCCCACCCATGCTTAAGTTAACAGTTTTCTATTACCTACATAATGTATTGATTCATGAGCAGAAGTAATAATTCTAAAAAATAAATTTAGGATAGAGGACTATAACTTATCAATAACGTGCTTACAAAATACTCATTTAAACAAATTTTACTGACACCGTATTCAACAGAGTAAGGTACATAATATTATAATCTTAAGTAATATTACGAACAAAACAAACTTATTTTAAATTTTTGGTACCTATATACTCGTACATATTAATTCCAATTCAGTCTTCAGTCCATGACAAATGACACTCGAATCCATGATTCTAAGTTTATTTGACACTAGCGACCCGCCCCGGCTTCGCACGGGTAGCAGAAGTAGGTATAGTGAACGTCTTACATGAGTAAATTCGTGATACATTGTATTTTAATATATATAACTCTAATGGTTTTCACAGTGCACGCAAATTAATGACTATTTCTGTTACAATGACCAAACCTTAACACATTATGTATAAATTTATCGTGGGCTATTTTGAAGATAAGTACTACAAACCCCTAGTACATTCCTTTATTCTACCACCAACACTTTTCACATAGCATGCATAATATAATGACTTTCGATTATTGTGACTAAACCAAAATAGATGGATATAATGTCCGTAGACTATTTTGTAGATATTGCTAAATACTACAAACCCCTAGTACATTACTTTAATCTATCACCAATAGTTTTCACACCGCATGAAAAACTTCAATTATTGTGACTAAACCAAAAAAGATGGATATAATTTATGTATACTGTTTTGTAGGTATTGATAAGCACTACAAAGCCCTAGTACATTACTTTACTGTACCACCAATAGTTTTCACACCGCATGAAAAATTAATCACTGCTTCGATTATTATGACTAAACCAAAAAAGATGGATATAATCTATGTATACTGTTTTGTAGGTATTGATAATTACTACAATCCCCTAGTACATTACTTTAATCTACCACCAATAGTTTTCACACCGCATGAAAAATAATCACTGCTTCCATTATTGTGACTAAACCAAAAAAGATGGATATAATCTATGTATACTGTTTTGTAGGTATTGATAAGCACTACAAAGCCCTAGTACATTACTTTACTGTACCACCAATAGTTTTCACACCGCATGAAAAATTAATCACTGCTTCGATTATTATGACTAAACCAAAAAAGATGGATATAATCTATGAATACTGTTTTGTAGGTATTGATAATTACTACAATCCCCTAGTACATTACTTTAATCTACCACCAATAGTTTTCACACCGCATGAAAAATAATCACTGCTTCCATTATTGTGACTAAACCAAAAAAGATGGATATAATCTATGTATACTGTTTTGTAGGTATTGATAAGTACTACAAACCCCTAGTACATTACTTTACTCTACCACCAATAGTTTTCACACCGCATGAAAAATAATCACTGCTTCGATTATTGTGACTAAACCAAAAAAGATGAATATAATCTATGTATACTGTTTTGTAGGTATTGATAATTACTACAAACCCCTAGTACATTACATTAATCTACCACCGATAGTTTTCACACCGCATGAAAAATAATCACTGCTTCGATTATTGTGACTAAACCAAAAAAGATGGATATAATCTATGTATACTGTTTTGTAGGTATTGATAATTACTACAAACCCCTAGTACATTACTCTACTCTACCACCAATAGTTTTCACACCGCATGAAAAATAATCACTTTTTCCATTATTGTGACTAAACCAAAAAAGATGGATATAATCTATGTATACTGTTTTGTAGGTATTGATAAGTACTACAAACCCCTAGTACATTATTTTATTCTACCTCCAATACTTATTACAGCGCATTCATATTATGTCTGTTTCGATTATTGTGACTAAACCAAAATAGATGGATGAAATATCCGTGGACTATTTTGTATATATTAGTAAGTACTACAAACCCCTAGTACATTATTTTATTCTACCATCAATAGATTTCACAGCGCACGCAAATTAATGAATATATGTGACACCATGGTTCACAATATTGCAGTTTTCTTACGGATCCCTAATATTTTTCAAAATCTCATATAGCCTATGTCACTCACACTGAATTAAGCTATCCATAAGTGAAAGAATTTTTAAAATCGGTCCAGTAGTTTCGGAGCCTATTCGTTACAAACAAAAAAACAAAAAAAACAAAAAAACAAAGATTCTCTATACTTCTATACTTAATATTATAATATTAAGTATAGAAGTATAGATTGGGTAAAGCTGCTCAGTGTTATGTGTCTGCTCACTTTCATCCGATTTTAGAATGTCTACGTCGTTCTCATCAAGCCATTCAACATCATGATCAATAGCACAGATTAGGATGAAAGTGCATCTCCTCTGTGGTCAATATCCGCAATTGTTTTCAATTGGATTGTTGATCTTATTAGTGGGAATCCCCGAAAATGCTTTCGTTTTCAAGCATAGACAATGTGTGAATTGCCATATGTGTAAAAAAGTATAACTACGGATGACGTAATCATCATCATCTAGACATCCCTACCCCCCATGTCATCAAAAAGAAGCAAAGCAAAGCCCCCCCCGCCCCCTATAGTGCTTACGTAATACTTGAACGGCCCCATAATAAAATTTGTGTAGATTTCAAACTAAATTAAGAAAACTAAAAGATATAATCAAATACCTAAGAGAAAAAAAAAAATCCTCGGATTAGCTGATCGGTAAGTATACACCTACCTACTTAAAACATAGTACGTACTTATAATTCTCATCTTTTGGGTTTTATTTTTTTCTACTACATAATATTTTAATAAGGCAAACCTATTCTTTTTTTTAATTTACCCTTTTGTTAGTAGATAACCTAACGTCCATCACGCATTTTTCCTAATGAGTAGGCAGAGGTGTACCCAGGACTCAGTCCCATAGGAGGCACACCACATTTCACCAGTATGTTATTGGTCCCATGTAATAGAGGGCGAACCTATTGCCATCTATCGGGCACAGTTCCAGACTCCAGGTTGTCATTGAGATAATTCCTAATTGAAAAATCTAACACTGCCTGACCTGGAGATCGAACCCGGGACCTCATGATCGGCAGGGCTTGCGACCACTACGACACTGAGGCAGTCTTATTATATTATCTTTTATTATCTACCTAGCTTATTACACCTATTGCTACATAGTATTTTATTCAGATTGAACTTACCTATACCTAAGTAGGTAGGTACTTCATTTATTAATGCTAGCATTGTTTTTGCAAACATACAAAAAAGGTTTGACCCGAACTGGTCCATCGCCCATCACTAATGCAATTTCGAAATTCGAGCGTTCGGCGCTCTTTGTTCGAAATTAAAATCCGTGCTTTACTCGTCCTTGGAAGAGAGATGTTAGCTGCCAGTAGTTATATCTTATGTTTTAACCATAGAGGTTCGTTAGCCATAAAGTTGCGACCTCCTTTTTCGGCATCTGTGCACTAGATTGCAGATCTTCTCGGATTGGGGATAATAAAATAGATCGGTAAAGAAGGCAGATTTAGCACACATTATAATAGTCACGCATCTTGTAGTGGTATGTCTCTTTTGCAGGGGGCTGCCTGGGGAAGTACCACACCTTTGCCAGTTATTCATCCGCCAAGTAGTAATGTGCAAACATTACTGTGTTCCGGTATGAAGGGCAATGTTACCAGCGAAATTACTGGGCATGATGAGATTCAACAACTCATATCTCAGGGTGACAGGCGCAGTGCAGTGCCGCGCAGAATTTTTGATTTTAAAACACTGGGTGGCACTATGTCTGATATGAGCAATCATGATGCTTACCATCAGGCACCTGATTTGCTAGTCTTGTTACTCACTATCATAAAAAAAAAATCTTTATAATCTCATGGAAAATCAATGGTAACTGGAAACTGGTAACACGTCCTACTAATATTATAAATCTCAAATCTCGGTACAATGTATGTAAAAATGTAAAAAAGTTAACCTCTGTAACAGGAAAACAAAACGCTAGCGTGACCTCGAACCCAGCGCCATCTAGGGCTGTTTTTTGTGTGTATGTTCGTATTATTTTCACGCTAAAACTATTGAACCGATTTGTCTTAAATTCGGTATGTAGATAGTTTAGGCCCTGGAATAACACATAGGGTACTTTTTATCCCGATATTCCCGCGGGAACGAAGACTACGCGACTGAAACTGTGGCATATTAAATGTTAAGCAGTGGACCTGAACATAGCCTCACTCGGACAGCCTCGTTGGCACAGACGGTAGTAACTCTGCTTTCTGTGCCGCAGGCCCCGGGTTCGATCCCCGGCCAGGTTAAACATTTGTGTGCATGAACATAACTGTTTGATCTGTGTCTGTGTGTTATAAGCGTATTTAAGTATGTATATCAGTCATCTGGTTACCATAGTACAGGCTTCTAGCCTAGTTTGGGACCAGATGACCGTGTGTGGAAGTTGTCCCATATTATTATTATTATTATAGACCTCCGGAAATCTCCATCCTCCAGAAATCTATGGGAGATTTCCATCTAGTTCGGTTGTAAGCGGCCTGCATCTAGCGTGTTCCTGCCGTCCTTATCAGATTGTCTGTCTACCTCGTGGGTGGACGTTATACACTGTGCCTGTGCCGTGCGGCACGGTAATTAGATTATTACCGTGACGGCGGAGGCGGAAGACCGCGTTGCTCAAAGTATGCAAAAGACTGTCAGAAAACTGACAGCCCTGCAAATCTTAAAAACACCGTGTCACAATACTTATTATTCCTTATTTGAAGGATTTGAATTTATATTTAGTGAATAAGTATTGTATGATAAAAAGCATAATTCCATGGTTTTACGGCGAAGGTTATTGATATTGGGTGCGTTATGGAGTTACGCCTATACAAAGTTATTTCTTCTCTCAGAGCTTGAAAAGATGTAACGTCAAACGGTACTTCTTAGATTTATTTGCTGGACTAGGTACTTTTCGGTGGGTGAATATGTGAGGTAGGTAATATTCAGTAGAAATCCAGCTAAAGTCGGCTTTCTACATATTTTGATTTTGTGTTTTTATGGTACGAGTACCTAATAAAATCGTGTAAGTATTCGAATTTATGGCACAAATTGGTTTAATTCGTATGTTATTAGAATAAATTAAAGTGTTATCACTGCAATTATGGTTTACAAGTGCACATTATCTTCTTGATGAGTATTTCTCAAGTTACTATGAATCTTGGAGCATCTTGTATGGGAGTTACTGAGGTACATGGACCATTTTGTTCACTATTTAGATATGTGCTTGTTTTGTGTTTAAGGAAAAAAGGAACCCTTATCTTAGTATCACTTCGTATCTAACTCGTAATAAGTCCGTCTGTCCTTCTGTATGTCTGTCCTTCTGTTCTTTTGTTCTTTTGTGTGTCTGTCCATATGTCCTTCTGTGTGCCTGTCCGTCTGTCCTTCTGTGTGTCTGTCCGTCTGTCCTTCTGTGTGTCTGACCGTCTGTCCTTCTGTGTGTCTGTCCATCTGTCCATCTGTCCTTCTGCGTGTCTGTCCGTCTGTCCTTCTGTGTGTCTGTCCGTCAGTTCTTCTGTGTGTCTGACTGTCTGTCCTTCTGTGTGTCTGTACGTCTGTCCATCTGTGTGTCTGTCCGTCTGTCAAGACCTTTTTCTCGGAATCGCGTGGAGGTATCAAGTCGACATTGACCAATAAGTCAAGAAATTGATCAATAAGTCAAGTTTACTATTGCTGTTGTAAATAAAACAAAGTCTAAGTAAACGTAATCAACAGATATACGGCCATTTTACCGCACATTTCCATACTTTGGGAAACGGATTGAAAATCTCTAGGGTACTTCCCGTTGGCTTAGCATCATGAAATTCGTCAAGCAAGGTATTATATCACAAGTAAAGGAAGAACAGGCTACACCACCGACTGCCTCGGTGGCGTAGTGGGCGCATGCTCGACTGCCAATCAAGAGGTCCCGGGTTCGATCCCCAGGTCAGGCATAGTGTTAAATATTGGATTTTTCCATTAGGAATTATCGCTATAACTGCCTGGAGTCTGGAACAGTGCCCGGTAGATGGCAATAGGCTCGCCCTCTATTACATGGGACCAATAACATACTGGCGAAATGTGGGTGTATCTACTATGGGACTGAGTTCTGGGTACACCCCTGCCTACCCCTTCGGGAAAAAGGCGTGAACATATGTTTTTTTTTTAAAGGAAGTAAAAATGCCGTAGTACACAATGCAGATTGAGCTGGCGTGTCGCTGTACGTGGTGACATAACCCGTAAAAGACTCAATAAATACCCATAATCGTGCGATTAGCCTTGAAACTTTCGTTTTTACAAACCATGGACTGTTACAACATCGTTGCGAAATAACGTTACAATTACAGCTATGGTGTTTTGTGAGAACATCCTACATAACTTAATTCTCAGCATTAGTACTTAGCTCAATTGTGTCCGGCTTGGTCCCGGGTTTGGGTCCAGCCCGTTGTCGCCCGGTCCCGTTTTCGCCCGGTTCGTTCTTCCCCGATTCGGTTTAGTTTTCTCAGAGGGTAAATTCAAAACCCATATAAAATCTAATTTACTAAAGAAGGCTTACTATAAAGTCAATCAGTACATAGAGGGCAAAGATGCCTGGAAATTTCAGCATAGGCACAACGCGGCACCGACACTAACAAACGAAAGTAACTGAATCAAATATTGTAAATATATCAGTTGAAAAATTGAAACCCTACAAGTTTTTTAGTGGGGCATATTCCGCTACAAAATTTATAGCATTCCACTATGCCCCACCAGTGGGGCGGCTTGGTGGGATAAAGTGGAACAATCCGTTTTTTGTGCGTTCTTCTTGTAGAGCTCGACTTTTCAATACGATTGTGAGAAAATAAAGTTATTGTTTTTATCATAATGTTTGGCTAATATCCTTCCTATACGTGCAACACCAAAAAATATCATCGTGTAATTGAGTATTTGAATTTTATTTTCTTTTGGCATAAATGGAAAGATCATAATATATAAGATTCGTACCAAAACTATAATTACAAAATTATATGAACATAATGACGTCACAATCATGGCGACCACTCGTAACTGGTAGCGCGTTCGTGAACAAGTAAGTGACTCCTATTGGAATTGTATCAATTTTGAATTGATGTAATTAATAAAAAAAAAAATTTAAAGTGAGTTTTGAATCGAATAATACATAATTTTCATTATACTTACAAAATAACTTGATAAATACGACATTTTTTTTTTCAAATACTCAATTATTGGTATCAGACAAAAATTAAAAACAAATTAACTTTATCCCCTAAAGGTTGAAAAAGGAGTAATCAAATTTAAACTACCTATAATGGGTCGTATAATGGGTCTCTTTAGCCCCTTGTGTTAAAATCTACTATTATGGACATATTATTATAGAAATTATTTTACTAATAATATAATCGTTATAATTAAGGAACTTCAAAGTTTGAGAATATGGTTGCATTAGCCAATATGGTTGCATTAATATGGTTGCATTAACCAATCGATATCGTATCGTTTGTCTAAATTTGATTTGTGATGGGAAAACAGAAAAGAACAACACTTTATTGAAACAGAGGTTTTATTTCTGTAAATTTATTTAAGTATATTATTAAGATCTAATAATAATAATAATAATGATAATAATAAACGAAAAATTCCACACACGGTCATCTGGTCCCAAACTAGGCTAGAAGCCTGTACTATGGTAACGAGATGACTGATATACATACTTATATAAATGATAATATATAAAAATATATTTTCTAAGAAAAGTGTAGATAGGGTACGTTCTCCCAGCGCTTACTCAACAACTAGCACGTGCAATTTGCTCAGTGTGCAATATAATGAACAACAAAGTACGTACCTAAGATAGAAGTGCGACCGAGACAACAATATAATTCGCTCGTACAACTCCACTTTACTGATGTAGGTGGACCTAATGGGACCTAATTTTAGCTTGCTATTTTCGAGAAGTCAGTACCTCATCTGTCAGTACCTTTTCTGTAAATCAATGGGTCTAAGTAATGTTTTTAATGGTGTGTGGATAGAATTTCGATGGAATGTAGACATAAACATAAAATAACATACAATCACACCTTTTACCCGAAGGGGCAGAGGCAGAGGTGTACATCCACAGCTAGTATGTTATTGGTCCCATGAAATAGGGGGCGAGCCTATTGCCATCAACCGGGCACAGTTCCAGACTCCACGCTGTCATAGAAAATTAATTCCTTATGGAAAAATCCAAAAACACTGCCTGACCCAGAGATCGAACCCAGGACATCATGATCGGCATTCGAGCTTGCGCCCACTACGCCACCGAGATAGTCTAGATAGGTGTATATTGTAGGATTATATAGACTAGGATTGTGTCAAATTCCTAGAAGGTCGTATACGCTCTTAAGTATTACTAAAACATTTTTAACGGGACCTATTTAGACCTATATAACCTACTCATAACATAACATACATTCACGCCTTTTTCCCGAAGGGGTAGGCAGAGGTGTACCCAGGACTCAGTCCCATAGTAGATACACCCACATTTCGCCAGTATGTTATTGGTCCCATGTAATAGGGGGCGAGCCTATTGCCATATACCGGGCACAGTTCCAAACTCCAGGCAGCTATTGAGAAAATTCCTATTGCAAAAATCCAATATTTAACACTATGCCTGACCTGGGAATCGAACCCGGGACCTCTTGATTGGCAGTCGAGCATGCGCCCACTACGCTACCGAGGCAGTCTACCTTTGCTTATAACCTACTCTTTGCATTTTATTGAGGTTTATGTACCTACAAGAAGGTTTTACTGCACTTTTCTAATAAAATCCTCCAAAAAGGTTGGCAACACCTACGCCGTGATGTCGGATCTCTTTGGTCCAAGGTTGCTCTCATTACCGACCCATACACGGCAATATTACTTTAATAACTATTACCAAATGCACGTAATGTGATCTATTTCATTATAAACAATGAAATGACAAGGTTATTATGGACATGCTATGCGAAGAGCGAAGAGCGAAGGGCGAAGGAAGGAAGGATTCATATGCGCAGACATCGTGTCTCTTATACCTGTATTCAAAAATAATACTTATGTAAGGTACTGTGTTAGGGCGCGGTGCTAAGCAATTCGCCCTCTCGCTTACATGTCGTATACGCACATTTTTAAAGATATAATTTGTGCTACATGTAATTACGTAAAATATAGACAACTAGGATCTAGAAAATAACAATGCATGAAAGTAAATGAAAAGATTCAGTAAAAAATCCAATTTAATCCAAACGGGTTTTCATGTAAGTGTAAAAACCAGCACAAAGAAAAAATAAAATAGAAAAATAAAAAGGCACTGAAAACTTGTTCTGATTAAATTGGATTTTTTACTCAATTTTTTCTAGAACCTAGTTGTCTCTATATTACGTAATTACATGTATTATTTTTTTATATCTTCAGAATAAATGTGGGTACGTGTGAGCGAGAGGGCGAATTCGCTTTGGACAGCGTTTTAAGTAAGGAATCCACAACAATTATTTAACCTTACGTAAGGAAATAAATGCCTGCCGTGACGAACGCAGTGAGAAAATCCTTACTTAGCACAGTGTCTTCATAAGTATTGTTCTTGAATATGGGTGTTATTAGTTTCTTTAGGTCACTGTGCAACCAGGACTGGAGTCTGAATCTGTGCCCGGTTGATGACAATAGGCTCGCCCTCTATAACATGGGACATTTAAATTTAAATAAAATATGATAAATAAACAAATGGGCAATCGTGATGCTTACAATCAGGCACCTGATTTGCTCGTATTGTCACTCACTATCATAAAAAAGCTAAGTATTTATATACTAATCAACTCAAATGGTTCAGTAGTTTTGGCGTGACAAGGTAACAAACATAAGCACAAAGACACATAAAAAAATTTCATAGGTATTTAACTAAATAATATTTAGTGGAAATAATCGTATTCAGACTTATTTTGATATCGTCCTAGTAAAGTTACAAATAGACGATTAGGGTCTGATCTGATGATAAAGCAGGAAAAATACATTTTTGGATTGTTTTTTTAATTTACATTCACTCGTTCTAAGGAGGTTTCAAAATAAAAAGAATAAAAGATAAAAAATATGATACCTTTTTCCTTTAGAAACTTATTTGTATTCTAGAGATGTGACAAAAATAGTTTTCCCGGAATGAATTGAAAGGTTCACTGAACGAGTGATCTAGAAGATCAAGATCCTTTTTATGGCGGGAAAATTCACACTTACGTCACTTTCGAGGTGAATGATCATTTTAGAGCTTTTATACGATTTAATATCTGAGATAACAAGTTTCGTGAATTGCATAAGTACGATAAAAACATAACTATTAGAGGGATAAACAGAAAAATATGTTTGTTAATGTTTTTATTTAATTCAGAATAGATTTTAATTTTGTGTTTTATAAAGTCTTGTGCTAGGCTGCCATTTTAAAAATATAATAACAATAATTAACTATTCCAAAAATGTTGACGAATGTTTAAGGGTTGTTATCTTTTCATCAGTTATCATATCAGAATTTTGGCCGGAAGGCATAGTGTTCCGGCGCTTTAGGGAGGCGAGACCGAAACATATCATCCCTAAAGCATAGATATAGTTAATATAATATTATTATGTATGTTAGTCTGTAAGGTATTTATTAATATGGGCCTCTGGTGCGTATAATTTATTATACGCACTATCGCCTGAAATAAATGAATTTATTATTATTATTATTATTATTCCGCCAAAAATACTGACCCAATGAGACTGAAATTTGATTTGTAGCTGTTAAAGTAATATTTGTAATATAATAACAGGCGGGCGAAGTATATTTTGACATAACACAACATAACATCGCGCTTTTCCCCGAAGGGTTAAGCAGTGTATATTCCTATTTCCAGTAGGTAAACTTTTTTCAAAGTTCACATGAACTTAAGTAATTTTCACTCAACAAAGAACTGAATGTAATAATCAATTTTTATTCTTATCAAATGCTTAATAAATTAAGCAATGCGATAAGTCATTGATCAAACACAAATCCCTCTATAGTGATTTCTATGCAATCGTGCATTGCCAAAACTTATGAATAAAAAACAAATTGTGTTAATGAAAATGTAGGTATTTAATAATGTACCTACATCTTAATGTAATCTTGAGGCGATTGTACACACTCAGGACCGGGCTCAGTGGCGCAAATTAGGTGACGCTTATGTCCAGCAGTAGACTAACACAGGCTGATAATTACAATGATGTACACACTCGTTAAAAATTAACGATAACACGACAAGAAATTGTTAAATGAAAAACTAATTACAAATTTAATAAAAAAAAGGTTAGGCGTAGGTTTTGCCCTCTCTCCCTCTCTCTTCTATCCTATCTTCTTTTTTTGGTTTTTGCCCTTCCTCTTTTCTTTTTTTTTGTAATGATATAATATGCATGGCAAGCATTTGCTATTGGAGAGAAATGAATGAGAAAGAGACAGATTTACCCTGTTGAGATCTGAAAGAGAAAAAAAGGGCATAGAATTATATTGCCTCATCATATTCCATCTGTTATTATTTCATACTTCTTTCGGATATGTGTACAGACGCCTTTAATATAGACAAAGATGAGCGCAACGTACTACCTTCGCGCTAAAGCCTATAAAACTACATTACGCATAATGTATATCACAGTACGTAACATAAACTAGAGCAGTGTGTTTCAACGTTTCCGTTCGCGGCAAAATTACGCGGGAAAGGAACTGTCAGTTTTATTTTTTTTATTTGAAGTTTTAGTGTTGTGTAGTTAAAGGTTCGTATAAAAAGTTTGCATATATTTAAAGTGGTAATTAAGGTTTAAAACTTTTATCGATTACTAGATATGTAATGGATAAACTATTAATTATTATTGTAATTAAATTATTGATCACGATTAAAACTTTTTAGTAACTAAGATTAAATAATCACTAAACAAAACTTTTATACATACCCTTTTATACTTAGGATGTTTGTAAATAATAACAAAAATATAAATTAGGTTTAGAACTTTACTTTTATTTTTTTATTATTGTTGTAAATTGGCCACGCTAGGTAAACCATTTACAAATAAGAACAAAATATTTATAATATAAAACTTATGAACTGCCTGGAGTCTGGAACTGTGCCCGGTAGATGGCAATAGGCTCTTCCCCTATTACATGGGACCAATAACATACTGGCGAAATGTGGGTGTATCTACTACGGGACTGAGTCCTGGGTACACCTCTGCCTACCCCTTCGGGAAAGAGGCGTGAATGTATGTTATGTTTTTTAAAACTTATGACATAAAATTTAAGGTATTTTATGATATAAAAAAATAAATTGAGTATAAGCGTACTTAAAGATTATTAAAATAAGAAAACATTAAATATTATCACCTAAGAATAAGTAGGTATGTAATTTAAGAGTTTTAAAAACATTCACCTATTCTCAACAATACCTAGCAAATTCTCTCAGCACCCAATTTTACTAATCTGATCTTAAACGTTATTACACAATTTTAATTGTTGTGAATATAGCATTGAATGGTAGAATCTCGGCTTTCTATCTATTCTATGGGAATGGTCCTATGTTTACAATGGAGAGATATTTATTTAATTATTATTCACATATTTAGTTAATGTAATATTATCCAATACGTTATGTTTTAGATTTAGCAGCATATTAAAAGTTATTAAAATCAAGTTGCTATTAATTATTGGTAAACTAATTTCTTTTAGTACTACATATATAATCTTTTTGTTCAATAATCTACCTATAATTTATAAAAAAAATGTTAGATTTTATTTAATTCAATCAAAATCATTTGCATTGTAGCTGCTGAGCTGTTTGGAAAAATTGTAAATGTTGAATTATTGATCATTTACTCAATTTGATTCCCGAACCATTTCATTCATTCCGAGATCTAGTTCGAACGAAACCGTTTTGGGAACATCTCTATGAACGAAATAAGTGTTATATAGCACATAACAGATAATAATTCTACAGTACTTATAGTTATAATATTTACTTAAACACTTAATACTTAAATTAAACTATATTAACACCCGTATTTAAGAATAAAACTTAAGTAAGTACCTAAGGTAGCAAGCAACGCTGTGCAAAGTAAGGGATTTCTCACAGCAGTCGCTATGGCAGGCCATCTCATTCACAAACAACAATCAACCGACACATTACTATGCGAACGCACAGCTTTGATTACAGATCTGTGATTGGTTCCTTTCTGTTGCTAAGTTCGCTCTTATCTTTAACTGATTAGCGGATGACATATAAATATAAGCTTAACTATTATTTAAATGTCAGTTATTACTAGACTAGTTATTACGAGCTAGCTTTCCCGGTGAAATAAATAATATTCTGTTTAATTAAACAAATTAAAACACTGCAAAATATGTGCCGAAACTATAATCTCAAAATTTTCCGCCAAAAAAAATTTACCACAGAGTATATAGAGGATTATATATTTTGTATATAATCCTCTATACACTCCACTTTGCGATTGTTAAAATAGGTCTCTACTTACCTTAAGCTTCGCTCCGAATGAGCCCATAGCGTTAGATCTCACTCAAATATTGTTTAAGAATTGAATTTAACGGCCCTATGCATTTGAGCGCACTGTGAGACCACATAGTAGGTATCGTTCTAGAATACGGGTGTAAGGCTCCTAGCCCTTAAGTGTCGTGTAATTAACAGTAAGGCAGAAAAAACCCATAGAATACCCTGATTTAACTTGTTTGCCAGTGAGTAAAAACATAAATATGTTTTTAGTTACTGCTTTTCAGTTAAAAACCTCTAAAACCTAAAGACGTCATTTTAAAAAACTTTTATTTAAAATCAAAAATATTATGTCTTTATTTGTAAGTTTAATAATTGTTTTTTTTCTTTACAGAATTAAATAAATAATACCAAATACAAAATGGATCATTATAAGGTATGGATAAATTGAATATATTATTATTTATTATAAATATTTCACTAAAATAAGACAATGGTTCTAATTTTGGATTGCGTGGGAAAGAAAATAACACATAAAAATTAATTTTTGATCTTGTTTGGACCAATGGAAAAGCCCATCAAATCTAAGAGGTATCATTTGACAGTTCTTATTTTGCTTTGTTTGCGAGATTTGCATTTAATTTTCGTGATTTAAGAATTAGTGATAAAATTCATAATTTCGTGGTTTTACGGCCAAGGTTATCGCAATTTTTCCATTAGGAATTATCTCAATAACTGCCTGGAGTCTGGAACTGTGCCCGGTAGATGGCAATAGGCTCGCGCCCGCTATTACATGGGACCAATAACATCCTGGCGAAATGTGGGTGTATCTACTGTGGGACTGAGTCCTGGGTACACCTCTGCCTACCCCTTCGGGAAAAAGGCGTGAATGTATGTTATGTTTTTTTTTTGTTATCGCAATTGTGTGAGTTACACATTTAAGCAAAGTTATTTCAGCTTGAAAAGATGAAACGTCAAACGGTACTTCTTAGATTGAATGGGCTGTATGGCTGTTCCATATATTTTGCTAGCAGTCAATACCTTTTTTAAAGAAAAATTTTTTTTTCACGATTTCAGAGCTCAAAACTGTAAAATTATACTATTTCTTTTTTATTACTATCATGTTTTGTTCAGGTATGGAACTGTGGAACCTTACATTAACCTCTTAGCAGTTTGGCACAATCCTATGGAAAATTTACTAAATTGATGTTCTGTATTCCCCTGTTTCTTCCGAATACAGTAAACCGAATAAGTATTTGATATATTTATATCCTGATATTTTAAAGTTGAAGTTAGTATGTCCCTATCATTTTATTTTTGTTTATAAACTCTACATTTTTTTGTAGTGAACGTCCAATCACGCGAGTAAAACTGGGATTTTTGGAAGTTTACTATGAAAAAAAAGAGAGTTTATATAGGAAACTAAAATGACAGAAACATAGTTTACTTCACTGTAAAAATATCAGTTTATAAATTAACAGAATGGTTTAATAATATTAGGAATAAACAGGGTAAAACAAAACATCGATTTGGTAATTTTTCATAGGATTGTACTTACAACATTTTTTGTAGTTATTTTTCGATACGTTCTTGAGTGAGTAGGATAAGATCATGATCGAGATAAGTATATTTATAATTGAAATGGCTCACCGTTGCAATGAAAGAGAGGGTTCCGCACCAAAAACTCTAATTAATATGCGATGACCCCAAAATTATGAGTCTTAAAACAATACGATGACTTCACTCCTAAATGTTTAAGAATGGCTCATTAATTTTACAAAATTGACTATTTTGTTACTAAACTCTATGTTGTTGTTTTGTATTTTGTTTTATTTTATTTGTTTATATGTTAGAATTTTGGTTACATGAGATCTTACAGACAATAATTTCCAGCAACATTCTGCCAATAAGGCGCACAAATTATATGTAATAAAATAAGTATATAAGTATGTTTAATATATATTTTTTGTTCAGTAAGAAACAAATATAAGTACCTAGGTACATAGGTAGGTTTTGTAGTGGTAGGCCTCTTTTGCAGGGGGCCGCCTGGGGAAGTACCACACCTTTGCCAGTTATTCATCCGCCAAGCAGTAATGTGCAAACATTACTGTGTTCCGGTCTGAAGGGCAATGTTACCAGCGAAATTACTGGGCACGACGAGTTTCAACAACTAATATCTCAGGGTGACAGGCGCAGTGCAGTGCCGCGCAGAATTTAGAATGTTAAAACACTGGGTGGCTCTATGTCTGATATGGGCAATCATGATGCTTACCATCAGGCACCTGATTTGCTCGTCTTGTCACTCACTATCATAAAAAAATGTGTAAGTATGTCTTACTAGCAGCTCGATCAGATCATAGCAAGATTAGCTGAGTAACGGGCCTAACCCGAAAGTAGCGGCACATGATCTGCTACGCCTCATTTACCTGTCGTAATAATAATTCACATAATTATAATAATATCTATTCATTTGATATAATTTGCATTGTTTTACGTCAGAATTTACATAGCGGAAATAATTACATAAATATACAGTGTTACTGGTGATTAGTTACATAACATCACTCCTTTTTCTCGAAGGGGTAGGCAGAGGTAGCGTAATAGCCATCTACCGCGCACAGTTCCTGAATCCAGCCTCTCAATCAATCAGGGCCCTCAATCAGGGTGTAAGTAACCCAGAACTTTCGTATTAGTCCCATAGTACCTAGGCACACGCGGAAAAGTCCAGTTTTTTTTTACCTGGGGTTTATAAGAAAAATTAAAATGAAAGGGACATAGGTTACTTCACTATAAAAATATCAGAATATAAATTTATAGAATGGGCTTATTATATTCGGAGGAAACAGGGGAATACAAAATTTGGTAAAATTTTCATAGGATTGTGTCAAATTCCTAGAAGGCCGCTTACGTTCGATTAGCGTGTCTAATCGCGCATCAACTGAGTAACTAATAGTTCGAATCTTGATCCGTCTTTTTTGTTCTTTTGAAAAGGGTTAGTTGCTCTTTCAAAACAAAAAAAAACAAAATAAGGAAGCGTTGTTGATTTTGAGAGACCACACTAATTTCCAAGATGGCGTCCACATGCAAACTGGTCGCTTAATTTACATGCAAGTGCGAAATAAGGTGATAATCTGACGATGATATCTAGGTCTTAGGCAAAACGTAATACCTAGGTATGCTATGGGATTTTCTCAGGAAACATGTGTTAGGTCTTTGAGAAGCACTGGTGATAGGTAATATCAAGATGCTTAAGAATTACTTAAACCTATAAATTATAATTCTACTAAGTACTAGAGGCTCTGCGGGACTTCGTTCCCGTGAGAATTTTGGGATATTCAAAATAATATGTTCCCAAAAAGACACTAAAATCGTTTTTGCGAAGTATTTTGTGCGAAGTTTAAAAGTATGTAATATAAGGTATATTATTCTTCATTCAATTGAACTCCTTTATTTCGCACTAGGGATTGTTTTTCAAGAAATCCTGAAAAACATGTATTTTTATTTATTATTAAAAGACTTCATGTGGAATTTCAAGTAAATCATAACATAACATAACATAACATAACATACATTCACGCCTTTTTCCCGATGGGGTAGGCAGAGGTGTACCCAGGACTCAGTCCCATAGTAGATACACCCACATTTCGCCAGTATGTACGTATGTTATTGGTCCCATGTAATAGGGGGCGAGCCTATTGCCATCTAAGGGCACAGTTCCAGACTCCAGGCAGTTATTGAGATAATTCCTAATGGAAAAATCCAATATTTAACACTTGCCTGACCTGAGGATCGAACACGGGACCTCTTGATTGGCAGTCGAGCATGCGCCCTCTACGCCACCGAGGCAGTCAAGTAAATCGACTTAATTTTTTTTATTTTCTATATATATTTTTTAATTTAAATTTTCTTATTTTTATTACTTGTCTTGGCTATAAAAATAATCTACCGTCCAAATTTGATCATCATCGGTCCAGTAGTTTTGGCCCCGCGTTGATGAGTCAGTCAGTGAATAACTTTCTCTCCCTATATTTTCATAGTATATTATATTACGTTATATTTTATAGTATATTACGTTGTTTTGCCATATAAATTATTTTTAGAGAATATTTTAGTAGAAAAAAATGAATAAATTACTGTAAGTCGTAAGTACGGGAGGATGTCGTGTATGAGTGGAAGAAGCATGGAGCGCTATATGAATATGTTAATAGCGTTTCATGCTTCTTCCGCTATTCCGCTATTAAAATATAGCGGATATGGAAGAACGCTCGTCTTGTCACTCACTATCATAAAAAAAAACATTCATATGATAGCAGGTTGACCAGTAATAAGCATATTACAGTAGTCAGTTACCTAGCCACTAATTAGTACTTATACCATCTAGACTTGCGAAAGCCCTAGATGACCTAGGTTACACAACTATGGGATACAAATCGTGGGAGTGTATTCTAATACCTAGTTATTATTCTAGTGAAAGGGTCCTAGGGCCAGAAAAACTAGGTCATAATTGTCTTGGATCATAGACAACTGGAATTGTTGGCTAATTTTTTTTGAAATCCAATTAAGCTGGGCCCAGAAAACCTTACACTAATCCTCGTCCTTCCTTTAATGTCCTTTAATGCCGGGTGACTGCCTCGGTGGCGTAGAGGGCGCATGCTCGACTGCCAATCAAGAGGTCCCGGGTTCGATCCTCAGGTCAGGCAAGTGTTAAATATTGGATTTTTCCATTAGGGATTATCTCAATAACTGCCTGGAGTCTGGAACTGAGCCCGGTAGATGGCAATAGGCTCGCCCCCTATTACATGGGACCAATAACATACTGGCGAAATGTGGGTGTATCTACTATGGGACTGAGTCCTGGGTACACCTCTGCCTACCCCTTCGGGAAAAAGGCGTGAATGTATGTTTATGTAATGCCGGGTAGAGAATGTCATTCGCATTAATATTCCCAAACAGTAGCCCTGTTATTTATCGTCGATTATTTATGATTTGATTTGGATAAAGCGAGGTAAAGAACTAAATATTTTTAATGGCGACGCGAGTTCCAATTTTAGTAGAACAACATAACATAACATAACATAACATACATTCACGCCTTTTTCCCGAAGGGGTAGGCAGAGGTGTACCCAGGACTCAGTCCCACAGTAGATACACCCACATTTCGCCTGTATGTTATTGGTCCCATATAATAGGGGGCGAGTCTATTACCATCTACCGGGCACAATTCCAGACTCCAGGCAGTTATTGAGAAAATTCCTAATGGAAAAATCCAATATTTAACACTGCCTGACCTGGGGATCGAACCCGGGACCTCTTGATTGGCAGTCGAGAATAGCCCTCTACGCCACCGAGGCAGTTTTACGAGTAGTAGAACATTTGCCTAATTTATTATAATAATAAATACCGATGCAAAAAAATAGTGATTGCACATTAAAATCTTATAAATAGGCCCATCAAATAAAATCAAAACCAAAACATTATAAATGTATGATCGACGTGGCCTCAGATCATTCAAAACAGACGTGGCCATAAAACCAAAAACTCCTTTCAGAGTTTGTTTAAGTGTCTTTTTCCAAATTATGTGTACTTACTATAACTCTTGCACCGCTACAACTATTATTTATTCTGTGTTTGCATGCGAGGGAGGGATTAAATAAATAAATGCGGTGTAGAAATGTGTGAGTCGGGAGTAAGCACCTTCTACACGTCGCGGTTGCATTCATCATATCGTCCAGACCTACCAGCGGTAGGTCCAGAATAATTACTGGGCCTCAGCGCTTGTAGGGGATGACTTTGCTCACCAGGCCATCCCCTAGACAAGTCCCCCGACTTTAGCGGCAACCCCACTACGAAGGCAGGAGACGTAGCTGTACCTTGCTTATCTAAAACCAAAGACCAGTTGTGAGAGTCCCCACATATTTGGTGATTGATAAAAATGATAGAAAATGATAAAATGCTTATAATATGAAAAAACACAGATTTATTGATAGACCACAATGATAAAGGAGCGAGAGAGTACGCGCGGTGCTGTGGCCGGGTCTGGACGCGAACTGTCTTGACATTCATTAAAAATGCCGAACTTACTAAAAAGCTTGTGCGGTACACCGTACATGCTCCCGGGCCAAAATATGAAAAAAATACAGAAATGCTCTTATTCTTAGAGAAAATTATGATAATAAGAGGATATTATATGATAAAAATGATAACTTATTACTAAATGATATAAAAACGTGTTAGAATGATACAAGGTGAAAAACAAATGATAGATGTTAGTAAAAACTTATAGCAAACAATAAAATGATAAAAGGGGAAGAGTCTATGTCTCTGTTATACGATTGCGAATCGCGGTTTACGTGGCATTGGGGACGTAGCTCTACATTTGACATTCACACTTTTCACTGATTCGATTGCCTCCTGAGGCCGATGCTGGAGTGGCAGCCTCCCGCGCCTCCCGCGGGCGCGGGCGAGGCCGCCGCGCTGACTCCGGCTGCCCGCCGGGGACGCCACCAGCACCACCAGTAGGCACCGCCACCAATTATGACGGTGATGAACACGACGATGATATACAACACTGAATAATGATGAACGTCGTGTACAGTCAATTGTTGTTCTGACTGTCTCTTAATGCTGTCGATTCGTTCTTTCAGTTGATCCCACATTGCTTCAGGAGTGCCGACCTCGGCCGGCATGATCTCGTCTGGCAATGATGTGTTTATGATTTTATTTACTACTGATATCTTTGGTGCTTTAATATCTCTCTCGATATTGATAGTACTCTGCAAGTCGTTATGTGCATATATGTTATATGTTGATCCTTTCAATAAGCATCCGTTTCCCAATGATATGATTCCATTTCCGTAAAGATCTTCGATAGACATTCCATACGCGCAATAAATGCGAACGTGGCATTTGTCGCAGCACGCGTACAACCATTCGTTTCTGTTATGTAATTTGATCCACTGGTCCCGACATGGCCAGGTGGTTGTAGTGCAAGCCGCGTTATCGGCTAAGGTACTTAATAGCTTTATTTCGCATAATGATTGTTTAAGTTTAAGGTCATAAAACGGCGTGTTTAATGAGCATAATATTTTTAAATCTGATACATGTGTACATTTATTCAAATCGTTTTCTGATAGTAGAGTTGCAACATCTTTCTTGATGTTGTAGGCGATATACGGTAAGGGTGGATTTATGTAAAAGGTCATATTGTTTCTTTGCTGCGGTATGCTGACTATTCTATCTAGTTCGAATACATCAGCGCTTAGTAGGGGAATTTTGATTTCGATGATAAGATAATTTTTTACTACTCGGGCAGCTACTTTTAGCAATCTGTAGAGATCTCGAATGCTGTCTCTGTCCACGGGTAGCCTTAGGTTACCTTGTAGTTGGCCTGATATGATATTCATTTGTGTGATCAGCTGTTGAGGTAGTAACAAGTGCATGTTGATACGACCATGATAAATGTCGGTGATGGTGTCGATTAAAGTTTCTTGTATTCGCCTTATGTTTGATAAGATGATATTTGCTGATAATGCCGCTGACGTGATATAAAGTTCATTTTGAGTTTTTTCTTGAAATATGTTCATTTTCATTGACATCCTTTGTAGGCTTTCGTTGATAAAATTGAACTGCTTTGTCATGATTTCTTCGTTTCTTCGTAGTATATTATATTCAGATTCGAGAACTGATGTTTGATTTTTCAACAGGTTTTGTAGATGATTTTCATTCTTTTCGATTTTTTCTAAGTCTTGTCTATATTGCTCAGCAAACCTTTCGTCTAATACGCCAAACAAAGTATTTGCAATATATCCAATACCGTCCACTAATCCTCTTTTCTGTCTTCTCAAATCTGGATTTTGTAGAAGAAAATTGTAATGATCAATTTCCTTTATTTCTTGCTCTAATTGCTGCGTGATACCTTGAAGATGATCAGTATGTTTTGATAACTCCTTCAGCTGTTCCACATAGGAACCGATGTTTGATACACCTTGCCAATATGTTGTTATGTTAAAGTAGATGATTAGTTTCCATTCGTCTTTTATATAGTGTAGGTTAGCTATTTGATCGAAAAATAATCCTTGATTGTTGTTTAATGATGTTTTGTTATAGGTAGCATGATCTAATGATTGTTGGTTGCTGGGTGACAATAAGGAGGTAAATATTAACACCATTGTCACAAAAAGATTCTTGAAATTAAGTCCTTTAGGACGTGGCCGCAATTGCTTTGTTTGATTGACTTGATCTGATGGATTTGCTGGAGTTCGTGCTTGTGCTTGTTGTGCTATCTGATTTTCTTCTTCTTTCACTGGTAAGGGTATGAGTTTGCTGACGGGTCGTTTGATATAATGATTGTTATTGATTTTAAGTGTTACGACACGGACAATGCCGTCCTGTCCTGGATACAACTCCTTTACTCGGCCAAGAGCCCACTTACCCGGTGGTAAGTTGTCATCTTTGATAATAACCACGTCATCAATCTCTAAATTTTTCTTTTGATTTCGCCATTTGCTTCTTGCTTGTAAATTTTGTAAATATTCAGATGACCATCTCCTCCAAAAATTATTGTTCATGGCCTGAACAAGTTGCCAACGTGTTGTGAGGCTGATAGAGCTTGATTCAGTTTGAGGTCTTGATAATAATGGCCCACCGACTAGAAAGTGACCGGGGGTCAAATATTCATCGTCTGTGCTCTCTGATAATTGACAAAGTGGCCGGGAATTCATGCAAGCTTCAATTTGGTGAAGTAGCGTGGAGAATTCCTCGTATGTAAGCTTCTGATCACCTAATACTCGTTTAAGATGGTACTTCATGCTTTTCACAGCAGCTTCCCATAGACCTCCTGCGCTGGGCCACGCAGGGGCATTGAAGTGCCATTCAATGCCAAGGTCGTTAATGTTGTCGAAAAACTGTGTGTTGATATTTTGGACAATTTCTTTGTACTCTTGTTTTAGCATACGATCGGCGCCTACGAAGTTTGTGCCATTATCGCTATACATATGGCTAGGGGTGCCCCGCCTGGCACAAAATCGTCTGAAGGCTGATAAGAATGTCGGTGTGCTTAAATCCGACACCAATTCTAAATGCACTGCTTTGGTAGACAGGCATACAAACACTGCTACATATCCTTTTGAGGTCCTTACACCTCGGCCTTTATTGATTTTTAATTCGATAAATCCCGTAAAATCAACACCTGTGTGCGTAAAGGGACGTGCGGGGGTGACTCTGGGCTTAGGGAGGTCCCCCATGATATTTTGTGCGTTATCCTTGCTAAATCTTCTACACGGGACACATCGTCTTAGCTGACGTTTGACTGTCCTCATTCCACTGATAATCCAAAACCGATTTCTGATATGTGCTAGCGTCAGTCGAGGTCCGCCGTGTAAAGTCGTGATATGTGCTTGATCTATGAGAAGGTCTGTGAGCCGTCCATGGGATGATATTATGATAGGATGCTTTGATAGGTCTGATAGTGTTGAATGATTCAACCTCCCACCGACTCTCAACAATCCCTTCTCGTCTATGAACGGGTTCAAGGATGCAATCTTGCTCTTCGATGGCACCTGTCCGTTCCTTTTGATATGTTCAATATCACTATTAAAATCTTCGCCTTGAATTTGCTTAATGATAAGATTGTATGACGCATTGAGTTCCTGTGACGTCAAAGCCTTATGACGCGGTGCTCTCGACTTATCGCGAATGCATGTTATGAAACGTAACACCCAGCCGAGTACCTTGGTAACTCTCGTCAGTGAGCTATGCCTTTGCAAAAGCTCGGTGATAAGTGAGTCATTTTGTTGTAAGGCAGCGTTCACACTTACTGCTTTTCTGACTTCCATGTTTGGACTTTGATATATAATTTTATGTTTTTCTTCTTGCTGGAATGTGGAAAGCCATTCAGGCCCTTTCCACCACAATTTATGTTCCACTAATTGCTGCTTTGACAGTCCGCGAGTCGCACAGTCCGCGGGGTTTTCTTCCGATTTGATATGTCGCCAAGAAGAGGCTGGTATAACCTCTGTTATCTGTTGCACCCTGTTAGCGACAAACACCTTCCATCGTGATATATCGCCATTAAGCCAGCCCAGTACTATCATTGAGTCTGACCATGCGTGTATTTTGATATTTATTCCACCTAATGATTTTTGTACCTTCTGTACAAATTGTGATAGTAGAAGTGCTCCACATAACTCGAGACGAGGTAGCGAAACCTTCTTTGATAAAGGTGCAAGCTTTGTTTTCGCTGCAATCAGCTGTGATGTGTACTCCCCTTTATCGCTTGTTACTAGGTATAGTACACATGCGTATGCTTTTTCGGAAGCGTCACAGAATGCATGTAGTTCACACTCGTTTTGTGTGCTCCCAAGATGGCGTGATATTTTGAAGTCTGATATTTCTGTAAGGTCATTCTGCAGTGCTTTCCATTTCTGATGTATCTCTGGTGGTACTTTATCGTCCCATTTAAGTTCTTTGCTCCATGTTCCTTGAAAAATTAATTTTGCTCTGATTGATAACGGTGATAACCAACCCAAAGGGTCAAATAACTTTGATATTGCTGACAGTAACTCGCGTTTTGTGAGTTCCGTGCTAGTTAGCTCCGTGTTTTGATTATGATAATGAAAGCTGTCTGTTGTCGGATTCCATTGAAGGCCGAGAGTTTTTCTCGACTCGGCACTTTTGAATTCGAACTTGACATTGAGCTGCTCGGGTGATAAGTCTTGTAGCAACTCTGGTTCGTTACTACTCCACTTTCTAATATTCATGTTTGCTGATTTTAAGACCTTTATGATATCTTCACGCAATTGACGAGTTTGTTTGAGACAATTATGACCTGTCAGCATGTCGTCAGTGTAAAATGCGCTGTTGATAGTAGCTGCAGCCAGCGGGTATTTTGTTGTTTCATCCGCCGCCAGCTGTTTTAGTGTTCTCATTGCTAGAAAAGGTGCTGCTTTCATTCCATATGTTACTGTTGATAATTGGTATTCCTGTAGGGGATCAGAGGATGCTTCCCGCCACAGAATCCTTTGTAATTGCTGATCTGACTCTCTTACATAGATAGCTCGAAAAAATTTCTCGATATCAGCTGTTAGAACATACTTGTACGTTCGCCACTTTAAGATAAGAGCTTGCAAGTCCTGTTGAAGGTTAGGACCGCCGTACATAAGATCGTTAAGGCTGTTGCCTGATGATGTTTTCGATGAGGCATTAAATACCACACGAAGCTTGGTTGTTTCGGAGTCTAATTTTAGTACTCCGTGATGAGGTAAATAATGTGCCATCTGCTGATTAGATTCTGCGTTATTGACTGGATGCATGTGATTTAGGTCGATATATTCTCTCATAAACTGCTTGTATGATGCAGAAAAATCGGAATTTTTGTTTAATTTCGTTTCAAGCTGCATAAATTGCGCTGTTGCTTTTGCTTTTGATGACCCTAATTTTTCTTCTAAATCAGGTTTCATTGGTAATGCTACAACATACGTTCCATCTGCGCTACGTTCCGTTGTTTTCTGATAAAAACCCTCGCAATATTGATCTTCCTGTGATAAGTTAGTCTGGGGAATGTCAACGTCTTCAATCTCCCAGAATTTGTGCAAGTTCTCATAATCATGCAGAACTATATTGCACTGATATGTTTTGACAGTACCGCACAGTAACCAACCCAATTGAGATTGCTGTGCGATAGGCTGATCTTCGCTTTCCCCGCGTAGAACCCCTCCTAGAACAATCCTTGAGTACACGTCTGCTCCCAGAAGTAGGTCCACGGGGCGGCTGATATTATATTCCGGGTCTGCTAAGTTGATATTGCTGATGTGTGGCCACGTAGGCTTTGTGATAGTGCGATTAGGCAAATTTTTGACTAAATTGTTCATTATAAGCACTGTGGCATCTAATGAATAATCACTGTACATTGACCCGATTTGCAGATTCATCATTCCTTTGCAGTTGTTCCCACGCTCGCCTACCCCAAAAATGATTCCCTTACATTGCTGTCTTTTGAGTCCTAAGACTTGTGCTGTGTTCTCACTGATAAGAGATATTTGGGACCCTTGATCGATAAGAGCCCTAAGTACATGAACTCCATTCTGACCTTGGACTTTTACCAAGGCAGTTGATAAAAGTATGTCGCATAAACTCTCTTGCGACACGTGTGATGAGCTAGATGCTTGATTTTTGTTTGAACTTGATGCATTTTTGGTCGTTTGATTATTAGGTTTTGGTTTATTAAATGCATCATGTAATAATGTGTTATGATTATCGTTACATTTCACACAGCGTTTCGTAGAAATGCATTGCTTGCCATGATGATTATATAGACAGTTCACACAGAACTTCAAGCGTGTGATAGTATTCAATTTCTGCTCGTCAGGCATTCGTCGAAACTCACTGCAACTGAAGATCCCGTGTTCAGCATTACACAGTGCACATGTTGTTTTTGTAACATGCAATGATGATTTAGTGTTACTAGCTTTGTAATAAGGTTGATAATTGTAGTTGCTGTTGTTATTCGAAGAATTATTATAGTTGGTGCTTACTGGATTTCTAGGTTGATATTGCTGAGTTGTTTTTTGTATGGGATCCTGCCTGCGTCGAGATGATTCTAGAACGGTAAACTTGGTTTCCAAGAACAATAGAAATTCGTTCAAATCTGGTAGATCACGTGGTTTTTTAACTGCTTCAAGATAGTCGGAATAGGTTTCACTGTCCAATTTTTGTGACAGGATATGCACCAATAGAGGGTCCCATGATTTTATGTCAACCCCTAAGTTCTTGATGGCATGTAAACATTCCTTTGTTACGTCATGAAGCTTTTTGATTTGTGTTAATGATTTTTGTTGCATGATAGGTAGACCTAGTAAAACATTTACGTGCGATGTAAATATTAGTCGTTGATTGTCATATCGATGATTAAGTATCTCCCAGGCAGTAGTGTAATTTTCAGAGCTGATTGTCAAATGTTGTATTAATTTTTCTGCTTCACCCTTAACCTTGCCTTTAAGATACTGCATCTTCTGTGCATTTGATAATGATGGGTTTTTGTGAATTGTTTCATTGAACAAGTCCTTAAATGCTGTCCATTGTTGATAACTTCCATGAAAGGTTGGAATTTCCATTTTCGGCGTGGATTTGTCTCTATGAGACACTGACCACATTTTGGTGTTGATTGATATTTTAAGTTGTTTATAAGTCTCCTCATGACGATCGAAAGCCAACTCACATCCTGATTCTCCACCCTCGGTTTCACCTTGAATTTCCCAATGCTGCTTATCAATGGTTCCCCACCGAGTGTTAAGAGATGATAAAGCGTCTTCAAATTCCCACTTATTTGATAATGATTCCAAATTAATGCTGCTAACTGTTCTTTCAAATGCCATGAAGTTAACTATTTGTTTTTTGACCATTTCGTCTAGTTTGCTCATAACTCCCGAATTCGAAGTACGTTTTTGATCAGCTTGATCGGCATCAGCTGCTGGCGATGTCGATGCACTTGTTTGTTTAGACACTGGAGTAAGCTGATGTGGTTGTTGCTTACCTGTGGCTAATTTTTCTATAGTTTGGACAATATAGTTTCTAGTAGCTAAATACACTTCCCTTGCTTTGTTATAGTCATCGTTTACAAAATATATATGATCCACATTACCGTAATCCCTAAGTTTATCATCGTTTTCCTGATACTTCTTCCAATGTTCTTCTAATGTTTCAAGTCGTGTTTTACAATACTCTAAAGTTTTGCGATCTGCTCCGTCTTTCCTCAAGTTCGTGAAGAGTTTTGATATAGCTTCGTAAAGCTCAGATTGATTGAAGTGTAGAGTCTCCATTTTAATATAATAAAAGGAACGCTCTTACTTGATATATGCTGTATGCTGCTTCGTGCGAGCTGATCCTGCTCGCTCGATATGATATGCTCCCAAACCTGTGATATGGCACTGCAAATCCAATGCACTGCACTGATAATCCACTGCTGTCCACTGATATTGATATGATATTACTCCACTAAAATACGTCCACTGATAATGATAAAATAGTTTTATGATTACTGATTCAAAGTTAGTTCGAAGGACCAAAAATATGTGAGAGTCCCCACATATTTGGTGATTGATAAAAATGATAGAAAATGATAAAATGCTTATAATATGAAAAAACACAGATTTATTGATAGACCACAATGATAAAGGAGCGAGAGAGTACGCGCGGTGCTGTGGCCGGGTCTGGACGCGAACTGTCTTGACATTCATTAAAAATGCCGAACTTACTAAAAAGCTTGTGCGGTACACCGTACACCAGTCTAAAACTGTCTAAAACAAACAAAAAGTCATTCTTAGGAAATTGTGTAAGTACGTTTCTATAATGAAATCCCAAGAGATAACTGGGCTCTCAGAGGGTAAATTCAAAACCTATATAAATAAAATCTACTTTACTAAAGACATTTTTGCATAGCTACCACGCGGAACCGCTACAAACAAATAAATGTCACCAAAGCAAATATTGTAAAACAGCCAGTTGAAAAAAAATAAAGCACTACAAGTTTCTTGTGCGTTCTTCTTGTAGAGGTACCTTTCCGAACGCACGGTAGACTCTTTATTCTTTATCTTCATTGACTTACATAATCATTGAGACGATTCAAATGGGCTCAAACGATATATATGACTACTGGCCTATCTTAACCTGATGCTCCAGCATCAAGATAAGTTCAAGTTGATGAAGTAACAGGATACAAGTTTCAAATCGATCGAACCACTGGAAGTTGCCGAAGGCTTAGCTTAGCGGCTGAAGAGATAGTCATATTGAGACCAAATTGATAAATTAATTAATTTGATTATACGGCACAAATCTACCCTAAATTTTGCTGAAACAACTATAGAAGCATTGTTTTATGTTATATGTGAATTGTGAAATCTTACTTTTCAGTTCCTGTGCTTAACAGTCCTCGCTGCCCTGGTGACAGCTGAACCACCAGTTCCAGGGTACAACTACCAACCTCCTGGAAACAGCTATCTTCCTCCTACAGGTGCGATTTAACTTAATTTTTCTTTTATATGATTCTTCTTATGACAATAAAAAACACAACAAAAAATAATTACTTAGCGAAATCGGTCCAGCCGTTCACGCGTGATGCCGTGACCAAGAGAAATATCGACTCATATAAATTTATATATATATAGACAAGTCATAAAAAGACATTTTTAAACTCAATTTTTTCTACTGCGAGTTTTACAATATTTGGTTTTGTTACATTTGTTTCCGGGTGGTTTGGTAAAATTTCTAATACCTAATTTCAAATTAAATGTTTCGTTGAAAGTTTGTATTTGCTCGACTGCCTCGGTGGCGTAGAGGGCGCATGCTCGACTACCAATCAAGAGGTCCCGGGTTCGATTCCCAGGTCAGGCAGTATTAAATATTGGATTTTTCCATTAGGAATTATCTCAATAACCGCCTGGAGTCTGGAACTGTGCCCGGTAGATGGCAATAGGCTCGCCCCCTATTACATGGGACCAATAACATACTGGCGAAATGTAGGTGTATCTACTATGGGACTGAGTCCTGCAGGCTTACCATCAACTAGATAAGCAATTCAGTTTAGGACCTAAACTGAACTGCGTCGCTATTTTCGTACCATGACCTTGTTAAGCCGATCAGTTTAAAATTCCCGCCAAAAAAAAACCTAAACTGAATGGCAAGCTTAGTTTCGTTCGTTCTTTTCGTACTATGATGCTTCCTTACGACTGAACCTGAATAGCATAACTGTCAAATCTAGCGATTCAATAAAAGTTAGTTTTGTTTCGCCAAACTGAATCGTTTTTACATATTTCCGTGTATTTTTTAAATCTCTGTAAGTGTAAGTGTGCTATTTTCATTATTGAGGCTAAAGTCGATAAGTAGAGCTGTGACTCTGTGACATAATAATATCTAAGATACTAATCAACTAAGTTTAACGTCGTGCGCAAGAGTTGTTTGAATATTGAATAGTATGTATGACGAACTACTATTATTTGAGCTGATGGAGTGCATCAACGAAGATGCTTTTGTTTTGAAGATGTTCTCGATGAGAGTTTAGAGCTTCCCACAATATTTCTAACTGGTGGTACGTAACCCTTCGTGCCACCACTTGACGAGATTGTTAACTGTATACAAAAAAAAACACTTAAGAAAGGTAAAGGTACACGAATTCCACACTGTTGATTGGACATGGAATTATTATTGAGGTTTGATATTACGAATCGTTAAATAATATCCAAAACACTTAATTATATAGAAAACATAAACTAACAGCTTACCTCATTATAAATTTACTAACTTTGTTTTGTTCCAAACGCCAAACACAAACTAATAATTCCACTTTTAAAACTACCGAGCTCGTAAAGAATAATAAGATGACATCGGCTAGTTCGTTCAAAAATTTTAATTACGATTTCGTATAATAATCTTGGAAATTCAAGCATTAATGGTAAGACACTATACCCAAAATATAAAATAAATAAAATTTTGTAAAATATAAAATAATTTAATGTATTTTATTCGCAAAACTTAATATAAAATTGGGGTCTAAAAAAATTAATAAGAATAATTTCCGGTAATTTCCGATTTTTATGTAAGATGCCGTTTCAAAACGAAGCGGCCATTGAATGAGACCACGAGATTTTTATATAGCGTTGTCTTTTTCTCGCTCGGCGGCGGAAAGTTGGATCAGAGACAACGTTTTGTTCATTCTTTCTTACGTAATACGATTCAAATGCGATCGTCGCTTAATGAGTTGATGGTATGAAATTTTTTAGGTACCTAAATTGAATAGAGTCGGAATTGAATTGCTAGCCTATAAGTTGATGGTAGGCCTGCTGGGTACACCTCTGCCTACCCCTTCGGGAAAAAGGCGTGAATGTATGTCTGAATGTATATGAAAGTTTGTATTTTATATTATTATATTGCAATTTAAAATCATAATATACAAGCTCCTTCATACATTTTTTTCACCACAAGTGAAATCGAACCGTACTTATAATATTTATGTATAATTCCAGGTATCGCTGCACCAAATAACAACTACCTGCCTCCATCAGGTGGTGAATCCTTCAACCATGGCTTCGGTCACGGACAGGGACAGGGACATGATCACGGACACGGTCACGGTCACGGACATGAGAATGAAGTGGTAAGAGTAGTTCTCATATTATTTCTAACAATATTTTCATTTACATTTTAATACTTGGCTAGGGAATAGAATAGAATAGAAAGGTTTTAATTCAGGTAAATAAGTAAAGGCAGTTACAGTTTTTGAGCTTATAGCTTGATAAAAAACTTAGAATTACATATATGTAGCGTACGTGGTCCAGCGGGAATATGCCAGGCTTTATCCGGAGTCCCTCGATCGAATCTCACCATGTGGACTTTTCGCCCGGGCGCTACCGTGTTTCGGATGTCACGTTAAACTGTAGGTCCCTATAGTTTCCTATAAGATATGTAGGGAGTCGTTAGCTCATGTCGGAGGCTGCGTAGGAATCTTGGCGACCTGAAACTGACAATATGGGTTGTCCACATAACACATATGAATTGACTCGAGCAGTGTAATTGGGGTAACCCGTTCTGTTAGAGTATAAATTCAAATTATTATTATTATATTACCAAATGCCAAAAACTTCCCTTAGGTACGTGTTTAACCTGAATAAGGTATATGCTCAGCATAAGTCACAGTAGAACTGTGACGCTGGTATGGGTATTATTCTTTGTCTAAGATTTGTCAAATATAGCTTGATCCTGCACAAAAATCAATTTTTTGGTCATATTTATACATAAATTAACTTCTTACGGGGTATTTCATTAATCATTTGGATTATAAATTGCCTGATACGATACAATTTATGTAGATGTACCTAATTTAAGGAAATATGACCAAAAAATTGTTTTTTGTTCAGCGATCACGGTACAAGCTAAGTATAATTTTACAACCTATAGGATCTGACTGTTTTTCTCTCTGCCATTCCAACAAACTATTGTACTAATATTACTAATTCAAAATAATGCTTGAAAGTGACGCACAGTCTGATATTCCACGGTTAATGATTGAAATCGTCACGAAAGCAGTTTCCTTATAAAACAAGTCGAGTGCCTCCCACGGCAGTTTAGGTCGGGAACGGATATGAGTCTTTCTTGCAAATTCTTCCATAAATAAGAATAAATACCTAAGGATAATAAGGGTTTACTTTCCGGTAATTCTTTTATTCCGGTTATTACCGGTTATTCACAGAACAGAATAAAATCGGTCATTCCGTATTCATCCTTTGTAGTCAGATCCTAATCATTTCTTCCTCACTTAACCGATTTCTATTCCTTTTTCATTATTCATTTCAACTCAGTATTCCTTCCGTTTTTTGGGGTTCCGTGTCTCAGAAAGAAAAAAAAGGAACCCTTACAGGAGCGCTTTGTTGTCCCGTCTGTCTTTCTGTCGGTCTGTGTATGGATGGATGGATGGATGTTTGTTACTCTTTCACGCCAAAACTACTGAACCGATTGGTCTGAATGCAGTATGTAGATAGTTTAGACCCTATAATGAAATAGGGTACTTGTTATCCCGATATTCCCACGGGAACGAAGACTACGCGGGTGAAACTGCGGGGCATAGCTAGTATTATATAATAAGGCCCTTAACCCTGATATCACCAGAAAAATTAATAAATTAATTCAAATCTCTGGAATCCCAAACGTGCAACCTACAACCGACCTTGCACACTCATAACATTCATTTACGCATCTAATTGACCATAACAAGGCACAATTAATTCATTTCATTCCTAAAAACAAAGTGATAAGAACTAAAATCGCTTGATGAGCTCACCATTTATTGTTAGGATAGAATAAAGAGTGTTGCAGAAAGGTGACTTCATACGACAAGCGGAAAAAAGACACACACGCGAATTTTACAGGGGATCTAAAATCAATTCGGATTTCGGATATCGTATTATGGTTCCTCTATCAAATAAACTGACATATTATAATCTGAAATGATTGTTGTTATGACATTGACATTATTTTGAAATCTTTAATTTTATTGGTAATTTTGACTAATGATTTTTATTATTATTATTTTTTTGTACTTATATTTTTATTTTTGTATAGTTACTGTTTTTTTCTTATGTACTAATTAGTGTAATTAAAGCCGTTCTAATTAAGATAAATAAATTAAATTAATCGTTTATCCTCGCGTGTACACTAAATTTTTGATGTTTGTTGATAATATTATTATAATTATCTCATAATCATAATCATTTATTTGCAAAAATGTATGTACAAGAGATCTTAATAAATTGTATGGTTCAAAATACATTCTATTTCCTTGAGGTTTTTTGTTTTGATAGTGAGTAACAAGACGAGCAAATCAGTCTAATGGTAAGCATCATGATTGCCCATATCAGACACAGTGCCACCCAGTGTTTTAAAATTCAAAATTCTGCACGACACTGCACTGCGCCTGTCACCCTGAGATATAAGTTGTTGAATCTCATCATGCCCAGTAATTTCGCTGGTAACATTGCCCTTCATACAGGAACATAGTACTTAATGTTTGCACATTACTGCTTGGCAGATGAATAACTGGCAAAGGTGTGGTACTTCCCCAGGCGGCCCCCTGCAAAAGAGGCCTCCCACTACAAGAGGAGAAATTGAATTGAATAAAATAAAAATTGTCAAAAAATGTCTGCGTGAACAGTACCATAAAGCTTATTCTAGGGTCTATACCATCAAAATATTATTACATTAAATTTAAGTGTAAAATTGGTTCAGTAGTTCAAACGTGATAAGTGATGTGAGGCTGTGTGTGTGTATTAACACACATTGCACACATTCCTCCAAACTCCAAATTTTTGCTTCTGTCCTACTATGTATAATATATTAAATGTATAATATATGGAATGATAAGTATAAAGGTGGGAATCATGAAGTAGGATTGTATAATTATATATACTAATGCGTATAATCAATATATACAATATAAGTTATTAAATAATAAACAAGTGCTAATAAATTAAATAAACTTTGTATTAAAACTGCAGTCATTCGGAACGCGTGCCAACCCTAGTGTGTAGGTAATTAAAACAGAAAATCAGAACCTTCTGATCGGTTAATCTGTGCTTCTAGTATACAATGTGACACCGAGGAATACACACGCGGTCAAAATGTTAAAGATAATTTTTGCTATGTTACTTTTAAGTGCGCACGCAAAAATCAAGATATTTCTTACCGATGCACCGGTCGAACAAATTGGACCACGGTTATACAAGAAATTTCTACTAACCGACCAGTATCAAGGACCTAAAGAATTAACTTACGACTCGTCAAGCAGAAATCTGTTTTTCATGTACATGGACGATGCTCTACAGAATTCTGGACGCGCTTACGTCAACATAATTACAAAGGAAACGAAGAAAATCAAAGGCATCTCGAAGAATAAAGCTGTTGCAGTCGATCCAGAAACAAGTGACGTTTACTTTGGTTCTGAAGATGGTCTTTACAAATATGACCCTATTCGCAACGAAGCTTACAATATCGGTCTATACAACATGAACATAATGAAGCTTGTAGTACGTAACAATGATATGTACCTATTAGATGGTAACAATCACATGATTTACAAAGTTTTTGATCAAGGTAGAACAGCTGTTAAAGCAGGGAATTTGCAAACAGTAATGCAGTTTGACGTCGATAATGATAAAAACGTTCATGTAGTAACCATGTGCGGGGTTTATTGTGCTTATCATGGTTACGAAATCATTAAGAATAAGGATTTGAGTGTTGTGTACTTCTTCATAATCGATGAGATGAATACTTATGGTGTTTCTGATAACGGAATTTATGATATAGATTGTGCTAATGGCACAGCTAAGAAAATTGCCAATTTGAACTTCTTCCCTTCCAGTTTAACTTTTGGTGATTATGGGGATATTTTTTACTCTGTGGATGACAGAATCTATAGACTTAAGCCAATCAGTTCGTATATGGTTTACAATATTGGAAAGAAAACGTGAAATTTTGTACTTAAACTTTTGTACTTTTTCGTAATTAAATAATTGGAAAAAAATGTGATTGTTATAATTTGTATTATTTACATATCTAGTCAAAAATTGATAAAAGAAAGTGCCATTATTGAAAAGAGAAAAAAAATCTACATCTGATCCACCTGCAAAACATAAACATTCCTTTTTTCGCCAAGGGTTACGCAAATCTATGATCATTTCGAAACACTTCGAAAATCCGGAGCAGGTGCCAGCCTATAGAAAATATAAGTACTCTCAAACATTATTAGATGGCAGCGTACCCAAGATGCCGACGACATTGCCTCGTTGAATAGCAATGCTAGTCAGATTAACACCAGGATTTCGGTCACGCGTCATTTTAGCAACATTAAAAATACGTAAAAGTGCAGTTTCGTAAAGATTTATGATTCGTAGCAAAGGATTACATAATCCTCTTTGCACTCGAAATAAAAGACGCAGTTCACTTAAAAATTTATTAATCTAATTGCCATAAATTGGTCAACAAGAACTACTCGGCACTAATCGTACGATCCGACTCGCATCAGAATATATAACGTTGTCTTGTAAATCGAATGCTACGCCAAAAGCATCGTCTAAATCTACGATTTTCCTAACAGTTTTAGCAAATTTATCTATAATGTACACCCCATCTTGTAGGCATGCGTAAACATTGCCCTTTGAATCCAAAGCTAAACCTCTAACACCCATATCATGATATTCTTTGTATAAAACAGCATTTTTGGTTCCTTTGACTTGACTGTACAAACCTGTATCGTTAGTAAAAAATATAACATTATCATTGTCTATTAGGAAATTGTCGACTTTAGTATCCTCCAAGTCTTTGAATCTGATAGATTGGTTTTCGCCATATACATAAAGGAATTGCGAAGGGTAGACAGAGAAATAAAGCACGTCTTTGTAAAACATGTTCCAAATATCGGTGTTCTTCTCCCCCATGAATTCTGTTGCGTCGTTTAAGTAATCGTATTTGTAAATGCCGTCAGAACCTGAAATAAATTATTAGTAATATAGGTAGTCAATTAGAATAACTGATAACCATTGGAGTAGTTAACTCCAATGGTTATCTGTTAGTATTCTCTTAAAGGGTTTTGTGCCTACTAATAATTGCAAACAACATTCACTTTGGGACCAACTTTAAATCGTTTTGTATATCGTTCAGTTTCTTGGGTAGTTGCACCCCATTGAGTATAATCATCATCATCATCATCAGACGAAAGACGTCCACTGCTGCACATAGGGCCCCCCCATAGCCCCCCCAACGCCATAAACTATTCATATGGGGAGATTTTGCCGTAATCACCACGCATGGCACATGGCATGATGTTCGCATTAGTTGGAATACTTGGTGCCGGAGAGCGTTGCTGCCCACTCTCCAATTATGTCCCTCTGCTGGAACTCAAGGCTCTCACGGGATGAAAAAGGGGTAGCCCTGTTGTACAGCCGGGAACCACACGGCTTTGAGTATTACTACATCTTTTTGTAACGCCATATTGATAAATTTACAAAGGTACATATAAATACACCTTTAATCCTTTTGTGGTAAACAGATTCTATTTCTCTCTACTTAGATACGATCTTAGACGAACTTAGACTACGATCCTGAAATTTCCTGATGATTCTTCATACAACACGTCAGTTGTAGGTACTTTCGACCTGGCCTTTCTTTTCTTCTTCTTCTACTTCTTTGTCTTCGCCTTGTCCCGTTCAAATGGAGACGGAGACCCATACCAACATGACCATTCACACTCGCCTCATTTGTTAAACTTCTTTCATCCATCCTCTCCACATGTCCCATGTCCGAACTAAATTTAGACTTTGCCTTACCTCCTATATAAACTTTATGGTTGATCTGATCGACTGCAGGTGCAAATCCGTTATTAACTCCTTTTATATCTTGAAATACTTTCGTATGTAAATGTATTCTTGCTGCTTTTGAGGCAACTTCGTCATCTTTAACACTGTAACTGAAGTATAATACGTCTGCACTATAATGTATGGTCAATAAGTAAGGGCGGTCTAGATCTTCGTGAAGTATTTCCAAGTCGTGATATTTTCCGTTCACTTTGACTCCGCATTTGTTTTTTATGGTCCCACCATTTGTTAGAGCTATACTTGCTATGAGGAGTAGCAGGCGCATTTTGATCTGGAATTTAAAAATACATAAGCTAGATTATGTCATCATCATCATCATCTTCATCTCAGCCATAGGACGTCCTCTGCTGAACATAGGCCACCCCCATAGATTTCCATACAGTTCGGTTGTGTGTGTTCCTGCAGTCTTAATCAGATCGTCTGTCCACCTTGTGGGTGGACCTACGCTGCGCTTGCTGGTTCGTGGTCTCTATTCGAGAACTTTAGGCTCAGATTAGGCTCAGATGTTAGTAACTCTGCTTTCTGTGCCGGTTCGATCCCCGGCCATATCAAACATTTGTGTGCATAAACATGGGTGTTATAAGCGTATATAATTATGTAATTATGTATCAGTCATCTGGTTACCATAGTACAGGCTGCTAGCCTAGTTTGGAACCAAAAGTACCGTGTGTGGGACAACTCTCATATATTGTAAAAAAAAAAGAAAATATATTTGCTAACATTCCTCTTATATGTGCCCAGTCTATGCCACAGAGACAGTCCTAATAAGGTTAGATTTACGAAACAGTGAGAGAGGGTGTAATTTCGGTAGTGTATTGAGAGTAACGCAGTGCCGAACCGTGGAGTTACCGGCTTTAGGATAGTGCTCCACCCTCTCTACCCGTGGTTGCCGTAAGATGCGGCTAAGGGTTAACAGATCCAGAGGACGGGCAGCAGCGTCCTCTGCAAAAAGCCATCGAACTGTGTTCAACAACCCGCCTGCCAAGCGTGTCGAGTATTGGCAAAACTCCCCTTTATGTGGGAGGCTTATGTTCAGTAGTGAATTACCAACGGCTGAGGTGATGATGATGATTAAGAGTAACAAGTTTAATTATACAGGAATTTATAAACATAACTAGCTATTCCCCGCGCAGTCTTCGTTCCCGTGGGAATATCGGGATAAAAAGTACTTTTTATGTTATTCCAGGGTCTAAACTATCTATATACCGAATTTCAGCCCAATCGGTTCAGTAGTTTTGGCGTGAAAGAGTAACAAACATCTGTCCATTAGTAGGATATACGAGTAATATATTCTGCCGTATGGTTCCCGGCTATATAATACAGCCACATTCTCATCTGGTGGGAGCCGTGAGACCTGGCAGAGACACATATTCCTCGAGTGGGCAGCAGCGCTCGCTAATGCGATCACCTATTCGCACAACAAGCATCTTTTTCTACATTATTTGATAATACAATTTTATTTAATCTATTTCTAATCTTACAACTATACGTTTTACGTTTACAAATCTTATTTTTATCAATGAGAATCATCAAATATACAATTATATTATGTCTTATTGTTTACCTATTTCTATTTCGTTTTATGACAATTTTGGCCAAATTAGTACAGTAATTTAAGAATTTTTCCCTCGTTTCCCCCTTTATTATATTATGGACATTTTCTTTTAAAATTTTGGTTTCTAACTCTTGTTCACATATGAATAGTTCATAGCGTTCTATGGAGGAGACACTGGATAACACATTTTCCTCGATATTCTCACGGGAACGATGTCTACTCGGGTAATACCGCGGGGCACAGCTAGTCATAATAGTTTAGTCTATTATAATAATGATGTAAAAATTGGACTAACTTACCTCGCTCTCAAGTAGCTCGGTGATAACTGATAAATATAAAATATGTAATCTATAAATACGGTATGTTATTGAAAACCATTTTGTGTTATGGTTTCAGAAATGTAAGGAGACTCTTGTTTTGAAATTTGATACTCAAGGTGACTGTGGTAATTAGTTAGCACTAGCTGTGCTCCGCGGTTTCACCCGCGTTGTCATCACTACCCTATACTCTATACTACTAAGTATCTTACTAATACGGTTGCCTAGTTTGTGTCGTCACGTCAAGGTGCGAGCTGAAAATCAGCGTTGTTGACTTGTCTGTCTGCAACACATGTTGAGCTCGCACCCTTTCGGGCGACACTGCACGATGCGACTATGAACTTCACACATTTATGTTTTAATTCTTTTATATTATTATTAATTTTGTTATATTATCTGTTAGGTTTTATTTTTATTTTTAATTTATGAATGTATTAGTTTTGTGTCTTTTGTGCAGTGTTGTCCAAATAAACGTACTTCATTAATTCATTCATTATATTACTCACAAATCTCAGTACAATACAATGTATAAATGTTTAGTTTATAACAGGTGAACAAAACGCTTGCGAGTTCAAACTAAACTTCAGCGCCATCTGGCGCGGTTTTGGTTAGATTGATGGATGGATGGATGTTTGTTAATCTTTCACGCCAAACCTACTGAACCGATTGGGCTAATATTCAGTATGTAGATAGATAAGACCCTGATATAACACATAAGGTACTTTTTATCCCGACATTCCCACGGGAACAATGACTACGCAGGTAAAACCGCGGGACATAGCTAGTATAAAATATTAATAAAGCGATTATTACACAAAACGACAAGACAGTCTTACTAAGACTTAGCGGAGCGTAACCAAAGTAAACTTGTAAGTCTCTCTAGTAAACAAGTGAGACAGTTTTGGTAAGTAATAGCGACTTAATAGTTATTCATCCGCCAAGCAGTAATGTGCAAACATTACTGTGTTCCGGACTGAAGGGCAATGTTACTAGCGAAATTACTGGGCATGATGAGATTCAACAACTCATATCTCAGGGTGACAGGCGCAGTGCAGTGCCGCGCAGAATTTTGAATTTTAATCACTGGGTGGCACTGTGTATGTTATGGGCAATCATGATGCTTACCATCAGGCACCTGATTTGCTCGTATTGTCACTCGCTAACATAAAAAAAATAGGTTCATAATCGACTCCACAGATTTATTGTTCTTCCATGATACCGAGATCTAAAGTCGCAGGTTATCATTAATTTATAAACTTAATAACAATTAAAATATTTAATATACTAAAAATAGCGTTTGGATTGTCTGAAACAATACTTTTTAAATAATAGACTACATAATATTATTATTTAATTATATTATATACTAGGTGTGTCCCGCGGTTTCACCCGCGTGGTCTTCGTTCCCGTGGGAATATAGGGATAACAAGTACCCTATGTGTTATTCCAGGGTCTGAACTATCTACACATCGAATTTCAGCCCAATCGGTTCAGTAGTTTTAGCGTGAAAGAGTAACAAACATCCATACATCCATCCTCACAAACTTGCACATAATATATAATAATATAGTAGGACTTTGTCATAATTATTAGTGCAATAATCATGTGACCACAGACGGTAGGAATATATTCCGCCTTCCAGACAAATCATCAACATCATCTTTTGTAGTGGTAGGCCTTTTTGCAAGAGGCCGCCTGGGGAAGTACCACACCTTTGCCAGTTATTTATCCCCCAAGCAGTAATGTGCAAACATTACTGTGTTCCGGTTTGAAGGGCAGTGTTACCAACGAAATTACTAGACATGGCGAGTATCAACAACTAATAAATCAGTGTGAATTTTGAATGTTAAAACACTGGGTGGCACTGTGTCTGATATGGGCAATCATGATGCTTACGGTCAGGCACCTGATTTGCTCGTCTTGTCACTCATTATCATAAAAAGGAAGGAAAGGCCGTAGGAATATTATGGGGGTTTTGCCGTTTGCCAATACTCGCCACGCTTGGCAGGCGGGTTGTCGAGCGCAGTTCGGTGGTTTCACACAGAGGGCGCTAAACTGTCCTCTGGATCTGTTAACCCTTAGCTGGCTCTTACAGCAACCACGGGTAGAGGGTGAGGCACTATTCTATCGCTCGTACCACCATGACGCATAATTTAAATTAGGTACTATAATATTATAAATCATAAATCTCTATCCTACAACGTACTAGTTACGTTTGTAACAGGTAAACAGAACGCTTGGGAGCTCTAACTCGACTCCAGCGCCATCTTGATGGCACAAAAAAGCTGCTTTTTGCGTGCACATGTTTGTTCCGTTTTCACGCTACAACTACTAAACCTATTGTGCTGAAATTTGATATGTAGATAACCTATGATATGATTCTGGGGGCAGCGCTCAGCGAGGTAACATCTCGAGCACCGGCGTCGTACTAACATTTGTCGCCCTTACAGCGGAGTCAGAGTCTATTTCCTGATGATGCGTGGTGTAGACGCGAAACACGTGTGGATATATGAATGGTGTCACTAACAAAAATAATACCTAATAGCAGTTCCTCTTTGCATGCAATTTTGCGGGCGGGAGGGCGGTACACTGTGCATGTTGTTTTTGACACTAAAAATCGGAACTTAAAACTAAATAGGTATTCTTGTTCTAGGAGTTTGCAATGGGGTTCCGAAAAGTAACGCCAAATTCAATCAATGATAATATGTAGATGGATTAGACCCTGGAATAACACATAGGGTACTTTTTATCCCGAAATTCCCACGGGAACGAAGACTACGCGGGTGAAACCGCAGGACACACCTAGTTATAAATAACTATTTGTTTTAGCCAAAATCGTACGAGTTCGGCTACTCAGTAAAAGATGCTCAATCCGGCAACGATTACGACAGACGTGAATCTTCTGATGGCAACGTGGTACGGGGGGAGTACAGAGTCGTACTACCTGATGGGAGGACGCAGATCGGTAAGTTTAACTAGATATTATACACATGGAGAGGAATACACGTCTTCCCTAACGCTAGATATAGCCTAAGCACGCATCGCGCTATCAAGCCGTAAAACTTTTTAATATCCTGCCAACCGATATGAAGGCCATACTTAGACAAACCTCTCGAATTCAAATACAGGCTAAACTACCTAGTTTGTTGTTGAAAGGTTGTTTTTACACATTCGAGGATTTTATGAAATGTAATTTTAATGTTTTATAATTGACATGTAATTTTTTATGATATATGATTGACATTTAATTTATAATTTTATAATTGACATGAAAATTTTTATATCACGGACATAATTTGAATCCAATTATTTTTGACATATTAATGCATAATTATTTTTTATATTTTAGAATTTAGAATTATTTATTAGAATTTGATGGAATTGTGGTTATAGATTTAACTGATTGCATTCTATTATTATTATTTGTTTTCTATTTAGCATTAATTTTAAATTGTGCGTACCTTGTAATTTCAAATACGATCGAAGATTGTTAATGAATAAACAAATGAAATTTAAAATGATATAGGATAAAAACCAACACGAACAATATCATTTATGACAGTATAAAAGCACCCGCACGAACTAGTTTTTTATATAATATAACATAGGTAATTTAATTTTAATTTAGATAAGACTTGCATACATTGTGTGACTGTCATTTCAAACTGTTGAATGGGTCATGGCTGTTTTCTTTAAGATATAGTAGGGGGTCATGTCGGAGGCCTTGTTGGAATCTTGGCGACCTAAAACTCTGACAATATGGGTTGTCCACATGACCCATATGAATTGACTCGAGCAGTGTAATTGGGGTAACCCGTTCTGTTAGTATAAATTCAAATTACAATTATTATGTCGTGTACATGCAAATAAATCTATTTTTTTATTTTTTATTTATACAACGTGTTACAAGGTGTAATAATACCACAACACTAAAGAGACAGAATGGACACTCAATCATTCAAATAAATAGCGACTCTTGCTCCGACGCAATAACGTGCAATTCAGGTCGCACAGCGCCTGATTATCGTTAGGTACATGAAGGTTAAACGTCACCCATACAAAAAAACTACACAGATATAAAGAAATAGGGAATAATTTCCACTCAATTGTTTGTGTTTGGCTCTGGATCTGGCCTTTATTTTACCAACCATTATACTGGCGTAATGTGGGTGTACCTCTGTGTACCCAGGACTAAGTCTAATAGTAGGTACACCCATATTTCTCCAGTATTTGATTGGTCCCATATAATAGAGGGCGAGCCTATTTCAATCTACCGGACACATCTAGACTGTAATATGAGATAGGTAATTCCTAATGGAAAAATCCAATACACTCTGCCTGACTTGGGCATCGAACCCATGATAGGCAGTAGAGACCCAGCGACCGAGGTAGTTGACGCGAGGTAATACTGATTATACCTACATACTGGACTGCCTCGGTGGCGTAGAGGGTGTATGCTCGACTGCCAATCAAGAGGTCCCGGGTTCGATCCCCAGGTCAGGCAGTGTGTTAAATATTGGATTTTCCATTTAGGATTTTTCCATTAGGAATTATCTCAATAACTGCCTGGAGTCTGGAACTGTGCCCGGTAGATGGCAATAGGCTCGCCCCGTATTACATGGGACCAATAACATACTGGCATATCGTGTGGGTGTATCTACTATGGGACCTCTGTCTACCCCTTCGGGAAAAAAGGCGTGAATGTATGTATGTATATAACATGTACATATATGTATACCTACATACATTATTATATACTCTATAAATATCTATTCTGTTTGTTCTGTTGAAGTATCGATTGTATGTGTTGATGTATATGAGTAAAATACCAAATCCCATTATCTAAATATTCCCTATTGCACACCACCGTCGTTTATTGTTTTAACTCACCGTTTCCATCCTCAGGTTGTCTGTAAGAACGCGATAAGACCGCCGGTTGTTTACTGTATTACCTGTTAATTGTTTTGTAACATTGTTTTTTATTTTATTTTGGTATGCAATAAAGTACCTATAATTCTATTCTACTTATTCTATACCATTTTTCAGTGACATATCACGCCGATTGGCAGACTGGTTTCCACGCTGATGTTAGGTACGAGGGTCAGGCCAGATACCCTGAACCTATCAGGAACTATCAACAAGGTTAGAATCATATCAATATAAATAAGGGTTTTAAGTTATTTATTAACTAAATATGAAGTTGATTCTTCAAAAAAGTCACTGTTTATTTTATGTAACAAATGGGAAAGTTTGTGAGGATGGATGGATGGATGGATTTTTGTTACTCTTTCACGCCAAAAATTATGTACCAATCGGGCTCAAATTCGGTAAGTATATGTAGATAGTATTGTAGTAGTAGGCCTCATTTGCAAGGGGGCTGCCTGGGGAAGTACCACACCTTTGCCGCAGAAATGTTATTCATCCGCCAAGCAATAATGTGCAAATATTACTGTGTTCCAGTCTGAAGGGCAATGTTACCAGCGAAATTACTGGGCATGATGAGTTTCAACAACTAATATCTCAGGGTGATAGGTGCAGTGCAGTGCCGCACAGAATTTTGAATTTTAAAACACTGGGTGGCACTGTGTCTGATATAGGCAATCATGATGCTTACCATCAGGCACCTGATTTGCTCGTCTTGTCACTTATTAACATAAAAAAAACTACATACTACACAGACAGCACACACATGGAGTTTTGTACACGTGCAAGAGTGTGCGTGAGGTGATTTCCTATAGAAGCGGGGCTCGTGGAGAGCTCAACCTCGCTCACGGGGTGAAGAAGACCCGATTGGTGGGCGGAGGACAGTGTCCATTCTATACGTAGTATTATTATCTGCTCCATATGTTGCTTATGAAAATTCTTAATGGAAATCTAATATCTCTGCCCGATCTGGTATTCAAACCTTGCTTATTATGTTCAGCAGAAGTGTTTGGGTCCACTTATTGACACTCATCAACAAACTCAAATAAAAATAAATTGTCAAGGCATACGTATGTATGCATAGTGTAGGGTTCCATACCTAGATACCTAAACAAAACGCTTCCAATCACGAAAACAATCCGCCTACTAAGACAGCGCCATCTAGTTGCAAACTACAGCAAACAGAGGAAGTACCCTAAGCTCATAGTTCCTGGCGCAAAATATGGAAATATGCAGTAAATGGCCATAACTGTTGATTGCGAAAGAATAGAAATATGATTTTTTTACAGCCACAAGGGACCGCAGATCTGAGTAGTTGATATCAATTTCAACTGGATACCTCCACGCGTTCCCATTAAAAAGTGTCAGACAGACGGACCAACAAAGTGATCCTATAGGGGTCCCTTTTTTCCTTTTGAGGTACGGGACCCAAAAAATATCATGAACTCGAATAACTTTTTTTCAGGTGGTTACAACTATAATGCTCCGGAATTCGGTGGTTCTTTAACCGGTTTCCATGGAAACCAGGGTTTTAAGCAACCAACCCCTGTGTACGGACCGCCTGGATACCATTGAAAAACAATAAGGGCTAAATAAACAATTCGACGTAGCTAAGCGAAAATGACGCAACCACAATATTATCGAAAATCTGTGTGTGCCAAAAACACGCATTATATTTGATGTGATCAAAGTTTTTCCAAATTTAAATGATATAGGTAAATAATAAATGTATTCAAATCACGAATTACATTCGTTGAAGTTTACTGTTTTTCACGATGATGATAACAAAACTCACTACAATAAATAGGGCTTTAGTATCTTAAGACACTGGTCACACTGCGACTTTGAGCTGCCGCGACAGGCGTTTTTGCGTTTGCAGCGCCGCAGCTGCGGTTTTGGCGACTCCCTGCGTTCGGAAGCCTGCGGCGATCGGCGTTTTTGCAGCTAAGCAGCTAGCTGGTGATTCGTCTCCCATACAAAATGAAAATACACAAATTATAAGTACGAAGAAATAGAGCATAATTTTCCACTCAATTGTTTGTGGTTGGCTCTGGATCTGGCCTTTATTTGCGCCAAAACATCTTTGGTTAAAGAAAACCTCTCAGTTTCTTCGTATTTATGAAAATTGTAAATAGTAGTTACTGTTTATAGGTTATTTAAATGTTTTTTTTATTAAATATAAAAAAAACCTTACGTTTTTCTTGAACAAAATATTTTTTCGCGCAATTAAAGGCCAGATCCAGAGCCAACAACAAACAATTGAGTGGAAAATTATTCCCTTTTTCTTCGTATTTGAGTATTTTAATTTTGTATGCAAGACGAACCTTAACGTAATTATCATCATCATTCATTCAGTCAGCTCGTATCCCACCCACCCACTGCTGGGTTTTGGGCATAAATATTAGGTACGCCTTTCACAATAGGGAGAGCTATTGTGACATTTCTTTCTGTATTGAGCAGATCGTACCTATATAGGTCTTTTCTGCAATTTTAACAATGCCGTCGACATTTAATATTTATTATGACGTTTTAATCTTAAATACGTCATCATGGTATACAGAGCTCATTTTCAATGATATTGTGGGTTGGTACTCTTTCGCTTAGCTAAACTGTAATAGACTCGTTTAAGGATAATATTCGGATTATATTCATATGATTTTTTTTGATATTGGCTTTAAGATTAATATTTGATTCTCGTGTTTGAAATAAAATTGTAATCCAAAATCCACTATTTTAATTTTGTGAAAAATCGTTTTGTCAATGCTATAATTTCTTTAAATATGTACATATTATGATGTTATTTTTATAAAACAGTATTATTTTTAGATTTAAAACACTTCGTTCACCATTAGTTTTAAGTTTTATACCAATTTTTATAAAACAACTTAAATAATAAACAGTTGTTAATTAATAAAATCTTTTGTTTTAATGGGATGATCCTTATTTTCCTTATTTTCCAATTTAATTAGCAAAGTAGTTAAGTAATAATAATACTTATAAGGGTGGCTTGTTATATTATGCTGGAACACACTCACATTGTTCGCACTTTTTAGCGGGTAAAACCGCGAGGTAAAGGGTATAAATGAATAAAACTACAATACATAATGATATAATATAGGTAGGTACTTGAATTTTATGATATTAGCACAAAAACAATCACATCATTTTCTGGAAAAAAAAAAAAAAAATTTTCACAGAATTTATTAAAAATAGCTATTAATGAATAAAAAAATGATTTTTTATTTATTGATTTGTGATATAATATCATTGTATATTTTTTTACATAAGGTATAAAGATTTGTTATTTAGGTTATTAAAACTATATATTTGAAACAATTTCCCATATTATGTTCTCCTCAATTTTTGTAAGAAATTAATTAGAAACGCACGGGACAGGATTCTTAGTAAGTTTTACCAAAGTATCATCAATGACATATATCGGTTCGTCCTCACTTACAAATGCGATTTTCTTTATATCTTTCACGTCACTCACTTTGTCTACGCCATAAACATTGGCGTCTGCATATCTTTGATAAATATATACCCCATCATTGGCACAGATATACGCAAAATATTTGGGATTCTCTGCAATATCATTAACAACAACGTCACTTAAGTAATAATAGAATTTCGTCGTGCGCTTTACTTTTCCTAGTTTATGGTTTGATAGAAAGTGCAAGTTGAAGCTATTATCAAAAATGAATTTATCCAACGCTACGTCTCCCAATTCCAAAACAGGTGACACTAAATTATCGAACGCAGGTCTTATTTCATATGCTGTCTTATTTGCAACATAATATACCGAATGTCTTCTTACAAAGATATATGTAATATCGTGGGTGGCTGATAAATGTACCAGTTCTGGACGTTTTTCAAGATCATTCAAATTGATTTGGTACAAGCCGTTTTTAGTGCCAACGTAAAGCTTGCTCTTGTTCCTGGAATGATCTACAGTTAAACCTGTAGGATTAGCTATATCAATGGTACCGGTAGATTTATCATCTAATTTTATGTATTCTAGAACATTCGTGTCATTTTTTTCATATGTGTAGTAAGCAGTGTTATGGTTCCGATCGAATGTGAGAGAAAGAATTTCGTTCATGCCTTCCTTTATGATTTCGACATCGTAATATGTTTGGTTGATGTAGACGCCTGGACAGTTATTGGTGTCAGCTGATGCTGCAGCAACCAGGAGTGTTAGGAGAAGGATCTTCATTTTGATGTATGGCCTGAAATTTTGATTATAACGCATTATATTTTTATTCTTCGCGAAGCATCTACGGTCTGTTGTTCTTTGGCAACCTGTGTTGGGAAATAGATGACATGATAATGATGAAGACCAGAAAACTTAATTCGTTGTTATGTTAATAATCAACGATTCATAATAATATACAGTATAATATAGTGCATTATAGACACTATATTATAACATCTTCCTATAGATATAAAAGGCTAGTGATGAAACAATATATTAAATAACTTCGGTAAGGTTAATAAAACACCGTCGATATAATAGGTATATTTTACTTCCCTTTCAGAAGTGTATTTTAATACAAATGTTTAATAACATAGAATTATTATTAAATGTATGTATTTTTTAAGATGTTTAATTTTCTTCCACTTACCAAAGCCACAAAACAATTTTATTAATACAGAATTCTGTTGACCTTTTAGCTTGCGTTCAAAACCTGCAATGACTGAATACAGAATAAATCTTCGTAAAGGTATGTAATCTTGAAAATGAGAAGTCATAGTTTATCACTTATTTATAAACAAAACCACAGTGATTTTACTTTTATATTATGTAAGCGATAAACAATGAAATAATTCTTTTTTGTTGTAGTAGGCCTTTTTTGCAGGAGGCCGCCTGGGGAAGTAGCACACCTTTCCCAGTTATTCATCCGCCAAGCAGTTATGTGCTCTAAAATTACTGTTCACTGTGAAGAGCAATGTTACGAAATTACTGGGCATGATGACATTCAATATATATCTCAGGGTGAATTTTGAATTTTAAAACACTGGCTGGCACAATGTCTGATATGGGCAATCATGATGCTTACCATCAGGCACCTGATTTGCTCGTCTTGTCACTCACTATTATAAAAAAATTATGCTTAGTTCTCAAAATACAGAATTTATTAGACTGTATTTTGTTTCACAGTCTGATACAGACAAGTGGAAAACTACTGTTAAAACGTTTGGTAAGAAAAATTTAAACTACTAGCTGTTTCTAACCCGCGGTTTCTAAGCTATATATAATATATCCTTAGTAGGATACTAGGAAGGTACGTAACTATCGACAGTTAAGGGGGTTTCTCGTCCGTACAAATTGAAGTTTTCCAAATATGGCGAAGTAAAGACTAATTTTCCACTCAATTGTTTGTTGTTGGCTCTTAATCTGACCATTATTTGCGGAAAAATATATTTGGATGTCTGGAACTGTGCCCGGAAGATGGCAATAGGCTCGCCCACTATAATTGGGACCAATAACATACTGGCGAAATGTGAGTGTATCTACTATGGGACTGAGTCCTGGGGAGACCTCTGCCTACCCCTTCGGGAAAAAAGCGTGATTGTATTTGTTAAAAATCTAGGTAGCCTTTGTTTTTGATAATATTATTATGACTTGGGAACATCCTTGACCTAACCACGACCTTTTATAATCAGGAATGTTCCTCACAAAATACATTGAAGGCTAAATTGCTTAAAATAATGTTTTATCATCAACCTAATAACTAATAACATAATGTCTATAGATCATACATAACAAACATTCGAGGGCACCACCGTCTATGTGCTTGTACTTTGTGGCAGCTTCTCATTATGCCTAAAAGTTAGTTAGATTTTTAGCCGCATGCATCACGATCGTATACAAAATTTTCGTCGAGAAGTCGCTTCGTGACTGCCTCCGTGGCGTAGAGGGCGCATGCTCGACTGCCAATCAAGAGGTCTCGGGTTCGATCCCCAGGTCAGGCAGTGTTAAAATATTGGATTTTTCCATTAGGAATTATCTCAATAACTGCCTGGAGTCTGGAACTGTGCCCGGTAGATGGCAATAGGATCTCCCCCTATTACATGGGACCAATAACATACTGGCGAAATGTGGGTGTATCTACATGGGACTGAGTCCTGGGTACATCTCTGCCTACCCCTTCGGGAAAAAGGCGGGAACGTATGTTTATGTTTAAGTCGCCTCGGGACAGAAACAAGCACTTTCTGTATTGAGATTGTGGCATGCTTTTGTACAACTTGAAGAAAAAATAAATTTTTGTTTTGCTTTTCGGTTTAATTGACACTTCTGCATAGAAACTAGTGCATTGGCCAAGAATATAACCAAATTATATCTAAAATAATATAATTCATATATTGATATCATATTGTTTTTGTAGTAGTAGGCCTCTTTTGCAGGTGGCCGTCTGGAGAAGTACTACGCTTTTGCCAGTTATTCATCCGCCAAGCAGTAATGTGCAAACATTACTGTGTTCCGGTCTGAAGGGCAATGCTACCATCAAAATTACTGTGAATTACAAGTTTCAACAACGAATATCTCAGGGTGACAAGCGCAGCGCAGTGCCGCGCAGAATTTTGAATAAAACACTGGGTGGCACTGTGTAGGATATGGGCAATCATTACCATCAGGCACCTGATTTGCTCGTCTTGTTACTCACTATCATAAAAAAACCTACCTACCTATGTGGTATTGATTAAGTTGAAATAATAAATGTAACATACCTAATTATTCGCTTTGGAATATTCCGGTAAGATAAAAAAAAACTAATATTGGAATCTTAGCATAAGAGCACTGGGAAGTAATAATAGCTACATTCATTTTTTTTCTACCGGTTATTAGGGGGGATGACCGAATCGGGTACAGTACTCATATTCATAATCACGCAAGCTAATGCAGAAAACGCAACACAAATAAAAATACATGAACAAATCGTTCATGTAAATACTTGGCAGAACGGTGCCTATGCTTAACGACTCCCAGTCTAAATGCTATAAGATTCTAATATTATACTTTGTCTACGATCATAGCGAACGTGACCAAAAGTGGTACTAATAACGTTTTAAATAAGTTGCTCCCAAAACAACCTAGCACATACAAATTAGCGCACTCATTCATAAGATCGATTGTATTTTGTATCGTCCAGTGTCTTGCCATTGTGTAGGAAATAATACGATAAACTATGCCCTAGTGCCCTTGTGCGATTGTGTCGGTCCATTCAATGGCCGTCCGTTGGTAATTCACAACGTAAACTCTGTGCTCTATGGATTTTATGAACTAAAAAGTTTTTAATCATCAGAATTTCATCTACAGAATCTGGTATATCACGGAGGAAGGTAAGTTTTTTATTTTTATAATAACTGTAAACACTTTGTCAATGTATAACTAATTCTATCATGTTTATTTTAGGAAAAGATTTTGCAATTATTTTTATGTTTAATGTGCATCGAAGTAGCTTAAAATAAATATACATTATCACGAATTACCCATATTATTTGCATTTGAATTAATACGAGCTTAATAATCAGTTAAATTCAATAAAAAAAATCTTATAAACGCACAGTAACTTTTTCTAAATCGATGGAACTTTCACCGGCATTGCGCAAAAACGGAAATGACATTACCCAAAGAAATCTAAATGAAAGTGGCCAAATATGGAACTAAACTGATCTACCATATTGATTTTATGACAAAATGCTCTAGAATAATATCATATTCATTGATTAGTATGTCGATACAAGCGCTACGCATGCATTTATTTAACTGAGTGCCAACTAATGTATGAATATTTTCTTATATATATAAAAAATAAATAAAAACAGAAAAGATAGCTCAAATTAGCTCTACTTACTTAGTAGTTAGCAAGAATCATTATCCAAATAATTCTATTAGTTATTTGTGGATCAATTAAATGGATTACTTACCACGTAAATAAATAACCAATAAAAGTGATTAAAATAATCATCTTAATAAAAGCTATGCACTTTTTGGTTTACTTTACTAAAAAATCTGAGTTGTGTCATTGTTGTCGTAAGCATGCGAATTTGATAAATTGAAATTTTTGGGTTTTTTTTTGAGATAATATCATACATTCACGTCTTTTTTCCAAAGGAGTCGGCAAAGGTGTACCCAGGACTCGGTCCCATAGTAGGTACACCCTCATTTCGCCAGTTGGTATGTAATTGCGGTGCCATGTAATAAGTGGCAAGCCTATTGCTTTCCTCTGCCTCGGTGGCGTAGTGGGCGCATGCTCGACTGCCAATCAAGAGGTCCCGGGTTCGATCCCCAGGTCAGGCATAGTGTTAAATATTGGATTTTTCCATTAGGAATTATCTCAATAGCTGCCTGGAGTCTGGAACTGTGCCCGGTATATGGCAATAGGCTCGCCCCCTATTACATGGGACCAATAACATACTGGCGAAATGTGGGTGTATCTACTATGGGACTGAGTCCTGGGTACACCTCTGCCTACCCCTTCGGGAAAAAGGCGTGAATGTATGTTATGTTATGTTATGCTATTGCTTTCTACCGCTGTCATAGAAATAATTCCCAATGGAAAAATCCTATACCTAAAAGTTTTCCTGTCCAGGGGATCGAACCTGGGACCTCATGATCGGCAGTCGAGCTTGCGCCCACTACGCCACCGAGGCAGTTAGTTGATAATAATTGTCACCATAACACAATAATAATTTAAGATTATATTTATTTTGTCCAAAAGTTTTTCACTTGTTGGCTTCGCTGTGTTTTCACGCACGTCTATGAAAGGTCTGGCTTACTATTGGCCTGAGATTCTGAAACTTAGCAAACATAATAATAGACCTACCTAAAACCTCCTGTCTGCCATAGTGGCGTAGTGGGTTCGATCCCCAGGTCAGGCAATGTGTTATTGGATTTTCCATTAGGAATGATCTCAATGGAGTCAGAACTGTGCCCGGTAGAAGTCAATAGTTTTAGGCTCGCCCGCTTTTATTTGGGAGGAGGACTGACTCCTGGGCACACCTCATCAGGAAAAAGGCGTGATTGTTTGTTGTGTTTTGTTATGCTAATAAGAAAATCTAGGTATGCAACTTAAATAATATTTCACTTTTCAGGTCACAATGAAGATCATCCTCATAGCAGCACTTTTCATCGCGTCAGCGACAGCCGACAACCACTGCAAGGGCGTCTACATCGGAGACAACTATTACAACGTTGCTATCATTAAAGAAGGCATCAACGGGATCAAAGATTTAGTCTTCAATAAAAACGATAACACAGCGTACTTCACTTTTGAACAAATAGCTAAAATACCCACCAGAATCTTAGGCTATGTCAAATTAAGTGATAAGGCTGCAGGAATTATAGATGGCATAAGAAATGCGACAGGTTTAGCGATAGATCAGAATCTAAATAGACTTTATGTAGGCGGCTCAGATGGACTGTTTATGATTAATTTGAACAATAAAGATAAAGTCCCGGAGAAATTGCCAGTCATTGATGATATTCGGAGTGTTTTCGTCAAAAATAATGTAGTTTATTTCGTAAATAAACGACGAGAAGCTTATAAATTCGAATTTGGTATAGTTAAACCAGTCTTTGAAGTGCAAGGCATAGCCGTCGACAAATTAATCTTAGACGATGACAATAATATCCATTATCTGCAGTTCAATAAAGTTTCCAGAGTTAAAATCGGTACGAAAGTTGCGGTGTCACAGGATAAAATATCTGCCAACGATATCGCAGTGAATGTTAATTTTAAACCTTACGTTTGTGCAAAAGATGGTTTGTTTGCTTACAATAAGTATAAATACTCGTTAGACAGAGTAGCAGATTTAAAAGATATTAAGAAGCTGGCGTTCGTTACAGCTGATGCTCCTATTTACGTGGTAGTGGACACATTGGTTCAGCTTACTGTTAATCCCGTGCCCTGCTTTGGAGATTAAAAGAAAATTAATAAATCATTAAGGCATACCTTTATAAGTATGCTTAGTTTAGGACAAACCTACTTAAATACCACAAACATATTAGTACTTAGTCAAAATTTCTTTTTGTAAAATTTTACGGTTTTGGGATTTTTACCTTTACTTGTGATATAAGAATTGGCTTCTTGCCAAATTTCATGATGCTGGGCCATCGGGAAGTACCCTATTGACTTTGGCCCGTTGCGCAAGGTATGGAAATCTGTGGTAAAATGGTCGTATCTTTTGATTGCGGTGACTTGGAAGTTTGATTTTTTTACAGCAGCAAGGGACCGTGGATTTGAGTTGTTGACATGAGTTTCAACTGGATATCTCAACGCGTTCCCAAAAAAAGTCTTGCCTGACAGACAGACAGACAGACACCGAAGTGATCCTATAAGGGTTTCGTTTTCCCTTTTGCGTTACGGAGCCCTTAAAAGCAAAATAATCATTTTTATTTATAATCTTTTTATAGTCTCTATGATGAAATATAATGATAGAAAAATATATTGGTACACCACATAACAAATAGTGTAACAATTGGCGGTCTTATCGCTAAAAGCGATCTCTTTCAGACAACCATGCAAGGAGAGGAGAGTACCGAAAATCACATTTAGTTAGTGGTGTGACAAACATAATAAATATGACTGAAATTAAAGAAATGAAATGAAAATGAAATATCAGAATGAAAGTATCGGTCTATGGTATATAAGCACCTAACTTGGCATATTTACTTACTGATTAATTGCGACACAGCTTTATAATTAAATTTCTTTGTTTATAATAATAATACATAATCGTATAATCTTATTAAAAATCATAATAATATTTTTAATTGATAATTTTACCACCCACTATATTAGTTAACAGCTATGCCATCTAGATAATAAGTATCTTCTATCTACGTACATACTGTACTTGATATGTTTTTAATTTTATTTTTAGATTAAAAAAAACATCAGGATGTTTACTTACTTATACTTTTTTATGACTTTTTAGTAAAAATGGTCTGAAATTCAGTGTTTTATTTTTAATTTCGATGATTATATTCCTTTTCCTTTTTTTAAATATACTACAGATAGTTTTATTAATAGTAGGTACACCTATTCCTAGGTGGCGTTGTGGTCGAAATGGGTAGATGGATCCACTCACAAGGTGGACAGACGATTTTTTGTAGCTATTTTTTACAAGATATAATTTCTTTCTTGTCATACGTCAACCACCGAATTAGACGTTAAAGCATCCATCGTAACCGTGCCTGCTGCAAAACTGATAGGGAAATCTATCGTCTGTGTGGACGACAAAGTTTGAAGACGGTGGCCATTCCATAAATTTATTTTTAACAAGGATATTTTACCCAATCCTTGATTAATTTATTGATAATAATCCAAAATACTTGACACTGCCAAATAATGTAACATTGGAGTCCGACTATACGGTAGTTTAAAAAAAATTACGATATCATTGTCATTTGACTTCTGACATAATATCAATTTGATATTTGACATTCCGTTGTTTTTTTCTTCTTTTATAGACCCACACAAATGTATTGCCAGTGTCAAGTTTTGTATTTATAGCCTGCTTACACGGGACATTCACATTCACACGTTAGTGTATTTGCCAGTGTCAAGTTATATATATTTTCAAGTTAATATGGTCAATTAGTCAATTCAGAGTCAAGGTAAGCCCAGTCAAGGTAAGCCCAGTCAAGTCACAGCTCTAGTAAGATGCCGGTATTTTGGTGGGAACACGAAAAATCACATTTCAACTCTCGCATCACTTGCCAAGAGACTTGTGTATCTTCAAAAACACTCAACACGTAATATTCTACCATTATTACACGTTAAACAATCGAAAATGCACCCATAATTGATAAAGATACGGGAGCCAAACTGTACTCTTCAGCTTCCCCCCAAAACTCCGACATTCTGTTCTGACAGAGTCGATTTTGGTTATGTCAGTTGTCAGCCGTCTGCAATCAGCAATAGGGATGTGCTTTTTTAAGCTCGATATTCAGTAGATCGATTCGAAAAATCGCATGAATATAAAACATTTAAAGATAATATTTTTTTTGTAAACAATCATATTACTATTCTATTTACGATTACTTACATACTACTCACATAATTTCACGTCATTTTTTATACGCTGACTATAATTTTGCAAACGCCAATACTAAAACTATGATGTAATATAACACTTATAGGTATAAATATTTTTACAATGTTAAAAGACCAAAGATCCAAATTATTTAACTTAGTTCAACTTGATTTATGAATGTTCGGTCAAATTACATTTAAAACCATATTGTTTGAATTGCGATCCGATATTTGATGTTTTGTATCGATTCATGGATCGGATCGCATCTATTCTATTCGTTTCGAAAATAGATTCGTACATTATACTAGCTGACCCGGCGAACTTCGTACCGCCATATTTTATTTCTCTAATCGCAACTGAGGAAATAAAACCCTTCCGGTAAAATCGAATTACCTAAATTTAAAATAAAACTGGAGTACTCAATTGAAAAATTCATATTCTTGTTCAAAATGCGTGGAGATTTTACTGAGACTATCACTTTCCGGGAGATACCTAGTATTAATTCACTCGTTTACAAAGGAACTGAACTGCGGTGACACTCGGCGCCAGTATTTATACCTGAACCTTGAATTTCCCGAACGTTCTAGTTCGCATGCTTCGAGAAGAATCAAACTCAAAAACTCAAACTCAAACAGATTTATTCAAATAGGTCATAATCTGACACTTTTGTACGTCAATGAAGATACAGTACTGAGTCTACCGTGCGTTCGGAAAGATACCTCTACAAGAAGAACGCACAAGAAACTTGTAGGGCTTAATTTTTTCAACAGATAGTTTCACAATATTTGGTTTGGTTACATTCGTTTTCTTTGAAGGTGCCGCGAGGCGGCTATGCAGAAGTTTCCAGGCATCTTTGTCCTCTATGTACTGGTTGACTTTATAATAAGCCTTCTTAAGTAAAGTAGATTTTATATAGGTTTTGAATTTACCCTCTGAGAGCCCAGTTATCTCTTTTGGGATTTTATTATAGAAACGTACACTATTTCCTAAGAATGTCTTTTTATTTGTTTTAGATAATCTAAAGCTAGGTACAGCTATTTTGTCTTTATTCCTAGTATTAAAATTATGAAGGTCACTATTTAATTTTAATTTATGTAAATTTTTACGCACATACATGATGTTCTCATAAATGTATAAGGATGGTAGGGTCAGTATGTTTATTTCTTTAAATAATTCCCTCAGGGATTCGCGTGGACGCATCTCATAGATGGCACGAATCGCACGTTTTTGTAGTATAAAGATAGTTTCTATAATATCTGCAGCTGACCCCCACAACAGAATCCCATAAGACATCAAGCTATGGAAATAATATGCAAAGTACACTAATCTCGCCGTGGCTACATCTGTTAGTTGCCTAATTTTATAAACCGCGTAAGCTGCAGAGCTTAGTTTCCCTGAGAGCTCGGTGATATGAGTGCTCCATTGCAGTTTAGAGTCTATATTTATGCCAAGGAACAAAGTTGCATTGTCAATATTGAGTCTTTCACCGTCAAGAACTATGATTGGTTCTATACTTCTGACGTTAGGCAACGAAAATTTCAAACATTTAGTCTTTTTCGCATTCAATAACAGATTGTTTGCTGTGAACCATCTGGATATGTATACCATCTGGATCGATTGATCGATTGTTCGAAATAGTGGCTCTCGATGGTTTGAGAGGGAGCTTTGTCTACGCTCAGAGGAGGTCTCGAGAACGAATGAGATACCAAAGCTTTGGACATTCAAACCAGAGATGGCGACTCGATAGAATTTGATGGCCAGACTTTAATAATTCTCTAACAAAAATAGTACAATTTTTTTTTGTTATTAATGGTAATAATATTGTAACATACGCAGTATAATTATAAAAATATCAGTCACAAACCATTAAAATAATACGGTTATATCGTGAGCATAAATAAATATAACGTGAAATAAAGTAATAGAATTTATATTCTAAGAAACAGAACACAGCGCCATCTATTGGGTGTATTTGCAAATATTGAAGAATTTTATCGATGAATCAACGTACACCGCCATCTATGAGAACTTCATAAAACTAAACAGTAAATAAACACTTGCTTAAGAAACAATTAATTGATACATTTTATTCGTTTACATTCACGACATAAGCGAATAATTGAGATGATAACTATCCTATCCAGTAAATACGGGTACATGTGAAATTTGATTGAAATCGGTTCAGTAGTTTTGGAGTTTATTCGGGACAAACATCGTGACACAAGATTTTTATAAATATAATAATATATAAGATTAGATATCGTATGCCTCCGATCCAATCTTCGATAAGATACGATCCCATCAATCGATCGGCGCATCCCTAGTCAGTAGCAGGCCGTCGTCACTCCATACAAAATAAATTATGTACGTACTTTGTGCCAACCATATAAAAAAATATATAACCCTACAAAAACCAAAAGCTTTAATTCGCACTGAATCGCGTAGCTATAATAAGATTTTAATTTTAGTCGTATTATACGTCAAATGAAATTATAATTATAATGTTGGTATTTTGCATTTTGGTTTCCGCTTATGCACCGACACTATCAGCAACCGATGAGGCTAAAGACCAATTTTATAGGGACCTCGCACAAACCGTTAACAAGGTACGTCATACTGATCGCCTTTACATCCTCGGCGATTTTAATGCCAGAGTTGGTCAAGATACCATCGCTTGGCCCAACTGTCTCGGTAACTATGGTATAGGCAAAATGAATGAGAACGGCCAACGTCTGTTGGAATTTTGTTCCAACAGCCTACTGTGTGTTACCAATACTTATTTCCGAGGCAAACTATCTCACAAAGTATCGTGGAAACATCCGCGTTCAGGTCACTGGCATCAATTAGACTTGATACTTACAAGAAGGAGTGCTCTCCGAGAAACTTTACACACTAGAGCTTTTCAAAGTGCAGACTGTGACACTGACCATTCCCTCGTGGTAGCTCGCGTAGTTCTGATTCGCCAAAAAATCCATTCTTCCAAACCGCTTGGCAGAAAAAAGTTAAATTTGCAAATGACTAGGAATACCGAGAAAGTCCAAACCTTTAAACAGATACTACGCGATGAATTCACGTCTTTGGATAGGGATGTATCTCTTGAAGAAGAATGGGACCGAATCAAGAAAGTTCTTTCCGATACAGCGTATGACACATTCGGCTATGAAAAATCTAAATACAATGACTGGTTTAGCGAAAATATTGACGTACTCCAGCCATTGCTTGATTCAAAGCGTCAAGCTGCTTTAAATTGTCGTCTAAATGCAACCCCCAACACCCGTGAGGAACTAAGTAAAGCAAAAGCTGCAGTACAACGCAGTTCGCGCTTCTTTGCAAATGTTTATTGGCGTGACCTTTGCCAAGGCATTCAATCGTGTGCAGAGAAAGGTGATTTTAACGGAATGTATTCAGGAATTAAGCAGGTTTTAGGACCTGTACCCAGAAAACCCGCTCTACTCAAAGATACCAATGGTGTCGCTATCACAAACAGTCGTCTTCAGCTTCAGCGTTGGGTAGATCACTACTCAAGTCTTTACTCGCACGCTATCGACATCCTACCCCAAGCACTTTCAGATTTTCCGAAACTAGATATTGCCTCAGAATTGGACAACTTTCCTAGCATCGAGGAGTTTCGAATTGCAATCTCTCAAATGAAACCACGTAAGAGTCCGGGTGGTGATTGTATTTACCCCGAAATTGCTAAACTCGACTGCGTCTCACCAATTCTCTACAACTTCCTGAGAAAATGTTGGGAGGCAGGCACTGTACCTCAGGATATGCGCGATGCAAATATAGTTACCTTGTACAAAGGAAAGGGGGATCGTGGTATTTGTAATAATTATCGCGGTATTTCTCTTTTAAGCATTGTTGGCAAATTATTTGGGAGAGTAGTCCTTAACAAATTACAATGCTTGGCAAACCGCGTATATCCTGAGAGTCAGTGTGGGTTTCGTCCAAATAGGTCTACAACGGATATGATATTTTCGTTACGACAACTGCAAGAAAAGTGCAGGGAGCAGAATACGCCATTGTACATAGCATTTGTAGACCTTAACAAGGCATTTGATACCGTGAGTCGACATGGCCTTTACACGTCGTTAGAACTTATTGGTTGCCCTCAAAAACTTTTGAGCATCATAAAATCCTTTCACGATGACATGAAGGGCACAATCATTTTCGAAGGTCACATGTCAGACCCATTCTATATGCGGCATGGTGTCAGACAGGGCTGCGTACTTGCACCAACTCTGTTTGGCATATTTTTCTCATTGCTTCTCAAAGCAGCATTTGGTCATAACCAAACAGGCGTCCATTTACACACACGATCTGATGGGAGACTCTTCAAACTTTCGCTTCTGAGATCTAAGCGACATCGAGAGGATCTCTACATTAACAACCTGCTTTATGCAGATGATGCTGCCTTAGTAGCTAACTCACAACAAGAGCTCCAAAGTATGGTGAATAAATTTTCACATGCATGCAGGTTGTTTTCAATGAGCATTAACGCTAAAAAGACCGTGGTGCTAGCGCAGGGCTGCGGGGAAATCCCAACAATATTCTTGGGCGACAAGCTCTTGGAGGTCGTTGATAAATTTTCGTACTTGGGGTCCACCGTGTCGAACAATCTCTCACTAGACGTGGAGATCGATATCCGTATCGGCAAAGCGGCCACTATGTTTGGAAGGCTCCGCACTAGAGTTTGGGACAATAAACACTTGACCGTAAAAACAAAAGTCCTCGTCTATCAGACATGTATTCTCAGCATACTACTGTACGGAGCTGAAACATGGACCTCATATGCGAAGCAAGAACGTCGGCTCAATACCTTTCATATGCGTAGCCTCCGAAATATCCTAGGTATTTCGTGGTCGGACAGAGTCACTAATGAGAGGGTTCTTGAAATTGCCAATTTCCCTAGCTTCACTGCCATGCTCAAGCAAAGGCGACTAAAGTGGCTGGGTCATGTACACCGCATGGAATCCTCTCGCTTACCTAGGCAAGTTTTGCTTGGTGTGGTTGCTGACGCCAAGAGACTTGTCGGACGTCCCCTGCTCCGTTTTAAGGATTGCGCCAAGCGCGATATGACCACCTTCAACATCGATCCTAAGAGTTGGGAAGAACTTGCTGACGACAGAGTAGAGTGGAGAAAATCTTTAAAGGATGGACAGAAATGCCACGATGAGACCTGGTTTGGGATTCTGGCGAATAAGAGAGCTAAGAGGCACATTAGTGACCAAAATCCACCTGTCACATTACATATCTGCCCTAGATGTGGACGTGCATGCCGTTCCCGAATCGGTTTACATAGTCATAAGAAAAAATGCTCTATACAGACTTAAATTGTTTGAATCGTCTGCCAGAGACGCTAAGGCCAATAATAATTTTGCAATTTACGTCAGTCAGTTCGTTTCGTAAATGAGCGTTTTTAAAATAAAGTGTACCATGTCCAAATTTATTGTCAGATTTTGAATGTGATGTTTTCGATGGTTTATTGATTAGAATATAAGTTAGATGTATTGAAATTTATGAAACTATATTTATTTCCTTCAATAGTAAGCTATTTTACGAGAAATCACAAAATTAAACTGGCTCTGTGGAAAAAAATGTCAGTTTTGTTTATTGCTTGCTTTTATTTTTATTACAGGAAGTATTAAATATTTGAGGTTTTTTTTATTATTGATGACGTCACGAATATTATTTTTATCGACATCGATATCATACAAGTTGGTAAGGTACTGCACTATTGTTTTGACATTTCTTTCTTATGTTGGTAACACTTTTCTTTGGGTCAGGTTGGTAGAAACTACGTTCATAATTGCGAAAACAGCCAGTTAGAAAGTGCCGACGGGGGTGTCAGCTTAGTTCCCGGCCAATGCCAACACGGCGAAGGGAATGTTAAAAAGAAACGGAGCTCTACAAACGACAGGGAAAGCACTATTTACTGACCCTTCTAAGGAAAATATAACATTTTAGTAGAATTCAAAGTTATGGGAATTATTTAATTAATTCGGAAGATAGAAATAAACACTTATGAAATAAGTAATGAAATTTATAAATAATTTTATTACATATATTGTTCAAATTAGTTAAATCTAGACCTCAAGATTCTTATGATTACTTGAATCAGCGTTAGAAGAATTTCTTTTTTGCCATCTGGCAACCGGATAATAGAAATGGCTGTTTTTTGTTTACGATTTTCACTTTTTCATTGATTTGCACTTTGCACATTTTTAGTGGAAATAAGTTTTGTAAAGTTTCTCGTATTTGTTATATTGTGCTATAGAAAGTTTTGTTTTTGTGCTAACGAGATCAAAGACTCTATTATTGCGATTGTGCGAAGAAGACGCCTAGGTTAGGCAAAGTGTTAAATATCGGATTTTTCCGTGAGGGATTATCTCAATAACAACCTGGAGTCTAGAACTGCCCGGTAAATGGCAATAGTCTCGCCTTCTATTACATAGGACCAATAACATACTGGCGAAATGTGGGAGTATACTTAGTATGAGACTGAGTTCTGGGTACACCTCGGCCAACCCCTTCAAGAAAGATGTTGTGTAATATAAGATTAACCTTATTTTCATCTGAATAAAGACTACTTCTAATACCTGCCTTTATTTTTTACCCTTTGCGTATGGCATGAATAGATATAGAAGTAAATATATAAATATAATATTGGTAGGTACCTATAGCTAATGTTAGAAATATTAAATCTCCCGCGTTGCTGAATAGTTCCAGTGCGAAGCGTTGGTAGTGCTAGCGTCGCTTCGTGTACGCAAATCTGAAGTACGTAGTGGGACTTCTTCTTGTATATTATAATGTGTTCTGTGGTGCCGACTCTTAATATTACGTGCTCAGTGGTCAGTAGTCAGCCTGTGGTAATCAGTGGTGGCAGGGGGTGTCAGCTTAGTTCCCGGCCAATGCCAACACGGCGAAGGAAATGTTAAAAAGAAACGGAGCCCTAAAAACGACAGAGAAAGCACTATTTACTGACCCTACTAAGGAAAATATAACATTTTAGTAGAATTCAAAATTATGGGAATTATTTAATTAATTCGGAAGATAGAAATAATAAAGAATATACACTTTTGAAATAAGTAATGAAATTTATTAATAATTTTATTACATATATTGTTCAAATTAGTTAAATCTAGACCTCAGATTCTTATGATTACTTGAATCAGCGTAAGAAGAATTTCTTTTTTGCCATCTGGCAACCGGATAATAGAAATGGCTGTTTTTATTCTGTGCTGTTTTTTGTTTACGATTTTCACTTTTTCATTGATTTGCACTTTGCACATCTTTAGTGGAAATAAGTTTTGTAAAGTTTCTGTGTTATATTGTGCTATAGAAATCTAAAATGAAATAGATTCTTGTGCTAACGAGATCATAGACTATTATTGCGATTGTGCGAAAAAGACGCCTAGGTTAGGCAAAGTGTTAAATATCGGATTTTTCCGTGAGGGATTATCTCAATAACAACCTGGAGTCTAGAACTGTGCCCAGTAAATGGCAATAGTCTCGCCTTCTATTACATAGGACCAATAAACATACTGGCGAAATGTGGGAGTATACTTAGTATGAGACTGAGTTCTGGGTACACCTCGGCCAACCCCTTCTAGAAAGATGTTGTGTAATATAAGATTTACCTTATTTTCATCGGAATAAAGACTACTTCTAATACCTGCTCTTATTTTTTACCCTTTGCGTATGTCATGAATAGATATAGAAGTAAATATAGACAAATAATATTGGTAGGTACCTATAGCTAATGTTAGAAATATTAAATCTCCCGCGCTACTGAATAGTTCCAGTGCGAAGCGTTAGTAGCGCTAGCGTCGCTTCGTGTACGCAAATCTGAAGTACGTAGTGGGACTTCTTCTTGTATATGTGTTCTGTGAGTGGTGGTCACAGATCCGCGCCCCTATTATGCATGGTCAAGCGATAGAAGTAAAAGTAGCAGAAGCAGTGAAGTAGCAGTAGCAGTAATTGCAAAATGTCACTTTGAATTCGAATTACGCATGCTTTCTGCACTGCTGTTTTGTCGCTTTGGCACACTAGCGGCCTAATGGAATATTAGCAGTAAATGGAACTAATTATTGCGGTTTAATTTTTTTTATCTGTGGGAGGCTGCTATAGTCTGTTCTATTTTTACCTTTGATTTCATCAAATTATTTATCTTCTATGGGCACGGGCCACTAAATCAATGAGACAGAAGGACGGTTACTATATCACCAGATATTCGAGTAATATATTTTCAACTTGGAGTAAGCGCACTACATTTATTTTTAAGTGGGTGCTTAATTGTTATGATTGTTTTAGTTAAATATTATTTATAGTATAAACTTCATACAGAAGTCCGCAGTCTGTACTACATTAAAGTTCATATTACCTATTAACATCCAATCTATTCATATCAAAATACGGACACAATATTATATAATAATATCTTCGGTGCGGGAGAAATCTCCAATCCCCCAAAAGTGGTTAGGTCAAGTTGAATGGATAAAACAAAACATAACTTTAAAAATATACCTTTTCTTCTTTTTCCTTACCCTTTCCCCCTAAATTCGTGGCTTGAGTCACAGTAGCGGCACAAAAATAATATCTCTTCGGCAGATGGGCGGGAAGGGTAGGAGGTAATCTCCCTTCTCCACATACTAGCCAATTTTGTGCTATTCGATTCCAATTTCTATTTAAATATACATAAAAATCGAAGCCCTGGTAGAGCCGGCTTTCTGTTTGATTGTATTATGTGGCAGCGTTGATGGATTACCTAAATTCTAAATCTGACAACATTAATAATTATCCATTCATAATAATGTCCAGTCTTAATTAATTACTTATATCCTTGTTTAATATGATAATATCTCACTTGAACTATATTTCACCCATATTAGCTGCAAGAGAAGGTAAGTTACGAACGCATAGATTGCATATACCTACTCCAACTGTTGTTGTTGTTTACATATTATCGAAACTAATATTACTACTTGTTAACAGGCCAAACGTAAGGCTCCAGTAGCCAGATGGAACTATATACAGAAGGATGAGGCAGAAACCAGGGGCCGATGTCGTACTTATCACCGTCGTACTGTGGCGGAACGTAAACACCTACCTCTGAGAGGTTGTGGCATAGGCCTCGCGTTTGATTTGGCTGTAAACGTGCTAGAAATAGTGACTGTGACGCATACCTACTAACTAGCTCGAAAGAGAGCACCCTAGGGAACTAATCAAGTGTGCAAGTAACTCATTGAAACTGGCCCATAATAAAACACATATAAAGCTCCAAAATCTTTTATTTTCTCCTACTTAGGTGTGAGAAACAGATAAGTACGCGCGTGTAATAATAAATAAGTGTATTTTTAGTTAGTGTGATCATATTTTAACATATGTTAAAAAATATGCATATATAAGATGCGTGGTCGCGAGCGCTACTGTTGACCATGAGGTCCCGGGTTCGATCCCTAGGTCAGGAAAAATGTGTTATTATTAAGTATGAATTTTCTCAATGACAGTCTAAGTCTAGAGTCTGGAACTGTGCCCGGTAGATGATAATGGACTCTGGAATTACGCTAGTTATGTTATTGGCAATAGTAGTTAACTACATGTAAGTAGGATTATAAATCCTACTTCTTACTAATACTGCAAGCTATTCCTACCTTTCACTATAATACAGCTTAGACCCTGAAATAACACATAGTCTAGGGTACTTTCCAGCGCATAAAACACAGGTAGTATAAGTATATTATATTCTTACTTTCCTTTTTATTATTCTTTTAATGACAATAATTATGTTAAATAAATCTATAAATTCTATAATAAGTAAAAAATAATATGATTATTATCAAAGAAATTCAATTTATAATAGCAAAACAGAATAAACTATGAACAGCTCTATTGATAGTCAGTAATTAGTTCTGGACCCTCAATCCCTAAGTACAAATTATGGGTCTGACGAGTCTTCTTAACAGTCTCTTCTCTCATGTCTACTTGTCTCCATCTATTAAGTGGACATCTCTTGTAGCTGCAAAAGTATAAAATTTTACTAAATAAATAATACTTAAAACAGCCCGATAGCCTGTTGGCTCAGATGGTAGTTACTCTGCTTTCTGTTCCGCAGGATCCGGAGCAGGTTCGAACCCTGTCCAGGTCAAACATTTGTGTGCATGAACATGTCTGTTTGATCTGTGTCTGGGTGTTGTAAGCTTACATAAGTATGTATATAAGTCTTCTGGTTAGCATAGACCAGCTTCTAGCCTAGTTTGGGACCAGATGACCGTGTCTGGAAGTTGTCCCATATAATTATTATGTATAACATGGAGATAAAATAAGAATAATAAATACCTACACCAGTCACTGGGTGGAATTAAATATAAGCTGTGTCCAGTTGCATCGAACCTACACAAACACAAGAAAGAATCGAGTGGCTGAAAATGAAAGAGATTCTTAGACCTCCTGTATGGATCTTTGAGGATGTTATTGATTGAAAGAGAAGTTGTTGTGTCGAGTGTTATATAATTGTTTAATATACTAAATGAGTCGCATGTAAATGATGAAGTGATTGATTGCGAACTGGTAAATTTAGGCCGCAGCAGTTTGATTTGCAACCGCAGCAAGACGCAGGTTTGGTTTGACCGTACACCTCGAGACATACTTATTTAACAGAAGGATATTTTATGATATTAGGTAGGTACATATCTAGGCTGAATAAAGATAATTTATTAGGTACCTGGTAAGTTAGTGTTTTATCACAATAAACGTTTGCATGTTATGAATTTAATCATTCAATAATAATTATTAATAGGCACCTACCTAGACACATTAAAACAATAAAAAATAAGGCCAAATTACCTTTCTGATGTGTCTTGAGATTCAAATACTTAATTTCTCGTTAATCCTCAACTTTCACAATGGGTAATATTATGGTTTTTGAAGCTGTAAACACACCAATAACCAAAATAAGGTGTTTGAGTTCGACTCAACGACTTGGACTCTTGTTTTATGGGTCTTGTAAATAAGTTTATGCAGGTAAAACATCACGATTTTGGTTAGAGTTTTTTTTGATTTGGATAACAATCTGAACAACAATCTGCAAATAGTAGTCGCCTTCTGTCAGTCCCATTTCGCGCTGCTACTTCTATCGCTCTGCTGTTGAAACGCTTCGGTAATTCCGAAAATTCAGCCTTAGCAGCAATTTCTGCCACAGACCACAAAGATTTCTTCACTAACGACCAATTTTTGGTTCCTTTCCCGACGGTCAGAGGGCGTCTTGAATCGAGCTAGCAATCAATTGCAAGTTTTTTTGGGTAATACGAAACATGCCGTTTGACAGCAGAAATTGAGCAATCTTAAACGCTTTCCACACTTCTGTTGCGTCCGTAATAAGCCCGCCGTTCTTCCTAACCAGTACCGCCCTATATCTATACTTCCTTTCCTTTCAAAGATCCTTGAAGCTGAAGTTCATAGACAGGTTACTAATTATCTTTGTAAGGGCAATCTTTTCAATACTTTTCAATCGGGTTTCAGAGCCGGTCATAGCACGACCACTGCCCTTTTAAAAGTCACCGAAGACGTCCGTTTTAATATGGAAAAGAGACTAGTCACTGCCCTTGTCTTAATTGATTTCAGTAATGCCTTCAATGCTGTTGACCATGATCTCCTCCTTGCAGTCTTGCCTCGTCTCAATTTCTCCGGATCTTCAATCCCTTGGTTTTCTTCTTACCTTAAAAATCGTTGTCAAGCCATTCGCAATGGTCAGATTTTCTCCGATTGTCTCGATGTCGAAGCAGGTGTTCCTCAAGGAGGCATTCTATCTCCCCTTCTTTTTTCTCTTTTTATCAATCTTCTCTCTCATAATCTTTCCTGTAACTACCATTTCTATGCTGATGACTTACAGCTTTACTATGCTGCCCCCGCTGACGATATCGGTCGAGCAATTGCTGTACTTAACGATAACCTCTTGCGCCTTCTCTCCTGGTCCAAAAATTTTGGTATTGCAGTAAACCCTAACAAGTGCCAAGCTATTCTGATTGGTAGCTCTCGCCAATTAGTTAAAGTCGATGAACTCAGTCTTCCTATTCTAAATTACGGCAACGTCTCCATACCTTTCTCCCCTACTGTCAGGGACTTGGGTGTAATTATCGACACCAATCTTTGTTGGACTGAGCACGTAAAAGAACTGTCGCGCAAATTTTACGCCTCTTTTCATTCTATTATACGTCTCAAGAACTTTCTTCCCACTAAAACTAAACTCTGCCTTGTTAACACCTTGCTTCTCCCCATCATTGACTACGCTGATGCTTGCTTTTTGGACCTCAACGCTGATCTCTTAAATAATCGATCGGCTGTTAAATACATGCATAAAGTTTATTTATGGTCTTAAAAAGTATGATCACGTGTCGGAGTTTCGTGCAAAACTTAAATGGCTCCCTATCCGCGAACGTCGGGACGTCCGTATTCTTTGTCTCCTTTTCTCTCTTTTAACTGATCCTAATGCTCCCAAATATTTGAAAGACAGCTTTCAGTTCTTGAAGGACGGTCATGATCGGCAACTCAGGTCCAACAATAGCCTTCTCCTTGATATGCCCATTCATAGTACCTCTTTTACCGACAACTCGTTCACGGTTGAAGCTGTCAGGCTCTGGAACGGATTACCTATTGATTTAAAGAGTGCTACTTCCAAAATGTCTTTCAAAAAACTGTTACGTGAGCATTATGGTAAAAAGGTTCACCTCTCAACATAATATTGTGTACTATCCCCTTCCTTTTATTTCTTGTATCCTTGATTATCTTCTTCGTTTTATGGCTTCTCACGTTTAATGATTTGTCAGTGTGCAGTTTTATGTATTTTCAAGTAGTCAGTTGCGCTTTTCATGGATTCATTCCTGGATTCATTGGTATCATGGAGGACTATCAGGCTAATATTTCATATATAAGTATTTTCTATTTATTTATTTTATGAATAAATTAATATTTATTTATTATTATTTATATAAATATATATATATATATATTGATTAATATTTATATATGTATGTATATATTATTTATGTGTTATATATCCTTGGTTATATTATATTGTATTTTAATTTTGTCTATGTATGTTTAAATAGTGTTATAAGGTGTTTATTTTTCTGTTATTTAAGTAATTTTAGGTAGTTATTGTAACATTTGATATTTGCACTCCACCCAATTTCTGTAACATTTTCTCTAGTTTTGGGATAACTGGTAGAAAATGCTACACTAGCATTAAGTTAGTCCTAGCGTTGTGCTAAATTATAAATAAATAAAAGTTGCATAAGAAAGGAGAAAAAAACTCAAGAGAATAATTCTGTACGGGAGCGGAAAGGACCCGTAGGACTAATACATATATTGATCTCAATCAATTCTACCAAATCTAATCTGCAACCACCACTATCTCACTTTCCTCTAGTCTAGCTTCATCTCTCCACACGATACAGGATATGGATCTGCGGAAAAATGACATAATTACGTAATTGCATTATTATGCGTTTTTAGTGGACTAACTTAGACTCTCTAGGAGTCCATAGCGTAATATTTTATTTACATATTATTATTAATAATAATAATAGGCCTTTATTTAACAATCTTATAAACATAATTTTATTCTTATTCTTCTTTATTCTTATCTCTTTATTCTTAATTTTATTTCATTCTTATATACTAAAAAGTTATTAAAAATTGACACCAGTTTTGCGAAGATTGTCTTGCTACTCAGCATAGGCCTCCCCTAAAGCTTGCCATAAAGTGCGGTCTCGTGTCTTCCTTCTCCATGTGGCGCCTGCTATTTTTATCATGTCGTCTTTCTATCTCCGACGCTGTCTCCCTCCTCTCTTTCTTTTGTTTTGTCTTGGACACCATTCGGTCACATCTTTAGCCCACTTGTCCTTTTTGTTACTCATCATGTGGCCTGTCCACCTCTACTTTAGTTTCTTGACACAATATGTCACATCCGTAACTTTTGTATACTTTCGGATTGTTTCAAGTTTTATTTTATTTCGTAGTTTGATATTGAGCATACTTCTTTCCATCCCGTGTTGGCAGGTCTCTAATGCACGTATATTTTGTTTTGTTAGACTCCATGTTTGACATCCATAAGTCATAACGGGCAGAATACCTGAATCGAATATTTTTTTCTTATGTTTCAGTGGTATCTCTGGGTTTTTTACGATTTCTTTCAGAGACCAGTATCTTTTCCAAGATAGATTAATTCTGTTGCGTATTTCTTTATTTGTCAGGTCTTTTGGAGATATGATTTGTCCGAGAGACGTGTATTCATTCACATATTCCATCTGCATACCATCAATTTTAATGGGAACTTTTTCTACATTTGTCATTAATTTCGTTTTTGAGGTGTTCATTGACAGGCCAACATTTCTACTTTCGACTGTAAGTTGTTCGAGCGTGACCTGTAGGCTTCTCGCGTCTCCTGTAATAAGTATCAGATCATCTGCGAATCTTAGGTGGTTCAGTTGTGTTCCGTTAATCGTTATTCCATAGTTGTCCCATTCGAGGTGTCTAAATACGAATTCAAGAACTGCTGAGAAAAGTTTGGGTGACAGCAGGTCGCCTTGTCGAAGCTATTATTATTATTACATACATATATAAACATTATAATGCTTAAACATAATATAATTTAATACTTATAACTAAGATCTATAACACCTGGCACAGACCAGCCGCCGTTCGCAGTACCCGTTCACGACTTGACGCACGTACCATAGCCGTCCTCGTTTACATAAGATTGTACTGCTATCCTCCTTCTAATACGGTTGAGGAAGACGGCTCTGGTACGTGCATCAACTCGGTAAAGTTGGCGAGGTCGGGGTAAAATGCTGTCGTGTGAACCAATCATTAATGTGATTAAGTGTATTGGCTATAAGCCTAATTAAGTACGGGAGGTCGGATTGAGAAATAGATAGAAAAAATAGAAATAGCTCGAAATAGAGCTAGCAAGGATTAGAAGCTATTTTGAGCCACACTAATTATTACCAGCTTTTGTTAAACCATTAAGTACTAGTCTAAGCTCGGCGGCTTTGCCCACTCGCAATTATGAAATATGGGAGTTTTATACCAAAACATTGACGCCCTTTTTGGGCCCTTTAGAATATGGATTTTCAAAAATCCCTTCATACTCGTAGCACACGTCTAGATAAACAATATAATCTACATTCCAAGTTTCAAGTCTCTAGGATCAGTGATTTGAGCTTTGCGTTGCATGTCAGCCAGTGAGTCATTTAGGATTATATAATATATAAATAATGATAATTTTATATTTCCCTTGGGAATGGCGGGCAAAAAAGTACGCTTTTTTTTTTTATTCCAGGGTCTAAGTTATCTACTTACTACCTACATACCGATTTGTCTCAGTGTCTCAGGTTTATTGAGTCGTGTGAGGGATGAATATTGGATAAGTCCATTAATTGGTGATTATTTTGTTAATTTATATGGTTTTGTTTTATTATATTTATTGTCTTCTTTTGTTTTATTATTATCTTTGTGTGACTACTTATTTTCTATACCTTTTATTTTATTATATTGTGTTGCACATTCTACTTAATTTTATAAATTGGTTTCGACCGTTTTAATTGAATTAAATTAAATAGAAAAAATACCGATTTTCAGCCCAATCTGTTCCTTAGTTTTTGAAAGAGTACCAAAAATACATCCATCCTCATAAACATTCGCATTTATAATTGAGTAGTATCAAAGTGCCAGTCAATACTGATATTAGTCATTAAATTCACACACAGCAATATTTGTAGATATTTCCATAAAAATAATCGTTTTGTGTGTATTTCTCATTGGACCATTCATAGACAATCGAAATCCGGGTCGATGTTACTATCATTCAATATAATTTCATTGAAGAAATATCGCCATTATTTAGACTTTAGCCTCAAAATATAAATTACAATTACAAACTTTAGCCTCAAAATATAAATGCCTCAAAATATACATTACATTTATCGAACGACGAACGAAAGTTACCGACATATCTCAGCGGGTTGGCAGGTTGAAGTGGCAATGGGTGGCTCATAATAGCGTCCGTGGTCCAGCAAGAGCGCACATGGCCTTCTAGGAATTCGACACAATCCTATAAAAATTTACCAAATCGATTTTTTGTATTCCCGTGTTTCCTCCGAATATAATAAATCCATTCTATAGATTTTTTCATAGTGAACTTCCAAAAATCGCAGTTTTATTCGCGTGATTAGACGTTCACTACAACAAAATGTAGTTTATGAACAAAAATAAAATGACAGGGATATACTTTACTTCAACTTAAAAATATCAGGATCAAATATACACATCAAATAGAACATATCAAATAGGTTTACTGTATTCGGAGGAAACAGGGGAATACAAAACATCAAATTAGTAAAGTTTCCACAGGATTGTGTCAAACTGCTAGAGGTCCTGTATCCTGTTAAGAGGATAAACACATACAAATTTTAATGTATGTTTAAATATAAACTGATATAATTATTATGACTGTTTGTTGTAAAAATAAACTTCAAAGACAGTTTCCAGTTTCAGGTCGTCGACCTCTGTTACCTTCACAATTAACTAGAATAGGTAATTCTATAATGTACACAGACTCTAAACACAAATAGACCGGACATTATTAGATATACGAATCCTAACTAGTCTATTAGATCCGAAATAAAAAGCTATCCTACGGTCGTATTTATTCATTTACTAGATGGCGCCGGTGGTGAGTTAGAAATCGCAAGCGTTTTGTTCACCTGTTAAAAACGTAAGATTTTTACATAGTGCTAAAATTTGAGATTTATATAAAGTTAGCAGGGTTTATTTATTTATTTAAACCAACTCTACTCCCTCGACGGCCTCGGTGGCGTAGAGGGCGCATGCTCGACTGCCAATCAAGAGGTCCCGGGTTCGATCCCCAGGTCAGGCAGTGTTAAATATTGATTTTTTCCATTAGGAAATATCTCAATAACTGCCTGGAGTCTGGAACTGTGCCCGGTAGATGGCAATAGGCTCGCCCCCTATTACATGGGACCAATAACATACTGGTGAAATGTGGGTGTATCTACTATGGGATTGACTCCTGGGTACACCTCTGCCTACCCCTTCGGGAAAAAGGCGTGAATGTATGTTTGTTGTTATTTAGATCAACGCCAGCGTTTTGTTTACCTTTAACAAAGGTAACTTTTTTAATTGTACTGAGATTTGTGACTTTTTATTATTAATAGGATTAGTAGGATGAATCTTCATACATGCTCCTCGGTTGTTGGAAAATCAAACTGGTCCATGAAAAATTTGTATGTTCTACAGTTAGACGTAAAAGTCTAACTACTCAGAGACTGTTACTGACCCACATATTATATCATCCATGATACATAAATTCCTCGATTGCAATATTGTGTTCTGAAAAATCATGCGATACGAAAACTGAGACGTGCTGAATGATAACTAAAAGTACATTGACATAGGTTTAGAAATTACACATGTAACGAAAATACCTTTGTTCCTTTTTCCATTATATTTCGGTTCCCGGCTAAGCATAGCATAGTGTAAGACCCGGCATAGGGACATATTCTGCGATTGGGCAGCAGCGTTCTTCGGCACCAAGTATTCCAACCGCTGCGATCTTCAAGCCGCACAACAAACGTGGTGATTACGGCAAATCCCTCCTTCCATCCCATCCATCCCTCAATATAAAAAGTTTATTGCCGTTCTATTGGGAGGCCTATGGTTAGCAGGGGACGTCTTCCAGCTGCTGCTGATGATGATGATGATGATGATGATGAATAACATACTGGCGTGTGCCAGATAGAGAGTCTGAGTGAGACTGAGTCTGAGTGAGACTGAGTCCAGGGCACACCTCTGCCTACACCTTCGAGAAAATTGGTCATTGGTGGGGCGGCTTGGTGGGCCAAAGTGGAACAATCCGTCATTCTATGGCATTGACAAAGAAAAGGAGAGATGAGATATTGGCTTCTCAAAAATGTCAAGCTCAAATTAGGTCCACGTACGCCAGTAAAGTTAATTGTTGTCTCGGTTGCACTTCGGTCTTAAGTACGTCTTTCTATCTTGGTTGTTTCAAATTGCACATGCCAGTTGTTGAGTAAGCGCTAAGAGTACTTACCCAATCTCCCCCTTTCTTTAAATCGATGGATTTAAAGTCTTTTTTTCTAGGGTAAAACTTATAACACTTTGCCTGACCTGGGAAGCAAACCCGTGACCTTTTGATCGGCAGAGCGCTTGCAAATTACTAGACCACTGAGACAGTCAAGTTAAAAATAATTTTCTTTTTGTTATCTACCGAACAATTGATTAAGTATATTTTAATATAAGCATTGATTAAGATTTAGTAGTAACTTTTTGTACGTACTATTATATCAATTAAAATGACTCAGCGATTAAAACGAATTATTAAAGTCTTTATTAAATATTTATTTATTCCTTAAGTAACTGATAATGTAACATTGAAGTAGTAATTCGCATTCCAAGTGCAGACCTCGTGTGTTACCGACGTGTTTTTTAAATCAATAGTAAAAACGTCACAACACTATTTAACCACATGTTTCGTGATTTTGGACTTCTTTTTTTGTGAATTTTATAAAAGGAACTATAATTATTATCTGTGTCGAAACTCGCTACTATTTCCGCGTGTTTCGTTTTTCTTTTTTCTGGATTGTTATGTGCCAGTGATTTATTAGATTTAGTGCAAAACAAGATGATAATTTGCTATAAGCTGCAACATTTTCTGTATTTTGCCATAAAGTAGTGTTGTATTTCAGTGAAGTGTTTCGAAAGAACGAGTTTAAGTAGGTAAGTTTATTTTATATTTTTTCATCTGTGACATTTTTGAGTATCGTAATCAGAATATCGAATCAATTTATCGATACCTCGTATATCGTATCGAGATGGAGTGTTATTTGTTAAAAATAAAGGGGCGCATGACGATGCTAATTCAATGCAAATTCCTAAATCATTATGTAGCTAATTATTTTATATTATATTGTTAAATTGAAGATAAGCAGATAGTAGGCACGATGTTATTATCATAATGGAACTTTATTGAAAAAAGACTAAACAAAGAGCTACCTACCTACTTAACAAATATCTATCCTAACTAAATACACTATGCCAACGAACACTTCGAAAATCCACAGGTCGACATGTCAGCCTATAGAAATCCAAGTGCTCTAAACCACTGTCAGATGGCAGCGTAGCCAAGATACTGGCCGCATTGCCACGTTGAATATTTATGTAATATTTTACTATAATTCCCATGGAGGATTCTGTGGTCCCATACTGCTCCGGGCCCGTGTCGTGGAGGCCTGAATAGATCGTAACCGGAGGGAGCCTACAGATAGGTAAAAATTGTGAACAATATAGTTCTCTATAGGTCTATATTGTTCACAATTCTCTATAGGCCCATCTGAACCTGATGCTGCTAGGTCAAGGTTACCAAGTCGTTGAAATATTCATGAAGTGACAAGATACCAAATTTCGAATCGAACGGACCACTGTAAGTTGCTTAAATCAGATCCAGAGAATGGGCAGCGGCATTCCCTGCGTACTTAAAACCATCGAACGGCGCTCGCCAACCTGACTGCCAAGCGTGGCGATTGGCAAAACCCCCCTTAATGGAGGAGGCTTATGTCCAGCAGTGCACTTCCAACAGCTGAGATGATGATGATGAATGAGATTCAAACCAGGGACTCCAGATCACCATCATCTACCGTGTTTCAGATGTCACGTTAAAGTGTAGGTCCCGGCTATTTCCTATAGGATATGTAGGGGACAGTCGTTAGGTCATGTCGGAGGCTGCGTAGGAATCTTGGCGACCTGAAACTCTAACAATATGGGTTGTCCACATAACCCATGAATTGACTCGAGCAGTGTAATTGGGGTAACCCGTTCTGTTAAAGTATAAATTAAAATTATTACTATCATTAAGATCAAGGAGACATCTACCTACTCAGCAACTGAAAATAGTCAAATTTTCAAATTCAAATTCATCAGTTTTGTCACAATTTCACACTTAGGCAAGTCAATGAAAATGAACAGTAATGAGTCTACCGTGCGTTCGGGAAGATACCTCTACACGAAGAACGCACAAGAAACTAAACTAAAAAATTGATAGTTTTACAATATTTGGTTTGGTTGCATTCGTTTGTTTGGTAGTTGCCGCGTGGTGGCTATGCAGGTTTCGCGTTGCAAGAATCAATAATTGCAAGAATCTTTTTTTTCATCTTTTTTTTGCAATGTCTAAACTTTCAATTGTTAAGAGCGTACATGGCCTTTTAGGAATTTATCACAATCTTATGAAAAATTTACCAAATCGATGTTTTGTATTCCCATGTTTCCTCCGAATAAAATTAATCCATTCTATAAATTTATATCCTGTTATTTTTATAGTGAAGTAACCTATGTCCCTGTCATTACATTTTTTCTTATAAACCCTTGGTTTTTCATAGTGAACTTCCAAAAATTGCCGTATTACCCGCGGGATTGGACATTCACTACAAAAAAATTGTAGAGTTTATAAATAAAAACAAAATGATAGGGACATACTTTACTTCAACTTAAAAATATCAGGATCTAAATATATCAATTAGGTTTACTGTATTCGGAGGAAAAAGGGAAATAAAAAATATCGATTTAGCAAATTTTCCATAGGGTTGTGTCAAACTGCTAGGAGATTGCTGTTAATCCTGTTAATGAATGAAATAGATTTTTTCGTTCAAAATTGCTTTACATGTCCACATATAATAATAAAGACTCAATAATAATAACATCTCATTTTTCCCGAAGAGGGTAGGCAGAGGTGCACCTACTCAGGGCCCATAACGATAGTAGTAGATTTTCCCGTTCTTTTCTGCCACATACGTGCAAACTGTGGAATGATCTCCTGCTGCGGTCTTCTCGTTGAGCTACTTCTCTCTTCAAAAGGAGAGTGAATATAGTGTTGGTCGGGTCGGCAACATACTGGCAATACTCCTGGTGTTGCAGGTATCCATAGGCGGCGGTAACCGCTCACTATCAGGCCTGCATACAGTTTGCTTGTTAGTCAACTATGGCATTAAAAAGGTTCCCCAGTTTGGTTATTTAAGCCCCTCGTAATTATAGCTGGCGAGCCTACTGCCGGGCACAATTTCAGATTCCAGGGTTTCAATGAGGAAATTTCTAATGCAAAATTGCAATAACATCTTTGCCTGATTTGAGAATCCAACCCAAGACCGCATTTTTTTATGATAGTGACAAGACGATCAAATCAGGTGCCTGATGCTAAGCATCATGATTGTCCATATCAGACACACAGAGGCTTACCACTACAAATATTATAAAAAAATCAAATTGACTAAATCATATAATTTTCGAACTACAAAGTAGTCCACATTAAAAGAATGACCTACATATAAACACTTGTGTAAATTATAGTCGTTTCTGTTTCCGGTAACGGTCAGGTAGGTCAATTGACTTCCGGTAAACGGTTGTAATGTAAAAGAAAGTGGAATTGTCCGGCGGTACGTCATTATTTCCTATGTGAATGATTCAAGGCTTTTAGTGCTTAAAAGCATTTACTAGAACACTAGGTATTTTATTTTAACGTATCGGTCACAGAATACTAAAATACTAAAAGGACTCCTCAAAATCATTTAAATAAATAGCGACTCTAGCTCCGACGTAATAATGTGCAATTCAGCGCCTAACTAATTATCGTTACATTAATCTACAAGCTGCCTCCCTTTCTATTGCGTATCTCTCTAGCTGTTATCTCTGTCTAGACCATAGTAACAGTAGTTCGTCGTCACAGATCTGGATGAAAGAGGTTTCATCTCCTCTGTGTTCGTCTTCATATAAATTGGCCGCTGTCGGTCTGAATGTGTGCGCGCCGTGTACGCACGCACTGCCACGCACACATTAGCATAATCTGTGGGGGACTCAGGAGTCGGCAGTCGGCTATGAGCAGCAGTAGTTTTTTATTTACATACTGTAAATAGAAACCTAATGCTGCTCATAATATGCAAATAATATTTAGCTTTTTTTATGATAGTGAGTGACAAGACGAGCAAATCAGGTGCCTGATGGTAAGCATCATGATTGCCATAATAGTGCCACCCAGTGTTTTAACATTCTAAATTCTGCGCGGCACTGTACAGCGCCTGTCATCCTAATATATTAGTTGTTGAAACTCGTAATGCCCAATAATTTCGCTGGTAACATTGCCCTTCAGACCGGAACACAGTAATGTTTGCACAATACTGTTTGGCATATGAATAACTGGCAAAGGTGTGGTACTTCCCCAGGCGGGCCCCTGCAAAGAGGCCTACCACTACAAATAAAAGTGACAACGAAAGAGAAGGCTATTAACTCGCCGACCAGCCTTAGATGAACTACTGCTCTTAATGTACCGTAATAATATGGGTGACCTTAAACGGGTCTCCATGACAGGAACTCTGCGATTCCAGAGATAATGACATGAAATCGCATCGTTGCATAACAACAACCAATTCTTGACATTGAACCTTAGACCTTTAAAGCATTCAGAACGGGAGATGTCTACCGTACGCTTATTATTTTTAACTCTGCTTAAGAACATGAACGATTTGGTCATGTATCAATACGGATATAGTGAGAAGACTTAAGAGGGTGCTGAATGCAAAAAATAGGCAAAAGGTGTATTTTTAAATGCATATATTAATGAAAATACTATGAGTATAAGAAAATTCTGTAGTACTGAAGTAATCGAATAGAATTAAAAAAAAAACCGGTTTCTTTAGGAATAAAAAATTCAAAACATCTACAAAAATTACTGTTATTAAATCGCTCGGAATTATAGCGACAACACCCTATTATTTTTTATAAACTAATACTAAACTAGCCACGCTAATATTATAATGGAGTAATCAACTACTTTTTTTATTTATTGTTTATATTTTGAGTAAATAAATAAAAAAATAAAAAACCCTGCTAAAAATGAAGATCGGAGCCCTCAACTCACCTTCAACTGTGATAAGCAATATTCGACTGTAAACAAAGCAGTTTATTAACACTTTGAATGGCAGTGTGCTGTGTCGCTTATGCTCAAATTTGCTAGCATTATGTGCACCATAAAAGAACGAAGCCTTTTGAGTTCGTATAGTGACAGTGACAGTAAAATGTAGTGTAATTATCAGTTGCCACCTCTTGAGAACACAAGAACAAAGTGCCTCACCTAAGTGCCAATGAACACATTCTAAGTTCTAAATGTTGACGTAGCAATTTAAGTTAGATCTAAATTACTCATTAGCCTTTAATTGAAATTAGGCTAGATTGTAATTCAATGACATATCCATTATGATCCATATAAGGTTTTTTTTAATTATTGAAAAAAGTGTGTCTGGTAGTTCGTCCTCATAGGAAGCGACTACGTCGTAATCATCGCAAATTTGCGTGTGTTTTTGTCGAAAAAATCAGCGATGAGACGTGCTTATGTCACAGATGAATATAAGGTGTCCAGATTGGTCGCACGAATGCTAATTAGGTCACTTACAGGTTTTGGTTATGTGGATGGATGGAAGGATGTTTGTTACTCTTTCACGCCATAACTACTGAATCAATTGTGCTGAAATTCAGTATGTAAATAGTTTAGACATTGGAATAACACATCGCGTACATTTTATCCATGGAAACGATGACTACGCGGATGAAACCGCAGGGCATAGCTACAATGTTCAAGCAGTCCGGCTAAATGATTTTTTTAAAATAATTTAATTTATTTTCTTCATTCGTTTTGCGTGATTATTGACGGAGCGAACGCGAAGCGTCTCCGTTTCGACTTAGGCAAAAATGCTTTCGTGTGTCAGTTCGTCTCTCAGATCATACTGTGGTTCGCCTGTTCTCCTCTTCAGGTGGCGTTTCTCGACCGTGTCTTGTGATAATTTGTGAGCTGATTCGTTATTTATATAAAAAATTTTTAGTTGATATAGTTTTGGAATTTTTGCAAAATAATGGTTGAAAACATAAAATGGCGAATTTTCTGTCACATCAAATCTGATACTCGCGAGGACGAGCCAACACTGTAAATGCTTGCTATAACTGCTTCTTTACCTCCCACAAAACTCGGCAGCCCAATAATTTTGCAATGGAAGTCACATGCCACTTCCCGTGCTTTATTATCTAAGATCAATCGTAACCTTGAATTATAAGAAATAATACATCATATATATGTATATAATATATTAAATGCACGTGTTTCTCTTATTATGGTAATTGGTTCAGTAATTATGCATTCTGACTTTGATCTTTAAGGCTTTCGATGTCCATACAAAGTGGAATTTTACAATTATAGAGAAAGGGAGAATTATTATCCACTCAATTTTTTTTATGATAGTGAGTGACAGGACGAGCAAATCAGGTGCCTGATGGTAAGCATCATGATTGCCCATATCAGACACAGTACCACCCAGTGTTTTAAAATTCAGAATTCTGCGCGGCACTGCACTGCGCCTGTCACCCTGAGTTATTAGTTGTTGAAACTCGTCATGCCCAGTAATTTCGTTGGTAACATTGCCATTCAGACCGGAACACAGCAATGTTTGCACATAACTGCTTGGCGGATGAATAACTGGCAAAGGTGTGGTACTTCCCCAGGCGGCCCCCTGCAAAAGAGGCCTACCACTACACTTAAAATATTATTATGTGTTTCGTCGCGACCGAAGACCTTGTGAAAAGAGATACCTGTGTAATGTGCCTTATAAACTTCCACGAATATTGGCCACACATGACTGCAGAGTCGCCAAAAAAACGAATTTTGTAAGCGATTTGAAAACAGGAAATGTGGCCAGTTCACATAATAGTTTCTGTATCTGTGTGTGTTAGTGGTAGGCCTCTTTTGCATGGGGCCGCCTGGGGAAGTACCACACCTTTGCCAGTTATTCAGCCGCCAAGCAGTAATGTGCAAACATTGCTGTGTTAGGTCTGAAGGGCAATGTTACCAGCGAAATTACTGCGCATGATGAGATTCAACAACTCATATCTCAGGGTGACAGCCGCAGTGCAGTGCCGCGCAGAATTTAGAATGTTAAAACACTGGATGGCACTGTGTCTGATATGGGCAATCATGATGCTTACCATCAGGCGCCTGATTTGCTCGTCTTGTCACTCAATTTCATAAAAAAAAAGGTGCCAACGGTTAACAGTGTGACCCGTTGGGAAAAAAAGGTTGCAATAGGTAACAGTGTTACACGAAGGGAATAAAAATATCCCAACGAGTCACAGTGTGACTCGTTTCAAAACACACAAAAATAATGGCAGCGAAGTTAGATCTTTTTCCGAGACTTCATCAGTAACGGCTTTTTTATTAAATATAAGGGGTGAAGGTATCGCGGGCTGTATTTTAATATATATATATAGGAACTCTGCGGATTAATACTTAAGAGGATAAGAGGATAACAGACCTTTTAATATATTAATATACATAAGTATATACTTTTAATAAAATATTTCAGTGTGTACATAGTTTAGACCATGGAATAGCCCATAGGATACTTTTTATACCGATATTCCCACGGGAACGAAGACTACGCGGGTGAAGCCGTGGGGCACTGCTAGTAGGTCATAAAGTTTTGCGCGAGCTGTATATAACTGTACCAGTAACATCTCGATAACTACTTAGAAATCTCACAGAATTAAGTGTCCAATTAAAAAATTCCTTCGCAATGACGTTTCTATTATTCGAGCGATTGATTTTCCAAGTTGAAGTTATTCATTCGTTTGATTGTTTAACAGGATACAGGACCTCTTAGCAGTTTGACAAAATCCTATGGAAAATTTTCTAAATCGATGTTTTGTATTCCCCTGTTTCCTCCGAATACAGTAAACCTATTTGATATATTTATAACCTGATATTTTAAAGTTGAAGTAAAGTATGTCTCTATCATTTTATTATTGTTTATAAACTCTCAATGTTATTGTAGTGAACGTCCAATCACGCGAGTAAAACTGCGATTTTTGGAAGTTCACTATGAAAGGAGTGTTTATAAGAAAAATTAAAATGACAGGGACATAGGTTACTTCACTATGAAAATATTGGGATATAAATTTATAGAATAGCTTAATTTAATTCGGAGGAAACAGAGGAATACAAAACATCGAGTTGGTAAATTTTTCATAGGATTATGTCAAATTCCTAGAAGGCCGCGTACGCTCTTAATTTGCCTACAAAATAAATGATAACGAATTTTAAAACATAAAGTATTTCATGTAACTGCATAAATAATTTACCTGTAAGTCAAACACAATTATTTTATCAGATCAACCTATTCTGTTAGGCATAACGCGGGAAACCCGACTCGATAAGTCGTGCATTATCGATTCGTCAAAGTATACATTATAGTTATACAATAATCGATTATTCAAATATGCGATGCAAAAATGCCGTTTAAGGAGGCGGCGACCGGAGAATTGCCCATACAAACTCTAAACAGCTAGTCGCCATACAAAATGTATGGGCTCCGACGCGCCCAGATCGACGTACGTGGCACACGTGTGCCAGATGTAGTTCTAGCTTTAATGACGTTATTCTGAATGAGACAGTAGTTATATAGGTTCCTAATTATATTTCAATCCAAATAAAAGTATGACTGGAGTGACCTTGATGGACAAAGTGAGGAACAGTGTGATAAGGGAACGCTGTGGCGTGGTAGAAGATGTAGTGACAAAGATAGAGAAAGGATTGCTTAGATGGTTCGGACATGTGGAGAGGATGGTCGAAAGGAGATTTATAAGGCTAGTGTGAATGGTCAAGTCGGTAGGGGTCGACCTAGGCGTACCTTTCATGAACAAGTTGACGTTATCTTAAGGAAAGGCCAGGTCAAAAGTACCAACAACCGACGAGCATGCATGAAGAAAATGATGAAAGTGGAAGAAGCGAAAGTTGTATGTCAGGATTGTAGCAAGTGGAAAGAAATTTAATAGTCTCTGCCTACCCCAACGGGAACAAAGCGTGACTGTATGTATGTATGTAGAAGTACTTTGGACTAAAATATGATAAAAATCCAAAATATGGGTGTTTTCAAATGTAACTCCAAATTATAAGTATTTTAGACTAAAATATAATTAGGAACCTAGATAGCTAGTAGATAGCTGTGTCTCATTAAATGTTGGAAATAAGCTCTGATTGCATTGTACCACAGTAAGCCAGGTAGCAAATACAAACATGACAAACAGACGACACGCACACATTTACTCCCAAATACCAAAAACAGGTGTAAATGTGTGTATCAAGCAGTTTGGGATCATCTTAAGTGGTTTAATACTGAACAAGCTTTTAGTAGGTACAAATCCTTACCGTCCATTCAAGGTAGACCTCTCCAATAAGTGTGCGAGCTGGCTTACTATGATGCTTCACTTTTCGTTTTAGAAGACTCCGTCCGCCTTTTTTCAAGGTTCATGGTAAATGTGTACCCTTTTAAGGCCTCATAACGTTAGACGCACGTTCTAGATTTGTTTATTACCAATAAAGACCTACATTCTTTGTCATAGTGATGCGCAAATCTGCCGGATCCTCGACGCACATTCCGGCATATGCGTTGAACTACCTATTATCCTTAGAACATCAATAATAGGAGTTGAAAACCGTACGCCCGACCCTAGGAAATTACATGAATCATTTGTTCATGTATGCCCCGCGGTTTCACCCGCGTTGTGCTTGTTCCTGTGGAAATATCGGGATATAAGTACCCTTTGTGTTATTCCAGGATCTAAGCTATCTTCATACCAAATCTCAGCTGAATCAGTTATTTTAGCTTGAAAACGGAACAAACACACACACAAAAAAAAAGCGCTAGTGCGGTTCTTTTGTGCCATCTAGATGGCGCTGAAGTCTAGTTAGAACTCGTAAGCGTCGTGTTTATGGAAATTGTAAAAAAGTAGTTTTTAGGTTATGCAATTTTTTTTTTTAAATAGCAAAAAAACCATACGGTTTTCTTTAACAAAATATATTTTCGCGCAAAAAAAGCCAGATCCAGAGCCAACCACAAACAATTGAGTGGACAATTATTCCCTATTTCTTCATATCTGTTTTTTTTTTTTTTTTTTTGTGTATGTCATATTCTTATAAAGATATAACATTATATTACAATCTAGCTCAATAAAGGCTAATGAGTAATTAATTTCTAACTTAAACTGCTATGTAGACATTTAAAAACTAAGAATGTGTCCATTAACACGTAATTCTTACTGTCTCTATCAATTAAGGCGATACACTATGTTCAAGTGTCCGTTTTCAGTTGCACTACACTATCGTCTTCATAGTACATTTAATTGTCACTTCACTATACTAACTCAAAAGGTTTTGTCCTTTTAAGTCTCCTTACTAGGTCCGTGTTGTCGAGGAGCTGGATGGCCTCGACGTTCACGTGATGATGGAGCCTTCGTTCTTGGGCTCCAGCGAATTTTTTAATTACACTAGTGACGTGGTCCACGTTTAGGTCCCTATGTAGATCGTCATTTCGAATGTACCACGGGGCATTCACTATTGCACGCAGCACTTTGTTTTGAAACCGTTGTATCACGTTAATGTTGTTTAGGGTGGTACATCCCCATAACTGAATACCATACGTCCATATTGGCATCAGAACTTGTTTATATAATAATATTTTATTATGTACAGACAGCTTTGAATGTCTTCCCATCAGCCAATACATTTTATTATATCTTAACTGTAGTTCTTCTCTTTTCTTTTTTACGTGGGCTTTCCAGCGAAGCTTCGCGTCTAATGTCATGCAAAGATACTTGGCTGTGTTTTCATACGGTATTGCCTTATGGTTGATGAACACAGGATGATAATAAGACACCTTGTTCGTGAAGTCTATATGAGTGGATTTTGTTTCATTTAGTTGTATTCGCCACTTTTTTGTCCAGTTGTATATTATATTAACGGCTACTTGAACTTTTCCCACTGCTTCTTCATGCGTTGCACCTATAGCCATAACAGCTGTGTCATCGGCTTAAGTAGCAATGGTGTTGTTTTTTAGTTCTGGAATATCTGCAGTGTACAGAAGATACAGGACTGGTCCTAGCACACTTCCCTGCAGTACCCCAGCTTTTATTACTCTTAGTTCTGAGTATGCATCGTCTTGTCGTACTCTGAATGTTCGCTGTAATAGATATGATTCCAAAAGTTCTGCAAACTGTCTTGGAAGCATATTTCTTAATTTATATACGAGACCTTCATGCCACACTTTGTCGAAGGCTTGTGCTACATCCAGAAAAACTGTGGAACACACTTTCTTATTTTCTAACGCTCTCTCTATGTTGTCAGTGATTCTATGCACTTGGTTTATTGTTGAATGGTTTTCTCTAAAATCCAAACTGGTAATTAGGTATTAGACTATTTTCTTCAATGATCGGCTTCAGGCGTTTAAGTAGTAGTTTTTCAAACAGTTTTGATATAATTGGTAACAAAGAGATAGGTCTGTATGAAGTCACTTCGTTCGGTGGCTTTCCTGGTTTGGGGATCATTAAAACTTCTGCCACTTTCCACACTTTAGGTACGTATTGAAGTCTAAACGCAGCATTGATGTGTGTGGTAAGTTTTACTATAGCTTTACGTGGAAGATTATGCAGAACATCTCCAGTTATAAGATCGTAGCCAGGAGATTTCTTCTTATTTAGTTGTTTGATCCCATTAGATACCTCTCTTGGTGTGACGAGTTTTATTTCTTGATCATTCTGTGTTGTTTCAAAACATAGTTCAAGATCTGAACTTCCTTCGTATGGCTGAAAGATCTGCTCCAAGTGTTGTGCAAAGCTTTTTACTTTTAGCCCAGCCTCCACTGACTTTTTTTAACGGTGGCGTCTGCGTAATCGGTTTTTTTATGTTTTTGACAGTTTTCCACAACGAGTAATCTGTTGTTCGATCACATGTCAATTGATTTAGTTGAGTATTGGTGGAGTCATCATTGAAGTTCTGGATTCGCTTCTTAAGACTTTTTGTCAGTTTATTCAGTAGTTTTTTGTCTTTTGGAGCTCTGGTCATATGCCATGTATTTTATTTAATTTTTTGGGGATGACGTTTAACCTTAAGTCTGTCGTAAATATTTGTCGTCACAAATATGTTTTATATTGTTGTTAAATATTTCTCATGACTATATTCTAAGCAATTCTCACGGCGTTTGACGGTCATTGTGTCCACTGTCGATTGTACCGCTTCCGGCCTCAATGCGACGCACAACTATAGGTGACACATCCCTATATTGGTCTCTGATCTGTCTACTAGATGATAGATACGCTAGCAATCTGTTTGTGTCTATGGAAAGTTTGTACTTCTTGTTTTGTCAGCACTGGCACTGTTTTTTGTGTGTATGTTTGTTCCGTTTTCACGCTAAAACTACTGTACCGATCGGGCTGAAATTCAGTGTATAGATAGTTAAGACCCTGGAATAACATAAAAAGTACTTTTTATTCCGATATTCCCACGGGAATGAAGACTAAGCGGGTGAAACCGCGGGGCACAGGTAGTATCTGAATATATATGTGTCAAAGAGTCAAAGCCCACTGCCTCTCCTTATTATATAGGCAGCTGAAAATAATAATATCTATTTATATATGAATCCTGATTCTTGATTGCAAATTTAGTCTTGTTTGTGGGTATGATTCCTACTATTCCTAGTAGGTATGATACCTATACATAGCACGCACGCCTCTTTCAGGCGTCAATAAGTTTGTGGTAGAACAACGATAGCTCAGTCGGGGCGAGCACCGACACGGTACGGCGGAAGTTATGTGTTTAAGCCCCGCTCGTGGGTGTAAATAATAATAATAGAAGCGGCAGGTTACGGAGTCTCTAGCAGTAGTCCGGTTACCATCCATCTAGAAATCATATTTATAGACAAATCAAGGAGTTTCCATCCATTCACAATAGTCCTTGCACCTAGTGGAGGCTGTCTTTGAGCTCATCTTCTGTAGATGGTTGCAGAGATGGACCCCGATAGGTGATATCTATTACTCAAATACTAAAAGCTCAAAGGGGCCCCTGCACGTTGGACTTTAAAAAAATGGTTTGCGTGTAGTATAAGCCCCTGTTTACGAGCAATATATTAGAAACTTACAGACTGCTTCAATATCCATTTAATTATGAAATAAAATGGATTAATTTCAATTGGTAGCCAGCACAGTATAAACATGCAATCATGATGATAAAAATTTATCTAAAAGCCTACAAATACTAGGAAATAATATCTTTGCAATGATTGTCACTATATATATGCATGATATTAATCAAAATTAATTATTTAATGTAAAAGATACATACTAGATACGCTCAATTAGATATTTTAATTAGTTATCACATAACTACGCAATAAAACGATAATGATTAGGTGTGTTAGTGATAAGGAATGAATAATAGAAATAATGTATGTTTCTATAATAAAATCCCAAAAGAGATAACTGGGCTCTCAGAGGGTAAATTCAAAAACTAAATAAAATCTACTTTACTAAAGAAGGCTTATAAAGTAAAAAATCTTAAGTCAACCAGTACATAGAGGACAAAGATGCCTGGAAACTTCTGCATAGCCGCGTCGCGGCACCTTCAAAGAAAACGAATGTAACCAAACCAAATATTGTGAAACTATCTGTTGAAAAATTAAGCCCTACATGTTTCTTGTGCGTTCTTCTTGTAGAGGTATCTTTCCGAACGCACGGTAGACTCAGTACTGTTTATCTTCATTGACGTGCAAAAGTGTCAGATTATGACCTATTTGAATAAATCTGTTTGAGTTTTGAGTTTGATCTGTTGAAAAAATTAAGCCCTACAAGTTTCTTGTGCGTTCTTCTTGTAGAGGTATCTTTCCAAACGCACGGTAGACTCAGTACTGTTTATCTTCATTGCCGTGCAAAAGTGTCAGATTATGACCTATTTGAATAAATCTTTTTGAGTTTGAGTTTGAATGATCTGATTCGTATAAGGGTTTGAACGTAGAAGGGTTTGAAAGTATGTCTATATTAATAAGGTTTGTGATGTTTCAAACTTTATCTAGTCCCGGGACTCAAGGCGGCTCACAATCATTTCTGGAATTCCCGGGACTGCGAGGCTTTCAGAATACTACTAGAATCGTATCGTATCGTAGTGAGTGACAAGACGAGCAAATCAGGTGCCTGATGGTAAGCATCATGATTGCCCATATAAGACACAGTGCCACCCAGTGTTTTAAAATTCAACATTCAACATTGCCCTTCAGACCGAAACACAGTAATGTTTGCACATTACTGCTTGGCGGATGAATAACTGGCAAAGGTGTGGTACTTCCCCAGGCGGCCCCCTGCAAAAGAGGCCTACCACTACCAAAAGTAATAGTATTTAATATACCCTTGTATACCTACACTAGGTAATAATACATTACATTAAAATTACTGTCAATAAACTAAATAAAATATAAGAGTTACAATAAATAATTAAAAACAACGTCATTATCGTGTTGAAATTATTTTAACTTTGAATCACTTCTCCTCAAATAAGAACTTTGACATTCTGTGTATGTTTTACATTTTTTATAAAGATACTTTATCAGAGCGTTGCTTATAATTATTGAATTGATTTTTCGGGGTCACCACCCTTTATTAAAGGGACTAGAGGACTAGAGATGGGACAAGATTCCAGTCTCGATCTGAGTCCTTCGGGACTGAAATATATCATGTAACCTTAGAAGTATTAGAATGTTGAGTTTATAATATTAGGTAAGTAACTAATGCGTACATATACGTAGCGTCCGTGGTCCAGAAGGAATATGCCCGGCTATAAATCCCTGGCCCTGGATCGAATCTCACCATGTGGACTTTTCGCCTGAACACTACCGTGTTTCGGATGTCACGTTAAACTGTAGGTCCGTATAGTTTCCTATACTCAAACTCAAACTCAAAACTCAAACTCAAATATATGTAAGGGACAGTCGTTAGCTCATGTCGGATGCTGCGTAGGAATCTTGTCCAGCTGAAACTCTGACAAATATGGGTTTTCCACATAACACATATGATTTACTCTAGCAGTGTTCGAGCAATTGGGTTCTCGTTCTGTAAAAATACAAAAAACAATACAATTAAGTTTAAATTCAATTTATTTATTTTAAATATTTATACAATAAATATATAATAATTAGGGATCAAGCCGTTATGAAATACATATGATAATATTGTATGGTAAAATGGACTGTCTAGGTGGCGTAGTACGACTGCCCATTATGAGGTCCAGGGTTCGATCCCCAGGTCAGGCAAAGTGTTACTTGGATTTTTCCATTAGGAATTATCTCAGTGTCAGCCTGGAGTCTAGAACTGGGACGGGTAGATGGCAATAGGTTTGCCTTCTACAATATGGGACCAATAACATTCTGGTGAAATGTGGGTGTGCCTACTATGGGATGAATATTTGGGACTGAGTCCTGGGTACACCTCTACCTACCCCTTCGGGAAAAAGTCGTGATTGTGTTATGTTATCTTACTATTATTATAAATCTCAAATATCAGAACAATTAGACATCATTACCGTGACACAATTTAAAATGTTACGTTTGTAACAGGTAAACAAAACGCTAGCGAATTCCAACTCGACTCCAGCGCCATCTAGATGGCACAAAAACAGCAGCGCTGTTTTTTTGTGTGTATGTTTGTTTCGTTTTATAGCTAAAACTACTGGACCCATTGAGCTTAAATTTGGTATATATATTATATAGCTTAAACTCTGGAATAATACATTATAATAATCCCATACTAATAATAGGGTACTTAAATAAATAATAATATCACAAATTGTTATAATATGGAAACGAATACTTCAAAAACAATGTGCTAAACGAGGATACCTGCATTAGTTTATAAAACTGTGTCGCAGACATCATTGCTCCTCTCCGGAACATCAGTATATATTAGAAATATTTGTTATTTTAAACACAGGAAACAGGAAGTAGTTCAACATTAATTAGCATGATATTTATGAGACGGCCTAAGAAGTAAGCCGCTCGGTTTCGAACGATCTGGACGTGTTTCGCGAAGGTAAGTCGACGATCATGGCTCACACCAAGATATTTGGTGTGGGAGGCCCGGGAGACAGGCTGGTTGTAAAGCTTGAGAGATAGCTTCTTCGAGTTAGGTTCAGTGGGATGAAAGTCATTACTGCATTTTTATTCGGGTTAACCGTGATGGCCCACTTCTTAAACCAATCGCCATAAGAACGAAGGGCTTTTTAACATCGGCCGATCAGATGGGCGCTGTACCACCTTCTGGTATAGAGAGCGGTATCTGCGGCGAAGAGGGTTTCTAGTTTCTACAAGTGGGGATCGGGGGATGTCGCTGATATACAGCGAGTAGAGAAGGGGACAGCGCGGAGCCTTGAGGGACTCCTGCTCCTATGGGGTGGGGATTTATAAAATTAATTTATAGGTGTTATTTATTAGTAACAAAGTGAGCGCATATGAATGAATGTCTGCCTCGGTGGCGTAGAGGGCGCATGCTCGACTGCCAATCAAGAGGTCATGGGTTCGATCCCCAGGTCAGGCAGTGTTAAATATTGGATTTTTCCGTTAGGAATTATTTCAATAACTGCCTGGAGTCTGGAACTGTGCCCGGTAGATGGCAATAGGCTCGCCCCCTATTACATGGGACCAATAACATACTGGCGAAATGTGGGTGTATCTACTATGGGACTGAGTCCTGGGTACACCTCTGCCTACCCCTTCGGGAAAAAAGGCGAGAACGTATGTTATGTTATGTCATGTTATGAATGAATGTATGTGTGTTGCGAGGGTGTGTGTGTGTCAGTGAACATGGTAGTGTTTTATTGGTTTAAAACTTGAGTGAGGGTTTTATTAGGTTTTCTGTAGCTTCGTATGATAGAGATAGAGTTGTAAGCCATTGTAGAACTTTTAGTTCACATTGTTTCAATGGGAGAGAGTAAGGGACTAATCACACTTAGCCAGCTCTATTGATTTTTTTTCTATAGAACACCACGACTTTGTATGAGATTCGTTCAGCTCCGTTCAGCAGACAAAAGCTGAACACTGCTGTATAAGTATAATTAGTCCCTAAATGCTTAACTCTCTATTTAATAGTAACGTGCCTAGTCTGTCTAATACATATCATATGAGGGGTTTTGCCAATATTCGCCATGCTTGGCATGCGGGTTGGCGAGAGCAGTTTGATGGATTTTACGCAGAGCACGCTGATTCTTAAACCTATTAGCCGGTTCTTACGGCAACCCAGGTAGAGAGGGTGAGGTACTATTCTGTTGCCGGTACCCCAGGGCAAGCACCCTGGTGTTAGGCGGCGGTAACAGCTCACCATTAGGCGGCCCGTCTGCTACCTATGACATTAAGAAAGCCCTCTTCCTTCGCTCCTTCAATCTTGAAGTCTTGTAGCCCTGCAAGACTCAGGAACAACAGGACGGACCACCGCATCTCTAAAATAATACGCTCGGTGACCGCATAAGTAAATGATCAACGTCATGCTACCAACGTCACGATTGACCTCGACACAATTTAACTGTTTTATTCAGTTTATGTTAAACCATTGTACGTGCGAATTGGTTATCAATAAAATAAATATTTAATATACAGGGTGTATGGTAATTCTCTATTACCTTTAAAGGGCTTATAGAGGAGCGTACATGGCCTTCTAGGAATTTGACATAATCCTATAATTTTTTTACCAAATCGATGTTTTGTATTCCCCTGTTCCCTCCGAATATTACAAACCCATTCTATAAATCTGATATTTTATGGTGAAGTAACCTATGTTGCTGTCATTGTAATTTTTCTTATAAACCCTTGGTTTTCTCATAGCGAACTTCCAAAAATCCCGGTTTTACTCGCGTGATTGGACGTTCACTATAACAAAAAAAATGTAGATAGTGTCAGTGTCACAATTGGCGGCCTTATTGCTCATAGCGATCTCTTCCAGACAACCAAGCAGAGAGAGGAAATATTTGAAAGAGTATATGAGATGTTATTAAAAATGCATGTGGAATCAATTTTTTTTGCAAAAGAAAGCTACTAAACTAATAAATTATGTCAATGCGCACAGCGTCATCTAGTTGCAAACTACAGCAAACTACATAGCAATCACATATTTTTTGAAAAATTTTACGGTGTTGGGTTTTCTTCCTTTATTTGTTTTATAACAGCCGTTTGATAGCCTCGTTGGCTCAGATGGTATTAACTCTGCTTTCTGTGCCGCAGGCCCCGGGGTCGATCCCCGGCCAAGTCAAACATTTGTTCTTTGTTTGGGTGAATGTCTGTTTGATCTGTGTCTGTGTGTCTGTCTGTAGCCTGTACGTACCTGTAAGTAAGTATCAGTCATCTGGTTACCATAGTACAGGCTTCTAGCCTAGTTTGGGACCAGATGACCGTGTGTGGAAGATGTCCCATATTATTATTATTTATATGTGATATTTTAAAGATTAAGTAAACCATGATAAGATCTTGCTTCTTGCCAAATATTATGATGCTAAGACAACGGGACAACGGACAACCATTATACCTATGAAACAGGGTAGATAATAAAATAAAAAGCTAGCAAACAAGAGTAAGTAATACCGCGACTCGCTTGCTCCTTATTACCTAGAAACAAGAACAAGCAGGAGGTCAGACCACCCCGCAGCCACCCGGCGACTGCTCTGAACATTGTTGCTAACCTAACAACGGGGCGGTGTAGACTTGCAACTTTGTGATACAGCTCTATCAATATATGGGTCTATGTCCTACAGTGGACTTACTAAGTTTGAGACAATCTTTTTATACGTAGAACAAGGTTACTTCTGTACAAATCGTTCTTTACAAGAGAGCGATTTCGAAGATTGACTTGAACATATTAAAATTTTGTTTATATGATTCTAGAGAATTATATTGATACTTTTCTTAAGGCAGAAGTGCATTATTACGCGTAATTTAATACATTAACTTTTGACACCATTGTAGCGGACAAAATTGCAGATTTGCATATTTGTAAGCACTACTGCCCCAGTAGCACAGTGAGCAGGGAAAACGAAGTCCCAGGGGGTTAGGACGAGACAGCAGATATGATTTGTTCGGGCGCGAAAGAGAGAAATAATGGGGAAAACTAGTTATGTTATCCCCGTGCCATGCTAGGCGGGCAGGAGCATTCCCCTCTCTCCAGTAGTTGCGTAGATTCATTACAGTTTATTTTTCATTGACGTGCATAATTTGTAATTGAAGTATTGAGTAATTGAATGAATATTTTTGAGTTGAGATGAGTTGACTTGTATTTTTGCGACTGCGTGAGTAAGTCGCAAGTCTGTCTATTTGCTAGCCAGCTGTCGCCATGCAGTCTACGTCAATTGACATTTGATCTTGCATCCAATGACTGCAACTTTTGAACTTCAGCATTACGTGCACCATCATTTTTTAACATTGGGGATTTTCTCGCGAAATTAGCTGGTGGAAAATTCCATCACCTTTGTTACATAAAATAAAATACAATAATAACATTTCCCGAAGTGGTAGGCAGAGTTGTACCCAGGACTCAATCCCAAAGTAGGTACACCCACATTTCGCCAGTATGTTATTGGTCCCATGTAATGGGGAGCGAATCGATTGCTATTTACTGGGCACAGTTTTAGACTCCAGCCGGTTACTGAGATAATTTCTAATGGAAAAATCGAATATTTAACACTTTGCCTGACCTGGAGATTGAACTCGGGACCGGCAGTAATTTTAACTCTGCTCTGGAACGCAACAATGACGGATATTATGAACAGTGAAAATGATTTATATTGCGCCCTCAAGGGTTAGTGTTAGCCCCGTTAGATATAGAAGAGGAGCATGGGGAAAACCCCCATGCTCCTCTTCTAGATCCTTTTCTATTTCTTATCCTTTTATAGATTCTTTCAGGTGGCGCCAAAGTCATACAGATTACAATAGATAGATAGATACACTTTATTGGTACACCACAAAACAATAAATCTTAAAAATTAAACAAGACAGTATTAAATGTTATATAGTGCAACAATTAGCGGTCTTATCGCTAAGAGCGATCTCTTCTAGTTTCCAATACCTAATAATTTGATTAAAAAAAATGGTCCAGAAAGCGCCTAGCATAAGGGTACATGGTTGGCTCACCGTCGACTTGTAAGAAGAAGGAGCCACACAGCCCCACACCACATGATTTTAAGTAAGTAAGTAATTTATCGCAAACGCTGGAAGAAAGGACGCCACTATTAAGTTACTGTCCCGGTTCGAAAAACATGTTATATCCGGGTTTGAGCAAAACTCCTAAGATAGGTAGATAAACACTTTATTGGTACACCACAAAAATAATCCTTAAAATTAAAAATACATCATAACAAAAAGTGTAACAATTGACGGTCTTATCGCTAAAAGCGATCTCTTCCAGACATCCGTGCTGACAAGGGGGCGTCAGGCGTCTATAAATTACGTGAGGTGATTTCGGTGATTTTTCGACCCCCCTCCTCACCCCTTCGTGAGATTTTTCTGATTGCTTAATGTTAGCGCTAGCGCTAATTCACCATAATTCGAAAAATAGGAAAAAATCAATAAACTCACGACAGTCTAGAATCACAGTGAGAAAATCTACTACTTCGTGGCGTTTGCATGATCAAGAAAAATACTACCATATTATTATAGAGAAATAACATACATTCACGCCTTTTTCCCCAAGGGGTAGGCAGAGGTGTATCCATAGGACTCAGTCCCATAGTAGATACACCCACATTTCGCCAGTATGTTATTGGTCCCATGTAATAGGGGGCGAGCCTATTGCCATCTACCGGGCACAGTTCCAGACTCCAGGCAGTTATTGAGTTAATCCTTAATGGAAAAATCCAAAATTTAACACTGCCTGACCTGGGGATCGAACCCGAGGTAGAGAAATATGTTTTACTATACCAATTTTCTAGCAATTCTGTAGTTTTTTTGAAAAAAATAAATACGTTAGATTTGCGAAGACCCTCCCTTTCTACGTGAGATTTGGTGAGACCCTGCTCGATCCCCTACCTCCGCTAAACGCCTCACGTAATTTATGGACAGCCCCTAACCTTCTGGATATATATTCCTTAAAACTATACATTTATTAATTTATTTAACCCAAATTTTCGTGGCTTTAAATATCCTGCAAGGTAACAGTAAACCACAGTCACCCTACAAATCATACTCTAGAACGAAACACAGTATACGTATCAGTCAGTATAACCCGTGGGCGGTCGCTTATTGGTCACATTGAACATATTGAATGCATTTCGATTTTTAACCCTTGACCTTCGTTTATTGGTGATGCAATGTTTTATTGAAACCGATTGGCAAGTGCAGTTTAATTTTTTTTATGCTTTCAATCAAATGTAAAAGACATTCACGTGTTTTACAATTAATGGTAAAATGTAGTGGTAGGCCTCTTTTGCAGGAGGCCGCCTGGGGAAGTACCACACCTTTGCCAGTTTCATCCGCCAAGCAGTAATGTGCAAACATTACTGTGTTCCGGTATGAAGGACAATGTTACCAGCGAAATTACTGAGCATGACTCAGGGTGACAGGCGCAGTGCAGTGCCGCGCAGAATTTTGAATTTTAAAACACTGGGTGGCACTGCGTCTGATATGGGCAATCATGATGCTTACCATCAGGCATCTGATTAGCTCGTCTTGTCACTCACTATCATAAAAAAAAAAAAATAACAATAACGTTTTCACTTCTCTTGCTTAAAATGTCCGTCATTGTTTCGTACCAGAGCGGGGCTAAAATTACTCTTCAACCTCTAGGGGATAAAGTAAATTTCTTTTTAATTTTCGCCTGTTACCAACGAGCTTATATTTTTTTGGTTTCGCACGTATAGGATATTAGTCAGAATGTTTTTATGAAATTTATAATTATCACCATCAAATAAAAAGAAAAAAAAAACGTAATTTACTTAAATACATGCATTAATCTGCATGCATTAATTGTGGAAATTCACATTTAGTGATTTTTTATCATCAATATTGCAAATTTCGCGAGCGAGATAGTAGTTTGGCTCCTATAGGCGCCTTAAAAAAAAAATATAGATATGTAATTGAATAGTTTATGGCGTTCTATGGAGGAGGCCTATATAACCCTGGAAAACCTACATTTAGCCATTCGGTCTGAGCACTAATTACCTAGGTCTTGAACGCGTGACACAAATTAATACCGCCACGTGTTTCAATTGGTCCCTAAGGACTAGATCTCTTAATTAGGGTACCTAGAACTTTAGATTAGTTATGCGCGTGTACCAGGTCGTTAACCCTTGACTAATCAATATCAATATATTTATTTATTAAGATCAACTATTGATAACAACATAAATATAATATACTACATAAATATTTTACAAATAATATAATTTTTACTACTAATAGTACGGACCAAATGTGATTGTTGACCTCAGGTACCTAAGGTCAACAATCACATTTGGTGATTGGTGTGAATCGTATCAGGCTTATTTCTAGGGAATAATTATAATAATATAATATGGGAGAACTTCCACACGGTCATCTGGTCCCTAACTAGGCTAGAAGCCTGTACTATGGTAACCAGATGACTGAACCCGGAACCCGGAGCCTGCGGCACAGAAAGCCGAGTTTCTACCATCTGTGCCAACCAGGCTGTCTAGGGTCTCTGAATAGGGGTTTGAGGGTTAACATAAAATTGATTATTTGTGTTTGTACTGTTAACGGTAGGTTATTTATTCCGTTTTCATCTCTCTGTCTCCATTATTTTTCACTCTCGCTCAAAAAGTAAGTCATTGTTGCGTACCAGAGGCTAAAATAATTTTTCAACCCTAGGGGATAAAGATAGATAGATAGATAAACACGTTATTGGTAAACAATAATACAAAAAATCTTAAAAATTAAACAAAACAGTAGGTATGTTAAATAGTGCAACAATTGGTGATCTTATCGCTAAGAGCGATCTCTTCCAGACAACCATGCAGGGAGAGGAGAAAGTAAATTTCTTTTTAATTTTTATCTATTACTAACGAGATTATATTTTTTTTGGGGCCGCACGTACTATAGGATATTAGCCAAAATGTTTTGATGAAATTATCGGCTTTGGTTTACTAAGACTACCTCATATACAATGGGACTCTTTAGTCCTCTTTAGTAGTTGTGTAATAATCTACTATTTTTCTTAGGAATCAGTGTACATTTCTATATTAATATCCTAAAAGAGATAACGGGGCTCTCAGAGGTCAAATTCAAAACCTATATAAAATCTACTTTATTAAAGAAGGCTTGATATAAAGTCAATCAGTAAATAGAGGACAAAGATGCCTGGAAACTTCTGCGTAGCCGCCTCGCGGCACCGACATATACAAACAAATGTAACCAAACCAAATATTGTAAAACTGTCAGTTGAAAAAATTAATCCCTACAAGTTTCTTGTGCGTTCTTCTTGTAGAGGTATCTTTCCGAACGCACGGTAGAATCTTTGGTAGCGTTTAAAAATATATTTTTAAGATTTATTTAAATCCACTTTTGTTGAGTTTGAGAATGACTGAATTTTCGTGCACGAACACTCTTTTATAAAAACATCTTATATGCATATAAGACAAGACAAATTCAAACATATAACACTCTGTCCTTTTCATTCGGAGGTTAAAATACAATCAGCTGGTTTAATAAACTCATCTATGTAGGTCGTTTGAATAGCAAAATGTGTTTGCAAGTCCCCACGTCATTGCATGTTTTATACATTTGTCACCTCTTTTACATTATATACTTTTAAGAGCGTACGCGGCCCTTTTCGAATTTATTTATTTAGATCATCCATGTGCATCTGTTATTATTGTTTGGCTACATTTTATATCTTAATTCTAAATATAATATTTATGGATGACGACAGCATGCATAAAACAAAATCATTGAACAACATAAATAATTAGTAGTCATAAAAAATATAATAATATCAGAAATGTTAGGAGGTAATTTTCAAAATTCCTCGAGGACTGCCTCGGTGGCGTAGAGGGCGCATGCTCGACTGCCAATCAAGAGGTCCCGGGTTCGATCCCCAGGTCAGGCAAAGTGTTAAATATTGGATTTTTCCATTAGGAATTATCTCAATAACTGCCTGGAGTCTGGAACTGTGCCCGGTAGATGGCAATAGGCTCGCCCCCTATTACATGGGACCAATAACATACTGGCGAAATGTGGGTGTATCTACTATGGGACTGAGTCCTGGGTACACCTCTGCCTACCCCTTCGGGAAAAAGGCGTGAATGTATGTTATGTTAATTTTCAAAATTTAAAATTTTGAACAATACAGATAATTAAATATTTTAATATTAACAAATCATAATTAAAATTTGAATTTGACACATTCCTATGAAAAAATTGTTGTATTCCCCTGTTTCCTCCGAATATTATTCATCCATTCTATAGATTGATATCCTGATATTTTTATAGAAAAATAAGTAAACCATGTCCCTGTGTTTTTACTCGTAGTTTCTCTTTTAAACTCTCGGTTTTTTATAGTTAACTTCGTAAAATCCCAGTTTTACTCGTTTGGACGTTCACTACTAAAAAATTAAGAGTTTATAAACAAAAATAAAATGATAGAGACATAGCTTACTTCATCTTCAAAATATCAGGATATAAATATTATATCAAATAGGTTTACTGTATTCGGAGGAAACAAGGGAAAACAAAACATCGATTTAGTAAATTTTCCATAGGATTGTGTCAAATCTAATGGTAAATCTGGAATCTCCATTTCTCTCTCTGAACCGTCGGAACTAAAATTAAATTAAATTTACATAAAATAAGTATGTAAATAACAAATCAAAACGATTTTGATAAAAATTTAAAACGATTTCTATTTATCATCTGTGCCGAAAGACAAACGCATTTATGGCTATACAGCCACGTGAACGCAATTTGTACTAAGCAAAGAGACTCACTTTGATATGCCAAAATTGATAATAAAAGAGATCCAATCAAAGAGTATTTAATAACTCCAGCACGCCGTTTTACAACATTGCTGGAGCGTTGCAATATTCCAAATTCAAAAAACGCTCCTAAATCCATACTGTGAAAAAACCTATATTGTGTCAAAATACCTAAATTTTGGTTTTTATCACATTTTAATCCAATGTAGGGTAACCGGTAGTATTGTTAGCACCCCCCCAATCATTGGCACTTTCAACTTTAAATCGTAATATTATAACACAACACGACTGCAGCCATTTCTAATATTTTTTCCTAAATAGTATTTTAAATTTAGCGTCTGACAAAACCAAATTGTAAGTGACATTGACAGTTAAATTGGCGGGATTTATTTTTTTCATAAATTTGCGCGCCATTGCTGCTGATGATATGAAAAAAGTTTGAGAAGTAGAAAAGAAAACTGCGTTAAAATAATTAAATTTATGCAAGTTTTGTTTAATGTTTGTAATTTTAACGTAAGAGAAGGTGCATAATTTGGGATATTTGTGTAAGATTTGCAATTCAATGATTACTTTGCCAGTTTTTGATATGCCAATAATTGCACTATGAACTCTATGACGGTGTAGTCATTGGCACCAATGCCAATCATTGTACTTTTTAAATGTTTTTTAAATTGCGACTTATTTTGTGTTGAAATTCATTTACATTGTAATGGAATTTATATCGCACGGATTTAACATATATTATCGATCAAATCCAATCATTGGCAGTGCCAATGATTATACCGTGGCATGTGCCAATGATTGTACCTTGGCATAATATTGGCCATTTTTGTGTATTTCTTTCGTTGGAATAGGATTAACAGATAACCAATGTAAAGTATTTTAGGTAAAAAATACCGCAAATGCATACGTAAATAATAAATTAATAATTATCTGGGTGGCATGCCTACCTATTTCTGATTAATGTAGGGTTCAATACCGATCTGATCCGACTAAGGATCGAAGAACCCACATCCTACTTTATATTTAATTGCCATACCTTTGTTTGCGTACATATCAAAATTTTATTTTTGCTTAGCTCAAAGGCAGACACGGCAGCAATTGCAGACAACCTAGGTAACAAACATAACATAAAACATACATTCACGCCTTTTTCCCGAAGGGATAGGCAGAGGTGTACCCAGGACTCAGTCCCATAGTAGATACACCCACATTTCGCCAGTATGTTATTGGTCCCATGTAATAGGGGGCGAGCCTATTGCCATATACCGGGCACAGTTCCAGACTCCAGGCAGCTATTGAGATAATTCCTAATGGAAAAATCCAATATTTAACACTATGCCTGACCTGGGGATCGAACCCGGGACCTCTTGATTGGCAGTCAAGCATGCGCCCACTACGCCACCGAGGCAGTCGCGAGGCTAGGTATTAGATATTAATTGACACTTCATACCCTTTACCATACCCCATACCCATACCACTTTTTGCTTTGAGGTATGGAACCTTATAGGTAATAAAATGAAAAGAAGCCAGGATTTAAGGTGATTTTTAAAAGGGTCGGTCGAAGCTAAGCGAAGCCTTACGGTCAAATTTTAATTATACCGTTCGAAAACGGTTGACCCCATACAATGAAATAGGTCGTGGTCAGTTTATCAACTGCAAGCTTACCGTAAAAAAAGCTTTTGTTTTGGATACGGATTAGTACATTATTACGTCTGGGTAGTGTTTCCTATTACACTTCTACCTCTACCCATTATTCACCTATCTACCAAGTTAAAAAAATATTTTTTGACTAGATGATTGTATTGAAATCTGCAATGAAGTGTTTATTTTTATTTCGTGAATTAACTCAGTGTTTTTCTAGTCAATGCCTTTCATTTAATACCCGTATTTTGGGGACTTTGAAATACGTAAGTAATCCGCCATTTTGTGGCGGCCGCCATCTTGAATATGTAATGATACCAAATATATTCAATTGTATTCTAATTAGAACTAAATATGTGTACTTAATATCAGATAAATAAGTCAACAGTAAAAAGAGGTAAAATTGAATTATTGAGAAACAAACAAAAAAGCCACAACAAACAGATCAAGTTTATTAAAACCGTTTAAAATTTTAATTATGATGTTTTAGTTACTATTGAAATCGGTCACGTAAGTTGTTTTTTTGAAATTCCCGGTAGTTTCGGAGAACGCCCTAAATACCCATTTAAAAAAATCATCCTGAATACCATAATAATTGACAAATTCTTAAATCTGCAGACATAAATCCAATCAGAGACGAGGAAATAATCAGAATAAAGCAAAAAAAAATTTTTTTTAGTGCCAATGATTGTACTTTTTTTGAGTGCCAATGATTGTACTTGAGTGCCAATGATTGTACTTTTTGACCACTGCTGCTAAAAATGTCGATTTTGAATACATATTAATAATATTCGAACTGGAATTATTTATTTAATTTATCACCAATAATCAACAAATCAAATGACATGAGTGTATTTAACACTAATAACGCATTATTGAAAATATTCCATATTGAATGACATCTGTCACGATTAGGTGCCAATGATTGTATAGGTTACCCTACTTCTATTTTGGATTGAAGTATAATTAGAAACCTAAATAAAATTAGTGTCATATTCCGAATGACGTCATTAAATGTTGGAAATATGCTCTGATTTCAAATTAAATTAAATTAAATTAAATATTCGTTTATTTCAGGCTCACATGACCCATAACACATCACAAAATTACAGATTTTTAATAATTAAATAAATAATTAAGACTATATAACATAAAATTGATTAAAATGTCATAAAAATAAAAATAAATGCCTACAAAAAAAATAAAAGAAATTACATTACAATTAAAACAAGATAAAATGTCATTAAAATAAATAATTAGATAACATGTCATTAAAATTTAGCACATTAAAATTTAAATAAAACTTACACAAACATGACGCTTGACTGCCCGTAACATAAATGGACAATCAAAACGTCCAGCTATAACGCGCAGAATGCTGTTGGTGCTGGTCCGAACACGGAATCGTCGCCACGAAATGATGAATGACGAAATGATCGTGACCTCTTTAATTATTATTATAGTAATTATTATTACATTGAATCTAATTCCCAACGTAGAGGGAGGCCTAAGATTAGCAATGGATATTACTATCTGATGATGATGATGATAATGATGATGATAGCAATTTTCGTATAAGCCTACCTATGACGTCATCAAATAAAAAATTTAAACACGGTTACCTTTTTTGCGGGTAACGAAAGCAAAAAGATGATCAAGTCTTACCTTTTTATTTTGAGTGTTAAATTACCGAAGAAAAACAAAACGGGTCAAGATCAAGGTGACTATTAGGTTTAACATCCGGCTTTGCTCCTGTACAAGGTTTTAAAGTGTCATAAAAGTTTATCCCGACGTTTCACAGGTGAAATTGTGTACGTTAAAAATACGGCTTAGTCTAAAAATCCTCACCGACAATGCCCTTAGTGGAAACGGCTATGCACGTCCTCTGTGAATGCGGGCCACTCATGTTCAATAGAAGTATCCACCTGGGACGAGGAATAATTCGCCCAGATGAGGTACAACACATCACTCCTCGAAAAATCTGGAAATTCCTAGATTCAGCGGGCTTAGGCAGTGAATTATAATCTATACGGACTGCCACAATAGATCAGCAATGGTCGAAGCGGCCACAGGTCCATATATATGGATGATATAAATAAATAAATAATAATGCCCTTAGTGGGATTTTTTAAAATAAATCTCTCTACCATCATCATCTCATCTAACTACCCATACTTCAGGCAAATAAATATATTTCATTTCATTTCATTTCACCCGACGGAAAATTTTGTGTGGGGATTTTTTTTACCGAAAAGTAATTTAAACTCTCCGTTTCCATCCCCAGGTTGTCTGTAAGAAATTGCTTAACGCGATAAGACCGCCGGTTGTTTACCGTATTACCTGTAAATTGTTCTGTAACATTGTTTTTTATTTTATTCTGGTATGCAATAAAGTATTAATTCTATTCTAAAATCCTTTTTTGTATGGAAAATCGTAAACCAAGAATATTTGTATTAATTGCCTCACACTTTACATAGTAAATAGCGCGCGTTTATAGATTCAGGTGGCTATTATCTTTAAAAAATTTAACATCAAATTGTTTATTATTCCTATGCATCAAAATATTAATATACCTTAAGTTATTGTTATAAAATCTACGTTTTTACAAATACTTAAAATCAAATATATTTAAAACAGATTTTTTTTTCTTGTAATGTATGTGCGTATATAAATAAATAAAAAAATAAAAAGTAAAATGCGTTTATTTTAGGCAACTTAGACCCATAAAATGTCACAATTATATAATATTGATATATAATAAAATTAAATAAAAAATTACAATTTATCAAAAGTATTACAAAGAATAAAAATAAAAAAAGCCTATGACTTTAAAAAAAAAATTTTTTTCTTCTACTTATGTTTACACATATGACTAAAATAAATAAAATAAAAAGAGTCTGACAAACAGGCAAACCAAATTTTTATGTGAATAATATGTCGATACAGCTGGGAAGAGCTTACGTCATAATACATTTCTCGCGTTTTTTTGTGGCGCGTCCGAATTGCGCAGCTTGAAGAAATGCTATCGCTGTCCTTTTTTGCGTTTCAAGGTTCTTAATTATTTTGGTTCCGTATATTTTTGTTGATATTTTACGAATGTTTTTGGTATGACTACCTTTTATCATCATCATCATCATCATCTCAGCCGTTGGTAATCCACTACTGAACATAGGCCTCCTCCATAAAGGGGGGGTTTGCCAATACTCGACACGCTTGGCAGGCGGGTTATCGAGCGCAGTTCGATGTTGTTTTTGCAGAGGACGCTGCTGTCCGTTCTCTGGATCCCCTTAGCCGGCTCTTACGGCAACCACGGGTAGAGAGGGTGGAGGACTATTCTAAAGACGGTAACTCCACGGCTACGGCACGGTTCCATGGATAATTTTATTGAGTTGGCCTGTCCCAGTGACTTTTACGATGACTACCTTTTATAGAGAAAAATAATTGCTTCTACGTTTATTGGAGAATAACACATTTTCATAACGCTTCATTAGTTTTTTTTAACAGGGCTGCGCGCCTTTATTGAAAAAGGCTAAACAATAGAGCTATCTACTAAGGCTGGGTTTTTTGATCACTGGATAAGTCGACCAATGGTTACATTTTTTGACAAATAGTTAAAATTCGACAAAATTCGTTTTTTCATCCGTGGTTAACCTGGTGATCGTTAGTTACGGTTAAGTTAACCATTTGTCAAACTAACAATAGTTAAATTTTTAACCTATGGTTAAATCGTGTGGAAAAAAATAGTTAACCAGGGATGAAAAAACGATCAAAAAACCCAGCCTTAGTATCTACCCTAACCACAGAATACAAATAAGGCCCTAACTAAATACACCATACCATAGAACACTTCGAAAATTCACAGGCCGACATGTCAGCCTATAGAAAATCTAGGTGCTCTAAACCACTGTCAGATGACAGCATTAGTTAAGTTAGGTATTTTAATTTATAAATAACACTAGGTGCAAACAGATTCAGATTTTAAGGTAATATTTTTTTAATGTATATGTGAGATATTATTTATTTTTAGTTACGACTTAAAAAGAAAAATATATATTTTTTTAAGTCGAAACAAGGCTTTTAAGTACCTACTTAATAATATTTTTTTAAAGTGACAAAACCACGTGTAATTTTCATACAATTAGAAAATATGTTCAGTCTGATATGAGAAGAAAAATTTTTCTCACGGGAGGCCTCTACTGCAGCTCAAGTAGTAGAGTACCCACCGAGGTTCGAATCCCGCCCGTGGGTGAAATTATTCTTCTCATTTCAGATTGTATATTAAGCGATTTGACCGCTTAGTCTATAAAAATATAAAATATTATAAAAAATAAATTGTAAATAGTCTACATTGTGTTCTTCCACTAGGAATTATCTCAATAACTGCCTGGAGTCTGGAACTGTGCCCGGTAGATGGCAATAGGCTCGCCCCCTATTACATAGGACCAAAAATGTGGGTGTATCTACTATGGGACTGAGTCCTGAGTACACCCCTTCAGAAAAAAGCGTGATTTTATCACATAAAACAACATAACAAACATATATTTATGTGTTAATATATAAACTAAAATAACATAAAATTGTCATCTTACATTTTTGACGAAATATAAAAATAATAAATTTTATTAGTAGATATCTATAACAAATCAACAAACTTATTCAAAGAAATATTAAAATAAACACACAAAACACTATTTACAAGTCACTACCCACGCTATTTACATTTTATATACAAAACCTACTCATTAACTTAAATCTATGAAACCCTTGGAGGAAGGGTAGGTGGCCAGAATGCTGGCGGCATTGCCCCGTTGGATGGAGATGCTTATCCTCTGGGCAAAATACAGGCCAGCATTCTGGTCACGTTTAGCTAGCTCCTTGTATAGTTTTTATATAACAATAAATTAAAATATGTGACCATTTAATAAGAACTGTCCAACGATCTCTAATCCAACTAAATACTTTCCTCGTCTGTCCTTCAATCGACACACCTGCTTAATTTTTTGCTCGGTTTTTGCTTCCCTCTTCGTGTCTTGTGCTTTTTTTCGTCCGTGACTCAGTTCGTGTGATTTCTTGGTTACATAATCGGATATAACAAGACAAATGATTTGAGGATAATTGGTTTCGGTAATGTCTTCGTACAAACTTTGATATTTACTTCGATTGAAATACTGACTGCCTCGGTGGCATAGTGGGCGCATGCTCGACTGCCAATCAAGAGGTCCCTTTTTGAGAGGGTTTGATCCCCAGGTCAGGCAAAGTGTTAAATATTGAAATTTTCCATTATGAATTATCTCAATAACTGCCTGGAGTCTGAAACTGTGCCCGGTAGATGGCAATAGGCTCGCCCCCTATTACATGGGACCAATAACATACTGGCGAAATGTGGGTGTATCTACTATGGGACTGAGTCCTGGGTACACCTCTGCCTACCCCTTCGGGAAAAAGGCGTGAATGTATGTTTTGAAATATGTTTATTTCAAAATATCCTACTAATATTGTAAATGCGAAAGTTTGTGAGGATGGACTCTTTCACGCCAAAACTACTGAACCGGTTAGGCTGAAATTTGGTATGTAGGTAGCTTAGACTCTGGAATAACACATGCGGTACTTTTTTCCGATATTTCCACGGGAACGATGACTTCTGTAGTGGTAGGCCTCTTTTGCAGGGGACCGCCTGGAGAAGTACCACACCTTTGCCAGTTATTCATCCGCCAAGCAGCAATTTGCAAACATTACTGTGTTCCGGTATGAAGGGCAATGTTACCAGCGAAATTACTGGGCATTACGAGTTTCAACAACTAATATCTCAGGGTGACAGGCGCAGTGCAGTGCTGCGCAGAATTGAGAATTTTAAAACACTGGATGGCACTGTGTCTGATATGGGCAATCATGATGCTTACCATCAGGCACCTGATTTGATCGACTTGTCATTAACTATCATAAAAAAAAGACAACGCGGGTGAAACCGCGGGGCACAGCTAGTGTATATATAAAAAAAGTTTGTTACATTAAATTTGAGTATATAGAAAAAAGCCCTTTTTTAATTAAGTTTAAAACTTTAATAAGAAATGATGTATCGTTCGATTCAAACATCACTTCAAAAATATGTTTTTAATTAATAGAAAGTCTGAGCCAAAACTATAGATTTCCATCAGAATCAATCTGGTTGTAAGCGGCTTGCATCCATTGTGTTCCTTCTGTCTTGTTAGATCGTCTGTCCACTATCTGAGAGTCCGTGGTCTTTATTCTCCAACTCTACAGTCCCATCGGCGATCAGTTCTACGTGCTATGTGCCGCCCATTGCCACTTCAACTTGCTAATTCGCTGGTATATCTTAACGTAGCGATTCAGATGCCTGTAAGAAGGAACAGTAGTGAAAACACAATATAAATATCGGAAGAAAATTTTCAGTCACGAGCGGGATTTGACCCCGCACCTTTCGCACCAATCCGCGTGGTGGGTACTCTAACAATTGAGCGAGAGGCGGACCGCTTATAACCGAACTGCATGGAAATCTATGGGGGAGGCCTATGTTCAGCAGTGGACGTCCTATGGCTGAGATGATCATGATGATGATACGTCTATTGAAATATAATTATTTTATGAATAAACGTTTTAGTTTGTATAATATAAGTAAATTCTGAAGAAATTGCATATCGTATAATGACTGGTTCCCAACATATGACCGCTAACGTGTAAATAATTTGCATTTTATAGAGGCAATATTTTTTTATCATCTGGTCTCGTTTTATTACGAAACACCCAATCCTGTTACTATGTGCTCCTCCTCTACGAATTATGGTGTATTTACACTGGCAGGGGCAGCCGTCAGTGAAACGGTGAGCAACCGCGCGTTGTGGCGTTCAAAGATTTTTTATTGGTATTCAGTTGGCATTCTCTTAAAGGGTAACTTTATTAAAAAAAGATATATCTTCCTTAACTAAATTCTTATTCTTACTAAAGGCCTATTCAGACCTAAGCGTTATTCGCTACCATTCTGGGAAGCGGGAAATACTGCGCGGGTTTCGTGGAGTTTCGAATGGTATTGCTATGCAGTTCCGCGGTTAGAGCGAAATTGGATGTACATCTATCCAGAGCGATGGCGAATAACGTTTAGGTCTGAATTAATAGGATAAATTTGAAAGTTTGTGCGGATGGATGGATGTTTGTTACACGCTTAAACTACAGAACCAATTGAGTTGAAATTCGGTATGTAGATAGCTTAGACCCTAGTAGAATATCACTCGAGGTACATTTTATCCAGATATTCCCACGGGAACGATGACTTCATCATCATCATCAGCCGGAAGACGTCCACTGATGAACATAGGCCTCCCATATAGAAAGCCATAAACTATTCATATAGTGGGATTTGCCGTAATCACCACGCTTGGCAGGCGGCTTGGTGATCGCAGTAGTTGAAATACCTTGTGCCGGAGAGCGCTGCTGCCAACTCTTCGAATATTTGCCTATGCCGAGTCTCACGGCTCCCACGGGATGAGACAGGGGTGGCTCTATTATAAGTATAGCCGGGAACCACACGTCTAAAACGATGACTACGCGGGTGAAACTGCGGGGTACTGCTAGTACACTAATATAAAGCTGCGACTAGACTACAGGCTGTCATAGACATAATTTCTAATGAAAAAATCAAATATTTAATACTTGGATCGAATGGAGATCGAACCCGATAGGCCACCGGGCGTCGAGATCAAAACGCTAGTTTGAAATCCCCTTAGCGTAATAACAGATTGATTCAAATTACAAAGGTATAATTATACTGAAACAAGCATAATCTGATTTACGATCTGTAGTTATAGATTAACTCGGTTAATTGGTAACATTTGAGATTATAGGGAAGGGAACTTATTATGGGTACTTTTATCTAACATAATATTATCATAGTCATAATATTTTACGATTATTGGAAGAATGTTTTTTTCGTTAAATATTTACAACATTAATTAAGTAACTATAAAGTCTAAATATTATTATTATGTCGCTCGAAAACACGGGATATACCCGGTCTTTTGATAGGCGTGCACGAAGACCATTTTTTTTTAAGTCCAACGTGCAGAGGCCCCTTTGAGCTTTTAATCTAAAGGTAATGTATAGCACCTATCGGGGTCTATCTCTGAAACCATCTACAGTTTTTTTTTAAGATGAGCTCAAAGACAGCCTCCGTTAGGTACAAGGACTATTGTGAATGGATGGAAACTACTTGATTTGTCTATAGGTGTGATTTCTAGATGGATGGTAACCGGCCTATTGCTATTATTATTATTTATTATTAAGCGGAGGATATTTACATTTTAGAGGTATTGTATATTATGTAAGTTTGGGCGTGTGGTTCCCGGCTAATATACTTATATAATAGGGCCACCTCTTTCTCATCTGGTGGGAGCCGTGAGACCCGGCACATATTCTGAGAGTGGACAGCAGCGCTTTCCGGCACCATGTATTTCAACTTCTGCGATCGCCAAGCCGCACAACAAGCGTGGTGATTACGAAAAAATCCCCCTATATATGTTTATCTTAATTATTTTGCTTGTAATTTGTTTATAGTCATATTATTATGTAATTTCAAATACAATACTGATTGTTAATGAATTGAATAAATGAAAAATGAAAAATTGCGGGCAAAGCCGTAGTAATAAACATTTGAAGTGTTAAACTCAAACTCAAACTCAAAAAGATTTATTCAAAAAAGTTACAATCTGACACTTTTGCACGTCAATGAGGATAAACAGCAATGATTATGCGTTCGGAAAGATACCTCTACAAGAAGAACGCACAATAAACTTGTGGGGCTTAATTTTTTCAACTGATAGTTTCACAATATTTGGTTTGGTTTGGTACATTCGTTTGCCGTGGGGTCACCGGCTTTAGAATAGTACCTCACCCTCTCTACCCGTGGTTGCCGTAAGAGCCGGCTAAGGGTTATGAGATCCAAAGGACGGGCAGCAGCGTCTTCTGTGTGTATCAACTATGTATCAAACTGCGCTCGCCAAGCCGCCTGCCAAGCGTGACGAGTATTGGCAACAACCCCCCTGATGGGGGAGGCCTATGTTCAGCAGTGGACTACCAACGGCTGGATGATGATGATGATTCGTTTGCTTCGAAGGTGCCGCGTGATGACCATATAGAAGTACTTTCACAGTATTTGCTGAAGTATCTTGTCCAAAAAACGGTTTATTCAAACGGTTGGATCATAGTGGGAGCGTATCGGAATAACAAATTTTTCAATGTGGGTGCGTCCCGGTCGGGACGGGACCATAACGGCCGGACCCAAGTTTCCAGGCATCTTTGTCCTCTATGTACTGACTGACTTTATAATAAGCCTTTTTTTCGTAAAGTTGATTTTAGTTAGGTTTTCAATTTACCCTCTGAGAGCCGCGTTACCTCCTTTGGGATTTTATTATAGAAACGTACACCATTTCCTAAGAATGACTTTTTATTTGTTTTAAATAATCTAAAGCTAGGTACAGCTATTTTGTCTTTATTCCTAGTATTAAAATTATGGAGGTCAACTATTTAATTTGTATTTATGTAAATTTTTACGCACATACATGATGTTCTCATAGATGTATAAGGATGGTGGACGCATCTCATAGATGTTAAACCGCTAAGCACAGCTGGGCTTGTTTATATTTATGTTAGCTTTGCTGCAGTTTTTTCAAAATGTGTGTAGGTATTACGTAGGTATTGTGTGTAGGTACCTATATAATACCATATTACAGCCCTATAGGTTTCGATAAGGTACCACTCATTGACCTAGGACCATTGTAGCTCGTTAGCTCGTTTTAGCGTGATTAGGTTATAAGACTCAATCTTCGCCTTCTTTTCGAGTCAAAATGGCTAGTTTACAACTTGTAATATTTTGGTCCAGTATTTTGCCAGGTCTACGGCGTTTTGGTTTGCTTCGAGAAGGTCCGTCATTGTAGCTATCGTGGGGCAGTCAGGACACTGCAAGGTGAGCCATTGAATGGACAGCCCCACAATCACACTTGTCGTCGCTTGAGAAACCCCACCTAACCCGGTTCTCTTGGCATCTTCCGACACCAGCTCGAAGTCTGTTTAAGGATTTCCAAACTGGCCAGGGAAGATTGCCACCCGGTGGAAGTTTCTCTGCAGGTGATATTTATATAAGACTCAATATATACAAAGTATGATGATAATATATTGTTATATACTAGCTGTGCCCCGCGGTTTCACCCGCGTAGACAACGTTACATGGGTATATCGAGAAAAAGTGCCGTTTGTGTATTAACACATAGGTCTACACTATGTACATACCAAATTTCAACCCAATCGGTTCAGTAGTTTTGGCGTGAAAGAGTAACAAACATCCATCCATCCATCCATCCTCACAAACTTTTGGATTTATAATATTAGTACGAAGTAGGATATAATAAATGGAAAGTGGAATTTTCATCAGAAAGTATTATGATTTCTATTTAAAAGAAAAATGGGAACTGCCAACACTAGCTCCAAAACCAAAATTGAATTAACCACCAAATAAATCAGGTAAAAACAGATAATTGTATTCTCGACTATAATAGAGAAATAAATTACATTACGAGATATTTAACTCAACCAAAATTAAACCTCACCAACATAACTGAAGGTTCACTTTCGCGCAGAGTAAAACGCTCGTAAATTACTCAGTTGTGATTTTTATTATTTTAATGACAGCCCGTCAAATTTTCGATGATTTAAGATGTCGGTTTTTGTTTAAAAAAAACTCTCGCACACCTGTGGTTTAACTGGCAGAGAAGCTCAAAGTTTTTAAAAAAATATTTCGTTGCCCGATTTCTGTAATTTGTATACTTATTGTGACATTTCTTGCTGAGTACACGATTTTTAACAGGAATGAGGACATCTTATTAGCAATTTGACACAATCCTATGGAAAAAATAATAAATCGATGTTTTGTATTCCATTGTTTCCTCCGAATACAATAAAACTATTTGATATATTTATCTCCTAATATTATAAAGTTGAAGTTAAGTATGTCTCTATCATTTTATTTTTGTTCATAAACTCATACATTTTTTGTAGTGAACGTCCAATCACGCGAGTACAACTGGGATTTTTGGAAGTTTACTATGAAAAAACCAAGGGTTTATAAGAAAAAATTAAATGACAGAGACATAGGTTACTTCACTATAAAAATATCAGGATATAAATTTATAGAATGGGTTTATGATATTCGGAGGAAATAGAAGAATACAAACCATCGATTTGATAAATTTTTCATAGGATTGTGTCAAATACCTTTATGGCCGCGTACGCTCTTTAAAATGGGAATTTCATATCAATAAAATATATTATATAATATTTCATAATATATTAAATATATATTTAAATTTCATGTATGATATGGATGTAATGTCTAAAAATAAAACAGTTCTTTATTAATTTATGAATCCAAAAGTTTACATGTTCGTAACCTATTCACTCCTAAGCCACACTACTAAGCACTACTAAGCCAATTGAGATGTGGATACATACTACAAAGTCTGAAAGGACCAAATTTAATGGACCGCGGGCCGTTCGACCGTTAACAAAAATCGACCACGTTCCAAACGACCGGTAATAAAATCTGATCAAAAATATTTAATTGGTAGGTACAGTCACATACAGAATTTATTAACACTTAGCAATATTATTTATTTATTTGTTATTTATTTGTTAAGTAAGAATTGTTAACTAAACAATTCTTAGTACCTACGTAAGTAGTTTAATAGGCCAGTAGATGTAGGTACTTGTTTGTAGCACATGAGTACAGGAATTCGAAGGTATTCGACCAGTGTGTGTCACCAGTGATGACTTACGGATCTGAAACGTCGTCTCTGACTGTGGGCCTTATCAGCAGGCTCAAAATAGCGCAACAAACTATGGAGAGGGTTATACTCGGGATTTGTCTGCGAGATCGAATCAGAAACGAGGAGATCCATAGACGCACGAAAGTTACCGACATAGCGCAGATGATTAGCAAGTTGAAGTGGCAATGGGCGGCAAATAGCACGTAGAACTAAAGGCCGATGGGGTTGTCAAGTTGGAGAATGGAGACCACGGACCGGCAAGTGGAACGCAGGACGTCCACTCACAAGGTGGATAGATGATCTGGTAAAGACAGTGGGATCACACTGGATGCAGGCCGCTTACAACCGGACTAGATGGAAATCCATGGGAAGGCCTATGTTCAGCTGTGGACGTCCTATGGCTGAGATGATGATAATAGGATAAGTACCTAATTTTCTGCAAGCGAAACTACTTAGTTAAGGACAAATATACCAGAAATGCTGATCACGATGATCTGACATTCTTCTCAAATAGCTACTCCTAATACTTAAGGCACTGTCTAAAGCAAATTCGCCCTCTCGCTCACACGTACCCACATTTTTCAAACTCAAACTCAAACTCAAACAGATTTATTCAAATAGGTCATAATCTGACACTTTTGCACGTCAATGAAGATAAACAGTACTGAGTCTAACCGTGCGTTCGGAAAGATACCTCTACAAGAAGAACGCACAAGAAACTTGTAGGGCTTAATTTTTTCAACAGATAGTTTCACAATATTTGATTTGGTTACATTCGTTTTCTTTGAAGGTGCCGCGAAGCGGCTGTGCCGAAGTTTCCAGGCATCTTTGTCCTCTATGTACTGGTTGACTTTATATAATAAGTATAAGTATAATTTATATAATAAGTATATAAAAAAAAAAAAACGTGAAATAAAGACAACTAGGTTCTAGAAAAAAACAATACAAAGATTCAGTAAAAAATCTAATTTAATTCAAACGAGTTTTCATGTATAAAAACCAGCACAAAGAAAAAAATCTTAGAAAAATAAAAAGGCACCGAAAACTTGTTTGGATTAAATTGGATTTTCACTAAATCTTTGTTTTTTACTATATTTCTGTATTGTTATTTTCTAGTTCCTAGTTGTCTTTGTTTTACGTAATTACATGTAGTATTTTTATATCTTCAAAAATGTGGGTACGTGTGAGCGAGAGGGCGAATTAGCTTTGGACAGCGCCTTAAGTTAAAACAACCATAAGATGACCTGGACCTTGATGACGTCATAACCTTGACCTTGAACCTTGAAGGGTTCAGCCTTAACTGGATAATTGGCGGAATTTCTAATTGAGGAATAGAACGACTTGGGAATAGGGAAAAGGTACTTAGTTACTTTGTTATTGGTCTCTGTAGGAACAGTTCAATACAAAAAAAAGTTTAAATAAATTGCAACATAACATAAAATACAATCACTCCTTTTTCCCGAAGGGGTAGGCAGGTGTACCCAGGACTCAGTCCCATAGTGGGCATGTAATAGGGGGCGAGCCTATTGCCATCTACCGGGCACAGTTTCAGACTCCAGGTAGTTATTGAGATAAATCCTAATGGAAAAATCTAATATTTAACACTGCCTGACCTGGGCATCGAACCCGTGACTTCACGGTCGGCAGACGAGAGATTTGTTTTACACTATTATTCAATGATAATAATTATATGCATTTTAGAGTTCCGTACCTCAAAAGGAAAAGAGGAACCCTAATAGGATCACTTAGTTGTCCGTCTGTCTGTCTATCCGTCTGTCAAGACGCATAACAATGCGTGGAAGTATCAAGTTAAAATTTGATATCAACTACTCAGATCTGCGGTCCCTTGTGGCTGTAAAAAAATCATACTTCTATGTTAACGCAATCAAAAGTTATACCCATTTTACTGCATATTTCCATAGTTTGAGCAAGGAGCAAATAGATGGCGCTGCATGTTCTTGGTATCTAGGTATGGAACCCTACACTATGCATACATACGTATGCCTTAACAATTTATTTTTGGTATTTAAACTTTTTTATATCTAATTATAAACCTAATTAATTTGTTGTTAATTTAGATTAGATATCTTTTCTTTAATTCCACGATACAAGAAAATTATAATAAGCAAAAATTAGACAATAGAAACACTGTAAAAATTAGCGGTCTAATCACTCAGGTTTAATGCCTGAGCGATAAGACCGCCAATTTTGAAACTAACTTTGAAATCGACGTTGGCATCATAATAAAATTATTCTAGTTACTCTGTACCTACCTATAAGCATTTTTTTTATATTCATCTTTTTTATAATCATTAAGAGGTGGCTATATTACCAGGAAATCATCAAGTAGGTATAATTAATCGCACATGTTACCAGTAAAAAATATTACATCACAAGAAAATAAAAAAAATTGACAGCCTCTGGCAAGTGTGACTCACGCGCAGCACCAGTCGTATAAAAGAAATGTACTGTCCTAAACATACCTACAGTATTAACGGGTCACCTCACGAATAGGTACAGATCATAAATAACATCGGAAAAGTACTAAAAAGCAGTTCAAACTACGGTAGTTTACGAGGGAATTTGTAAATTTTAAACGACGATTCGTAATCTTAATTTGTTAATGTTTTCGGATAAAAAAGTGACACTTCAAAACAAAATCGTATGATTAAATCTTTAAATCAGCAGTGGTTCTTATGAAAGTGCAATGGACTTAAATGAATAAACTTCAAAACTGAGTGACTCTCAAAAAGTGAATGAATCAAGTTAATGAATACAAATAACACAGTGACATTAATTTTGTTAACAGTGACGGAAAACGTGCCAAGTTTTTGTGTGAGTTAATTATTTTTAAAATACTTACTAACTACAACAAAGAACTCCACTGCTTCAGTGGCGGAGTGGCTCGACTGCCGATTATGAGGTCCCGGGTTCGAACCCAGGTCAGGCAAAGTTTTAAATAATGGATTTTTTCAGAAATTATTTCAATAACTGCCTGGAGTTTGGAACTGTGTCCGGTAGATGGCATAAGTCTCGCCCCCTATTACATGGGACCAATAACATACTGGCGAAATGTGGGTGTACATACCATGGGACTGAGTCCTTGATACACCTCAGCCTACCCCTTCGGGAAAAAGGCGTGATAGATAGATAGATTAACACTTTATTGTACACCTTACAGCGAACATAATATTATGTTAATAAAGTAGGTGCAGTTAGTCTTAGGCTAGTACAAGTGGCGGTCTTATCGTTTAGTGATATATTATGTTACAACAAAGTCAATATTTTGTTGAAGTTTGTTGTAATTAGTATTTATGATCTATTGACGTGGTTAACTTTCAGCCCAATTTCTTTAGCGGTTTTATTGAGAAGATGTAACACAATATTATATTTTTCACTGGTACAAAATACCTATATTCGAAAGTAACTCTGTATTTAACGCTTTCACATCTTAACCGCTGGACCAATTTAGATCAAATTTGGTAAAGAGATGTACCTATGTGATCTTGGAGTAGAATGTAATATTTACTTTAGACCTCTATACGTATTCTAATGGGAACTCACTAGCATCCGAAAGCACAGTAGCGTGAATTGAATTAAGTAAATTAAAAAACTACTTTAGATTATATAAAAATGTCTTTTAATTTTTTCAAAAAGTGCTGAATCAATTTCGATTCAATTCATATCATGTTTCCTGTCCAGGCCAAAATGGGAAGGCAACCATTGCGTCCAATTATTATTTGGCGTTTTTAATCACCCCCTTTAAATGTCTAATGAATATATTATTGCTATTGTTCTGTTCTTATTCTATTATTATTTTGAAGAAAATTTAAAAATGTAATCTTGACTCCAAAATGGATTTACGACTTAACAAAAATGTTCACTTCAAATAGAGTCATAGACAAGGAACGTGATATGGGACCACTTCTAAAGTATATATGACCGACCAAAAAAAAATAATTAAATAAATTTATTATTAGCATAGTATAGCATAACAAACATACAATCGAATTGAAATTCTCTACATAAAGTCGGTCAATAAAAATGTAGATCATTGTTAGTAAGAGATTGAATGAATTATGACTCTTGACTGACCATCGCACTACGTATCTGCGTCAATGCACTTTTAACCGGTCTCATCTGTCACTGAAGACCTACAATACTACTCAACTGATAAACTTATGTCATTCAATAAAAATCCGTGGTTTTACAATTACTTATACAATGTCTCTATACTTAAATACAAAAATGTGAAGTGATATTTAAGGGTGTGCTACATGTCAACATAAACATCTTGCAAAAGAAAAAATAATTGCGAAATTCGCGAAACTAAATTCGACTTCCCATGCGAAGCCAATCAGTATTGAGGTTTGAGGTAGTGGAAATTTATATAGATAGACCACCTTGTTGAGTATAATGTTACCAGCGAAATTACTGGGCATGACGAGTTGCAACAACTAATATCTCAAGGTGACAGGCGCAGTGCAGTGCTGCGCAGAATTTTGAAGTTTTAAACACTGGGTTGCACTGTGTCTGATATGGGCAATCATGATGCTTACCATAAGGTACCTGATTTTCTCGGCTTGTCACTCACTGTTATAAAAAAAAAAAATAAATAACGTACTGAAACCCGAGTCTCGTGTCTCAACACAATATTATATCTTGCCGTACCTATATCATAATATAATATAACATTATATCAATGTTTCATGCACTCACCTTGATCATAATACAACTGATTCAGACTTGAACCAGTTTCTTTAGGAAGTGAACTAGCTCATATTATAACAAAGTTACCATGTAATAATGTTACAAAAAAGGATCATTCTACACTTACGTCACTTTTCCTTTCTCCGACCGATTTTTAAATTAATGGGTACTTTTGGAGCGTTATTGTAAAAATTATGCATCTTATTAGAGTGTACTTTCATTGAAATTTTAAGAACGGGGACGTCGTAAAAAACCTAGATGAACTGGATTAACAGTGTGAATGAGGTAATACGTAATAAACTGGTCAAGTGACAGGCGCAGTGCAGTGCCGCACAGAATTTTTAATTTTAAAACACTGGATGGCACTGTGTCTGATATGGGCAAACATGATGCTTACCAACAGGCACCTGATTAGCTCGTCTTGTTAATTACTATCATAAAAAAAAAGTGCGAATGGGGCTCATATGAAGGGTTCCTACCCGCCGTGTACCTATTACCTACCTATTTATAGGTGTCACCTTTCCTCACCTACGAAATAAAATTCTTATTGCTTATTGTAACTTTATTTTATTTCTATTATTTGTTGATAATAGCGGTGGAGTTACCGGCTTTAGAATAGTACCTCACACTCTCTACCCGTGGTTGCCGTAAGAGACGGCTAAGGGTTATGAGATCCAAAGGACGGGCAGCAGCGTCCTCTGTGTTAACCATCAAACTGCGCTCGCCAACCCGCCTGCCAAGCGTGTCGAGTATTGGCAACAACCCCCCTGATGGGGGAGGCCTATATTCAGCAGTGGACTACCAACGGCTGGATGATGATGATTTGTTGATATGGCGGCAAAAGAAATACATAATAATATGTATTTCTATATAATATTAGAATAGAATAGAATAGAATAGAATACTCTTTATTATGACCAAGGTACACAGAATACAATCAACTTACATATTTAATTATTCTTATTGGTTAAAAATGCGCGGCCGTATCGCTTTAAGCGATCTCTTTCAGGCAACCAGCCTTTTTATATTGTCAAAATTACAAGTGTTTAGCTATTGCGTTTTAATAAGATAGAGCCCTGTGACAGACGGACGGTAGAACGACGAAGGCTTAGTAATAGGGTTCCTTCGGCACCTTTGGGTGCGGAACCATAAACAGGGAGTAAGTGTAGAGCTGACGGATGATAGACTGGAATGACAACAGATGACGTACTGTGCCGACTCCACTTGGTGTGGATAAGATAATAAATAAAATAAAATAAAAATAAAAATAAAATAAGCCTTTTATTTCCAGTACTTAAAGTTTACAATTTTTACAATCTATTTTAGTGTTAGTTCATGTAGTTTAATCTATGTTAGTATAATTTCTCTTTCTTTACTTAATTTATAATAATAATAATATAATATGGGACAACTTCCACACACGGTCATCTGGTCCCAAACTAGGCTAGAAGCCTGTACTATGGTAACCAGATGACTGATATACATACTTATATAAGCTTATAACACCCAGACACAGATCAAACAGACATATTAATTTTATGTGTACCCTAATTTTTATAGTTGGTTGAAGGCCTCCTCCAGTGACGCCCATTTGTCTTCAGCTACTTTTCTCCAGTTTGGATAAGATAATATAAGATGATTATAATAATAATATAATAATTAATAATAAAAAATAAAATAATAATATTTCCTTTCCCTGCATGGTTGTCTAGAAGAGATCGCTCTGAACGATAAAGCCGCCAGTTGTTACTATTTCTAGATTTACGTATTCTTTTTGTATTTTCTTTATTATTGTGGTACCAATAAAGTGTTAATTCATTCATTCAATAATAATACAACAATAATAATAAATTAATAATTATCATTATGGATACTTATAATAAAATAATCATAATTTTTAAGGGCAGGCAGATGATGAGAATATAAGATTTTCGAGTGCGAGTTGATATAGCTCGACAGAAAAGAGTAAAAACGGAACTAATTTAAAGGGTACGTGTTGACTGAAAAGTTTTTCTAATTGATAAATACAGTGGCGCCCCCATTATTTTCTACTCTGTCGAGCTATAAGCATAATAATTATAATATACTATTTCGCAGCCAATAGGTACCTAATAATAGTTTTTTCATTAATTCTTTATCGTGCCTTCATATAAATATTTATGGTTATTATCATGTCCCCAAATTATAAGATAGATATTGTTTATGAGAAAAACAATGTAATAAAATATTATGGATTGTATTAGAGATTTAAGTCGTTTGTTTTTATTAGATTTTCAGCCGTGTAATTATCAGACATTATTATTAAGTATGTTAATTATTTAAATAAATTATGTTGATTATTATAGGTTTGTAGCCCAAATAGTAAACATAATACAGTATAATCTCACTAATCCGGCACTTCGATAGATCAGCACGGTGAGACTAAAGCAGACCTCAACTAAGGATTATTTCAAAACTAGTTAATTACATATTATGTGCTTCATGTTAATTCAATTGTTCCATAATACATTACATACATTTATTCTCTCTATGAAATGCTTTATTTTATTAATTACCGATGACTTTTTCAGTATAACCCAGTAATCCGAACATTCCAATAATCCGGCACCCTCCGGTTTTTAATAGTGCCGGATTAGTGAGATTGTACTGTATTATGTATTGTATTATTAAGGTCAACCTAGTTGGTTAAGACGGTATAGAATGGAATAGAATATTCTTCATTTTGACCAATGTACACAGAATCACAGAATACAATCAATTGACAAATCAAATTTTTCTTATTGGTCGACAATGGGCGGCCTTATCGCTTTAATTTTAAGTAGATGATTATATTAAATAATTCATTCATTTATTATTTAGAAATTCGCAAGCGTTCTTTAAAGTTATGATGAATCATAACTATATAGAACGCTTGCTGAACAAGCCAACGTTTTAAAGATGTTAATACTATGTCTAATCAAAGTGCGCAATAAATTTTAGTAGTCAATGGTAGGTAAGAAAAAGGGCGATTGCATCATTTCGTTCCCAATAAGTGTGACACTCGCCGCCGAGCCCTGCCATTGGCTGATATAGGTGGTGTGTTCGGATGGATGTCACGAGACATTTTCTGTACTAACTAAATAGTACTCTAACTTACACTACAAGCAAAGAATACTATAACAACGTAAAGGAGCGACACTGACCTCCCCCGCCATTTTACGTCGCCTGCGACTAGGCAGTCAACGAGTCAGCGCGTACTTACGCACACATTGGACGCGTGTACACACGTTATGTTTTCTATCTAGTAGTAGCAGGCTCATGCGCGCGGGCGATTGTATGGATATCTAATAGATAGATAGATAGATAAACACTTTAATGGCACACCACGAAACAATAAATCCTAAAAATTAAACAAAACAGTATGTTATACAATGCAACAATTGGCGGTCTTATCGCTAAGAGCGATCTCTTCCAGACAACCGTGCAGGGAGAGGAGAGTACCGTAAATCACATTTGGTCAGTGGTGTGACAAAAATAATAAATATGACTTAAATTTACTAAATTAATACTAATAAACAAAAACTACAATAATGACTATTCGTTATAAAAATATAATGACTATACATATTTAAATAAGTAAGTTTTAATGGAGTGTCGGGGGTCTGGTCCAAGCCAGGCCTGGGACACTCCACGTTTAGGTATCAAGCTACAAGAATCCGGGACGCCTGAAAAGACACTATTACAAAGGACTAGAAAGGGATACGCGATAGAAAGAGACGCTATTTGTAGGTGAATATGAACGTACCTTTTTATCGTTTTGAGAGCTGAATTGGACTTTATTGCGTCGCGTTCAGAGACGCTGTTTATTAACATTAATTTGAGCTGTGTCCCTTCTGTTACATTTAGGGCATTATGTGCCCAAGTCAAGGTTCGTACCGTCAAGGTGCGCTTGAGCTAGTCGCCCTTAAACTTGATTCGAGCACAATCTGCGCTGCCCAGTAAAGCTGTAGAGGTCATTTGAGGCCAATTGCATTGCATAGGTCATTAAAAAAATACAGTTATCATTGGCCTTATGCATATAAAAAGATTAAATCAGCGTTAACTTGTGTCATGGCTGTGCTCATGGCAGAAGGGTCAAGTGACCTCTCCACGTACGCTGCATGCCCAAAACCTACCCTCTAAAGCTACCCGGCAGAACATGAATGACTTGTCAATTCGTGCGGTGCCGTGGTCATATAAATAAATTTTTCATCGGCTTATTATTTTACTGGCCTTTTCTAAAAAAAATCCTTGTTACCACAGAATACAAGTGTTACCCACGTATACGGTGTGTGTATGTGTAACACAATGTATGTAAAAACTAGCAACCTCTGTTACTGTATTAATCTATATTTCCGAGTTGCCTCTACCAGTCGTTAACCATTTAGCCCTTTGACTACGATTCGCTGTAATTTACTACTTGAGTGACGTCATCGGAAAGGTATTCGGTCTGTGACGTCATACCACGTGTAAGATATTGATATGATAGGTACAGTCGGCGGAGATAAATAATGCGATGTGCATTTAAAAGAGGGAGATAGTCGGCTAGGCTTGACTTTGTAGAGCGTTGTCTTTTCTAAGCATACTTATACTTAATTACTTCTTGTTATAAAATTTTTAGGCTTTTAGGATAAATTTGAAGGCGCTGTCCAAAGCAAATTCGCGCTCTCGCTCACACGCACCCACATTTTGGAAGATATAAAAAATACTACACGTAATTACGTAAAATATAGACAACTAGGTTCTAGAAAATAACTATACAGAGATTCAGTAAAAAATCTAATTTCATTCTGTAAAAAAGGTATAATACTTATCTACCTGACAACCTTAACAACTTTCAAAATATAGTAACATAACATACATTACCTTTTTCCCGAAAGGATAGGCAGAGGTGTACTCAGGACTCAGTCCCATAGTAGATACACCCACATTTCGTCAGTATGTTATTGGTCCCATGTAATAGGGGGCGAGCCTATTGCCATCTAACGGGCACAGATCCAAACTCCAGGCAGCTATTGAGATAATTCCTAATGGAAAAATCCAATATTTATCACTTTGCCTGACCTGGGGATCGAACCCGGGACCTCTTGATTGGCAGTCGTGCATGCGCCCTCTACGCCACCGAGGCAGTCAATATAGTAAATATTACGAATTTCGCAAAAAAAAAAATCCATGCAAAATTAGAATAGAACTGTAATAGAATACGCTTTCTTGCGATCAAAAGTTTACAGACATAGTTATATATTGGTATACAAAGTATAGCTTAAGATTAGGTACTGTTTATTGATCAACTTGTTGATCGATAACGGGCGTCCTGGGCAAACGAATTTATACGGAAAACCCAAATATTGTAGCGGTAGGCGTTTTGCAGGGGGGAGTTTCAACAACTAATATCTCAGGGTGACAGACGCAGTACAGTGCCGCGCAGAATTTTGAATTTTAAAACACTGGGTGGCACTGTGTCTGATATGGGCAATCTTGATGCTTACCATCAGGCACCTGATTTGCTCGTCTTGTCATTCACTATCATAAAAAAATATAAAAAAAATTGTATTCTCCTGTTTCCTCCAAATATAATAAACCCATTCTTTTAATATATATCCCGACATTTTTATAGTGAAGTAACCTATGTCCCTGTCATTTTAATTTTTCTTATAAACCCTTGGTTTTTTCAAAGTGAACTTCCCCAGGCGGCGTTTTGCAAAAGAGGCCTACCACTACAAAAATATCACATATTATATTATAAGGCCAAAGTGAACAGACACCTAGGCAAACGTGTATCATATTAGGCCTCATCTTCGCCTTCCATCGAGCGAGATTGAGGTCAAGCGTAAGCCTATTTTTTAATTAAAATAATATAAATATAATAAAAATATAATATCATAATAATAACATAACATACATTCACGCCTTTTTCCCGAAGGGGTAGGCAGAGGTGTACCCAGGACTCAGTCCCATAGTAGATACTCACACATTTCGCCATGTAATAGGGGGCGAGCCTATTGCCATCTATCTATCGGGCACAGTTCTAGACTCCAGGCAGTTATTGAGATAATTCCTAATGGAAAAACCTAATATTTAACACTTTGCCTGACCTGGGGATAGAACCCGGGATGGGGAACCCGGCGCATGCCCGCCTGCCAATCAAGAGTGATTGGCAGGCGGGCATGCGCCCTCTACGCCACCGAGGCAGTCATCATAATAATATCTACAAAATATCGTAAATTTTTCATAGGATTGCGTCAAATTTGTTGAAAATGAGTGCTCTGCGCGGTGACATATAGCTCGTAAACAAAAATCGAAAAAAAATAGTTTCAGTTTGCTCAAAGTGTTAATAAGTTTTTATCCAGCATTATAACAGTCTGATTAATCGCTGGTTATTGAAAAATATAGCGTAGATACGACGACAATTGTGATATTGTCCAAAAATCCGTGAGTACGTTCTGTTTCACCCAGCTCACTGAACTGCTTCTTTAACTGAAAATATTCCAAGGAACTTGCTTAAAACTGTCCAGAACTACATCAGTGTCGTGTGTGTTGAGTGTTGACTAAATAAGACAAGACAAGTAATGTGTTTTGTGTTATAACCTCAAACTTTAAAGCATAATTAATTGCTGTTGACTGTTCACCATTATTATAATATTACGTCACAGATACTGTTAGCGCCATCTAGTGAAATTGAACTTCTTTGAACTCTACAAATATTTTGATATTGGAAATCATAACTTAATAAAGGTAAGACCGCACTAGGCGGAACTGCACTGCAGCGGAGCGTCGCGACACTGCGCGACCTTTTTTTATATACCGCACTTGAACTGCAGCGGCGCGACAGCTCGCAGCAAATTTTGTGTCAGTCGGTTGGCAACTTCTGAACAAGATGGAAGAAATTGATATGGATATAATAATAGTTTCGAACCTTTCTTCTTCCTCGCATAGCAAATGCGAGGACAGGTTCAAGCTAGCACAAGCACAAAAAAGCAAAGAATATGGGTGCATAGTGCATATATGTAATTTGTTTAAAATTAGAATATTATAAAACTTATTCCTTTGAATATCCGTTGAAATAAGCTATCTTTAAAACCGAACACTCGCAAATTTCGGCGTTTTGTGGCGCATATTTATGATATTTTCCATAGAGTGCAGCGTGTAACAGATTCATCATCATCATCATCAGCCCATGATCGTCCACTGCTGGACATAGGCCTCCCCTATGGCATGCCACTCAACTCGATCCTGTGTAACAAATTATAAATTAATAATAAATTAATTTGTCTGACATAGTACCTACCTATCTATGATATTTATCTCTTAATAGGGATATTGTAATATGTATATTTATGTAATTATATATACTTATATTATGTATTTGTCTGGATATTATATTATTATACTCTTCATTCATCATATTATTTTTATATATTATGTTATTTTTTTATATATGTATTACTAGCTGTGCCCCGCGGTTTCAACCGCGTAATCTTCGTTCCCGTGGGAATATCGGGATAAAAACTATCCTATGTCCTTTCCCGGGATTCAAACTATCTCTATACCAAATTTCATCAAAATCGGTTGAGAGGTTTAAGAGGGAAAGCGTAACAGACAGACAGACAGAGTTACTTTCGCATTTATAATATTAAGTAGGGAGTAGGGATAGTAGGGATTAGTACGTATTTGACTGCCTCGGTGGCGTAGAGGGCGCATGCTCGACTGCCAATCAAGAGGTCCCGGGTTCGATCCCCAGGTCAGGCAAAGTGTTAAATATTAGATTTTTCCATTAGGAATTATCTCAATAACTGCTTGGAGTCCGAAACTGTGCCCGTTAGATGGCAATAGGCTCGCCCCCTGTTACATGGGACCAATATATACTGGCGAAATGTGGGTTTTCTACTATGGGACTGAGTCCTTGGTACACCTCTGCCTACCCCTTCGGGAAAAAGGCGTGAATGTATGTTATGTTATGTATTATTAGTAATTAATTTATTTTAATTATTTATATAGTATTATGAACATCATTGGTAAATTTGTATGAACTGTATAGTACTGGTATAAACTGTTAAGATGCGCCACCGTCTTTCTGCTGTAAATAAATCCTCTCCATCCATCGGTTGTCTGGAAGAAATCGCTTATTAGCGATAAGACCGCCGCTTGTATATTTATGTTTAGTTTCCGTGTCCTGTAATGTTATTTTCTTTGTGTGGTGTACAATAAAGTATTATCTATCTATCTATCTATTTATAGACGAGTAACGTGCAGTGTCGCGTCGCTTGCTATATCGCACTAAGCTGCAACGGAACTGCGCGACACGCCACGACGCGACACTTTTGGTGACTTGGTCAACTTTCCGCGGCCGTGCCGCGGCGCGCAGTTCCACTGCAGCGTAGTGCGTGTTATGTCATACAAGTTCATACAAAGAATATTTGGTCGCGTCGTGTCGCGTCGCTCCGCTGCAGTGCAGTTCCGCCTAGGTCTAACCTTAACGCAAGTACCTAACTACAGAGAACGTTGAATTAAAACACAGTGCCTACGATAGAGGGCGCTAAACTAAGTTCATTCCTAACACAAAGAACTTACGGTGTACTATTAATAGACATTCTGTGCTTACGGTAAAGGGTGCTAAATATCTATAACTAACCTGCCCAAACTAACAAATACTTAAGAATATGGCTTCAAATTCGTGTGCAGCTTGCCTCAAGGCTTTACATAACCGAGAGTTCCTTTCTTGTTGTCTGTGCAAGCAGAAATATGACATAAATTGCGTTAATATTACTTACAAGTCCTTCGCTTCTATGGATGCTGGGAAGAAGGGCTCGTGGAAATGTCCTGCATGCCTAAATAAACGACCAAAAAATGGAAACACTAACACTTCCGTACGTTCGCAACATGGTAGTCCAACGCATGTAGGTACTTTTACTCCTGCGAGCACATCGTCTGACTCCTCTAACGTGACTCCAAGATACAAACCTCCTAAGTTGTCGTCGTCCGAAATTGAAGATTCGCAGAACGATTTCGTCACTGAAACTCGTCTACGTGAAATTCTAAAACAAGAGCTATCTGCAGCCCTCAAAGCTAATAAAGTACAAGTTTTCTCGGAAATTAAAAGCTTTAGAGAGGAATTTTCTACGTTCCGTGATTCATTTTCATTCTTCAACGACAAATTTGAAAAAATAGTGGCGTGTCTAGCTGAAAAAGATGCGGTCATTAACAAACTCCAGGACGAGAATGAACACCTAAAAGCCACTATGAAAGAAATGTCGGGTAGACTGAACAGCGTTGAGCTCCACATGAGAGAGTGCAATGTTGAAATAAATGGAGTTCCGGAGCATCGGTCGGAAAACTTATTCGAAACTGTTGTACAGCTCTCTAAAGCTGTAGACTACCCTCTGATTTTAGAAGACATCCAACATGTGACCCGTATTGCGAAGATTGACAGAAATAGCGAGCGACCTCGCGGCATAATCGCTAAGCTTCGTTCACCGCGTGTACGTGATGGCTTCCTGGTCGCCGTCTCCAAGTTTAACAAAAAACACCCCACTGAGAAGTTGAACTCCAAGCACGCTGGAGATGGAGGTCCCCCCAAACCAGTGTTCGTTTCTGAACACTTAACACCTGCGAATAAATCACTGCACGCTGCAGCGCGCAAAGCTGCTAAAGAATTCTCTCATAAATTTGTATGGGTCCGTAATGGCCGAGTTTACGTCCGGAAAGACGAATCTTTCCAAGCTTTATATATCAAGGATATCGAAACTTTAAATCAGATTAAATAACGTTTTTCCATTTTTGTTCTAATTTGCATTCAACTAGTTTTTGTAATAAGTTTTATATTTTATAACTCTGTAACATTTTAAATTTTTCAAGTATTAATATGCTCAATATCTACTACCAAAATGTTAGAGGTCTTCGAACTAAAACGAATGATTTATTTAAAAACATATCACAATGTAACTATGACGTTGTAATGTTTACGGAAACTTGGCTTAACTCAAGCATCATAGATAACGAATTGTTTGATTCACGTTACGTTGTATATCGTAAAGATAGATGTCATAAAGGTTCCAAAAAAGATGGTGGTGGAGTCTTAATAGCAGTGTCACGCAACATAACATCCTTTAAAATTTCTCAATGGGAAACACATAACGAAAGCTTATGGGTTAACTTACTAATAAATACAAACCAAACCGTAAAAAAAATTACACTTTGTGTCGTTTATCTACCACCACCAGTCAAATTGGAATCTTTAAATATGTTTCTGGAGTCTGTAGAATTAGCACTGAATCAAACTGAAGAGATAATTATAGCAGGTGATTTTAACCTAGGTTTTATCGAATGGATAAATGAAAACTACTACAGCACCCATACTATGGTCCCAACAAATTACAATACTAATCTCGGTAACTCATTTATAGACTTCCTAGGTAGCAATAGCCTTCAACAGGTTAACTGTATTAAAAACTCCGATAATAAATTGCTTGATCTCATAGTTACCAACATCCCTTATCTAACAGTGGCACCATCTATTGATTATTTAATTAAATTAGAAGACAAACATCCATGCTTATTAATTAATATCCCTTACGTTAGCACCTCAAGACACCGGTCTTTAGCCCGTACCGACTATAATTTCTATAAAGCCGACTACGAAGAAATAATAAGCAAATTAAACAGTGTAGACTGGCTTAACAAATTGTCTAGTTGTGAGAATGTCGATGCAATGGTTACAAAATTTTATAATATTCTTAAGTCTGTTATTGATGAACATGTTCCAAAACGAAATGCTTTTAGAAGTAAATATCCGAATTGGTTTAGTACCTCACTAATTAAACTAATAAAAGAAAAAGAAAAAATACGTAAAAGATTCAATATCTATGATAACCCCCGTGATGAATACGAATACCATATCCTCAGAAAACGCTGTCATAAACTATATGATGTTTGTTATTCTAAATATAAAAAAAATATAGAATCACTAATATCTAAAGATTCGAAAGCATTTTGGAGTTACATAAAAAATAAAAGAAACAATCGCAGTTCATTGCCAGCAAAGATGAATCTAAATAATCATATTGCTGAAACTAACACTGAAATTGCTAATCTTTTTGCTGAACAGTTTTCTTCAATCTTCAGTCCTAATTCTACTGACTCTTACAATTACTCTCACAACTTTTTATCCTCGTCTGATCACTATAGCAACCTCAACCACGTTAATTTTAACGTATCTGACGTAAGCAAAATTATTAAACAAATTGATGTACATAAAGGTTCAGGTCCTGATAATATCCCTACTCTATTTGTAAAACGTTGCATAAAAGTTATATCACTTCCTTTAACTATAATATTCAACCAGTCTCTTAATGATGGTATATTTCCGTCAGAGTGGAAAAAAGCCCGCATTGTTCCAATATTCAAAAAAGGAGATCAAAATAATGTCAAAAATTATCGTCCTATATCGATTTTAAGTTGTTTTTCAAAAATATTCGAATCTTTGATCTGTCCCTTACTAAATAAACATGTAGAGAATGTATTAACCGATTATCAACACGGTTTCAGAGAAGGTCGCTCAGTTCAAACTAATTTAGTTTCATATGTTTCTGAAATTTCAAAAATAGTAGATAATAAAGGTCAAGTAGACGCTATCTATTTAGATTTCAGTAGTGCGTTTGACAAAGTAGACCATGCTATACTTTTACATAAGCTATCATTACAAGGAATTGGAGGATCTCTACATAAATGGTTCCACTCTTATTTACAAAACAGGCCACAAGTAGTTTCTGTTAACAACTCTAATTCTTACACGTATTTAGCCAAGTCAGGTGTCCCTCAGGGGTCCCACTTAGGACCGGTTCTTTTTCTAATATTTATCAACGACATCACACAATACATCAAACATAGTAAAATTTCTCTCTTCGCTGATGACATGAAAGTTTACAAAGTAATAAATACTCCCCAAGATACACTAAATTTACAAGATGATATTAATTCTATTTCAAATTGGTGCTCATCAAATCACATGATTATTAACGTTAACAAAAGTTTCTACATAAAATTCACAAGAAAGAAAAAGACTATCCAATCCGCCTACTTATGTGATAACACTAAACTAAAGGATGTTCAAGAAATCCGAGACCTAGGTGTAATTTTAGACTGTAAGCTCAATTTTGTTTCTCATATCGATAACATTGTAACCAAATCAGCCCAATTATTAGGATTTATCAAACGAAACAGTCGAGAGTTCAATACCAATACCAAAATAATTTTGTTTAACTCTCTTGTACGCAGCCACCTCGAATTTGCTAGTGTAGTTTGGAATCCATTTTACACTACGCACTCTCAACGCATCGAAAACCTACAACGTGCTTTCTCAAGACACCTCGCCTATCACACCTCATCATTCTCTCATAGAAGACCTTATGCTCAACGTCTACAGAAATTTAAAATGACTAGCCTCTACGACCGTCGCAAAATATTAGAAATGCACTTTCTATACAAATCTTTAAATAGCAAATCAAATAGCAATAACCTAATAGAAAATTTCCCATTGACAGTTCCTCACAAATATCCACGACATCCCATTCGCAACTTACTTCATGTACCTTTTTCACGAACAAATCTTGGATTACAATGCCCCTTTACTCGTATCTGCAAACAGTACAATGAACTATCCAATATAATTCACGACCTTGACGTATTCCACAATAGCTTTCCCTCATTCAGAAAAAAAATCATTGAGCACTACACACCCATTATCGATCATAACAATACCAATCCTTAAAAACACTTTAATTAATTATTTATTTGAAATATATATATATATATATATTTTTTTTTTTATTCATGTATAATCTTAAAGTATCTTATGTATCTTATTATTTGTTTAATTTTTAATTATCTTTTTTTTTTTCTTTCTTAACTTTTATAATACCTACTCGTTCATTTTTGTTCATTTTGTCTAAGTTTTTTCAATTGTATTCATTCATATCATTTAAGTTTTTTTCCAATTGTTTATATTCACTCATATAATATTTAATTAGTAACGTGCTCTATGGCGAATGCTATGTACGCCTATATATTGTTATACATATAAGAACTTGACTATGTAAAATTAAAATTATGTAAAAATGTATATGTATAATGTGGCTGTACTCATTAAATAAATAAATAAATAAATAAATAAATAAATTCCTAGAAAGCCGCGTACGCTCTTAAAATCCGAGCTTATTATCTCTACAAGAAATTCCCATTTCTGTCCAACTGTTCCAACTTTATCTAAGTATCAAGTAAAATTCCGTGGTCTTAAAACATGGGAAAATCCCAGTGCACTTGCCACTGCAATTTCAACCTTATTTGAAAGTGTTAGAGGCTAGTTGTTAATGTTAATAAGTGTACTAATTGCATCGACGACATTGTGTCTATCGTGCGTTATGTCACGTAAGCAGAAGTGTCCATTGTCTACTGACTCACGGAGAAAAAATCTTTCTAATCAATAATATCTTTCAAATTTTAAATTCAAATTTAGAATTTAAAAAGGTTTTCAAGTGTAATGCATATATAAGTGTTATAAGCTTATATAAGTATGTTTATCAGTCATCTGGTTACCATAGTACAGGCTTCTAGCCTAGTTTGGGAACAGATGACCGTGTGTGGAAGTTGTCCCATATTATTATTATTTATTATTATTATTTATTATTATTATTTATTATTATTATTTATTATTATTATATAACAAATATGTGCATAATAATGCAATGCAATTGCAATTTTACACACTCCTTCACAATGAATATTTTATAGTTTTATAGACGAAGCGGTCTCATCGCTTGATATATTGACAATTTGATAATGAGGAGAAAAATCCCACCCACGGGCGGGGTTCACACCACGCACCCTCCGTACCATTCCGCGTGGTGGGCACTCTACCTCTTGAGCTACCGTGGAGGCACTAATCAATATTCTTAAATATCATATCATCATAATCTTAAATCATTATATATTGGTTTTCATTAATAGACTGTTATTCAAGATGTAGGTTTATGTACTTATATATAGGTAACTGTGCCCCGTGGATTCACTTGCGTAGACTTCGTTCCCGTGGGAATATCAGGATAAAAAGAACCCAATGTTCTAATCCAGGGTCTAAGCTATCTAAAAACCAAATTTCAACTCAATCGGTTCAGTAGTTTTAGCGTAAAAACGATGCAAACATAATACACAGAAAAAGTGCTAGATGGCGCTGGGAATTTTATTATATATTAATAATTTCAAGATGAAGTAATAAGTATACCATCATTTTACTATCTTTTATAAACTTTTACAAATGTGTCTTATCTAGAAAAAGTTAAGACTATTTCGCCAAGAAATACCGTCACGTCAAATCCTTGTTGCTAAGTGCAATGGAAACGCGCACAATCCATAAATCCTATCTAGGCCGACCCGAGTTTTTTCTCCTCGTAAAGCAATATTAATTACCCGCTCCTTTGTCGGCTTTCTTATTTAGTAGTTTAATGTTTAGTACCTACCCATTAGTGACTAGTAACAGGGGATGGGATGACTTACAACGAGACTATGACTGGTCGGACTTTAACGGCTAATAAGTGTTGGGTTGATGTTATTTTGTGACGCGCATGCTACGGATTCTGTGAACGTTTTGGTGGTTTTATGGAAAGTATTAATGGCAACGTGTGATTTCACGGTGATCTATGGCATGTGCGAGGGCGCGATGGCAACACAGGGAGGTGGATGCCAGCGACAGATGATTGTAGAGCGAGATTGAAGATGGTGGGCTTGGAATAAATCATTTAAAATATGCTGAAGTGTTCGAGTATTATTTAATGGAAAAGGCACGGCTACATAAGTTTACAAGGTAGGTACTATAATTAATTGTTAAGGCATACGTATGAATGCGTAGTGTAGGGTTCCATACCTAGGCAAGAACATACAGCGCCATCTATTAGTTCCTTGCGCAAAGTATGGAAATATGCAGTAAAAAAAAAAGTAAAATAAAAAAAAAGCCATAACTTTAGATTGCGTTAACTTAGAAGTATGATTTTTTTACAGCCATATGAGACCGCAGATATCAATTTCAACTTGATACCTCCACGCGTTCCCGTGAAAAAGTGTCTTTACGGAGACGGACAAACAGACAGACGGACAACAAAGTGATATCGGAATCCTAAAAATGATTAATACTTTTATTTAGTATCCTTAAAAAGTCACACCATAGAAATATGCATACTTTTTACATAATATAATATTCATGTAAAAAAAGCCAGGGGATGTGTGCGTGCCGTCATGTTTGTATAAGCGAGCTGGCTTACAATGGTGCTTCACTTTGTATAAGACTCCGTTCGGCATGCCAATAATTTTGTAATCTCTTAAAAACATAAATAAAATATTTTCATTCGGACCTAGATATACTAGGTTTATGATTATTTTTTCTATTACCTGGTATATATATCTTATTCAATCTTATTGATAATTTGACAACATACCTTGACCTTTTAACATAATTCAAATTAAATAATTAATAAATGTCAGTTTTTATTTTTTATGATAGTGAGTGACAAGATGAGCAAATCAGGTGCCTGATGGTAAGCATCATGATTGCCCATATCAGACACAGTGCCACACAGTGTTTTAAAGTGCAAAATTCTGCGCGGCGCTGCACTGCGCCTGTCACCCTGAGATATGAGTTGTTGAATCTCGTCATGCCCAGTAATTTCTCTGGTAACATTACCCTTCAGACCGGAAGTAATGCTTACACATTACTGCTTGGCGGATGAATAACTGGCAAAGGTGTGTTAGTTCATTTTTATATTATGTATTTATATGTTGTGTTTTGTTCTTATCATGAATTCACTATTGTAATATTATTATGATCCATGTTGATCGGAATAAACGATTATTATAATAGCTCTACAGAAAAGAGTAGAAACAGAACTAATTTAAAGTGTACGTGTAGACTTTAAAGTTTTTCTAATTGATAAATACAGTGGCGCCCCCATTATTTTCTACTCTTTTATATCGAGCTATAAATTAAATGATACTGCCGAAACTAAACTCACTTTCAAATTTTCTTGCAGGGTAAAAACCAATCAGGTCTATTTGGTTATTGCCAACGGATTGGCTCTAACCGTTTTTGTATTAGTTTTTCTGATAGTTTTTGTTAGTTTCTGGGTGGTACGGTTAAAATTATAGTTAAGACTTTGCAACGTTACAAACCTTTTGGTTTTTAACAGGAAAGGAGATATCTTAGCAGTTTGACACATATGGAAAAATTACAAAAATTATGTTTTGTATTCCCCTGTTTCCACCGAATATAGTAAACCTATTTGATATATTTATATCCTGATATTTTGGAGATAAAGTAAACTATGTCCCTTTAATTTTATTTTTGTTTATAAACTGTATATTTTTTTGTAGTGAACGTCCAATCACGCGATCCAAATCGCAGTATTACTACTGCGATTTTTGGAAGTTCACTATGAAAAAGCCAGGGGTTTATAAGAAAAATTAAAATGACAGGGACATAGGTTACTTCACTATAAAAATATCAGGATATAAATTTATAGAAAGGGATAATTCTATAAATTAAATAAAGTCATCATTTTTTGTAAGAAAACTGTAACTGTGCAATTTTTATATTAGAAAAAGACACTTAAATTTTATTTATTTGGACTTAGAGATACTTACCGTGTACTAAAATCATTAATTTGTTAAGGAGCTTTCTGTGGTGGTTACGATGCCACAACCACAAAGACACACTGGCACATCAAACTTTTGACACTCCTACCTTTCGGTCGGGGGCTAATACACAAACCGACATGCAAGTAATTTAGTATAATAAATAAATAATAAATAATTTGAATTTATACTCTAACAGAACGGGAACCCCAATTACAATGTTCGAGTTAATTCATATGGGTCATGTGGAAAACCCATATTGTCATAGTTTCAGGTCGCCAAGATTCCTATGCAGCCTCCGACATGAGCTAACGACTGCCCCCTACATATCTTATAGGAAACTACAGGGACCTACAGTTTAACGTGACATCTGAAACATAATATTTATTAGCACATCGTATGTATGTATGTATATAACATATATTAATAAATATGTATGAATCCAGGTGTGAGCTGTTTCACAACTCAACCGAGAAAATCGGACTTGAATACGGAGTGTAGTCACATAATAATATAAGATCAAGCATTTTTTCTCAAAGGGAAGGCAGACGTATCACCCAGAACGTGGACGATCTGATAAGGGCAGCAGGAACACGCTGGATAACAAATAAATAATAAATAATAATTTGAATGTATACTCTAACAGAACGGGTTAACCCAATTACACTGCTCGAGTCAATTCATATGTGTTATGTGGACAAGTCATATTGTCAGTTTTCGGTCGCCAAGATTCCTATGCAGCCTCCGACATGAGCTAACGACTGCCCCCTACATATCTTATAGGAAACTATAGGGACCTACAGTTTAACGTGACATCTGAAACATAATATTTATTAGCACATCGTATGTATGTATGTATATAACATATATTAATAAATATGTATGAATCCAGGTGTGAGCTGTTTCACAACTCAACCGAGAAAATCGGACTTGAATACGGAGTGTAGTCACATAATAATATAAGATCAAGCATTTTTTCTCAAAGGGAAGGCAGACGTATCACCCAGAACGTGGACGATCTGATAAGGGCAGCAGGAACACGCTGGATAACATATAAATAATAAATAATAATTTGAATGTATACTCTAACAGAACGGGTTAACCCAATTACACTGCTCGAGTCAATTCATATGTAACACATACATGTTTTATATTCGCCTGTTTCCACCGAATATAGTAAACCTATTTGATATATTTATATCCTGATATTTTGGAGATAAAGTAAACTATGTCCCTATAATTTTGTTTTTTTTATAAACTGTCTATTTTTTTGTAGTGAACGTCCAATCGCGCGAGTGGGACTGCGATTTTTGGAAGTTCACTATGAAAAAACCAGGGGTTTATAAGAAAAATTAAAATGACAGGGACATAGGTTACTTCACTATAAAAATATCAGGATATAAATTTATAGAATGGGATAATTCTATAAATTAAATAAAGTCATCATTTTTTGTAGAAAACTGGCAGCAGGAACACGCTGGATAACAAATAAATAATAAATAATAATTTGAATGTATACTCTAACAGAACGGGTTAACCCAATTACACTGCTCGAGTCAATTCATATGTGTTATGTGGACAACTCATATTGTCAGTTTTCGGTCGCCAAGATTTCTACGCAGCCTCCGACATGAGCTAACGACTGCCCCCTACATATCTTATGGAAGACATCGCTCTTAGCGATAAGACCGCCCATTCTCACACTAGTTATTATGAATTATTATTAGTTTTAAGATCTTGTTTGTGGTGTACCAATAAATTGATTATCTATCTTACTATCTAATAGGGATTTCGGAAACACAGATTAACGGGAAATTCGGATAATACTTTTGCATGTCCTGGGGATCGAACCCGTGACCTCTCTCATTACACCGAGGTAGTCAATCCTAACCTTCCTACTAATATTATAAAGGTGAAAGTTTGTATGTATGTTTGGATGTTTGTTACTCTTTCACGCCAAAACACACAGACAGCCTCGATGGCACAGATGGTAGTAACTCTGCTTTCTGTGCCGCAGGCCCCGGGTTCGATCCCCGGCCAGGTCAAACATTTGTGTGCATGAACATGTCTGTTTGATTTGTGTCTGGGTGTTATAAGCTTATATAAGTATGTATATCAGTCATCTGGTTACCATAGTACAGGCTTCTAGCCTAGTTTGGGACCAGATGACCGTGTGTGGGACGTTGTCCCATATTATTATTATTATTATTATTAAAACAAAGTCGCTCCGATAGAATAAATTCTATCTAAGATCTAAGCGTACCTTAACGCTTAGATCTTTTTAACTACTACTTACTTACTCTACTACTTACTTACATTTTTTTTAACTTGTTCTAGGAGTTTGCTTTTTAACTAATCATAGATTTTTTTTCGAAGAAGAAAATTTTAATTCGGTTTTCATCAATAGACATAATGATTCAAGAGGAAGGTTTATATTTATAATGGTACCCGAAGCGAAGCAAGGGCGGGTCACTAGTGTATATAAAAGCAAGTATTTGGTCAAAATAATCACCCTGTACACAACCGCCCAGTTCACTGGATATTCAGAAGGTTCCAAAGAGTTTCAAAGAATCTCATACATTATTTAATGTGTGAATACATAAGAAAGGTCAACCTGAATTCTAGTTAACAATCGAATTTTTCAACATTTTCCCCTCAATGTGATTTCCTTGGGATTTCAGTTGAAGAGTTGATTTTAAGAATAAATTGTTAAGGCATATCTTGGTGAGTATACTTAGTAGGGTTCCATACATAGATCACAGAACAGATAATAATACTACGTATAGAATGGACACTGTCATCCGCCCACCAATCGGGCCTTCCTCACCCCGCGAGCGAGATTGAGCTCTCCACGAGCCCCGCTTCGCTGGGAAATCACCTCACGCACACTCTTGCACGTGTACAAAACTCCATGTGTGCAGTGTCTATGTAGTAGGTAGTTATAGCGCGGCTTTTGTATGGGATTGAGTCGAGTGTCCGGGGTGTGTAGATACAGCAAAAATGTTAGTGAGTACAATTTTTTTTCTGATAAATTTAACCGTTTTGCGTTTCTTCCTTTACTTGTGATACATAATATCTTGCTTCTTACCAAATTTCATGATGCTAGGCCAACGGCAAGTACCCTTCAGGTTTTCAGTCTGGTGTATCTTTTGATTAAGTTGATTCTGAAGTTTGATTTTTTACAGCAGCAAGAGACCGTAGACCTGAGTTGGTATGAGTTTCATCTTGATACCTCAACGCGTTCCCGAGAAAAGGTCTTGACAGACGGACAGACAGACGGACAACAAAGTTATCTTCTTATCTTAAAAGGGTTCCTCTTTTCCTTTTGAGGTACGGAACTCAAAAATGAAAGTTTATTAGTACCTCGTACTCTTTATAAAGTACTCAAGGTACTAAAAAAAGGTGTAGTATCATAACTATTTTTTTTATGATAGTGAGTGACAAAACGAGCAAATCAGGTGCCTTATGGTAAGCATCATGATTGCCCATATCAGACACAGTGCCACCCAGTGTCTGAAATTCAAAATTCTGCGCGTTACTGCACTACGCTTATCTTCAATGACTTTTTTTTTTTTTTTTTTATGATAGTGATAGTCAGGAGGAGCAAATCAGGTGCCTGATGGTAAGCATCATGATTGCCCATATCAGACACAGTGCCACCCAGTGTTTTATAATTCAAAATTCTGCGTGGCACTGCACTGCACCTGTCACCCTGAGATATTAGTTGAATCTCGTCATGCCCAGTAATTTCGCTGGTAACGTTGCCATTCAGACCGGAACACAGTAATGTTTGCATATTACTGCTTGGCGGATGAATAACTGGCAAAGGTGTGGTACTTCCCCAGGCGGCCCCCTGCAAAAGAGGCCTACCACTACAAAACTTGCATAACTTGACTTGCAAAAGTTCGATTGTAAATTATAAAACCAATAAATAAAGTGTTATATATCTATCTCGTGACACTTTTACCGTAGATTTTGTGACACTAGAAGTCCAGTGTAATAATTATTTAACGTCATTGCCCAAGATGAGGAAAAAGCGACAAATTCCCACGAGTACGTGACTAAGCTCATGGTGCCAAGATCATGTTATGGTAGTACCAAGTTCGTTATATTCCGAGTATTCGTAATTACTAGTTACGTGATAAATGATAAGTAATTTATCACTTGAACTCTACACTTTTATTAGCTGCTGTAATGTTGGATATAAATCATTTTTTTTCCTTATAATATCTTGATAGGCCTGGCCCGGAAATACCGAATTTTTGTTAGGGGTCGTCCAGATCTGGCGATTTCACATTCGTCAAATCTCGATACGCCGCGCCATTACTTTTTGTTCCTAGACTAGCGAAAAGTTCCCATTGTACTTTTCGCTGATCACCACTGGTGACAACTAGGAATTTAAAAGGTGGATTTTTCCCATTCATTCACACCTGGTGTCGTACGCCGGTGACATGTGGAAATTAACTTTCATGGGATTTCTTTTGCAAATTGTTCAATTTAACGGGTAAAGAAATTCATTTAATTAAATCTAAAAGTATAAAAAATACATTTTTAAACGCTTATAAATTGTATCAATAACTGGTAAAGAATCTACCGTGCGTTCGGAAATATACCTCTACAAGAAGAACTAACAAGAAACTTGTAAGGTTTAATTTTTTCAACTGCTAGTTTTAGAATATTTGGTTTTGTTACATTTGTTGGCTTGTAAGGTGCCGGGTGGTGGCTATGCAGAAGTTTCCAGGCATCTTTGTCCTCTATGTATTGGTTAACTTTATAATAGCCTTTCCTAATAAACTAGATTTTATACAGGTTTTGATTTTACCCTCTGCGAGCCCAATAAATCCCCATCATCTACCCTTCAATCTGAACAACTTTCAAAAAAGGGAATCGATAATTATGCGAAAAAAAAAATGTCGCCTTCCCATATAAAAATACTCATCGGAAAATTTGTATGGGTAGTAGACATTTGTTTTTGAATTACGAAATTATTTGTTTTGCAAATTATTTAGGATGACGGGAGGATGGACTTTCATCATGGTATTTTTTTATTAAACATGATATGGAATGCTAAGTAAATAATCTTTCATTGGTGTGATCGATTCGCAATTTGGTATCATGTCTCTTCAAAATACAACGTTTTAGTAACCTTGTCCTGCAGCATCAGGTTCAGACGGACCAGCAGACTAATATATCTTGTTTGGGCTAATTGGGATCGTCTCATTGAATATGTCACAGAAAGAAGTTACAGAAAGACCTGGATTTGGAGCAGAAAACGAGTGGTTATCTTTTAAATTTCTTAATAAGTACACATGCTAGCAAAAGTTAAAATTAACACCTACCTCTTTAGTCAAACAATCTCTCCCACGTACGTTATAAATATAATTCTTTCCACGCTCTAATCCAATAGTATATGTGTTAATTTACCTATCTTTCAACAGCACTTGCGCATTTTCTGAAAAAATTCTAATTTATATTGTAAACTTTCAACCTACATCGAAAAATGGCGTAAGTAACTATAGATTTCACTAAAATCGAGGAACTTACACTTTTTAGCTTCGAATTGATATGTCTACTTCTGAAAGTTGGAATAAAGCCGTTAGTGATAGATTAATTGTTCAGAATATAAAGGTGCAGAAAGGAGATCTCGAGAGAAAATAATCACGTGCATCTTTACTGAATTTCACGGAAAACCACAGGACGTGTAGTCGCAAGGGCACACGTAGTAGTTTCTATTATAAAGCTATATCTACAATTCTCAATGACGTTTGAGGCGTTTTCTTAAGGTATATTGATTTAATTTAGGTAATCTTATCTGTTTTTCCTACATAATTCTAATAATTTGATTATATTTATTTTTTTCATTTATCTAAGGAATTCATTAATTGATTTTTTGATTTGATTAAGAATTTAATTTATTTTCTTAAGAAGCCGTGTATTTGAATAAAGAAATTATAATATTATTTTTTAAATGTATGGCATTCGACATAACGACGATACTAATTCGATATGATTGCAATTGTCAAAAAACTCGTGCTAAGGTGATGAAGCAGCCCTTCTGCACTTTTTTATGTTGTCTTGTTAGTGTAAGTTACGACGTTTTCGGCGGGGAATTGTATATTTTCCTAATTTTTACAGGTGATTTGTTTGGATGTTCTGTTTATATAAGTTTGTCTAGAAGTTTTGTCTACTCTGTTTTATACCAGAGGTGCTTTGAACCTGGAAATCCAGACTTTTTGGTTGGGAGTTCGCATGTACTTACTAATATAGTGTTTATTCTTGTTCTTTTTTATTTACAGTAGTTCTATTTAATATATACAGTATCGATTGAATTTTTTTCCACTTATTTATGGAAATAAGTGGAAACTGGTGAGGGACAAAACCCTGTTTTTCAAGAGAGCAAACATAAGACTTTTTTTGGAAATGTGTCTGTATCTTTTTTCCTGTTGTCTTGTTTTAATGCTTCCAAGAGTGTGTCTTAGATTTTTGCTATATTTCGTACTGTATTAACAAAACGATGATAGAGCTTATAGTTTCGAAGTTAGCCTGTGAAGAGTCGAAATTTACGTTACTCAAAATTAACTAGAAAACTTAAAGCAATAAAGCCTATTGCAGCGTAAGAGAAGTAACTTGTATTTAATTAGTTGTAATTATATCCAAAGCTGGCGATATCTACCTTATTTTTATATAAAATAAAGATCATTTCCTATACGTATCCACGTACCGTAGAGGTGGAAATTAGATATTCCACTTATTCAATTAAAAACAATAATTATTATTCATTTAACTATTTATTAAAATGACTTAAAACATTTTAAAACATCAATTTTGTCTGTACACTGTATAATCAGCCTAAATCGGCCTAAATCTTTGAATTTGCTAAATCCTTGCTATTATTAGTACAACTCCTACTCAGGCTTCATCTGGAAGGGACTACAGGCCCACAACACAAGAGTTATCTTAGTGTGGGTCGTGGGTCTGTACGACACATTTTATTATTGTATTCACAGTAACATTTTCTTTAATAATTCTATTCAGAGAATATTATATTTAGAGCCTTAACGCTATTATTTTAAGACAACTGTATAGGTATGATTGATCAAATAAAGTTATTTGTATTTGTAAGTTATTTTTATTTTATTTACTAAAACGTAGGTTGTACATGTTCCCATGGTTTAACTTTAATTACATGTAGTATTTTTTATATCTTCATAAATGTGGGTACGTGTGAGCGAGAGGGCGAATTTGGCACACCGCGGCTTAAGTCCAACGTTGGTTACCACGTTGAATAGCAACGATTTTTTAGATATAGATTTTAATAATAATTTTAATAATAATCAAATAAATAATAATATTTATTTGTTAAGCCAGATAAACGCCAGCATTTTAGTCACGCGTCGAGTATAGTCGAGTAAATGTGTAAAACTATTATTATTTATTCAGTGTAAGAACATTGTACGTATAGCCCCATCTTATCTGTTCAGTTAAAAGTGTCGCTAGTGGAAAATGTAGTAAAAGCATTCCTCAAAAGGGCCGTAGTTCCAATTTTGGCCACCGGAACAGCTAAGTCGGTGGCATGTGAGCTCGTGGACAAAGTAAGTGACCCCATTAACTTACCTAAAGTCATTTCGACTCATCTTCTCTTCTTTAAATAAAGATTTCATTTTATGTAACGTATTTTGGACAAGCCGTATGAATCTCCATACATTTATTCCAAAGACGCATAACTAGGAAAGATTAATGCTATTCTAGCTTAGAGTATGGTAAAAGGAGTTTTCAAGTGTACGCCCATAGCCCCTGTCTGCAGAAGTTCATGAACGAATTATTAATTGATAAATATTATTTTTTTTTTTGTATAATAGTGAGTGACAAGACGAGCTAATCAGGTGCCTGTTGGTAAGCATCATGATTGCCCATATCAGACATAGTGCCACCCAGTGTTTTAAAATTCAAAATTCTGCGCGGCACTGCACTGCGCCTGTCACCCTGAGTTGTTGAATCTCATCATGCCCAGTAATTTCGCTGGTATAATTGATTTAAACTTCTGCATAGCCACCACCTGGCACCTTACAAGCAAAAAAATGTAACTAAACCAAATATATAACTTTAACTATATATATGTTGATATAACTCGCAGTTGAAAAAATTAAACCCGAAAAGTTTCTTGTGCGTTCTTCTTGTAGAGGTTTCCGAACGAACGGTAGATTCATAACTAGTTATTGGTGTTATTTATTGACGTTTAAAAATGTCTTTTTAAGACTTATTTAAATATAAAATGTTCTTTGAGTTTGGGTTTGATAAACTCTTTATTGATATACCACAGCTTTCATTTTAGCAATTAATTTTCTGCATTAGTGAGTTATGTTGTAAATGTGTGCTGCATCTGTTTCTGCTGTATAAACCAACAGAAAAAATAGTAGGTATTTACAGTAGCACAGCATTTCCAGTAATCTATATTCTAAGTATTCTTGCATTTCAAGTTAAGAAGTCCTAGCGTTTTTCTGAATTATAAATAAATAAATAATTTACTAACATAGGTGCAAAACAACACGTGGGTCCAATCAATATTTATCTTCATTGCTTATGAATGAAGAGGGCGCTAAAATCTATGCGTTAGAACGTTTTGATAACCACTCATAATAGTAGACAACTCAACCTCCAAAAATTCGCATGGATTTTTACGCCAGTGAATCGCGCTATGGGAGTTTTATACCAAAACTTTTTGGACGCCCTTTTTGGACCCCTTAGAATGTGAGTATTCAAAAATCTTTTCTTAGCACACGTTCAGACAATGAAAAGAACGTACATTCCAAGTTTCAAGTCTCTAGGTTCAGTGGTTTAGCTTCGGCGTAGCATGTCAGTCATTTAGAATTTTATAATATATAGTTATAGTGATTTTTTTTTTCCACACACGGTCATCTGGTCCCAAACTAGGCTAGAAGCCTGGACTATGGTAACCAGATGACTGATTTATACACATACTTATATAAGGCTAAATAACACCCAGACACAGATCAAACAGACATGTTCATGCACACAAATGTTGGACCTGGCCGGGGATCGAACCCCGGGCCTACGGCATAGAAAGCAGAGTCACTAACTACCATCTGTCCAAACCAGGCTGTCAATATATTATATTATGTTATTAGGTCCCGTGAGAATAGTTTACACCCAAGTTTGCATGGCCGAGGAACTCTGTGCTACATACGGGTGCTCGAAAAACCGCAAATTTCTGGCACTTGATTCAGGTATTTAAAAAAAAACAGTTTTTAGGTATCGTTGTGTAGGTAACTCCACGGCGAGACCTAATATAATATAGGTTTATGAATCATAGATACATTATTGTACGTTTGCGATGTTGATGTGGATTGACTGGCCTATTTACTTTGTATGAAAACAAAATCGCTTATAATAAGTGTCTGTGCGTAGATCGGCCAATTGTTATGAGAACATCATGTATGTGCGTAAAAATTGACATGATGTCCTCCAATATTGACCTCCATAATTTTAATACTAGGATTAAAGATAAAATAGCTGTATCTCGCTTTTATGTTATCTAAAACAAATAAAAAGTCATTTTAGGAAATAGCGTACGTCTCTATAATAAAATCACAAAAGAGCTAACTTTCTCTTACGGACAAAGATGCCTGGAAGCGTCCACATAGCCACCTTCAAAGCAAATGAATGTAGCCAAACCAAATATTGTGAAAGTATCAGTTGAAAAAATTAAGCTCTACAAATTTCATGTGCGTTCTTCTTGTAGAGGTATCTTTCCGATCGCACGGTAGACTCAGTACTGTTTATCTTCATTGACGTGAAATAGTTTCAGATTGTAACCTATTTGAATAAATCTTTTGGAGTTTTAGTTTGATCGTTTGATTACAAACATTACATAGTTCATACTAATGAGAAAACGAAAAGGTCGGATATGAAGTGGCACTGCCTAACCTTGGCTAAAGCACTATATCGTCGTCTTTTAGGTTTAGTTGTCTTTCCGCTCATTATTCCTGAACGCTAGCACAGAATAAATAATAGTACTCACGTTAGTTTCATTTTTTTCGAGATTCATCACTGCGTTGATTTACGTTTTTGCTATGTGGTCATTTAAATATCTTTATAGTAGGCTATTGCTTTAATTTGATAGGGAATTAGAATAATGGACGAAGCATTTTTTACCTTTGAGACAGACATGTCAAACAAATTACTTTGTTTTGCGTCGAGTTTTCTGGGTACAAACAAGATATCGAATATTAGGAATTTGACACAATCGTATGAAAAAATGTACACATCGATGTTTTTTATTTCCGTGTTTCCTCCAAATATTATCGTCTCATTTGATAAATTTCAATGTCCACCCCAGGCCACAAATGAGAAGCATGCTGGCAAAAATACAACATAACAAATATACATACATACATTCACGCCTTTTTCCCGAAGGGGTAGGCAGAGGTGTACCCAGGACTCAGTCCCCTAGTGGATACACCCACATTTCGCCAGTATGTTATTGGTCCCATGTAATAGGGGGCGAGCCTATTGCCATCTACCGGGCACAGTTCCAGACTCCAGGCAGTTATTGAGATAATTCCTAATGGAAAAATCCAATATTTAACACTGCCTGACCTGGGGATCGAACCCGGGACCTCTTGATTGGCAGTCGAGCATGCGCCCTCTACGCCACCGAGGCAGTCATAAATACAATTATACCAAAAAAGCTGTCTATTAAAGCTAAAAAAGTGTTAAAAAAAAGTATTTTCAGTGATATTCGCTTTTAACAACGATAATATGAGCCATCATGACATTTATAATTTCTCAATAGCATGTATGGAGTTTGATGAAGAGAGGTTGGTCATAATAGTACTAAATTTAAAATTAACGAACGAATTAAAACTTTTTGGTTGAAATGAAGTATGTATTATATAATAAATTTCTATTATTTTATTTATAGTTGGTTTTTAAGTCTAGTTTTTAATTTTAGTTTTTAATATTTACTTTTAAGGTAGTTTTATTGTTTATTCTAATGTAACTTAACAAAAAATATTATATAATATATTTCTTGCTCTATCTTTGTCACTACATCTTCTGATACGACTGCTTTCCTGCTTCAAACTCAAGCTCAAAGAAACTCAAACTCACAGATTTTTTTTAAACTTTAATATTATATCAGAGTAATAATCTACTGTGCGTTCGGAAATATACCTCTACAAGAAAAACGCACAAGAAACTTGTAGGGTTTAATTTTTCAACTGCGAGTTATACAATATTTGGTTTGGTTACATTCGTTTGCTTGTCGTACCGGGTCGTGGCTATGCAGAAGTTTCTAGGCATCTTTGTCCTCTATGCATTGGTTTAATTTATCGCCCTATATTTATCCTCATTTGTCGATCAAGGTCACTCTATGTAGTGGTAGGCCTCTTTAGCAGAGGGCCGCCTGGGGGAGTACCACACCTTTGCCAGTTATTCATCCGCCGAGCAGTAATGTGCAAACATTACTGTGTTCCGGTATGAAGGGCAATGTTTCCAGCGAAATTACTGGGCATGATGAGATTCAACAACTCATATCTCAGGGTGACAGGCGCAGTGCAGTGCCGCGCAGAATTTTAAATTTTAAAATACTGGGGGGCACTGTGTCTGATATGGGCAATCATGATGCTTTCCATCAGGCACCTGATATGCTCGTCTTGTTACTCACTATCATAAAAAAAAAAAAAAAAAAACTAGCGATACTTCTCAGGCTTCTCATAAGCTGGATCATTAATACTTTATATACAAGTAACTTGTACTTACGTTTGACTGCCTCTTGACTGCCTTGACTGCCTCGGTGGCGTAGAGGGCGCATGCCCGACTGCCAATCAAGAGGTCCCGGGTTCGATCCCCAGGTCAGGCAAAGTGTTAAATATTGGGGTTTTCCATTAGAACTTATCTCAATAACTGCCTGGAGTCTGGAACTGTGCCCGGTAGATGGCAATAGGCTCGCCCCTATTACATGGGACCAATAACATACTGGCGAAATGTGGGTGTATCTACTATGGGACTGAGTCCTGGGTACACCTCTGCCCTTCGGAAAAAAGGCGTGAATGTATATATATACTGTACTTACATTAAATAGTAAAGAAATCTATGAATAGAGGTGAAAATAATAGTTTCAAGGAACATCCAATTTTACACGGTGATTGATGGAATGCAATGTACGAATCACCGTCAGAAAATGCAGAGGTATTGTGTTTACAAAACAATTGTATTAGTGTGTTTGCTACGATCCAGTTCTTAGGCGAGTGGGTTGCCCTTAGAAATCTAAAAACAAGGTACTAGAATCACTTAGATACCCGCGTGATCTTGTCGCCGTAACACTACTCATTAGTCACCAGCAGGCTTGTTTACATAACAATTGTATTTGTTTGCTTTCATCCAAATCATAATGAAACCGACATAGTTCAGCGGATTAGGAAATTGAAGTGGCAATGGGCAGGGCACATGGCAAAATTTTCAAATTTTTCATTCAAATTACAAATTTTAATTTTATTCTTTCCATTTTTGTATTGTATTTCAAGCGAGTAGACCGCTTTGTGTATAAAAAATATAAAATTGAATTGATTTCCAACCTTTTTACCCGTCTTAAAAAGAGGGAGTTCTTTTTAGATTTTTTTTACAACATCTTGTGTAGAATAAAGTCCGTAGTCAGCCTCTCAAATTTGATTGAAATCCGTTGATAAATTACTTTGATAAAACTTCCCCCTTTTCCATTCTATTTTTTCCGCAATCAAAAATCGCGAACGATTAAAATTTAAATAAATCAAGGAACTTGTCTGCCAACTTTTCGTCAAAATTGGTTAAAATTGCGACCTGTACTGTTGCGGCGGGAACAGATAGACAGACTGATAGACGGACAAAAGCATTTTTGGCCAATCTCGAAACTGCAACGATTAAAGCAGTAATTGCTTTCCATGAAAATAATTCAACACAGAACAACCAGCTACACAAGTTTGTCCAATTTGATCCAGTGTTCCAGTTAACACATTACACTTTCCAGTACTCACTTCCAGTAACTAGATTAAACTAAACGCCCCACAATGCGTTTGTCGGGTTATTTCCGTTTGGCGCTGCATATTTTGACGGTTCGGCTTCTAATGAAAGACATTTGATCTAAAGGGGTGAATACACTTCAATGGTAAACGTGTAGTAGAGTTTAAATGTTACTTTGTTAATGTTCTGTTTGAAACGTAAGTCGACTTAACGTCGGCACTTTTCTTGATCATTATTTGTGAATGTATATGTATTTAGCTTTAACTATTTCCTAACTATTTCAGAAATAAATAAATAAATATTAGCCGTGTGGTTCCCAGCTATATAATAGGGCCACCCCTTTCTCATCCCGTGGGAGCGGTGAGACCCGGCAGAGGGACATATTCGTAGAGTAGGCAGCAGCGCTCTACGGCACCAAGTATTCCAACTACAGCGATCATCAATCCGCACAACAAGCGTGCTGATTACGGCAAAATCCCCCCATATGAATAGTTTATGACGTTCTATGGAGGAGGCCTGTGTTCAGCAGTGGACGTCTTCCGGCTGATGATGATGATGGTTTATGAATGTGCGTGGCGTAGGTTGCTACTGGCACGGTAAATAATTCGCCTGCGTGCCAATTACCTTTTTTGACGTGACAACGTCTTATAATTCGAAAGAGCCGGCTGCACGCACGAAAAAACATGACTCATGCGGCGTTACCTCGCTCTGAGGCGCTCGCTGTAAGGCTTGAAGTGCAAGCGAGAGCGCGGAACGAGCGACATCCGTCTCTCTCCTACTTGAGTGAGCGATGCGTCTGCGTGGACAGCTGCTATACTATAGTACATTTACATGTTTTGATCGAGTATCAAGTGCAGTGAAAAGTGAAACAAATGAAATTAAAATTTTCTTTTGAAAAATGCTAACATTCCATCAGTATTTTCTTAAGACGTTGTCACGTTCAACTATCGTCAGTAAACCGACTTTACAGACAACCAATTTTTTTTTTAGACTGAAAATTATATCTACCTAGTAAATAGCTATATATACTAGGTAGATATAATTTATAACTGTATATGTACTATTTGCCGTCCATCCTCTCTATCCTCCATTCATTCCTCTGGTGCTTATAATTTACTATACGTTCTATTGCCTGAAATAAATGACTTTTTATATATTTCCTTTTCGATATAATATGTAGTGGTCAATTCGCACCATTGATTTTTTTAAGATTCATTCATGCCAGTTTACTACTTGCAGAATCTATGGTGGGTCAGTTATTTTTTTTAGTGGAATTTACGCTTTAGTGGGGGTCTGACGCTAATGGGATACTTACACCGCGCCCCCGCGCGGTGTAAGTAGCTACGAGTAAGAAGCTACGAGATGTGAAATGAAACGAAATATATATTTATTTGCCAGAAGTATGGTGTAAAATAAGTTGTTACATAAAGCAGTAAAGTTTCACATACTTCGCCAGTAGAAACACCGACATGCAAATATTTTTTTTAAATACACACATGCGTAGAAATGCGAAGAGCCCAGTCTATTACAAATTAATAAAATAAAACACAGCACACATCATTGCATGACGAGTTTCAACAACAAATATGGCAAATAGGGGGTGACAGGCGTAGTGCAGTGCCGCGCAGAATATTGAATGTTAAAACACTGTGTGGCACTGTGTCTGATATGGGCAATCATGATGCTTATCATCAGGCATTTGTTCGTCTTGTCACTCACTATCATAAAAAAACACAAAAACATTACACAAACGGTTCCAACGCAAAATAAGCAGGTTGCGTAAGAACCTGTGCTGGTCTTCCGTTGGTACCTGTTCTGGTGACTACACGGACATTCTTTACTTCTACACTAAATTGAAGCCACGAGGTGCTACCACTAAAACTATTATTTATTCTGTGGTTTACGCAGCGCACGATAATACGTAGATACGCTCTCGGTCGGCATATTTTATTTCGACCTCTGTTATCAGCCAAATTAATGTGAACGCACACCTATTCGAGCCAAACGAAACGTCCGCGTCGAATCGACCGAATCGGACAGGTGTGGGTGGTTTTATAGAATTTCAAATAAAGAATTCTAATATTCTTTCCGCTCAGCGCGTTCGTTCAGCTTTATTAAAATATACGAAAGACATGGAACAAGTCGATCTAAATAAAAGCTTTTGAAAATATTATACATACCTAGGTACATATCTGGGAATTATTTTACAGGAAAATAAAACAAAATTCCTTATATTATGTAACTACAAGAACTGAAGGTCAGTTTTGAATAGCAAATCGTCTCGTCAAGGATTTCAGTGATTTGACTTTTGAATAATTTCATGGAAAGAGTTTTGTACTATTTTTCCTTCCCTCAGTACAAATATACATCTACAGGATGTTTTAAGTGAATTAAATAATTATTTAAAGATTCGTAAAACCCGACTAACCTTTAAAAATATTAACTGAAAAGCAAAAAAACCTCTACAAGATTAACGCACAAGAATTTGTAGAGATTAATTTTTAAATAACATACAATCACGCCTTTTTTTTGTAGGTAGAGGTGTATTACTTACTATGGGACTGAGTCCTAGTCCCATTGTAGGTACAACCACATTTCACCAGCATGTTATTGGTCCCATGTTATAGGGGGCGAGCCTATTGCCATCTACTACTGAAATAATTCCTGATGGAGAAATCCTATATTTTTTTAATTTTTTTTATGATAGTGAGTGACAAGCCGAGCAAATCAGGTGCCTGATGGTAAGCATCATGATTATCCATATCAGACACAGTGCCACCCAGTATTTTAATTACTGCCTGACTTGGGGATTGAATCCAGGACCACATGGTCAGCAGTTGAGCTTGTGCATTCTACGCCACCGAGGCTGTCCGAACTGAGGGTGAACTTAATTTTTTTACTATTATTAAACACATCTTTCACCTACTATTAACAGGAAAGAGGACCTCTTACCAGTTTGACAAAATCCCTATGGAAAATTTACCAAATCGATGTTTTGTATTCCCCTGTTTCCTCCGAATACAGTAAACCTATTTGATATATTTATATCCTGATATTTTGAAAATTAAGTAACCTATGTCCCTATCATTTTATTTATGTTTATAAACTCTGATCACGCGATTAAAACTGTGATATTTAAAGGTTCACTATTAAAAAGCCAATGGTTTATAAGAGAAACTAAAATGACAGAGACATAGTTTACTTCACTATAAACATATCATTTGTGGATTGGGTTAATTATATTCGGGGGAAATCGGGGAATGCAAAACATCGATTTGGTTAATTTTTCATATGTTGTATCAAATTTGTCATATCTAGGATAGGTACCTTCCTAAGTAGTATGGACTTTTTTTTCACAAGGAAATAAATCTTCTGTCTCATCAGAAAACAAAATGTCAAGTGGTCTCATAGTGGTTATATAAGTTTTGCAATTCAATCGAATTCGAATGAGCTTCGACGCCTTTGTTGAATCTGTTTGAAATATTTCAATTTTACATTTTTTATTGGTGTCATTTTTAAATTTGTCGTAGTTTTAAAGACATTAAAATAATATAAGGGAAATGTTTTTTTTTCACAATTAAATCTAAAACTTAACTATAATGGTCGGCAAGGCTATATATAGACTTGCCCCCTATTACACGTATGACGAAATGTGCGGGTGTGTCTACCCCTTCGGGAAAAAGGCGTGATTGTATGTTATCAAATGTACAACGGATTGAAATGTGATGTAATGAATTACCTACTCGATTGTGCTACCTAAGTATTTATTCAATTCAATTTTAATTTATTTTATTTTTATATTTGCCGTGGAGTTACCGGCTTTGGAATAGTGCTCCACCCTCTCTACCCGTGGTTGCCGTGTTGGCCGGCTAAGGGTTAATCGATCCAGAGGACCCTGCCCGTCCTCTGGATCCTGTATATATACATATATATATATTCCTTTTCGACGAGCTAATTTTATATGAGTTCGTATGTCTAGGGATCAAAACAAAACCTACGCAAGCACACATCATGAAAATGAAATCCATCCATCGCGTCATTGATTCTCAATTGTAAATCCTGAAAGTACTCCCAACACGAAGGCCCGAAGGTATAAAAGGGTCTTCCTCCACTGCTCCCGGTCATTTCAAGCCGAGCTCCCGAAGTGCATGTAGTCAATTAAATTGACGTATATACATATAGTTTTCTCGTTCACGCTGTGCTTTTGTGATTTGTTTTTTTAATTTTGTTTTGTTTTGTGCCTGTTTCGACTGCTTTGGATTTTTTAAAGGTACCGTTTTTATTGCTTTTTTTTTTAAACCAAATTTTAATTAAAATTACGTGTAAGTATGAAACGATATTAGTTCCAAGTGCTAATCGAGTGTCTCAACATTTGAAGGAAATATCAGACGAATCGGTTTAGTAGGTACTTAGTTTAAAGTGTTTTCTTTGAACTTTCGCTTTTTTACCATAATTAATACTAGATATCATCCGCGAATTATTCTCGGGAGAATTTCGATTTGCTTTCTTAATATTCGTCTAAAGCGTAACGAAAAGCTACGTGTAAAAGAACTAGGTTTATTTCAGGCCACAAATGAGCAAAAAGCTCGCAAGAAGATAATTATAATATATCTATACAACAATCAATCTTGCAAACATACAAATCTTCATATTATATTTTCAAAACAACATAAAAAAATATTTTTTTGCAATATTGTGACTACGATAATATGAGCCACCATTAAAGTTTTTTTTTAAAGAAAAGAGGTTTGCTTTATATTGTCATGATACATGATAGTACCTTCTTTCTCAATTAATAAAACTCTTTGGTTGAAGGGACATATTATGTTACAATGGCGGAATATTTTGTGTTGTATTTATTACATTTTATGCATTTTTCTAATACTTACCGACTTTTATAATTAATTACTTAAGACTAAGGGCCTGTTTCACCATCGCCGAGTAAAGTGTTGTTTAACTTATCGCTGATTAGTGCTACTCGGCAAGTAGAAGTCCCAAGTAACTTTTTACCGTTTAATAAAAAGGCAGTTTATGTGTCGATTAGCATAACTCGGACATTATGAAATTAGCACTGCACCTTACTCGCTGCTTTAATAGACGATTAATAGCTTACTCGGCACTTTACCGAGGATGGTGAAAGTGGCCCTTAGAGTATGATTGTTATTTTTTTATTTAAAGTATATTATTATCCGTCTCACGACTTCATTCGGGGCCGAAAGCTCCTATGTAAATGAGCAGTATTCTTTCAACTCTCCTGTTCCCGTGGCGTGAGAGATAAGGCTGCGGGCTTTGATGACACAGAGTTTATTATAATCCATCAAATCTAAGAAGTACAGTTTTTAATTTGCCATGTTTGCGAGATTTGTAGTTGAGGTGGTTGGGCCGACATCATTTCCTTTACAAACGTTGAGGAACCAGTGCTGAGGATAGAATAGATATAATTTCTTCATTCGTGCTTTATTTTAAGTTACAAATAATTATATAATATTTAGTATTATATAATATTTGTAGTGGTAGGCCTCTTTTGCAGGGGGCCGCCTGGGGAAGTACCACACCTTTGCCAGTTATTCATCCGCCAAGCATTAATGTGCAAACATTACTGTGTTCCGGTATGAAGGGCAATGTTACCAGCGAAATTACTGGGCATGACGAGTTTCAACAACTAATAACTCAGAGTGACAGGCGCAGTGCAGTGCCGCGCAGTATTTTGAATTTTAAACACTGGGTGTCACTGTGTCTGATATGGGCAATCATGATGCTTACCATCAGGCACCTGATTTGCTCGTCTTGTTACTTACTATCATAAAAAACAAAACAAAAATATTTTATAACAGAGGAATGTTAGCAAATATATTTTCTATTAAGTATGTGATAACCTTTTTTACATTATGCTTTTTACAAAGTAATTGTTATGTTGTTTAATAATTACAATGTGTCACTGAATTTTGTATTAGATGTATACATTTGTTATTGGATAATGACATAGATTAAGAACAATTGTACACTAGACATAAAATTTCATGCCTTGTCATTGTCCGTTAAATGTGTCTTAATAAATAATATAAAATAATGGCGTTTATCCAGTTATACTACAAAAGATACGTTTCATAACGGAAAATAGGTAATATAGGTAATAATAGGCAGTAGTGGAAGGCCTCTTTAGCAGAGGGCCGCCTGGGGAAGTACCACACCAATGATGGAATTCCTAAGGACTAATTACTTTAGATACCTCTTTGCAGTTTAAAACGTATTTTTTGTAGTTTGTAGTGTAGATAAATGCCACTTTATAATTATTTGTTACTTATAATAATATTAGAAGGTAGAAGATGTAGTGACTAAGATAGAGAAGGGAATGCTGAGGTGGTTCGGACATGTGGAGAGGATGGATGAAAGGAAATTAACAAAAGAGATTTTTATGGCTAGTGTGAATGGTCAAGTCGGTAGCGGTCGACCTAGGCGTACTTTTCATGACCAAGTTGACGTTGTTCTTAGGAAAGGCCAAGTCAAAAGTACCTACAACCGACGAGCATGTATGAAAAATGTCATGAAAGTGAACGAAGCGAAAGTTGTATGTCAGGATCGTAGCAAGTGGAGGGAAATAGTCTCTGCCTACCCCACCGGGAACAAGGCGTGACTGTATGTATGTATGTAATTTTGAATTTATTTGATAGACCTAATAATAAGATTCTCAAATGCATAAATAATATTTTTAGTACTGCCAATAAATATTATGAACTAAGCAAAGGTTCTAATAATTTTAGAACTTGCGTCGCCATTAAAAAAATACTTAATACTTAACCTCACTTTATTTAAATCAAATTATAAATTAAACGGCGATAATAAGATGGATGGATGGATATTATTTTTTATTTTTTTGTACATCAAAACATCTCCAAACAAGCGCGTTTGGACCTTTTTTTACATAATTTATTGCATTATGAGGCGCTTTTATTGGACTAACTTAGACTATCTTGAAGGAGTCCATAGCGTAATATTTTTTATTTTATTTACCTATTATTATAACATTAATATATAAATACATTCATATATAATTTATAATACTTTTACATATATACATATAGATCTATTACACCACAGAACACCTAGCACAGACCAACCCCCGCTCGCAGCACCCGTTCACGAGTTGTCGCACGTACCAGCGCCGATATTATGTTTGTGAATATTATTGCGAATAACATTCTCTACCCGGCAATTTAGGATAGACAGTGTAAAGTTTTCTGGGCCCAGCTTACTTGGATTACGAGTCCGTTTGCTTTGTATGAGAAGTCGAAACTCTTTTGCAAAATGGTTAGATTGACAGGTAGGTTCACTCCCTTATCTGTGCCCTTATGTGTTATTTATTACACGTGAAGTGCGCGTGAAGACTATCAATAGTCTAAGAAATTACCTTTTGGCACTTGCACCTATTTATAAAGACATATTTGCCAAATCAATAGAAGTTTTGTTTACAAATTCGTAAGCGCCACGTTCATAACTTTTTTCCGGATTCATTGATGACTCACACAAAAGGAATTAAGGGCAGGGGTTGTAAAACTATCCCTTTTGTCCCTTTGAAGTAGAAATCAGCAAAAAAGGGCGATGATGCAATAGTTTATGAATATTTCCATATTCTAGCTGTTAGAGATTTTACCAAATGGTCGGTCTTTTAAAAAGTTTTGAACTCGTTTTTGAAATGGTATTGAATTTTTTTGCTGTCTCAGTGGCGTAGTGATCACAAGCTCGATTGCCGATCATGAGGATCCGGGCTCAATCCCAAGATCAGGCATAGTGTTATTGGATTTTTACATTAGGAATTAACCTAATATTTTTTAGGAATTACCGTGTTTCGGATGTCACGTTAAACTGTAGGTCCCTATAGTTTCCTATAAGATATGTAGGGGGCAGTCGTTAGCTCATGTCGGAGGCTGCGTAGGAATCATGTCGATCTGAAACTGTGACAATATGGGTTGTCCACATAACCTTTGAATTGACTCGACCAGAGTTATTGGGGTAACCCGTTCTGTTAGAATATAAATTCAAATTATTATTTTAACTTAAGACTGCCTCAAGTCTGGAACTGTGCCCGGTTGATGGCAATAGGATCGCCCCTATTATGGGACCAATAAAAGCAACTTCCAGTGGTCGATTCAAAATTTGGTACTTATCTTTTCTCGCACTTTAACAATATTGCAATGACTTGGTTACCTTGACCTGATGCTGCAGCATCAGGTTTAGATGGACCAGTAGTCTAATAAATAGCTAGTAGTCAGTGTTTAAGCTCATTCATCATCATCCAGTGGAAGTCCACTGCTGAACATAAGCCTCCCCCATAAGGGGGGTTGCTGCCAATAACCCTTATCCAGCTCTTACGGTAACCACGGGTAGAGAGGGTGAGGTACTATTCTAAAGCCGGTTATAAATAACCCCACGGCCATTATTTGAGCTCATTATTATCGTCTTAATGATTATGTTAAATTAATATAGATGGTGACCAGAGTCTGATGATGGAGAGGAAGAAGAGAAGGATCCCCTCCTTATCTTCTTCCTGCTTGTTAAAGGAGTTGTTGGTCTCGTCGACCTTACATTATAATTTTGGTTTTAGATTTTCAAATGTGCATAAATAATATTTTTAGCATTGCCATTAATAATAACAAAATGGAGAGCGCGTCGCCATTAAAATTAACTTTGTACTTAACCAGACTTTATTCAAGTCGAATTATAAATAATTTTAATAATAATAATAATAAATTCATTTATTTCAGGCAATAGTACGTATAACAATAAATTATACGCACCAGAGGCCCATATTAATAAATACCTTACAGACTAACATACATAAAATATTAAACCACAAAATTACATTACTATATTATACACTAGGTAGGGATTATTTTCGGTCTCGCCTCCCTGAAGCGCCGGAACACAATTCCTTGAGGCCAAAATTCGGGTGACAGGAAAGTCTCCTTATATTTCACCGGAAGCCGGAGCACGTAGGACTTGAAGTTCTGCGTCCTCGTTGACTCCAGCCTCGACAGTGAGATCTGGGAGAGTTCCTGTCCTGGGACTCGTCCTTGGCTCTTCTCCTTGATATAGCGGACTATCTCCTCACCGGATGTGTTCTTCTCAAACCGGGAGAGATAGATCGCTATCGTAGGCTCTGCGACTCGAATGTTAGTCAACGTAGCGGGAGCGGTGCCGCGTTGGTTGTGGACGGGGCGAGGTCGAAGCTTCCTTTACCATAATATAATTTAAATACCTCGCCTCGACTGCCTCGGTGGCGTAGAGGGCGCATGCTCGACTGCCAATCAAGACGTCCCGGGTTAAATCCCCAGGTCAGGCAAAGTGTCAAATATTGGATTTTTCCATTAGGAATTATCTCAATAACTGCCTGGAGTCTGGAACCGTGCCCGGTAGAAGGCAATAGGCTCGCCCCCTATTACATGGGACCAATAACTGGCGAAATGTGGGTGTATCTACTATGGGACTGAGTCCTGGGTACACCTCTGCCTACCCCTTCGGGAAAAAGGCGTGAATGTATGAATTATAAATAAAATTAATCGACGATAATAAGAGGGCTGGCGGTATGGGAATTCTGGGCCCAACTTCCTTGGATTTTTAGCCCATTTCCCTTTTTAATTTACTGTTGTATTTTATGTTCATAATATTATTTGTTGATGGTTATATATAAAAAGTTTAGTTCAAAACACATAATAATATGTTATATGAAAGTTATTTTTACGCAGCCAAGTTAATTATAACATCATATATTTAAGTCGGCCAAAAATAAAACTAAATACAAATATAACTCAATATTGTTTGTTTGTTTCAGATCCCAGAAGAATCTCATCAGTATTAACCCACAAGATGTATTTAGTAGCCATATTAGTTGCCGCGGCTTTGCTCGGGGGCTGCAACACCGCCAATGTCAACAATTTGAAGGTTTCGTCACATATGGACAATAATATTGAACATAGTGGTAAGTTATATTATATAGACAGCCTCGTTGGCTCGTTGGTAGTAACTCTGCTTTCTGTGCAGCAGGCCCCGGGTTCGATCCCCGCCCAGGTCAAACATTTGTGTGCATGAACATGTCTGTTTGATCTGTGTCTGGGTGTTATAAGCTTATATAAGTATGTATATCAGTCATCTGATTACCATAGTACAGGCTTCTAGACTAGTTTGGTAGAGAGTTCTAGACTAGTAGTACAAAAATGTGTAGTAGTACTTAAGGAGACGGCGACCAGAGAATTCAAACGTAATAGTTACCTAAATCATTTGAAATCAGAGCATATTTCCAACATTCAATGACGTTATTGCCCGCCGTTGAGTTACCGGATTTAGAATAGTTCCACCCTCTCTACCCGTGGTTGCCGTAAGAGCCGGCTAATGGTTAACAGATCCAGAGGACGGGCAGCAGCGTCCTCTGCAACAAACCATCGAACTGATCTGGACAACCCGCCTGCCATAAGCGTGGCGAGTATTGGCAAAACCCCCCCTATATAAGGGAGGCCTATGTTCAGTAGTGGATTACCAACGGCTGAGATGATGATGGTGATGAATGACGTTATTCGGAATGAGACACTAGTTACTATAAGGGTCATAATTATATTTCTATCCAAAATAGAAGTACTTTTTAGAACTTTATAGAAGTACTTTTTAAATTTGATAAAAAGCTAAAATATTATAGGTGTTTTCAAATATAGCTTCAAATTATAAGCGTTTTAGACTAAAATATAGGTACCCTGATATATTAGTTGTTGAGACTCGTCTTGCTCAGTAATTTCACTACTAACATTGCCCTTCCGGACATTAACATTGCCAGACCGGATCGCAGTAATTTTTGCACATTACTGCTTGGCGGATGAATAACTGGCAAAGGTGTGGTACTTCCCCAGGCAGCCCCCTGCAAAAGAGGCCTACCACTACAATATACCTATATTTAAGATATGTATTATGTAAACGAATTCAATGACCTGAATAATTTCAAGACGTTGAAGATTCCAGACCTTTAGCCCATTGTCAGTATTAGATTATATCACGAATTTCTTGGTTTAAACTTCAAGCGATTTGCAAATCTTTTGTTGTACTGATAACGTGTTAGAGATAGGATAAGGGCGTTGAACTGAGATAAATACTACATTATGATACCTACATGTGTGCTAAGTTGAACTTTACGCACGAGGAGACATTGTTCGCGCGAGCCGAAAGCGAGCGTGGATAAGAAAACCGAGTAGCGGAATGTTCATAGCACACGTGTTTCATATGACGTTTTACAACACCCTTAGATTATAATTATAAGATAAGATCTTTTAACTACTCTTCTTCGATAGATGTTTTCGTATTAGTTATTAATTAAAAAGTAATATTAATTAATAATATAATATAATAATAATAATAATATGGGACAACTTCCATACACGGTCATCTGGTCCCAAACGAGGCTAGAAGCCTGGACTATGGTAACCACATGACTGATATACATACTTATATAAGCTTATAACATCCAGACACATATCAAACAGACATGTTCATGCACACAAATGTTTGACCTGGCCGGGGATCGAACCCGGGGCCTGCGGCACAGAGAGCAGGGTTACTACCATCTGAGCCAACGAGGCTGTCACTAAAAACCACGCAATGAAATTTTCGGCATTAAGTATATAGAAAATTAATTGCTAAATTTGAAAAAATCTGCTTTTCATTCAAAATAAATCGGTGGATCAGCAAATTTTGAAGATTCACTTTGTGCAATTCTTTCTTTTGAAAGTTGTTGAGGTTGATGAGTGGATATCATTCACCCCTTAAGTATTACAAACCTTTTTGTAATACGTATTTTATCTCAAATAAAGTAGCTCTGTATTGCACAAAATACAGTACTTAATTAATTAAGATTAAATGCGGATTTGTTATAGCAATGCACTAACGCTAAAAGCTCACATATTTTTGTCAGGCGCCAGTCCTACCAATACTACTAACATTATGAATGCGAAAGTTTGTGAGGATGGATGGATTGATGTTTGTTACTCTTTCACGCCAAAACTACTGAACAGATTGGACAGAAATTTGGTATGTAGATGTAGTTTTCAGGGTGTCTTTTGCAGGGGCCCTCCTGGGGAAGTACCACACCTTTGCTAGTTATTCATCCGCCAAGCAGTAATGTACAAACATTACTGTGTTCCGGGCAATGTTACAACAACTAATATCTCAGGGTGACAGGCGCAGTGCAGTGCCGCGCAGAATTTTGGATTTTAAGCACTGGGTGGCAATGTGTCTGATATGGGCAATCATGACGGGAATCGTGCCCGGTAAAAACAATAGGCAATAGTTTTCCTCCACTATGACATGGGACTTATAAAACATGGCTGGCAAAGTATGGGTGTACTACTATGGCACTGACTCCTGAGTACATCTCTGCCTACCCCTTCGGGAAAAAGGCGTGATGTTATTGTGATGGATATTGTATGGAGTGCCTCTGTAGCTTTAGGTCGGTCCAGTGCGATCAGGCACCTGATATACTCGTCTTGTCATTCAAAATCATAAAAAAAAGTATAGAAGGCTTAATTTATCAATAAATAAAAAAAACAATATTACTAATTTTGTTCTTGTTGAGTATGGAACATACTTACCAGGGAAGCCTTAACAATATTTTTTTTTCAAAAAAAAATTTTTTTTTCAGATTCAATAAAGCCTCAAATAAAAGCGAAGTTCCTGACCATAACCCGCCACCCCGAACCGTCGTACCTTCACAAACAGGGAGACACAATACACTTAGTTTGCGAAGCTTTAGGAGGGCCCGCGCCATCTATACACTGGTTCAAGAACGACGCGCCTGTTTACGAGGTTAGTACGCACTATTCTGATAAGTCATAATCTGAAAAGATAATTAATCTTTTCAGAAGAATGTAGTAACTACTTTTACTTAAGTACTTTTTTTTATGATACTGAGTGACAAAACAAGCTAATCAGATGCCTGATGGTAAGCATCATGATTGCTCATATCAGACACAGTGCCACCCAGTGTTTTAAAATTCAAAATTCTGCGCGGCACTGCACTGCGCCTGTCACCCTGAGATATGAGTTGTTGAATCTCATCATGCCCAGTAATTTCGCTGATAACATTGCCCTTCATACCGGAACACAGTAATGTGTGCACATTACTGCTTGGCTTGGCTGTACTTGTATTGGTACAGCCTTGTTCCCATTGTGGTGCCTTGTCCCCTTTCAACATTCAGATTACTAAGATACAGATCGCATTACGGTTTAATAGAGCTGACCTTGAATGCGCAAAAATCGATTTTTATATCTATAAGGACTTTTTAGACCAATACACCGACGCGGCGCCCCCCTACACTTTTGCCGAGCGCTATTAAACCGTGACGCGACCTGTAAGTATTTATATTTTAGTCCTTCTGACGCTAAAAACGCCAACCACACACTTTAATCCTTCTAATGTTGTAAATGCGAAAGTTTTCTCGGCGTGTGTGTGTTGATGTTTGTTCCGTCTTTACACCAAAACTACTGAACCGATTGAGCTGAAATGTGTATGAAGATAGCTTTTTTTATTTTCTTTTTTTCTTTTTTATTCCGATATTCGCACGGAAACAATGACTTCAGGAGTAACGGCGATTACAGTTAGCTAATATAATCATCACCTTCCTTAATTTTCTCTTTCCAGTTCGACACCGAATCCAACGAGTTGACCGACGGCAACCCATCCTCAGTGGCTCGCGTGTCCTCCACTCTCCTCGTAACCAGAGCGTCGGAACAAGATGTGTACACCTGCCTCGCTGCCGCCGGTACAAAGACTGTCAGGACTACTGCTGTCGTTTATAGTATAGGTAAGATGTCCAAAACTTGACTGCCTCGGTGGCGTAGAGGGCGTATGCTCGACTGCCAATCAGGTCCCGGGTTCGATCCCCAGGTCAGGCAGTGTAAAGTATTGGATTTTTCCATTAGGAATTATCTCAATAACTGCCTGGAGTCTGGAACTGTGCCCGGTAGATGGCAATAGGCTCGCCCCCTATTACATGGGACCAATAACATACTGGCGAAATGTGGGTGTATCTACTATGGGACTGAGTCCTGGGTACACCTCTGCCTACCCCTTCGGGAAAAAGGCGTGAATGTATGTTAAGTTATGTTAAAGTTTAGTGCGGCTATTTTGTCTTTATTTAAAAAATATGCCCTTCCAAACTAATCTTCGCTCAGCAAAAAAAACAATCCAATCGTCGGTCAGTATATTATTAGAAAATGTCTTTTGCTAACCACATAGTAACATTAATCTTCCAACGATAATTCTCGCATAAAAAACAAGATGGCAATTCCTATTGCAAGAACACATAAAAACTAATGCAGTCATTCAAATTCATGACACTTAATTTTAGTGTAGCGGTCTCAATTGGAAGGTGGTCATTTAGGGCTGGTTATAAAACTTTCATTAAAAAGTTATTCTACGAATAGACGATCGGACATGGCCACCGTACCACCGTATCAAGTGATTTCAAACTCTAACTAAAAATATTATTCAATTAGGCGACAATTTGGCACTGACTGACTCTTGCACGTCAATGAAGCCAAACAGTAATCAGTAATGAATATACCGTGCGTTCGGAAAGATACCTACAAGAAGAACGCACAAGAAACTTGTAGGGGGGGTATAATAATAATCATAATGTTCCCCGGACAGTGCGCCAGACGATTGAACATGTTATGGTGGCGAACCAAGTCCGTGGCTTCGTACTATGTTCGATCGTCTATTCGTAGTATTAAATTAATCAAACTTGTTTGACTGCCTCGTTGGTGTAGTGTGCCCATGCTCTATTGGAGAGCATGAGCTCCCGGGTTCAATTCTCAGGTCGGGCAAAAAGTGTTTTTTCCATTAGGAGTTTTTTTACAAATCTTTTGGAACTGTTCGCAACAAAATGCAAAAAAAAAAATATTTAGCTGTTGCCCACTATATTAGCGTACATTTTGCTGTTTTTAAAAATAGCAGATCTTTTACAATGACCATATTGTTTTCTACTGAGAGTTAAAAGTCCCACTACTGTTCACTACTTCATAGATTACGTCGATTGGGTTAATTATATTCGGAGGAAACCTGGAAATACTAAACATAGATTTGGTAAATTTCGTATAGAGTTATTAGGTATATCACATTCCTATTAATTTGTCTGGTCTGGTTGTAACCTCTTAACAGGAAAGAGGACCTCTTAGCAGTTTCCTAGCTACGAGAAATTTGACACAATCCTATGGAAAACTTACTAAATCGATGTTTTGTATTCCCCTGTTTCCTTCGAATACAGTAAACCTATTTGATATTTATATTTATATTCTGATATTTTAAAGATGATGTCCTATCATATTATTTTTGTTTATAAACGCTAAATTTTTTTTTGTAGTGAACATCCAATCACGCGAGTAAAACTGGTATTTTTGGAAGTTCACTAGGAAAAATCCAAGGGTTTAAAAATAAAATTAAAATGTCAGGGGCATAGGTTACTTCACTATAACAATATCAAGATATAAATTTATAAAATGGATTTATTATATTCGGAAGAAATAGGGGAATACAAAACATCGATTTGGTAAATTTTTCATTCCAAAGTTCTCGTGGCTTTAAGAGATCATCTATTAAGGTGAAGATAATTATTATAACTTTCCGTATTTTACTTACAGATGGCAGCACCGAAATATCAGAGCGAACGAAGCTATACCCTCTCGTACCACAGATAGTGGTTTGGTACAAGTTATATGTGGACACTATAGGAAATAGTGTAGTGATACCTTGCCGGGCCAAGGGTCACCCGCGACCTAACCTCACTTGGACCAATAATAAGGGGCAAGTGGTGAAGAATGACCCTAGGATGAAGGTGGGTTTACTTTCTTTGTGAATGGTGTTACAAATACAATGAAAAAGTGTAGTAATAGACACAATGGACATAATGGACACGTCAAAATGTTCGTACAAACTTAACTCGACTCAGCAGCGCGCATCAAGTATATAGGTAATAGTATAATTAATAATGATTCCTGGATGCTACTATTATTGTAGCTAACCTTGCTTTGCAATTAGATATCTATAATATATAATGTAAAATTAGATACTTAAGTCATATATTATTTTGTTCGCTCGATACTCTACCTAATTGTGTTTCTGAGTGTACATCGTTTTGAGTTGCAATCTAGAACATATTATTGTAACAAAATTTATTTTTGAAGTGATTGTAATTTGTTATGTAAGCCAAATAAATAAATAAATAAATAAAAAATTACGTAAATTAAATATTCAAAATTCAGAATATTTCGTTCCCGTGGGTTTTTTTTAATGATATTAAATGACAAGACGAGCAAATCAGGTGCCTGATGGTAAGCATCATGATTGCCCATAACAGACACAGTGCCACCCAATGTTTTAAAATTCAAAATTCTGCGCGGCACTGCACTGCGCCTGTCACCCTGAGATAGCAGTTGTTGAATCTCATCATGCCCAGTAATTTCGCTGGTAACATTGCCCTTCAGACTGGAACACCACTACATGTAGTATTTTTTTTATCTTCAAAAATGTGGGTACGTGTGAGCGAGAGGGTGAATTTGGTGTGCACCGCGCCTTAATGTTAAACTTAAACTCAAGGTAAAACCGCTAATTAGAGCTTAAATGTTTGAGATACGCGATATATTAACCAAAATAGTGTCATTTTAAAGCAAATTTATTAACACCCTTGAAAATGAGGTCCTACCTTAATAAGATAATAAGGGGCAGAAGGTAATAGAGTAATAATTTTTTATAGTAGGTCTTGGAGAGAGGATATAATTTTAGAAGCGTCAAACTCAAAACTCAAACTCAAAAAGATTTATTCAAATATTATTCTTCTACATACATACATACAGCCACGCCTTGTTCCCGGTGGGGTAGGCAAAGACTATTTCCCTCCACTTCTTCTTATTATTCTACTATTTCTATATTACTACTTTCCTATTTCTTTAAACTTTTAATATTTTAACAAAATCGCTTGATATTTCTAATTTGTGATGAATAATCAAGTAATTCCTTTCATTCCAGGTCCTTCGTTCAGGATCCCTAGTGATATCTTCCATCCGTTGGTCGGATATGGGCGAGTGGGCGTGTCACGCCAACAACATGTTCGGGAACAACACCGCTAAAACTTTCCTCTATCCAGCTAAAGTGAGTGATCTACATAACATCACCTTTTTCCCGAAGGCAGAGATGTACCCTGAAGTAGGTACACCCACATTCCACCGAGAAAAATCGTAATGAAAAGATCCAATAACTCTTTGCCTGACCTGGGAATCGAACCGGGGACCACATGATCGGCAGTAGTGCTTGCGAACAACTACGCTGCCGAGGCAGTCTACTATAATATTATTAATATTAATACAGTGTTATATATAAATATTACAAGCTGTGCCCCGCGGATTTACCCGCGTAGTTATCGTTCCCGTGGGAATATCAAGATAAAAAGTAACTTACGTGTTATTTCAGGGTCTAAACTATCTACATACCGAATTTCAGCCCAATCGGTTCAGTAGTTTTGGCGTGAAAGAGTAACAAACATCCATCTATCTATACAAATTTTCGCATTTATAACGATAATAAAATTATAGTAATAAACTAATTATATTTTTTTTTGTTTCAGGCCGGTTAAACCTTAATAATAATGAAGCAATCGTGCATACTTAACTTCGATGTTCCTGTTACCATAAGATTGTTAGGGTCCTTACACACGTGCGAGTAACACGCTGCGTTTTTTAAATATAATATCGAGACTTGTTTCATTTTTGCTATTTAAAAAATAAATAAAATAAGTAAAATTACTTTTACTTATTATTATTAATGCACTTACTGGAAATGACTACGCAATATGAAATAATATATTATATTAAATATACAAAGACCAAAAATATGACTTCATACAACTGCACGAACATCTGTTACCAAACAAGCAAACAAATGTTTGTTTGCATATATGTCATAAATATTTAAAGACTGGCAGTAAAACAACATTAAACCTTACAATTTTTTGTGCGTTTCTTTTAACTTATTTAAAAAATAATGAATAAAAAATTCATTAAGTATATCCTCTCAAAAGAATCTGTTCTAATAAATTAATTATAAAATAGATTTCAATAATGCTTCAAAATTGTATTATAACATTATAATGAATCTTTTTTCAAACGTATTACGTTTATTTATTAATTTTATAATATTGAATTGAATTGACTTACCTACATAAAATTATATTTTCACTGTTGTTTTAAAGTACTTTGTTTTTATTTTTACATTTTGTATAATGGACCTTTCCAAAGGAAGAATAACATTACTATTTCTGGCTACATTTCGCTCACAGTCTCAATAAATGTGTTAGTGTTTCTTAGACTTTCAAAATAACTGGCAAAACGTAATAAACCATTTATTCCCTTTTATGGCCACATTCATTTTAAACGTAGACGTTTTATTACAACGGCTGGACCGTTTTTTTGAACGCAGCGTTTTTTGAAACCAGTGTGTGTACAGTTTGCGCCTTAAGTTAATATTCTGCCTATGTATTTTTTGTTAAATTATAAATCTAAAATCACGAAAAAGTCCGTATTGAAAAAAACACGTATTGAAATTTTACTTAACAAATAAGTTAAGATATATATTTTATCATTTCCTCACAAGTTTGTAAAAGTGACGAAAATCACACAAGAGCGTACGCGGCCATTTAGACATTTGACAGAATCCTGTGTTTTTTTTTCCAAATCGATGTTTTGTGTTTCCGTGTTTCCTCCGAATATAATGAACCTATTTGATATATTTATACCCTGATATTTTATAGATGGAGTAAATAAACTATGTCCCTGTCATTTTAGTTCCTCTCATAAACTCTCGGCTTTTTCATGGTGTACCAAATATGCCGATTTTACTCGCGAGATTAGACGTTCATACAACAAAATGCAGAGTTTATAAAAGAAAATCAAATGACATGGACATACTTTACTTCATATTTAAAATATCAGTTATAAAAATATCAAATAGGTTTATTATATTCGGAGGAAACAGGGTAATACAAAACATCGATTCGGTAAAATTTCCATAGGATTGTGAGAAATTGCTGTGAGAAAGTGGTCGTGTTTCCTGTTGTCAGCTATTTCCTGAAGTTAATTTGTTGTCAGTTTGGTTTTATTTTGTAAAGATTGTTTTAATACCTATCTAAGACCGATATATACTAAAGTTTTTGTTTACTATTCGAATTAAATTTGACTTTTTGGTGATTTTAGCTAAAATATTTTGTGTTAAACCGAATAATCGTATTATTATTATTATTTAATATTATAATGAATTACTTGTTGTAATTCAAAGAACTTATTATAATGTAGACTGTGATTCATAAAATAGATGGAACAATAAAGAAAATTATATAAAAAATGATTTTTAATTCAACCACTAACTCAATCGTAGGACGTCCACTGTCCACCCACAAGGTGACCCTATTAAAGATCACAGGAACACACTACGGTGGTTAATATAGAGGAAGCGTATGTACAGCAGTGGGCTTCTAACGACTAAGATGATTATGGCTAACGAAACAGAACATAACATACAATCACGCCCTTTTACGGAAGGGGTAGGCAGAGGTATACCCAGAACTCAGTCCCATAGTAGGCACACCCACATTTCGCCAGTATGTTATCAGTTATTGGTCTCATGTAATAGGAGGCGAGTCTATTATCCATCTTCCGGGCACAGTTCCAGACTCCAGGCAGTTATTGAGATCATTCCTAATGGGAAAATCCATAATTTAACAACTCTGCCTAATCTAAGGATCGAACCCGGGACCTCCAGATCGGCAGTCAAACTTGCACCCACTGCGCCACCGAGGCAGACTGACTAAAAATGCCCCTTATATAATCTAAGAAAGTAAGTACTTACTAGTCTAGGTACATAACAAGCAACCACCGCCGGTTAGTAGTTTTGGCGTAAAATAGCAACAAACATCCATCTATAACCCATCCATCAATCCTGAATTATATTATTGAAGGATTTTTGAAAACCATCAAATTATTACCCAAGCGAAGTCGTGACGAAATTTCACTGGAGCAAGTGACGGGAGCAAGTGACTGGTGCAAGTGACTCGTGCGTGCGCTATACGACGATCGCACGATTTCTTAAGGAATTTGAAATTGATCTTATGCCTAAATTGTCTTTACTTGCTTATAAAAGTATATACAGGATGTTCCAAAAAGATATAGTTATAATCATTATATGGGGAACTCGTTAAACAAAACGACTTTTAAAACAAATTGTTAAGTCACACGTATGTATGCATAGTGTAGGGTTCCATATCTATAAAAAAATGCTTTCAATCCCAAAACCAATCTGCTTACTAACATACAGCGCCATCTATGAATCCCTTGCGCAAAGTATGGAAATAGATAGATAAATAAATAAACACTTTATTGTTACACCACAAAAAAAATCCTTAGAATTAAAAAAACCATCATAACAAATACTGTAATAATTGGCGGTCTTATCGCTAAAAGCGATCTCTTCCAGACAACCGTGCAGGGAGAGGAGAGTGCCGTAAATCATTTTTGGTCAGTGGTGTGACAAACATAAAATATGTAGTATAACTGTTGATTGCGTTAACTTAGAAGTATGATTTTTTACAGCCACAAGGGACCGCAGATCTGAATAGTTGATATCAATTTCAACTTGATACCTCCACGCGTTCCTGTTAAAAAGTGTCTTGACAGACGGACAGACAGACAGATAGATAGATAGACGGACAACAAAGGGATCCTTTATGGGTTCCTTTTTTCCTTTTGAGGTACGGAACAAAAACCTTCAAATGTTTTTGACTACTGGCCCATTTGCACCTGATGCTGCAGTTTAATATATAGGAAAGGAAGACAAATAGAGAGGGTTGGGCAGGAAAGGACTAGAAGGAATAGACAAGGAGGGATACAGCAAGGTGAAAAGGATTCATCATGATCATCATCTCAACCGTTGTTAATCCACTACTGAACATAGGCCTCCCCCATAAAGGGGGGGTTTTGCCAATACTCGACACGCTTGGCAGGCGGGTTGTCGAGCGCAGTTCGATGGTTTGTTGCAGAGGACGCTGCTGCCCGTCCTCTGGATCTGTTAACCCTTAGCCGGCTCTTACGGCAACCACGGGTAGAGAGGGTAGAGCATTATTCTAAAGCTGGGATTTTTGAAACTTCAGCAAGGAAAACCCAAGGGTTTATAAAAGAAACTAAAAAAACAGGGACATAGGTAACTTCAATATAAAAATATCAGGATATAAATTTACAGAATGGTTTTATTATATTCAAAGGAAACAGGGGAATACAAAACATCGATTTGGTAAGTTTTTTATATACATACATACAGTCACGCCTTGTTCCCGGTGGGGTAGGCAGAGACTATTTCCCTCCACTTGCTACGATCCTGACATACAACTTTCGCTTCGTTCACTTTCATGACATTTTTCATACATGCTCGTCGGTTGTAGGTACTTTTCACTTAGCCTTTCCTAAAAACAACGTCAACTTTTCATGAAAAGTACGCCTAAGTCGACCCCTACCGACTTGACCATTCACACTAGCCTTATAAATCTCTTTAGTTATCGAGTTTCAGTTTGATGAAATTATTTTGACGGTGCTATCATTCCACCTTTTTATATGTAGGTAGCAGTAAAATAATTCAGAGTTGTGAAATGATCTGACCATTTATCTCTTTATATGGAACAAAGCGTGACTGTTGAAATATATTAGACGCATCCGACGCGCGTGATCATTACTTCTCAGAATATGGATGGCTGGAAGTGTCCGGCGATACTTTAATTACTATACGTTTTTTTTATGATAGTGAGTGACAAGACGAGCAAATCAGGTTCCTGATGGTAAGCATCATGATCGCCCATATCAGACACAGTGCCACTCAGTGTTTTAAAATTCAAAATTCTGCGCGTCACTGCACTGGGCCTATCACCCTGAGATATTAGTTGTTGAATCTCGTCATGCCCAGTAATGTCGCTGGTAACATTGCCCTTCAGACCGGAACACAGTAATGTTTGCACATTACTGCTTGGCGGATTAATAACTGGCAAAGGTGTGGTACTTCCCCAGGCGGCCCCTGCTAAGCAGGGCTACCACTACAATCGAATTCTCTAAATTTATTACACACCATGGACACAGCTCCATACCATTTTTTATGTTGGCAAAATTATTATTATTTAACTATTTGTAACAGTGAGTGCAACAGTATTGCCACACCGCTCTGAGAATATACTATATAGATAAAATAACATTTTTACAATACTTAATAAGTACATATTACATAGTTTTATATGAAGAAGCAAATTACTATAGGTTAGGTCGGTTAACTGTAACTATCTACTGTCGGTCACTGTATACTGTTTACTGTATTACCCATTCCAATTTTGAATTTCTATTGCCAAGTCTTTTATTTCACTGCTAACAAACAAAAAATAAATTATTAAGGAATCCTTAGTAAGTATGTGTAGAGTTCTAAACATAAATACCGCAAACATATTATGTTAGTAACCACAAAATATTTTTTAGTAAAATTTTACGGATTAGGGATTTTTCCTTTACTCACTTGTGATGTAAGATCTGGCTTCTTGCCCGATTTCATGATGCAAGCCCAACGGGAAGTTACCTGCGGTAAGTGTAAAATTAATGCGGTAAGGTGGTATCTTTTGATTGCGTTAACTTAGAAGTTTGATTTTTTTACAGTAGCAAGGAACCGTAGACCTGGGTTGTTGATATGAGTTTCAACTTGATACCTCAGACAAACAGACAGACCTACAACCATCAGACAGATGAGCAAGAAAGAGACAACAGGTCAACAAGTCAACCAGTACATAGAGGACAAAGATGCCTGGAAACTTCTGCATAGCCGCCTCGCGGCACCTTCAAAGAAAACGAATGTAAGCAAACCAAATATTGTGAAACTATCTGTTGAAAAAATTAAGCCCTACAAGTTTCTTGTGCGTTCTTCTTGTAGAGGTATCTTTCCGAACGGTAGACTCAGTACTGTTTATCTTCATTGACGTACACAAGTGTCAGATTATGACCTATTTGAATAAATCTGTTTGAGTTTGAGTTTTGAGACTCATCTTTGCATTGAAAATGTTAATAGGTATTTGTCAGGGAGCATCCCCAATTATTTGAAAAGGTCGACAACAATGTCAACCTTAGACTGTCAAGGAGAGATCCGACTAAACTAAAAAAACCCTTTTGCAGAACTGCTCTTTCAAACAAAAACTCAAATAATATGACCATAATAGTATATAACAAGATTCCAAAGAGCATATGGGAGCTCCCATACAAGTGTTATAAATCTAAACTGCATATAAGTGGTTAATCGATAATTGTTTTTATGACTTAAATGAATTTTTAAATGTAAAATAATGAATATATTGTGTATTGTATGGAACTAGTGTTGACATTGAAGACTGAATTAATTATTTATTTACTATATTTGGACATTCAATTAATCAATAATTATTTTTCCACTACTAATTATTCCACTTTGACATAATTTTCAATTTATTTATTTTTCTCATTAATTATTTTACTATTGGTTCATGAATAAATAATAATTATACTATACTATGACATATTAGTAATTAATTCAATCAATCAATGGACTTTTTTAAAAATTTTTGTATGCCAGAGAGCTGGTCAAACATGCAGTACCTACTTATGAATGTAATATCTAATCTTTACCATGTCTGCTGCAAATAAATAATTTCATTTCATTTCATTTCATTAATATACTTTATTGTCATATAATAAGTTCATTTTTGTTGGGACTCTAATTTAAAAATATAATACAAAAAATAGATGAACAAATCGTTCATATTATTATACCTCGACAGAGGAAGGGTGTACGATTAGACAACTCCGGTTCGAAATGTTCAAGTTACACATTATTCTGTCTACGCTATTAATGCATGCGGCTAAAAATGTATCTATCGTTAAGTCATAATAAGTTACTGTCAAAACGCACTAACGCATAGATTGTGGCGCCCTCACACAAATTCATACATACATGAAGTAGTTTCTACTAAATTCCACCTTGCCTTGCTATGCCTTGTGAGATTGATTGACACATTTGTTAGGTATGACGAAATCCAACTTCCTACTAATGCGAAAGTTTGTGAAGATGGATGGATGTTTGTTACTCTTTCACACCAAAACTACTGAACCGATTGGGCTGAATACGGTATGTAGATAGTTTACGCCCTGGAATAACACATAGGGTACTTTTCATCCCGATGTGCCTACGGGAACAAAGACTGACGAGGAACAGTCCCCCACCTCCGTCTTGCCTTCATTGGCCGGCCAGAGTGCAGTCGCGAGAGCCTCGTGCTCGAGGGAGGATGTGAAGCATTTGGCGAGTGGGCCAGCGTGATGCGACCCGAGGGTAACGCAACGTGGGATCCGATTAAAGTCCAGGAACACCTCTCCTACCTGCGCCGCCGAGAGCTCCATCTTTTAGTGGTAACCACACCTTTACCGGTTATTCATCCGCCAAGCAGTAATGTGCAAACATTACTGTGTTCCGGTCTGAAGGGCAATGTTACCAGCGAAATTACTGGGCATGACGAATTTCAACAACTAATATCTCGGGGTGACAGGCGCAGAGCAGTGCCACGCAGACTGGGTGCCACTGTGTCTGATATGGGCAATCATGATGCTTACCATCAGGCACCTGATTTGCTCGTCTTGTTACTCACTATCATAAAAAAAATACTAACGTTGCCAATCTCGTCGTCTTTATTCCCTTGTGGTAGGCGGCCATACTAAAGTAGATTTTATATAGGTTTTGAATTTACCCTCTGAGAGCCCAGTTATCTCTTTTGGGATTTTATTATAGTACGTACATTACTTCCTAAGAATGTCTTTTTATTTGTTTTAGATAATCTAAAGCTAGGTACAGCTATTTTGTCTTTATTATCCTAGTATTACGTAGTTCTACTGATAGCACATTCGTGAGCTACATGATTACTTTACCTTTCTGCGTGTGGTACAAGACACAAGAGTTATAGCTTAACAGAAAAGAAGAGAAACGTAACCAATTCAAAGCGCAAGTGTCGATTCGATTGTTTTTATTGTTGAATAATACAGTGGCGCCCATAATAACAGAATCCCCCCTCCTCTTAGCAGTCCACCCGTCTTTTAGTGTCTTTTAGTAGTAGTAGTTTTTTTTAAGCGTCCGTGGTCCAGCGGGAATATCATCATCATCATCATCTCAGCCGTTGGTAATCCACTACTGAACATAGGCCTCCCCCATAAAGGGATTTTACCAATACTCGACACGCTTGGCAGGCGGGTTGTCGAGCGCATTTCGATGGTTTTTTGCAGAGGATCTGTTAACCCTTAGCCGGCTCTTGCGGCAACCACGGGTAGAGAGAGTGGAGCACTATTCTATAGCCGGTAACTCCACGGCGGGAATATGCCCGGCTTTAAATCCGGAGTCCGTTGATCGAATCTCACCATGTGGACTTTTCACCTGGGCGTGTCACTATAGTTTCCTTTATGATATGTAGGAGGCTGCGTAGGAATCTTGGCGACCTGAAACTCTGACAATATGGGTTGTCCACATAACCCATATGAATTGACTCGAGCAGTGTAATTGGGGTAACCCGTTCTGTTAGAGAATAAATTGCAATAATTAGTTTAAGTCGATGCCCCATATACACCGCAATTTAAAACAGTTACTCACCTATTTATGAAACAAAATATTATGAAGCTATTAAATCGCCATAATTTTATATCTTATAACTCATACATATAATCCATAGATTAGCCATTTTGTGATGTCCGCTCACGACTTAGGTATCTTTAAATAAGAGAAATGCTACGTAATAATTACTAGTTAAATAAGACCGCTCAAAATATACTCAACCTGCTTGCCTCAGTGGCGTAGTGGCCGCAAGCTCTACTGCCAATTACGAGGTCCCTGGGGAATTCCCAAGTCAGGAAAAATGTTATTTGATATTTCCATTCGGAATTATCTGAATGACAGCTTGGAGTCTGGAACTGTGCCTGGTAGGTTCGCCCCTTATAATTTGGGACCAAAATCGTAATAGTCAAAGAGTGGGTATACCTATTAAGGGGCACAGGGACTTGGATACAACTCTGCCAACCCCTTGAGGAAAAAGGCGTGATGTTATGAATACCCTATGTGTTATTCCAGGGTCTAAACTATCTACATACCGAATTTCAGCCCAATCGGTTCAGTAGCTTTGACGTGAAAGAATAACAAACATCCATCCATCCATCCATCCTCACAAACTTTCGCATTTAATAATATTAGTAGGAAGTAGAATACACTAAAGGTACGCACTCAAAGTTATCCACCTATATATACAGGGTGATTGGCAATCTGTTAGCATCCTCATAAAGGGTTACTGGACTCATTACTTAGAACAAATTTAACTAATTAACTTACCTACTTTTCATGAATATATTTGTATTCAATTTTCTTTATTATAAATTAGGTTGTGATCAGTGATTACTTAACTCTCCAGCGCCGTAGAATAAAAATCCATTGACCGCTAATAAGGCTAAGCGCGCACTACGATACAAAATCGTTGCGAATAAAATTCGCAAATCTATGAACATTACCAATATAGGAGAGTGCGCGCACTGTTAAAAAAAAAATTGAGAGGTGTCAAGGGACACCCGGATGGAACGAAGTTCCACACCACACTGTTCAATGCGAAATAGAAATGAAAATATCTGGCTTGCTTTCTATAAGAGAGAGAGAGACAGACAGAGAAACATGCGACGCCGCACAGCTTACAATAGCTTACTATAGCAAAAAGTGTCGTGACAACTTTTCGTAAGAATTTTTTCCGTTTAGCCTCCTTTCACAACGCGCGATAAGGAACTTCGTTCCAAAAATTTGTGAAGAAATTTGCGATTATTTATCGCATTTTGCAAATCGCAACGATTTTATAATCGTGGTGCGCGCATAGCCTAAGAAAAGTGATTTTGTTTGGAAACAAGAATCGCGCGACGAGATAACAGCAGCACTATAGCGAGCGTACGCATTACGCGTGTGGGTAACCGCACTTTTTATTATTTAATATTTTACAAGCTGTGCCACGCGGTTTCACCCGCGTAGGGTTAGTTACCGTAGGAATATCAGGATAAAAAGTACCCTATGTTATTATTCTAGGATCTCAGATTTTCAGCTCAAACGGTTTTAGCGTAAAAATGGAACAAACGTACACACAAAAATCAGGGCTAGCGCTGTTTTTTTTTGTGTCATCTAGATGGCGCTGGACTCAAGTAATACTCGCAAGCGTTTTGTTTATTTGTTACAAACGGAACTTTTTAATATTGTACTGAGATTTTGAGATTTATAATGTTAGTAAAAATGAAACCCAAATTAAACGGATATACTACAACTTTTACCATCTTCTGTCGAGGATGTAAGGCGGTCATGCTCCCACTTGGCTTACTGACATAATATGATCATGCAATCATAGAAGTCCTTGTTTAACCGGTCTTCATTGATTGGCTGATATAATTCAATTAATCACAAGAAGCAGCTGTCAGTACAATCACACTGAGACTTTTCACCCCAGGGCAAACTGTGTCATAAGTCAAGTGATTGATCTAACTAATTAGATTTTCGTGCCTAGAAATATTAAAGCAGCTGTAAGTGCAAAAGCACTGCGACTTTTCGCCCGAGGAAAAGCTGTCATAAGTCAAGTGATTTAAGATCTGTCCCTATTGGTTCGTACATACTTTTGTACCTAACAATAATTACTTGTAATTATAAGGTATTAAATAATATAGTAAATAGTTGCATTAATTACTCATTAAAATATAATTTCAACCCATATTTCATATCTACATAAAACAAACGTAAACCCAGTTCAATGTCTATAAAACATCATATTTCGTTAAGCAAATTGCTTAGATTTTAATCTATGTTACTAAGTTGTTACTTATCTTGAACAATACTGTTCATTAAATCAAGCGAGGTTGGACGATCTAAATCTATTAAGTTTAGTGATGGGACATACGGTTTGTCGATATCGATGTTTTAAGTAATCGATACAAATTTGGTTCTTTAGTTTTTTACCAAAATAATTAGATACATATTAATGAGTAATGAAGATAGTTGGATAGATAGTATAAAACATTACTGTGTTCCGAACAGAAGGGCAATGTTACAAGCGAAATCACTGGGCATAACTTAGGGTGACAGGTGCAGTGCAGTGCCGCACAGAATATTATATAAATATTATCCCGTTGAAAGTGATCTTAATGCTAACAACCATGATAAGTGTTCCTAATGCTTACAACCATAATAATTTCAAATCATATATACAAAATAATTTATCGATAAACGTGATAGCAAAAGTTATATCGATATCGATAAAAATACCGATGACTAAGCACATCACTACGCCCAAATCGTAATAATTTGCAAACACGTATCGCACGAAGCATCGTTTTGACAATCAAAAGATCGAAGCGATCGGGACTTGATTCAGAGCAAGGTCGCGATGAAAAGAGCCTTTCTAGGCGTGCAGCCTTCGAAGTAGGCCCTAACAGAACATAGGTACATATGTATCTATACACAACACATTTGTCTATGTGAATAATTATTAAGGCTGCAAATTTTATTTTATTTTATTTGGAAAACAAAAAGCTTCTTACTTTAAGATATAAAGTACCTGGATGACCGAGTTTTGCTCGGTATTTTTAAAAAAAAAATTACAATTTTTAAAAATGATTCCTAGCTAGATCGATTTATCGCCCCCGAAACCCCCTATATACTATATTTTATGAAAATCGTATAATATCGCCGATTCCGAGATTCCAATTATATATATATATATATATATATATACAAGAATTGCTCATTTAAAGATATAAGATAAGATAATAATAATAAGATATGAATGCAATAAACACTAATAATTGGAGCCTCTTTCACCAGCCTCGAGTAAAGTGCCAAGTAAGCTTCTCGTCTTAACATAGAAGAGATGAGGTATCTCTAGCAGTTTGACACAATCCTATGGAAAATTTACTAAATCGATGTTTTGTATTCCCCTGTTTCCTCCGAATACAGTAAACCTCTTTGATATATTATATATTATCTATATCCTGATATTTTAAAGATGAAGTTAAGTATGTCCCTATCATTTTAAGTTTTGGTTATAAACCCTACATTTTATGTAGTGAACGTCCAAACACGCAACTAAAAATGAGATTACAGGGACATAGGTTACTTCACTATAAAAATATCAGGATATAAATTTATAAAATGGGGTCGATGGCGTCGATTTGGTAAATTTTTCATAGGATTGTGTCAAATTCCTAGAAGACCACGTACGCTCTTAAGGTGGCGAGTAAGGCGCAGTGTTAATTTAAAATTTAATAATGACCGAGTTATGCTAATTGGCACATAAACTGGCCTTTTTTGTGAAACTGACAAAAGTTAATTGGAACTTCTACTTGGTCTACTTGGGATGGTGCGCTTAAATTAAATAGTTAATAGTAAGCCTAAATAGTTTTTACTGTTAAAAACATATTTATCATGAAGTAAGTACATATTATAAAAATTAATGTTTTAGAATTAACTAATGTTTTCATTTTTAATTGAATGAATGCCATACTATATATAATATACATATTATGCGAACGCATAATTTCCTAAAATCTTAAAAACCGCATAAAATAAATATATTAAAATGGCATAATTATAATAAAGCATAATTATTATCAAAAAGCTGAAAAAGCATCAACTAAATAACGTATAATTTTTAAAAAATAAAAATGAATATACCTATTATCATGGTTATATATCCTAATCCTAATTCCTAATATACTATTATAAAGGCGAAAGTTTGTAAGTATGGATGTATGTATGGATGTTTGTTACTCTTTCACGCCAAAACTACTGAACCGATTGGGCTGAAATTTGGTACGTAAGTAGCTTAGACCCTGGAATAACACATAGGGTACTTTTTATCCCGATATTCCCACGGGAACGAAGACTACGCGGGTGAAACCGCGGGTCACAGCTAGTAATATAATATATAATATTTTTTGTTTCGTAAAAACTTTTGAAAAAATTATGTATTAAAGGTAAACCTACGAAAAGTCGGTTCTGGCGCTTCGCCGGCCGCTGCCGCGTTTATGCTCATAAGATGGGATATGCTTATCAAAGGAATCCCTACTTATGCTATCCTATAAGTTATCTGGTGTAATGGACGTCCACCCACAAGGTGGACAGACGATCTGATAAGGACGGCAGGAACACGCCGAATGCGGCCGCTTACAACCGGTCTGGATAGAAATCTATAGGGGAGGCCTATGTTCAGCGGTGGACGTCCTATGGCTGAGATGATGACGATGATGATTTATTTTAATATTCAATTGATAATTAACAATCCCCTTGAAACTTAATTTACGGAAATATGGCCAAAAAATAGTTTTTTCAAGTTCTTTGTTTAGCTGTCATTGATCAAGCTATATTTGACAAAGTATTAAATTAATGTAGGTTTTCCTATTTAAGTAAATAATATATACATACATACATATATATATATATCCTACATACATCAAGAAATTCGATTGCAATAGAATTGGATGAGACGGCTGTGAAACATTGGGTTTGTAATTATGTATTAACAAACTTGCGCACAGTATTCAGAGGCCCGCATCAATGCGTTAAATATTTATAAGCCTACATACTTGGAATGTCTATGAAATTGATTGAAATGCCGCCATGTTAGAGCTCAACCTTAGAGTACCTGGGCTATAGAATCTATCCTAATAATATCAATAATCTCGAATAAAATAAATGAGACCGAAAATAATCCCTAGAATCATCTATTTTTGGATGTCATCATCATCATCTCAGCCACAGGACGTCCACTGCTGAACATAGGCCTCTCCCATAGATTTCCATTCAGTCCGGTTGTAAGCGGCCCGACTCCATCGTGTTCCTGCCGTCTTTATCAGATCGTCTGTCCACCTTGTGGGTGGACGTCCTACGCTGCGCTTGCCGGTCCGTGGTCTCCATTCGAGAACGTTGCAGCCCCATCGATCATCAGTTCTACGCGCTTTGTGCCCTGCCCATTGCCACTTCAACTTACTAATCCGCTGGGCTATGTCGATAACTTTCGTTTGTCTACGGATCTCCTCATTTCTCGTAGAGAAATTCCGAGCATAGCCCTCTCCATAGCTCGTTGCGCTATTTTGAGCCTGCTGATAAGGCCCACAGTCAGAGACCACGTTTCAGATCCGTTCAGTATTTGGATATATATAATAATAATTGATTGAATTTGGCGCTACTTTTTGGTACACCGTTGTAGATTTCTGGAACAAGAATCTTTAGTTTTTAGTTCCGATTTTAATGTCAAAAACAACATGCACATATTATATGCAATAAGCAATTTATATTAATCATCGTGCCTCTGTGGACTGCCTCGATGGCGTAGTGGGCGCATGCTGGACTGCCTATCAAGAGGTCCCGGGTTCGATCCCCAGGTCAGGCAAAGTGTTTAATATTGGATTTTTCCATGAATAATCTCAATAATTGCCTGGAGTCTGGAACTGTGCCCGGTAGACGGCAATAGGCTCGCCCCCTATTACATGGGTCATGGGATAGATAACATAATGGCGAAATGTGGGTGTAATTTACTATGGGACTGAGTCCTGGGTACACCTCTGCCTACCCCTTCGGGAAAAAGGCGTGAATGTATGTTATGTTATAATTCATCATCGTGAACATCTACAACTCTAGAGATCTACAATTTTGCCATCTCTATAAATCGATTAGATTCATTTTAATTACCTACTAAGTTAATTACTTATCGATTAATTTAGCGGAATCCTTTCAAATCCTAAGTAATGACCGTTGAAATCGATTAATATTGGATCCGAAAGGATACTTACCGACTTATTTGTAATTCAATCTTGACTCCATTCATTGTAAAGGGTTTTTCTTTTACGTGCCTAATATTTTGTGATGGGATTTTTGCATTACGAATTTTCTCAATATCAGCCTCAATTTTATTGAAAATTATTTACATATTCTTTTTATGGACTGTGGGTCCAGCTCGCAGCAATTATCAAGCCTGGAGAGCTAGCATTGAATTAAACGTTTCCTAAGTAGTCGCACTCTTTCATCAAATATGTACTTAGTAGTGCAATAGAAAGAGACGACACGCTGCAATCGACTTGGCATTTAAATCCACATGTAGCCGTTTTTTATTTCAAAACTTAGCCAAATCACACGCCACCAGACTGGTGATCACACGGGAGCAATTAGTCGAAATAAAACGGCTTCATTGGGCCGAGGCATCGCGCCACCCCCTGACTACCAATGTCAAGTTGTATGATTTTTCAAGTTCATAATTTACATTTGTTAAAGAATATTTATTATCATCATTAGCCGAAAGACGTCACTGCTAAAGATAGGCACACCCCGGAAACTCGACTCAATGCCATACAAGCCATACAAAGCCGCGCTATAACCTACTACAAATCACATAGACACTGCACACATGGTGTTTTGTACACGTGCAAGAGTGTGCGTGAGGTGATTTCCCATCGAATCGGGGCTAGTGGAGGGCTTTTTCAATCTCGCTGGCGTGGTGAAGAAGGCCCGACTGGTGGACGGATAACAGTGTCCATTCTATACGTAGTATTATTATCTGTTCTGTGACATAGGCCTCCCCCATAGAACGCTTTACAATATTTATATGGGGATTCTACCGCAATCACCACGCTTGGCAGGCGGCTTGCTGAACGCAGTCATTTGAATACGTGAATAGGTATACATATTTTCAAAGAATATTGTTTTTTGATAATTAGTATTATAATCCTAAATGACTCACTGTCTGACATGCAACGCAGAGCCCAAACCACTGATCCTAGAGACTTGAAACTTGAAATGTAGGTGGTTTTCATTGACTGGACGTGTGCTAAGAAAGGACACATTTCAAGGGGTCATAAAGGGCGTCAGTTTTGTTATAACACTCCCATATTCCATAATTGCAAGCGGCCAAAGCCGCTGTTCTTACACTAGTACTTAATAAAAGTTCATCTAATTAAAATTGTAAGCTAACTAAATTCTAAGATAATTAAATATAATGCAATAATTTGCGAATCGATAGGTAATCGTGATTTACTTTCGTGACTACTTCTGAATAGAGATTAATTGATTTCGATTGATTTTTATCGTTAAGGTCCTACCTACTTATTATGTATATGAAATCGATACCTTGAAATTAATACGTTCGACTGCCGTTCAGAAGGTACCGGGTTCGATCCCCGGGTCAGGCAGTGTTCAATATAATTCGATTAGAAATTATCTCAATAACTGTCTGGAACTGTGCCCGGTAGATGGCAATAAGCTCGCCCTCTTCAACATGGACAAAATGTGGGGTGGGGTGGAGTGGAGTGGAATGGAATAGAATAGAATTGAAAACTCTTTATTGGTATCACATTTACTACAAAAAACAACAAAAATCTAAAATAAAAACTACAAAACGTGTAACAATTGGCACATATTTTACATAATAGACAGCCTCATTGGCTCAGATGGTAGTAACTATGCTTTCTGTGCCGGCTTTACAGGGCAGTGGTTTTTTTTTCACGTGCCGCGCTCTTACTCGCGCTAATGCACTGGCAAATACGTATTAAAATGTAATAAACACAAAATAATGTTATTGTACAACAATGTTATTGTAGTGGTAGGCCTCTTTAGCAGGGGGCCGCCTGGGGAAGTACCACACCTTTGTCAGTTATTCATCCGCCAAGCAGTAATGTGCAAACATTACTGTGTTCCGGTCTGAAGGGCAATGTTACCAGCGAAATTACTGGGCATAACGAGTTTCGTCAACTCATAACTCAGGGTGACAGGCGCAGTACAGTGCCGCGCAGAATTTAGAATTTTAAAACACTGTAGCTTTAAGGCTTTAAGGCACTGTGTCTGATATGGGCAATCATGGTGCTTACCATCAGGCACCTGATTTGCTCGTCTTGTCACTCACAATAATAAAAAAAAAAAAAAAAAAAAAAACAATACACAAAGTAAGGTTAATAATTTGTTGTTAAAAAGATTTATTCAGATGAAAGTATAATAAAAATATTGTAAATTAATGTTTTCATACGGTGTCGTAATTTAATATAAACAATTTATTCATTCAAAATTAGTACAGCCAAAGACAATTACACTAATTTATACAATTATTACAGTAGAATAAAAATCATGTCAAATTAAAAATTACAAATAAGATAAAATACAATTATAATACAATATTTACACTATGTTAAGATAAAATTAGAATTTAAAATGATTATATCTAAAAATACTATTAAACATATTTATTCAAAGAAACATTATAAAGTAACACACAAAACACTTTTTACAAAACTCACTACCTACGCTTTTTACATTTTATATAAAAAACCTTACTCATTAATTTAATGTAAATTAATAAATTAATGTATTTAAATTTATTAAAAAAATATATTTATTGTTGTAAAATCTTTATGACGATTAAAAATACGTATAGTAAAAAGCACTAGTGCTGGAATGTAAAGTAAAATGCACTAGTGCGTAATATGTAGTATAATGAACCTAAATACGTTGACATAACGGTCACGTTACAAATAAGGGTGTTGAAAATAATATTAAGTAGGTATACCAAATACCAACGCCCGCCAAACCCATCTAGGAATAGGTAAACACTTGATGTTATGTATTAAGCACAGAACACATATACAAGGTATTAAGTAACCATTCTCTTTACCCCGTAAAATCTAAACTTAGCTTGCAATTTGACAATCGATCTACATTCAAGTTGCAATGAAAAGTGATTGATAGTAAATTCGAACATGTCTAAGATCCATTCGATTATGTATGAGGGCGCCACGGGCAATGCGTTAGTTCGTTGTGAAAGTAACTCGTAATGGGTCGATTTTAGTTCAACTTTTGGCCGCAGTCATTATGATTGTAGGCAGTAGAATGATGACGTAGAGTAGAGCACGCTTCGGTTTATGGGTTTAAGTTTGGTGGTGTTTCGATTGGTATGCTGCTCTACCTTCTACTATGTTTCGGTGTTTTTTTTTTTTCATATTCTAGAGGAAATCCAAGTTTTAAATGTTCTCTACTTATATTACAATCTAGGTTATGATTTAAGCTAATAAGTGATTTTAATAGGTATAATTTTAATAAATTGTAATTTTAATAATTTTAGTAAAAAGTAATTTTAATATACTGTATCTAAAATTGCTGGAGAAAGACACGTTTCTTATTGTCTCTATTAATGGCGATGAAGCCTTTATTTATGATCTTCGGTATATTTTTTAATCAACGAAAAATCAACAAAAATTAAAATTTCTAAGTTATCTCAAATTAGAAAATCATTTTTAATCCAGTACCGAAAACTCGCCGGTATTAACCAAACGAGCTCGTGACCTGTAGTGATGTCAGAAATGCCCATACACTATTATAACATGACGTCACAATCATGGCGACCACTCGTAGCGCGTTCGTGATCAAGTGACTTGGTAATGGAATTTTGTAAATTTTGAATTGCTTATAATTAATTATAAAATGTATTTTTAAAGTGATTTTTGAATTGGACGATACATAATTTTCATTAAACTTTCAAAATAAATAAAAAAATACATTTATTTTTTCAAATAGGTACTCAATTGGGAAAACCGGTTCTGTTAGTATACATTCATTTAATATATACATACGAGCTAGGTCCCACGGTTTCACCCGCGTAGACAACGTTCCCGTGGGAATATCGGGGAATAAATTTATATAAAAATATTTTTAATTACGACCTTTTATTTCAATGATCTGAAATGACGAAAATAAACTTTAAATAAATTAATTAAACAAAATGTTTAATTTATAATATTACACAATTTTTGGGGTTCCATAACGCAAAAGGAACCCATAAAGGATCACTTTGTTGTCCGGCTGTGTGTCTGTCTGTCCGTCTGTCAAGACACTTTTTCACGGGAACCCGTGGAGGTATCAAGTTGAAATTGATATCAAATACTCAAATATATGTGTTCCTTGTGGCTGTAAAAAAATCATACTTCTAAGTAAATGCAATCGAAAGATATGGCCATTTTACTGCATATATCCATACTTTACGCAAATATTTCCTGTTGGTAAAATGCGTATCAAATTTTTGTTATTAAGTTATACGAGCGTTGGTTCATGGTTCACTATAAGGCAAGAGTTTGAATCTTAGATGTTTTTGTTTTTTTTTATACTTATAGGTTTTTATATAGCGGTTTTTTATTTATTTATAGAAAAAAATCTCAAAACCGTAAAATTTTACAAAAAAAATTGTGATTAGTAACATTTTTGCTGTAGTTTTCAACTAGATGGCACTGTATATTTTTTGAAAGCGGTAGGGTTTTGTTTAGGTATCTAGGTATGGAACCCTACACTATGCATACATACATTTGCCCTAAAAATGTATTTTATCCAAGTTGACCGATATTAAATCAAAGTAGAGCACCTTACCAACCGTTCTTGCTAAATGCACCGATACACATGCACACCACACACACATACAAGCAGTGTATGTACACGAAAGATGCACATGTTACTCTAATCATACATAGTATATAAACTGTTAAGGATCACACAGATCTTCATTCGGACATCTTCGGTGATCCGCAGTGTTCTGAATTCGAATTTGAAATTGGAATTAGGATTTGAATTTGGAAGTGACGGCTTTTATCGTTTTGGTGGGTAGTTGTGAAACGTGTTTAGTTTTTTGTGAAGAAAATTTTTTTATGAAAAGTGTACCTTACTGTTTATTTTTTTTATAGATTGTCGACTCTATCCCACCTTTAGAATTTACTGAAAAATAAAACAATGAAGGTAAGACTTTTATTAAAATAAATAGATAATAGATAAACTATTTATTATTACACTACAAACAAAAAACCTTAAATTTAAAATACAATTATAACATATAATGTAACAATTGGCGGTATTATCGCTAAGAGTCAACTCTTTCAGACAACCGTTAACATAACAAATTTAAATTAAAATAAAACATATTATTAATACATAGAAATCCTAATATATATATACTATTATAAAGGCGAAAGTTTGTAAGTATGGATGTATGTATGGATGTTTGTTACTCTTTCACGCCAAAACTACTGAACCGATTGGGCTGAAATTTGGTACGTAAGTAGCTTAGACCCTGGAATAACACATAGGGTACTTTTTATCCCGATATTCCCACGGGAACGAAGACTACGCGGGTGAAACCGCGGGTCACAGCTAGTAACTAATAAAATTTCCAAAAAACAAATTAACTTCCAACGATCTGTGTTGAAAAATTTATGCAAAATTAATCGATAACAATTTCGTATTCAAGCAAATATGAGCTTATTCAAATTACAATTCAACGAAAGATAATCAGTAGGTAAATTTCAAATATTAAATTAAAGGAAACAGACTCGTATTCCAAGGAAGCTGGTCCCAGAAAACCCTAAGGCCTCTTGTACACGCACGGTTTACCGCCGTGAAAATCTACGGTTATTTCGCCGCGTGTAGGCACGGTCGTCAGTGTTGTATGGATTACTATGAAAGCTTGTAGACGCGCAAAGCGGTAAACCGTGCGTGTACAAGAGGCCTTACACTGTCTATCCTATATTGCCGGGTAGAGAATGTTATTCGCAATAATATTCCTAAACATATACATCTAAGTATACTATGTAAGTAAGTGAGGTTAAGTACTAAGTATTTTTAATGGCGTCGCACGTTCTAACTTTAGCGGAACATTTGCTTCATTCATATTAATTATTAGGCTTATTAAATAAAATCAAAATAAGAATGTAAGGTCGACGTTGCCCAAATACCAACAACTCTTTTAGTTATTAAGAATTGTATATCTTGTAATAAAATTCATAATTCCATATGGTTTAACGGCGAAAGTTTTTGATAATTGTATGAGTTACACATTATGTGCTGTCATTTGGTTATTCCGTTTTCTCCAAGGACCTTTTGTTCTGTCTGAAAAGGTGAAACGTTATACGTTACTTCCCAGATTATTTGATCGACTGATAATCAGTATTTGAAAATAAATAAATATCGTATTTTTTAATCTATTTTGAAAGTTAGTGTGGTACTTTATCACATTGTGACGTCACTACAGGTCACGAGCGCGTTCGGGTATATTGGCGTGTTTTCGATACTGGATTAAAAATGTTTTTTTAATTTGATGTAACTTTGAATTATAGCGAATAAAAAAAACTAAAAATAGTTTTCTAAAGAATCTTAAATATGATCTTTCCATATATGCAAAAAAAAAACAAATACAATTCTGTAATATGTTCTTTTTTTTTTTCAGAGCCTAATCGCGTGTTTATTGTTCGTGGTTTCCGCAATAGCTGAACCACCAGTCGATACCAGGTAAAAGAAACTTATTTCTAAAGATTTTTCTAAAAATACTCAAGAATTTTTAACAACACATCACAACCATTGCCAGTTATTCATCCGCCAAGCAGTAATGTGCAAACACAGTGTTCCGGTATGAAGGGCAATGTTACCAGCGAAATTACTGGGCATGATGAGATTCAACAACTCATATCTCAGGGCAATCAAACTATGTTTAAAGCAAAGCATACTGGGGGCGTTAGTGATGGCGTCGGGCAACCTGTTATATACCGCTGGGCCCATTAATCCATCTGGGTATATGGATATTTGTAACTCTCTCACGCCAAAACTACTGAAGCGATTGAGTTTAAATTTGGTGTGTAGGTTGCTTACACCCTTGAATAACACAAAGACATTCCCACGGGAACGTAGACTGCGTGATACCGCGGGGCACAACGGCTGAGTCTTGGGTAAACCTCTGCCTACCCCTTCGGGAACAGGGCGTGATTGTATGTTATGTTACAGATACCTCCCCCCACAAAGCAATGGTTTTGGAGTCCCTTCAACGTCTTACGGAGCGCCGACAAATGGAGGACAAACGGCTATCTTTGGGTAAATTATTTCAATACATATTTTCATTGTTTGGTAAAAAGATAACAGGATACAGGACCTCTTAGCAGTTTGACACAATCCTATGGAAAATTTACGAAATCGATGTTTTGTATTCCCGTGTTTCCTCCGAGAATAATTCTCGGAGGAAACTAAAAAAAATTGATTTTATCCATAAAATTATATCTTGAAAATAAGAAGATGAATTAGGCTATGTCCCTGTAATTTTATTTTTGTTCCTTAACTCTTCATTTATTTCTAGAATTACGCGAGTAAAACTAGGACAGTTTTTCATGTTTTTAAAGGGTCATACTTCATTTAAAAATGAGTTTGTAGAAAAATTAAAATGACAGAGACATGCTCACTGAAGACCTAGATTTTATAAAAAAAAACCATTGCTCTAACGCAATCTAGGGAGGAAACACGGGAATACGTTTGTATGGAAAAATCACCCCTCATGTAACCTCGTAAGGGGGTCGCTCGTGTACACAGAATGAAATTTACTTAATGTGGAAAAAGAGAAGTATTATAATAATATAATATTTATATATTATAATGATTCTCTATAATTTCCACTCAATTGTTTGTGTGGGTTTTGGATCTGGCCTTTATTCGCGCCTAAATAATTCTATTCTAATGTTACGGCGCAAATAAAGCCCAGGCCAACCACAAAAAATTGAATGGAAATTAATAATTAATAATATTATTCTCTCTCTCTCTCTCCATATTTAGGATAATTCATTTTGAATGAAAGAGCAACCGCATTAATTTTGACGATTGACTTGAACATATGCTTGATGTTAAAAATTAAGTGATAGGTATTAACTCTAATTTTTTTAGGGCACGTCAAAACAATGGCAGATCCAGGCGGCCATCTTCTCAGTACGGCGCCCCAAGATCAAGTGGGGCCCCGTCCAGCCTCTATGGGGCACCTTCCCAGTTTGGGGCCTCATCATTCGCAAGCCCACCATCTACTTCTTACGGGACTCCGAGTCAATTTGGGGCTAATGCTGCGCCTTCGAGCCAATATGGAGCGCCGTCAAGCCAAAATTCAGCCCCGTCAAACCAATATTCGGCGCCGTCAAGTCAATATGGAGCACCGTCAAGCCAATATGGAGCACCGTCAAGCCAATATTCGGCGCCGTCAAGCCAATATGGAGCACCGTCAAGCCAATATTCGGCACCGTCAAGCCAATATGGGGCACCTGATGCTCAAGTTAGACAACCTTCTTCGCAGTATGGAGCACCCTCTTTAAGTGGACCCAGGTAATTAATTAAGTTATTTATTTTATTTATACGAAAATTTTAATCTAGGTTCAATCTTAGTTTTAGGGTTGCCCTTCAGGCAATGTTTATTTATTTATTGTAATAACATGAACGCGTTAGCTTTTATACATATTAACAATTACTTACCAGCGAAATTACTAGGAATGACGAGTTTCAACAACTAAGATCTCAGGGTGACAGGCGCAGTGCAATACCGCGCAGAATTTTTAATTTTAGAACTCTGGGTGGCACAATGTCTGATATGGGCAATCATGATGCTTACCATCAGGCACCTGATTTGCTCGTCTTGTCTCTCACTATCATAAAAAAAAATCTTTGCAGCAAATGAAACCTGTCTCAGCCAGTTTATAATTTGTATTCTATTCCACAGTAGTTTCTCAAGTGCTGCAAGAACACCAAGTGGACAGTACGGTGCACCCTCTCAGCAGTACGGTGCGCCCTCTCAGCAGTACGGCGCGCCTCGCGCCGGGAGCAACACAAGGGAACAGAGCAGGCAATATCTACCTCCTGGTGGAAGCAATGGAGGATATGGTGGCGATGAGAATGGGGTAAGTTTTACTTACCATGATATAATAATAATAATATGGGACAACGTTCCACACACGGTCATCTAGTCCCAAACTAGGCCAGAAGCCGGTACTATGGTAACCAGGTGACTGATTTACATACTTATATAAGCTTATAACACACAGACACAGATCAAACAGACATGTTCATGCACACAAATGTTTGACCAGACCTCAAGGAAAAAAAGGAACCCATAAAGAATCATTTTGTTGTCCGTCTATGTGTCTGTCCGTCTGTCAAGACCCTTTTTCTCGGGAACGCGTTGAGGTATCAAGTTGAAACTCAATATCAACAACTCAGATCCACGGTCCCTTGCTGCTGTAAAAAAAAACAAACTTGTAAGTCAATGCAATCAAGAGATATGGCCATTTTACCTCACATTGCCATACTGTGCGCAAACTACTGCACCGATTGATCGGAAATTTGGTATGTAGATAGCTTAGACTCTGGAATAACACATAGCGTACTTTTTATCCCCAATATTCCCATGGGAATGAAGACTACGCGGGAGAGACCGCGAGGCACAGCTAGTTCTTTATATTATTGTGTTTTATTTACGTAGGAACCAGCCAGTTATAGTTTCGAGTACATGGTGAAAGACGATGCTTCGGGCAACGACTTCGGTCACCGCGAGGCGAGGCAGGGAGACCGCACTGAAGGACTTTACTATGTCCTTCTGCCTGATGGCCGGAAACAGGTAATAATATCAAAATAACTTCAATTAATGAAACGGACTCGAAATCCAAGAAAGCTGGGCCCAGGAAACCTCACACTACTAGAGAATGTTATTAGCAATAATATTCCCAAACACAGTAGCCCTCACATTATCGCCGATTAAATTATAATTTGATTTGAATAAAGTAAGGTACTATGTATTTTTGTTTCTTTATATTCAATTTTTTTTTCAGACGGTAGAATATGAAGCCGACCAAGAAGGTTATAAACCTAAGATTTCATACGAAGATATTGGCGCAGGGGGCTATGGCAGGGGCCCTTATGGGGGCCAAGGAGGTCAAGGGGGGCCTTATTAATAATTAAACCCATAATATATTTGAGGAAACAGGCAGAACTTGGAGAATGAACACTCATTCTCCAAGTTTCAGCATAGAGAAGTAAAAGATTTTGTCGTTAGGTTTTTTGGGGGTAGATGAAAAAAATTAAGAGTTTGGAAAGTGTAGGCTAGTTTGAAAATAGAAGCTATTGTGTTGTGAGTTAAGAATGAAAAAAGTCTGTTAAAGTTTGAAAATGAATGCCACAAAGATTTTGACAGAGGAATAGTTATTTATTTCCCATAGACTTGGTTACTTCCATCCAAAAAACTTTGAACTTATAATGAAGAAAAAGAATTATAAGAATAAAAATTTGCCTGTTTTTCTAAATCTCCAAAACCGATGTGTTCACTTTTGCATAATGACGTACGCTTTGTAAAGGAAACCGAGCCTTATTTATATAGAGTTAGAATACAAAACGCTTGTAGTTTTAAATGTGGGACCGTTATAATATTATTATGGTTTATTCCAAAAGCAAAGGTGGGTAGAGCGAGATAGCTTGACCTCTCCCTCTACTCTGTACCACGAAATGTAGAAAACGGGTAAACGACAATGAAAGCGGTACGTAAACGACATGAAAGTGGTACTATCGTTTTCGAGCAAACAATACTAGGATCAATGCATTTGGAATAAAGTATAATTTTGTTTGTGGTCACATAAAATAGAAGTATTTTTGCGATAGCTACCTGAAACGGACTTATATTGTCACTAAGACTTTTTTGTATCTTTCTGTTGTTTTTTATTAATGCAGTATTTTTCTAATATTTTTTTTATCATTTCCATAGGTATTGTATTTAAACTTATTATCTTTTTTTTAATTTTCTGGTATATTAAAAAAATATTTAAATTATTTAAGTATTTTATTTAACTTGTTCTTAAGGACGATGGCCAGTGTTATAAATTATTTCTAGGTTTTCAAAAATGTTTCTTATTATACATATTTATACTTATAAATATATTAATACCTGTGTATATTATTCTAAAAGTATTTTTTATATAAAAATGCTTACTTACTTCTTTCGTAAATTTAAAATAACGCAAAATACTCTTTTGTAAATAAATGTTTTGAAGAAGCCCTATTTTTTATTTACAAAATGAAAAAACGTTTTCAAAAACAAAAATCATTTATTCTATTTCTACATTTAGTTGACAGTTCGCTGCGATTTTACAGAAAGCATATTATTTACACAAAATTGTCCTAAGGCCGGCCACAGACGAGCGGCCTGAAGATGTCAGGAGTCGACCGTTTGACGCTGCGTGTATGGCCGGCCTAAAATATAACGTAGTTTATGTGAATCGCCTTTAAATCCTAGTTATAACGATACATTTTTATGCCGCGGCTTCACATTAGTTACATTTGCACCATTGTTTGAGTCAGTTACAATGTGTGGAATCTGTTACATTGTAAATTAAATAGTAGATTGTTACACCAGACGCTAAAGAGATCCATTATATTAGCCCGTCACACACGTAGCTATAATATATATTAAGATACCGTCCTATAATATATATTATAGCAACCTACCACACACGGAGACGATGCTATAATATATATTTTAGCCTTCATTTCATTGGGTTCATTGGGTTTATATTATTATACAATAATATATATTACGGTATATGTTGGTGACGTCATAGAAATATATATTATAGCAGCGTGTGCGGTCAGTCGAATATTTGTATAGATAATATATCGTAATATGCCTTGCAATGATTTATATTAATATATATTATAGCTACGTGTGTGAAGGGCTTATAGCTCGGTAGTTGTTCTGACGAGCTTTAGCGAGGGAGTTAATAGAAACAGAGTTATAATGTGTTTTAGCGGCGCGTGTTACATTCTACTTTTCACCACGAATGTGAGAAAATAAAATTATTAATTTCATAAAAACATTTTGGCTAGTATCCTAATCGTGCGACACCAAAAAAATACAATCTCGTTGATAACAGACACAAAATTAAAAAGACATTTACTTATATATCCTATGTAATATACCCTAGAGGATGAATTGTGTCACGAGGGACGAAAACGATGTATACCGGGTAAGAGCGATTTTTTTAATCCAGAGCGAAGCGAAGGATTCTAGAGTAGAATCCCGAGCATAGCGAGGTATTCTAGCGTAGAATCCTAAGCGTAGCGAGGAATTCGAGGTACAGATTATGCTAATGTGTGCGTCGCAGTGCGTGCGTACACGGCGCGCACACATTCAGAACGGAGCGGCCAATTTCTATCAAGACGAATTAAAGTTCTGAATGAACTGTGGTATCAGTCAAGCTTGATGACACTGACTGACGCCTAGCCTATGGTGTAGCGGACTCCTTAGAAAATACATTTTGTGCCAACTTAAGTACCTAAATTTCCTAGAAAAGAGATCTTTTTTAATTTAATCTTAATTAATAAATATAAAAACTGGACATAGTTCATATAAAAAAAAAAATACCAAACAAAACAAACGTTTTATGAAACATTATTTTAAAATAGCATAAAAAGAAAATTGTATTAAAAAATATAGGGCAAATAAAAAAAAATTAAAGCAATAAAAGGATAAAAAAAAAAAAAGGGAACATTAAAAAAAAGTGTAATCTCTAGGAGTTCAAAAAGATGTAGTAATAGTCAGTGTTTATTGTATTTGTTACGTACTACCTTCTTCTAAAACTAGTTTCTAGGTAAAATAAATTGTTAAGGCATACCTATGTATGCATAGTGTAGGGTTCCATACCTAGCCTAGATACCTGAACAAAACCCTATCGCCATGTGAAAGAACACACAGCGCCATCTAGTGGCAAACTACAGCAAACATGTTATCACATAATTTTTTTTTGAAAAATTTAACGGTTTTGGGTTTTTTCTGTGAATAAAATCGTTTTATTAAAACCTATACGCATAAAATAAAATCCAAAAAGTGATCACGTACTCAAATGCGAACCATGCCCCTTAAGCTTGAGCTAATGCGTTGCTCAACTACACCAGGATCGCGTTAGAGTTTTCGACAAAATTAAGGTATGCATTTTATACGCGCAAAAGTGAAATGGCCATAACTTTTGATTGCGTTAACTTAGAAGTATGATTTTTTTACAGCCACAAGGGACCGCAGATCTGAGTAGTTGATATCAATTTCAACTTGATATCTCCACGATTTTCTGTTAAAAAGTGTCTTACAGACAGATAGACTCTCAGACAGACAGACAGACGGACAACAAAGTGATTCTATAAGGGTTCCTTTTTTCCTTTTGAGGTACGGAACCCTGTAAAACTTAGTTATTTTTTGTAAGTCAGTCGGGTAAGAGGTGATTACAAGAAGGTAGTAAGTACTTGACAAATAGATACACATATCCTATATAATAATAACCAACAAACAAAATTATTGATAATTAGAAAAAAAATACATAATACTTAAAGAAATCTATGTTCTCATCAAACTTTCAAAATAAATCACCTTTTTGAACATGTATAATATTGATGTATAAGTCGGTTCAATAAAGAACCGAATCTAAAACGATCTCCATAAATCATGTCGTCTCGCTTGCACACTAGTTAGAGCCTAGTGTGCAAGCGAGAGGACATGATTAGCGCCGCCATTTTGGATTCGTTTCTTTGTTGAAACGGCTTATAGCTATTTCATGGTAACGCCTAGTTTTTTGTTATTAAAATAAAACCTAATACTGTATATAATTCAGTCAAACGTCACAATAACAATACATATTGAGATGTGGATGGGTAGCGCTAATACAGCTCGGTTCGTCATTGTACCTGAAAAATAACATATTATTAGAAATAATAATTAAATCTGCTGCCTCGGTGGCGTAGAGGGCGCATGCTCGACTGCCAATCAAGAGGTCCCGGGTTCGATCCCCAGGTCAGGCAAAATGTTGAATATTGGATTTTTCCATTAGGAATTATCTCAATAACTGCCTGGAGTCTGGAACTGTGCCCGGTAGATGGCAATAGGCTCGCCCCCTATTACATGGGACCAATAACATACTGGCGAAATGTGTGGTGGGTGTACCTACTATGGGACTGAGTCCTGGGTACACCTCTACCTACCCCTTCGGGAAAAAGGCGTGAATGTATGTTATGTTTTATAATTAAATATGAAGACTCATTTTATTGTTCTGTAATCAGATTGACAAAATATCAGCCTGGTTGGCTCAGCTGGTAGTAACTCTGCTTTCTGTGCCGCAGGCCCCGGGTTCGATCCCCGGCCAGGTCAAACATTTGTGTGCATGAACATGTCTGTTTGATCTGTGTCTGTGTGTTATAAGCTTATATAAGTATGTATATCAGTCCTCTGGTTACCATAGTACAGGCTTCTAGCCTAGTTTGGGACCAGATGACCGTGTGTGGAAGCTGTTTCATATTATATTATCTAATTAAAAAAAAAAAATTGTTAGCGACAGAGAATATAATATGTTTTTATACAAAATTGTCTTCAAACATTTTCCTTTGTCTGCACCCCACCCCATTTATGTTACATTTTCTCCAGTTTCCAGAATAACTGGTAGAAGATGCTATTTTAGCATTATGTTAGTCCTAGCAAAACAAATACTTTTTAAGCGATAAACACTGAATGAACCTAAATTTAAATCTGTTGATATGTAGTATAATTTTTTATTTGACTAGATTTTAGATTTTATTGTTTCCTCTAGCGAAAAATTGTAATTAATGTTTATATTTTGTTCATTTTAGACATGTATTGTCTTGGATTACGGCATAGAACAAAACTCTTATCTTAAATTATTGTTCTTTGTGCTGTAAAATGTTTTGTTTGCTAATCAATAAATAAATAGCGTTGTGCGGAATTTTAAATAAATAAATAAATATCTGTCAATTTAAACAAAATACACTCCTTCACGCCAAAGCTAATGAAACTGTTGTAAATTTGGTTATTTTAGTAGATTAAATTATTAGGAATTATGAGGAGATCCGTAGACGAACGAAAGTTACCGACATAACCCAGAGGAATAGCAAGTTTAAGTGGCAATGGGCGGCACATAGCACGTACAACTGATGGCCGATGGCGCTGTAACGTTGGAAAATGGAGGCCACGGACCGACAAGCACAGCGCAGGACGTCCACCCACAAGGTGGACAGACGATCTGATAAAAACGGCAGGAACACGCTGGAGACGGGCCGCTATTACAACCGGACTGGATCTATGGGCAGGCCTATGTTCAGCAGTGGACGTCTTGTGGCTGACATGATGATGCTGAATTATAGGAAAAAGCTAGTAAAGACAATAATAATTATACATACGCATTAACTCTCGAAATATCCCTCAAATTGTACACGAATTTGTTGTCTTTTATAATGTACGTCGCTGATGCTTCATAAACGCCTTTCCCTGGACCTACAATCACCTGCAAATTAATAATAAAAAAATATTAAAACAAAAAATGTACCTTCCCACTCAAAGAAAAAAAAACTAAAAATACCATCTCACACAATTTTCCAATATAAACATCGCTTCGAAATGGGTCTATTCATTTAGGAGACGATGCTGAAACTTATACCCCTCCCTTTTTCGGTCGCGGATTAAAATCGTCCTGAATTAAACTTTCGTGCGTTCGGAATGATACTTTTCTAAGTTTAATTTTCAATTTTAAAATATAAGTATACTGAAATAGTTTTTAAACTTATTGCCAGAGTACAGAGCCATGTACAAAATGGTTTTAAAAAAGAATTTAAATACAAAATGCAAAATACTTCTCAGATTTACTATTTCAAATGCAAAATACCAAAATAGTTTTGCGTTTTGTATTTCAAATGCTAAATGCAAAATTTACAAAATACTTTTTTAAAATAAAATACCTTTTGACCAAATCTCAGATATTTTTATTTATTTTAGGTATTAATCATGAGAAATAGACACAATGTCGAGCCGAACAAAAACGTAGGTAATCAAATCAAATCAGTAACCTTCACCAGCACCAGCAAACGATAAATACGTGAAATCGAATCGTCGGCGCCAGCGGCGTTGTGTTTCATAGCCATAGATAATGTTCGTCGTTTTCGTATGACACTGAAACTAGTCAGACATAATGGCGCGCACTCTGACCAAAGAAAAAAAGAGCGAATGGCTAACAGGCGCCTCTATCGGTCAAATTCGGCAATACAAGCGTCATTCGTTCATTTCATTTTGTTTGACTGGTTATGTTGGCTAAACATAATCACAAAGTATTTTGCATTTTGAAATGAATATTAAAAATGCAAAATACATTTCGAAAGGTATTTCAAATAAAATACAAAATGGTTGTTACTAAAAGGCATTTAAACGCAAAATACAAAATAGGTATTTTGCATTTTGTATTTGCATTTTAAATAGAAGTATTTCAAATAAATCGCATCTCTGCTTTTTGCAAACAGGACTGAGTCCTGGGTGCCTCTGCCTACCCCTTCGGGAAAAAGGTGTGAATATAAGTATTATTTTTGAGAATGACTATGACACAGTTAACTTTCAACATTTTTAATAGTTTTTTGGTTCTAAGAGATTCTCACAACAGCGGAAACTGATAAATCCAGTGAATATGAGAGGATGTTTTATCAATTTTAAAATTAAGAGATAACATAACATAACATACATTCACGCCTTTTTTCCCGAAGGGGTAGGCAGAGGTGTACCCAGGACTCAGTCCCATAGTAGATACACCCACATTTCGCCAGTATGTTATTGGTCCCATGTAATAGGGGGCGAGCCTATTGCCATCTACCGGGCACAGTTCCAGACTCCAGGCAGTTATTGAGATAATTCCTAATGGAAAAATCCAATATTTGACACTGCCTGACCTGGGGATCGAACCCGGGACCTCTTGATTGGCAGTCGAGCATGCGCCCTCTACGCCACCGAGGCAGTCAAATTAAGAAATAATTTTTTTTTTTTTTTTTTTTTTTTTTTTTTTTATGCCATAGGTGGCAAACAAGCAGACGGGCCGCCTGATGGTGAGCGGTTACCGCCGCCTATGGATACCTGCAACACCAGGGGTATTGCCAGTATGTTGCCGACCCTTCAAGACTCTATTCACTCTCTTTTTGAAGAGCCCCATGTTGTAGCTTAACGGGAAAACCGTAGCAGGGAGATCATTCCACAGTTTGCACGTATGCGGCAGAAAAGAACGATTAAATCGTACAGTGTGCGACGTCCACGTATCGATAATGTGCGGATGAGCTCTCAGACGATGGCGGCTAGTACGGTGATAGAACCGTGACGCCGGTATCAGGTTGAAAAGTTCATCAGAACATTCCCCGTTGTAAATACGGTAAAAAACACTAAGAGACCCAATGTCTCTGCGCATACTAAGTGGTTCTAGGTGTTCGGTGAGCTTTGGGTCGTCGACTATTCTGACAGCTCTACGCTGTAAAGCATCTAGCGGGTCAAGCTGGTACTTGGGTGCTCCGCCCCAACGTTAGAAATAATTGATAATATACCTTAATTTGATAGTTTTCTTGCAATCGTTTAGTAGAAGCTCCAAATTTCCCGACATATCCGTCCGCGTCTTTCGCCCCTTTGAACTCTAACAATCTCTCGTTAGCTTGTTGTCTCATCACGTAGGATATTGACGATAATGTTCGGGGAACGCATTTGTTCCTGGAAATTAATAAAATACAAAGGTTAATTATAGGAATGACGAGCAAATCAGGTGCCTGATGGTAAGTATCATGATTGCCCATATCAGACACAGTGACACCCAGAATTCTGGACGGCACTGCACTGCGCCTGTCACCCTGAGATATGTGTTTTTGAATCCCGTCATGCCAAGTAATTTCACTGGTATCATTACCCTTCACACCGAAACACAGTAATGTTTGCACATTACTGCTTGGCGGATGAATAACTGGCAAAGGTGTGGTACTTCACCAGACGGGCCCCTGCAAAAGATGCCTACCACTACAAAAATTATCTATTAATACATTTCAATTATGTGTAAACCATTTTAATTTTGATCCGAGAAAACAATAAATAAATGAATTTAAAATCTTAGATAATTGCAATATTAAATACTATTTCACTTTAGTACCTACAAGTTTACAATAAAAGATTTTTTTCTCCCCGAGTTGTATATCTCTGTGTGTCAGTGGTGTGTGTTTGTGTTTGCGCGTATGTGTATTCAGGATTCATATGTGAATATAATATTGTTAGATATCAATAGCTAGAAGAGGGGATAGGACGGCTGAACGATATAAAAGCAGGCGGTTTCCAGCGCTTGAGCGTTCCGTGTAGGTTTGCGTCTACCTTGTGCTAGTCGCTCTTTAACTTTGTGTCGAGCGCCTCCTGCGCTCACCACTGCCCGGTAAAGCTGTAGAGGCCATCTGAGGCCAACAGCATAGGTCATTTAAAAAAAAAAAAAACCGCTTGAGCTCACTTTGCCTTCAGCCGTTGTCGAGGAAACATCACACTGACATCTTTTCACGTCATAGTTTTGTATCGAATCTCTGCCCAAATTCGTCTAGAAATTGTATGTTCGATTACTTTGTTTTTATAAAAATTGTGAATCAGTTGGAATTAATTAATTCTTATTTTTTTAGTTTAATTACTTTGAAGTTTCTAAAAATATTATTACAACCATTTTTCATAGGTTTCGCTTACCTGACAGTCTCAGTAAGCGAGTTGATATAATCAACGAATTCATTGGCAGCTTGTGTGTAGTGAGGGTCGTCTGTAGAAACATTCCTCCACGAGAGGCAGGCGCACCAATGTGGCTCTATACCTGCTTCTGAACATGATCTATTGCTGGGAATCTGGAATATTACATTACTTTTTGTCTTAAAGGTTCAGGTGAGGAGGTGCCTGATGGTAAGCATCAAGATTGCCCATATCAGACACAGAGCCACCCAGTGTTTTAAAATTCTAAATTCTGCGCGGCACTGCACTGCGCCTGTCACACTGAGCATGCATATCGCTGGCATTTGCCCTTCAGATCGGATCGCAGTAATTTTGGAACATAACTGGTATTGGCGGATGCATAACTAGAAAAGGTGTGGTACTTCCGCAGGCAGGCCCCTGCAAAAGAGGCCTAAAGAGGCCCAAAGGAGCCTAAAAAAGAAAAAAAATCTCATCCAAAATAATATCAACTTATGCAATTATAATTATTTATTTATTTTATTTATGCAGTATATTTTTTCCTTTGTTTTTTTTTCTTTCATATTAATTCAAGTTACACTTTGCATGCGCAGTAACGCCGATACAACCAATGCCACCTAGAGGAGAGTTGCTGAACTAAAGAGACAAGCGTGATATTTCAAAAAAGTCATTAAAAGTTCTGCTATTCATCGATAGATGGCAAAACTAAAAAGTATCACCGCCGTGCCGGTCGGAGTGGGGGGTGTTAGGTTATTTTCGTTACGGAATTTCTGAATTCGGTCTCCACGCTCAAGGTCCGCGATAGAAGCTATGCAATAGCTTAAAAAAAACGTTCATTGAATTGTCAAAAAAAAACTATTTATTGTATTGTCATCAGATTTGCAGGTGCGTATCGAATATCAGATCAACAAATCAACATTTTCACTTATTATAGAACTCCGTCTCTACTATAGTACACTCACATTTCGCCAGAATACATTTTCCCTTTCGGGTAGGCAGAGACAATTTCCCTCCACTTCCTACGATCCTGACATACGACTTGCTTACTTTACGACGTGTGCCTTTACTTACCTTCTCAAACAAACTAAGTCCCCTGTACAAATCGGCTCCCTGTATTTTGTATAAATTCTGATATTGTTTTAATTCCATAGCATCTAATATTGTAGCGTGAATATCGTGTGGGGTCGTTAATACGTTAACGTTAAGGTTCAAATTTGCTTGTATTTGCGGTCGTTTATCTGTTAATTTCTTGGGTAAAAGTATAGCCATTAGAGGCAATCTTTCTTCTAGTTTGCCTTGGAGGGTGTCGCGTACATTTGCATATCTGAAAAAGGGATTCATTTTTAAATTGCTGCCTTGTGGTCCACAGCTTCCGCTTTTCCAGGAGTCAGGGCGTCCACTTACTAATTGTTTAAAAAAATTGTAGACTAATAAATGATTTCTGATTTGATTATGATTATGATTTGAAATTCCCGACCGGAAAAGAAAGGGGTGTTATAAATAAATAAATAAATAAAATAAAATAGTTTTTATTCAGGTAACATAAACCCATGTACAAACATACAAAATACAAAAACAAATAAAGAAAATTTAGAAAAATTAAGAATGAAATCAAATTAAAACTAAATAAAATCATAATATTATTAAATTAAGTAAAAACAAATAAAACAATTCAAATAATAATCCATTAAATAATATAAAATCAAAATAAAATAATAATATCAATTAAACAAATAATAATAAAAGTCAATTAAACAAATAATAATAATAATTCAATTTAAATTCGATGTCAAAATTAAAATTTCCTAACCGGCATAGGCACGGCAACATGTCTACTGCAACAATGCCTAATGAACGGGCAGTCCAGCCTTGCTGCTATCAATAATAGTGGATAGATAGTTATAAGTTTGTGTCAACAATAACGGGTGTCTGTATACGTATCTGTTTGTGTCTGTGGCATCGTAGCTCTTAAACGAATGGACCGATTTCGATGTAGTTTTTGTTTTTGCTTTTTCTTTTTTTTATATGTAACTAAACAGGCGTTTGACCGCAATCTCACCTGCTGGTAAGTGATGATGCGGCCTAAGTTGGAGCACGCTTGTTTAGTAAATACTGAATACCTATTCACTCTCGATTTGAACATACCCACGTTATAGATTTCGGGAAAAACGGACGACGGCAGCGAGTTCCATTGCTTCGTCATTCTCATGATGAATGATGATGCAAATCGCTTCGTGCGAGCTGTTGGTAAATCCACCAAATAGCGGTGACGTTTTGCCGTTTGCCGTTGTTTGTTTGCAGTTTGAAAGCTGATGTCTCTGACACCTAGTAGCTAGATAACTGACCTAGGTCCATGGTCACCCATGATAAACACCAAGGTTTTGTCCAAGACGCCATCATTTTTCAAATCCTCCAGGAAAGTAACGGTGGAATCGTCAGCCGTAGATATCATATTGAAATTGTCGTGAGTTATATCAGCTATGAATGTGAAACCAAAATGTTTGCCGGGCAGTTTGAAAAACTGGAAAAAACACACGTTAACTTAATCAAAATGGTTAATTTATATTATATAATATAATATACATACATACAGTCACGCCTTGTTCCCGTTGGGGTAGGCAGAGACTATTTCTTTCCACTTGCTACGATCCTGACATACAACTTTCGCTTCTTCCACTTTCATCACATTCTTCATGAATGTTCGTCGGTTGTTGGTACTTTTGACCTGGCCTTTCCATAAGATAACATCAACTTGTTCATGAAAGGTACGCCTAGGTCGACCCCTACCGACTTGACTATTCACACTAGCCTTACAAATCTCCTTTGTCAATCTCTTCGTCCATCCTCTCCACATGTCCGAACCATCTAAGCAATCCTTTCTTTATCTTTGTCACTACATCTTCTAGCACGCCACAGCGTTCCCTTATCACACTGTTCCTCACTTTGTCCATCAAGGTCACTCCAGTCATACTTCTCAAACTTCTCATTTCCACAGCATTAATCTTACTTTCATGCTTCTTCTGCCAGACCCAACATTGACTTTCATACTAAGTGTGGGGATAAGCACCCCTCTATGGACAGCCAGTTGTGCCCTTTTAGACACTTTCTGACTGTTCATAAAAGTATGCAACGCCCCATTCACCTGATTTCCTGCCGAAACTCTTCTTTCAATGTCACAGTCATACTTTCCGTCCCTTGTGAATAATATAATAATATATAATTTAATATACCTAATATGGGACAACTTCCACACACGGTCATCTGATCCCAAACTAGGCTAGAAGCCTGTACTATAGTAACCAGATGACTGATATACATTTTCTATTGTATCACCAAAACAACCATTTATAAAACAATAATTTCCGTAAAATCTTATACCGTATCTCAACCGCCAGTATCGCTTTTCGTCAGAATGCCAGTAGTAGTAAATATAATAACCACAGACAAGTAAAACTACCAATGCTACCGTTCCACCGAAGTTTCATTTTTGAACTAAAAGCAAAATTGAACTAAAAGTTACTAAAAGTGATGGTGATATTATCTGTGACATATCTTAAATCGATTAATAACTAATCAGATTAAAATCGACTTAAATAAAATAATTATAATAATTATAATTTTATTTTATTAATTATTTAAATGTCGTATTTATCAAGTTATTTTGTAAGTTTAATGAAAATTATGTAGGTATTATCCGATTCAAAAAACACTTTAAAAATATATTTTTTTATTAATTACTTCAAAATTGATACAATTCCAATAAGAGTCACTTGTTCACGAACGCGCTACGAGCGGTCGCCATGATTGTGACGTCATTATGTTATAGATACTTTATAACATTGTGACGTCACTACAGGTCACGAGCTCGTTCGGGTACTATCGGCGTGTTTTCGGTACTGGATTAAAAATGATTTTTTAATTTGATATAACTTTGTAATTATATCGAATAAAAGAAAACTAAAAATAGTTTTGGTACGAATCTTATATATGATCTTTCCATTTATGCCAAAAGAAAATAAAATTCAAATACTCATTTGTGTAAAAAAAAAAAATAGTTTTAACATATCAAAACTCCATACATATGTACCTGTTTAGTAATATTCATCATGATATCATATCTAGGGGTGTCACCAACGCAATAATAGTTCCCTTTACTCCTACTCTTTTCTTCCTCACGGTAAAACGCCCTGAGATAATGATCGGCGGGTTGATGCTTGAAACCGTTGAAACGGTACTGGAACGTTCCTATACTGGGCATGTCTTCGAAATACGCTGTGTTGTAGCTGAAAATTAAATCTTACTAATATTATGAATATCAAATCTCGGTTCAATGTTCGCTAGCGAGTTCTAACTCGACTCCAGCGCCATCTAGATGGCACAAAGACGCTAGCGCGGTTTTTTAGTGAATATGTTTGTTCCGTTTTCACGCTAAAACTACTAATCCGATTGAACTGAAATTTTGTATGTAGATAGGTTAGACCCTGAAATAACACAGAGTACTATTTATCCCGATATTACTAAGAGAACGAAGACTACGCGGGTGCAACCGCGGGGGTCTTTTGTAGTGGTAGGCCTCTTTTGCAGGGGGCCGCCTGGGAAAGTACCACACCTTTGCCAGTTATTCATCCGCCAAGCAATAATGTGCAAACATTACTGTTTTCCGGTATGAAGGGCAATGTTACCAGCGAAATTACTGGGCATGACGAGTTTCAACAACTAATATCTCAGGGTGACAGGCGCAGTGCAGTACCGCGCAGAATGTTGAACTTTAAAACACTGGGTGGCACTGTGTCTGATATGGGCAATCATGATGCTTACCATCAGGCACCTGATTTGCTCGTCTGGTCACTCACTATCATAAAAAAAGGAGTAGGCAGTTAGGCATTAGCGTTCAAGAGAGAAGTATCCATTTACTTATATATATCTATATAGAAGTATACAAAACGAATATGGAATGAAAAATTTCACCCACGGGCGGGATTTGAACCCACACACCCAGTCCGGGTGGGCACTCTACCACTTGAGCTACCGTGGAGGTACTAGACGACGGCGAAATTTTTCTATCCCTTCTACCTAACGTCCATAGGGTCGTGTGTTTATCTATAGGTGATTCATTTCGCAATAGATTGCGACTTCTATATAGATATAGAAGTACCTAGAACGACAAATATTTCGCACAGATAAGATTACACACCCTGGAAAATTTGGTAATCTCTAGATTCAGCGGGCTTAAACAGTGAATTATACATAATCCATACGGACTGCCGCAATAGATCAGCAATGGTTCTATGGTGGCAGCCCGAGGTGGCTTAAGCACACCCCGGACACTCGACTCAATTCCCATATAAAAGCCGCGGTCAAACTACCTACGACACAGACAGCACACACATGGAGTTTTGTACACGTGCAAGAGTGTGCGTGAGGTGATTTCCCATACGAGCGGGGCTCGTGCAGAGCTCGATCTCACTCGCGGCGTGAGGAAGACCCGCCCCCTTATTACGGACGCAACAGAAGTGTGGAAAGGGTTTAAATTGCTAAATGTCTGCTGTCAAACGTCATTTTTTGTATACCTTTTGACAGCAGACATTAAGCAATTAAACGCTTTCCACACTTCTACTGGTGTTCGTAATAAGGGGTCTGATTGGTGGGCGGATGACAGTGTCCATTCTATACGTAGTATTATTATCTGTTCTGTGGCATAAGGTAAGGCCCCTACGGATGGGAAATACATTATAATAATAAAATGTATTAATAAACAGTGCTTACCCATCGTCCTTCACTTTATAGAAAATAAAAGGCATCATGTCCATATAACCTTGGTTTTTGGAGACTTTCCTAACGTCAGGTAATTCAAGCTCATTTTTACCCGTCAGTATTGGGAATAGTGCCGCTGGCGTGCCGTCACCTAATATATTGTACCTAAAAATATAGAAAACTAGCTGAAGGATGCAGTGGCGTAACTATAACATGCGAGGCCCGTGGCAAAATCATATGATTGGGCCCCAGTAAAATAATTGTTATTTAATGTTTTCATGCTCCATGCTTTTCTTGATCTCTAGAAATAGCAATAAAGGGGCGAGCAGTTTGCTGCGAGCGCGACGAAAAATTTTATAGTCAAAACTACATATAACAATGAGGACGCGAGTGCGACGAAAAGTTTTATCTTATATATATAAAAATCTTGTGTCACGATGTATGTCCCCAATAAACTCCAAAACTACTCAACCGATTTCAATCAAATTTCACATGTACCCGTATTTTGGTCTAACTTACTGGATAGGATAGTTATCATCTCAATTATTCGCTTATGTCGTGAATGTAAACGAATAAAATGTATCAATTAATTGTTTCTTAAGCAAGTGTTTATTTACTGTTTAGTTTTATGAAGTTCTCATAGATGGCGGTGTACGTTGATTCATCGATAAAATTCTTCAATATTGTTTGACATCTAGGTTGCAAATACACCCAATAGATGGCGCTGTGTTCTGTTTCTTAGAATATAAATTCTATTACTTTATTTCACGTAATATTTATTTATGCTCACGATATAACCGTATAATTTTAATGGTTTGTGACTAATATTTTTATAATTATACTGCGTATTATGTTACAATATTATTACCATTAATAACAAAAAAAAAATTTCTATTTTTGTTAGAGAATTATTAAAGTCTTGGCGCCAAATTTTAATCAAAGTTTCAATATCTGGCCATCAAATTCTATCGAGTCGCCATCTCTGGTTTGAATGTCCAAAGCTTTGGTATCTCATTCGTTCTCGAGACCTCCTCTGAGCGTAAACAAAGCTCCTTCTCGAACCATCGAGACCCACTATTTCGAACAATCGATCAATCGATTCTTCTCGAAGCATGCGAACTAGAACGTTCGGGAAATTCAAGGTTCAGGTATAAATACTGGCGCCGAGTGTCACCGCAGTTCAGTTCCTTTTTAAACGAGTGAATTAATACTATCTCCCGGAAAGTGATAGTCTCAGTAAAATCTCCACGCATTTTGAACAAGAATATGAATTTTTCAATTGAGTACTCCAGTTTTATTTTAAATTTAGGTAATTCGATTTTACCGGAAGGGTTTTATTTCGTCAGTTGCGATTAGAGAAATAAAATATGGCGGTACGAAGTTCGCCGGGTCAGCTAGTATTTTATAGTTATAACAATGAAGTCGCGAGCAGCTTTCTGCGAACGCGAAAAAATTATAGTTTTAACTAGGTACCTACCTATAACAATGAAGGCGCGAGCAGTTAAATTATTTTATAAATAAGAAGAATCTAAGTTGTAAGCTTATATAAGTATGTATATCAGTCATCTGGTTACCATAGTACAGGCTTCTAGCATAGTTTGGAACCAGATGACCGTGTGTGGAAGTTGTCCCATATTATTATTATTTCATAAAAACTTCTACATTTATATTTGTCGTTATAGTTATGAATATTACATACATTGAATATACAACACGTATATTTCTGTATTTTTTCCTTAACACAGTGTATTTTCCTTTAAATTATTTATATTAAACACTCATCGTATTTAATTCTGGTGTTTTTAATTAATTTATAAAAACATAACAAAACATACATTCACGCCTTTTTCCCGAAGGGGTAGGCAGAGGTGTACCCAGGACTCAGTCCCATAGTAGATACAATTAATTTATAACCATATAATATGACTATTTATAGATAAGATATTACGGAAACAAGGCGAATGTAATGAGTAAAAGTTTTATAACAAATGACGCCACACCATCCATATATCAATGTTATATTTCAAAGTTGAATAACTTTTTATTCCAAGATAGATAATTCCACAATACATGCCCGGGGAAGTACCACACCTTTGCCAGTTATTCATCCGCCAAGCAGTAATGTGCAAACATTACTGTGTTCCGGTCTGAAGGGCAATGTTACCAGCGAAATTATTGGGCTTGATGAGATTCAACAATTCATATCTCGGTGTGACAGGCGCAGTGCAGTGCCGTGCAGAATTTTGAATTTTAAAACACTGGGTGAGGCACTGTGTCTGATATGGGCAATCATGATGCTTACCATCAGGCACCCGTTTTGATTGTCTTGTCAAATCATCTATCATATCATAAACAAAATAAAAAAAAAACAATGATACCAAAATACAAATAAAGCAAAATACAAATAAAGCATTATTATTATCAGCCATTGTTTTCCCACTGCTGGGCAAAGGCCTCCCTTCCATCATGCCATGTGTGTCGTCTAATGCTGTTGAGCAAAAATTAAAAACTAGAAACAGTGCACATATTGGCGGCCTTATCAGCTCAGAGCGATCTCTTCCAGATTAGGTAACTTCTTAATAGATTTTAGTGGCATGCATGCATAGTGGCATGGAATTTCTGGCTAAAATGTGTGATATTCATGAATTGTGCTCCTAGGAAATCGTAGGCAAAAATAACATAACATACATTCACGCCTTTTTCCCGAAGGGGTAGGCAGAGGTGTACCCAGGACTCAGTCCCATAGTAGATACACCCACATTTCGCCAGTATGTTATTGGTCCCATGTAATAGGGGGCGAGCCTATTGCCATCTAACGGGCAGAGTTCCAGACTCCAGGCAGTTATTGAGATAATTCCTAATGGAAAAATCCAATATTAACACTATGCCTGACCTGGGGATCAAACCCGGGACCTCTTGATTGGCAGTCGAGCATGCGCCCTCTACGCCACCGAAGCAGTCTCACCGAGGCAAAAATAGCTAACAGAAAAACTTACCCGTTCAAAATAGTCGCGCCCAATTCCTTAACATACTGGTAGCTTTTCGGCATACGCCTTATGAAACCATTTTTAGACGTAGAATCGAAGCCAAAGATAAGGATGTCAATGGAATCGCCGCGCCCTGGCGGCGAAGGCCTACTATCTACATTTGTACGGTAACCAATAGCATGGCCTGTCCATTTCGAGTTAAAATAGCTGAAAATATTCATAAAAAGTCAATAAAATTATTAGGTGAACGCTGTAGAGTTATTGGGTATCGTAAAATGTTATCTTGAGGAAAGGCCAGGTCAAAAGTACCAACAACCGACGAGCATGCATGAAGAATGTGATGAAAGCGGAAGAAGCGAAAGTTGTATGTCAGGATCGTAGCAAGTGGATGGAAATAGTCTCCGTCTACCCCACCGGGAATAAGGCGTGACTGTATGTATGTAAAATGGGGTAAATAAGAATGGCGGAGTAAATTTTATAAACTGGTCGTGTTTTATTACCTCCCAACGGCAACTCGTTAGCTCAGATGGTAGTAACTCTGCTTTCTATGCCGCAGGCTCCGGGTTCGCTCCCCTACCAGAACATTTGTGTGCACGAACATGTCTGTTTGATCTGTGTCTGGGTGTTATAAGCCTATATAAGTATGTATATCAGTCATCTGGTTACCATAGTACAGGCTTCTAGCCTAGTTTGGAACCAGATGACCGTGTGTGGAAGTTGTCCCTTATTATTATCAGTACCTGGATGACCGTGATTTTTTTTTAAATAAAATGACATTGTCTAAAAATGATTCCTAGCTAGATCGATTTATCGCCCCCGAAACCCCCTATATATTAAATTTTATGAAAATCGTTGGAGCCGATTCCGAGATTCCAATTATATATTATATAATTATACAAGAATTGCTCATTTAAAGATATAAGATTATTAACTCTGGCGTCTTTTTCATGCCTTTTGGGTTATGAATAAATAATTTTTTAATGCAACACCCACTTCAGAGAACACCAAAGTTGCTGTTGGAATATATAAAGATGACTAGTCTATCCCTTTTTACCCCGCTGTTCCTATTTACCTCGTGTTATGGTATGTTAATTACTTATGCTATACGATAACATAACATACATTCACGCCTTTTTCCCAAAGGGGTAGGCAGAGGTGTACCCAGGACTCAGTCCCATAGTAGTTATACCCACATTTCGCCAGTATGTTATTGGTCCCATGTAATAGGGGGCGAGCCTATTGCCATCTACCGGGCACAGTTCCAGACTCCAGGCAGTTATTGAGATAATTTTCAATAAAGAAATATTGTTATTACTAACATATTTGCAGTAGTTTGCAACTAGATGGCGCTGTCCTTAGAAGCATTTTTTAGGTATCTAGGTATGGAACCCTTCTTCGTGCTATGTGACCTGCCCATTGCCTCTTCAACTTGTTAATCACTCCACCACCATTATTGCGTCCAAATTCCTTACGTAACGTGGATTTTATTTTGTTTTGATTAGTAGATTAGATAATATGCTACGCCATAAAGCTCATATAAATAACCATAAGCCCCACATAACAATTGACAAGTCATTAACTACTCACTCCTCTCTAGCAGTTGTAGGAATTTTGCTGGTAAAATAATCATTCCTTGTGCTGAAAATATAATAGGTATAACCATTCCTTTCAATCTGGTTACATACATCCTAAGGTGAGAATTGAGTATTTGATTTGTTTTTTTTGCATAAATGGAAAGATCATATATAACTTTCGTAACAAAACTATTAAATTTTTTTTTTATTCGCTATAATTACAATTTTATATCAAATTAATAAAATCATTTTTAATACAGTACCGAAAACACACCGATAGTACCCAAACGAGCTCGTGACCTGTAGTGACGTCACAATGTTATAAATTACCATACATACATAATTAATACCATACAAAATTATAACATAATGACGTCACAATCATGGCGACCACTCGTAGCGCGTTCGTGATCGAGTAACTCTTATTGGAATTTTATCAATTTTGAATTGCTTATAATTAAATTAATTAAAATATATATATTTAAAGTGACTTTTGAATCGGATGTGTATCATCCATTAGTTTAATATTCATTAAACTTTCAGAATAAATTAAAAAATATGAAATTTATTTTTTTCAAATACTCAATCTTAGTCTAATCCAAAAATCCAATAATGGATGGATGGACGCATGTAACTCTTTCACGCCAAAACTACTTGGTTAAAACCGATTTGGTTAAAATCCGGTATGTTGATAGTTTGAACCCTGGAGTAACACATAGCGTACTTCTTTATCCACGGGATCGAAGACTATGCGGGTGAAACCGCAGGGCACAGCTAGTATTCAATAGAATACTAACAACTAAAAGGCATTGAAAAGCATATGTAGCGGTAGATATAGTCGTATATAAACCTTGGGACCACAAGAAAATTCTATGCTAATCTATGATAGTCTAGCATTATGTTAATTATGTTTTAAATATGCTATGCAAGGGCAACGGGTACCTAACTTAATAACATTCACAAAATACTACGAGAAAAAAAAACACAAAAATATATACATACGAGTACATGCATTTTGTAGTGGTAGGCCTCTTTTGCAGGGGGCCGCCTGGGGAAGTACCACACTTTGCCAGTTATTCATCCGCCAAGCAGTAATGTGCAAACATTACTGTGTTCCGGTCTGAAGGGCAATGTTACCAGCGAAATTACTGGGCATGACGAGATTCAACAACTCATATCTCAGGGTGACAGGCGCAGTGCAGTGCCGCGCAGAATTTTGAATTTTAAAACACTGGGTGGCACTGTGTCTGATATGGGCAATCATGATGCTTACCATCAGGCACCTGATTTGCTCGTTTTGTCAATCGCTATCATAAAAAAAAAAAAAAAAATACAGTCACGCCTTGTTCTCAGTGGGGAGGCAGAGACTATTTCCCTCCACTTGCTACGATCCTGACATACAACTTTCGCTTCGTTCACTTTCATGACATTTTTCATACATGCTCGTCGGTTGTAAGTGTTTTTGACTTGGCCTTTCCTAAGAACAACGTCAATTTGTTCATGAAAAGTACGCCTAGGTCGACTCCTACCGACTTGACCATACACACTAGCCTTATAAATGTCTTTTCACACCTAAATATATATAACAGTGTTTGTCAAACTTTACCTGTCTTGATGTTTACCCGTACAGGCGACCTTGACATGATCGCTTTTGGTCAATGTGTATGGCGTGTCCCCATATCTCACAGTCGGTGGACCGATCACATATTCGGCATCACTTTGATATATTATATCTCGGTATGTGCATTTTATATCATGTGTTGTGTCCAGGATTTTCTTTTCCACTTTGCATACGCTTAACTGAAAATAGATAAGCAATAATGATTCAGATTGCAATTGATTCAACTGTCCGTGTGGTTTCCGGCTATCATACTAATATTATAAATGCGAGAGTTTGTGTGGATGGATGGATTAATTAATTACTTAATCATCGAATAAAAACCCTTCGATTGGGCCACATTGATTAATCGAGGCATACTTTCAGCCTATTCGCAAATTCCGGTACTACCGACCGCACACATGGTGCAGCTTCCCGCCGCCAAATTAATCCGCAAATACAATTGCTTCATCATTAGGAGACAGAATTAGTGCAGCTCTGTACCCCTCATTCTACCGCTTTCCTGTGTAGACGAGGACTCCCCTGGATGGATAGATGGATGGATGTTTGTTACTCTTTCACGCCAAAATGATCCGATTAGGCTGAAATTTGGTTTGTGGGTAGCTTATAGTAGACCCTGGAATAACACATGCGGTACTTTTCCCTGATATTCCCACGGGATTTATGACAACGGGGATGAAACCGCAGGCACAACTAGTTTATATATAGCCGATATGAGAAAGGGGTGGCCCTATAGGCCTTTCTATCCCATGAGAGCCAAGAAACCTGGCATAGGGACATATTCGGAGAGTGGGCAGTAGTGCTGCGATCACCAAGCCGACTGTCAAACGTGGTGATTACGGCAAAATCCCGTTAATATATATATAGATATTATGGTTTCTGATGTCCTATGTTCTGCAGTGGACGGACGTCTTCCGGCTGATGATGAATAATTGCAGGAATGTTCTTTCTTATTGTTTAAAATCAGAATGAAAACCTTTGTGTAAAATTACAACTTGTTCCAAGGGTTGATGAATTTATAAATGAGTGTGGACAGACAGCATGTATATTTCTCGTAGTAATCTTATCGATCGGAAACTCCGACATAATATGGGTCAAATGCCAATGCGTGACTCAATGCAAAATCCATTGACTCGAGCAGTATAATTAGAGGAACTCGTTTTGTTAAGGCGCTTTATTCAATACATAACACAGTAGATAAACCCACATTTACTTTAAAAGGCCTATGTCCAGCAGTGTATCCTGCGGCTGATGATGAAATGGATTTTATAATTTTATAAATATTGCAACATACTTACATAGCACCTAACCCAATCCTGTCCGTTACAGACCACCTTGGGCAAGTTCTTGTCGAATCGCATGACCTCTTTAGCGAAAGGATCTAGATGTGGTATCTCACACCCTGTGCCTTTGTCTTCTTTTAGCGCTTCTTGCAGTTTTGACTCTATATATCTGCGTTTTTAGTTTTACAATATATTGAATATTCAGGGTTATTGTTAATGATATTTTTAACAGACTAGAAGCGGTCTGTACGCTATTTCAAATGAACTTATCTTGAATAGGAAAGGAAATATTACACCAATGATAATCGCTGTTCCGTGGCGTTGCTCTAGCGAGCTGTGGTGGTACCACGTTCTCTTCTATCTTATTTTTTATGATAGTAAATGATAAGACGAGCAAATCAGGTGCCTGATGGTAAGCATCATGATTGCCCATAACAGACACAGTGACACCCCAATTAAAATTCAAAATTCTTCGCGGCACTGCACTGCGCCTGTCACCCTGAGATATTAGCTGTTGAAACTCGTCATCATGCACAGTAATTTCGCTGGTAACTTTGCCCTTCAGACCGGAACACAGTAATGTTTGCACATTAATGCTTGGCGGATGAATAACTGGCAAAGGTGTGGTACTTCCCCAGGCGGGGCCCTGCAAGAGAGGCCTACCACTACAAAAAAAAAACATAATCATAGGTGTAAGTTTTCCTTCCCACATTTATCATGATATACAATATATTGTTAATCAGTTGACATTTGACCCTTAACCCAATCAGACCAGACGTCCTCGAAGGATAGGGACTTAATAAATTAAAAGCCTTTAATCAATAAATCTTCTTCGTCTTTTTGAGTAAAAATGGCTAGTGTTAATATTTTGGTCCAGTATTATTATGCCAGATCTTTTTAGGGGGGCTTTTAGGTTTGCTTTGAGGCCTTTCATCGTAGCTGTTGTAATAAAATGAAATAGGTAAACATGTTAAAAAATATATATAGTTCAGAGAGTTGGCGTTACTTTTCGGAAGTCCATTGTAAACTTCTGGAACAAGAATCTTTAGTTTTTAATTTCGAATTTTAGTGTCAAAAACAACATGCACGGTGCACCGCCCTCCCGCCCGCAAAATTGCATGCAAAGTGGAAATGCTATTAGGTATTATTTTTGTTTGTTTATCAAACTCGTGTCGATATATGAATGGTGTCACTAACAAAAATAATTTTTTGACACTAAAAACTAAAGATTCTTGTTCCAGAAGTCTATTGGTGTATAAACCAATGATTGAATTTTATGGATATGAGAACATCGTCAGATCTGATAGGGTTAAAAGCTCAATTATTAACATTTTTTTATGAAACAGCGTAGTTAGTATAATCCATCACCATTGTGAAAATTGCATAAAATGTTTTGTATCGTGTGACTCTTTAAGTGTATGACCAGTGACCAGTATCCTTGATAACAAATTAGACTAATTCCCAAGACTTCGTTTACGTGCAAATCTCGGAAAATATAGTTTTCCTTGTCTCATAATCTATAGGTATTTGTAATGGAAAACTAAGTACAATGTGTCAGGATTCATGATACGTGGATTGGGTGAGTGTTTGTGTCGGTATACATTTCATTATTAAATTATGGGTGGTAACAAATTATGACAAACGAGATCGGACATTTTTAAATGGACTTTGGTCCAATCGCCGTCAGATTATGAGACCTGTATTGGTATCATAATATAGGTCTCATAAGTCAACGTTTATAATATTTATTTTATTTATATTATGATTTATATGATTCATATATTAATTTTAATTTGTATAAGACTGACTATACCTGCCAATGTATCAACGCATGGAGAAAAAAGTTATTGGCACTAGTAAGAACTGTTATATATTTTCAATAATTATTTAAATGTAAGATGTTAGAGAAAGATTTAAAATAAAACAATAATTTCATCAATTAATACATAGTATATTAAATTAGATTACTCTTTATTCTGATCATTTTTCATAAAATTACACAATGCAATATAAAAGCTATAACCAAAAAGTGATTGTTCGACAAAGGGCAGCCTTATCGCTTTAAGCGATCTCTTCCAGGCAACCAGTCTTTGGACGGAAAGGTGTATGATAGGAAGAGTAACATGTTACATACTTTTGTTATTGGTCTTCTATTAATATGTGGTTAAAAAATTTTGTTTTCTACGCTCTTCGAAGAAACACATAACATGACAGTGTAATACAAGCTAAAAAATAAAAAAGAAGTAGCTATAACAATTATTTCAATAACTGTTTGACTGTTGGAATAACAATTTTTTTGTATAACTTTTTTCTCCATGGGCAGCTTTTGTACTGTCTATAGTGAAAAAAAATCCTATACCACTTGCCCGTTCTCCTTTGTAATATGTGATTGGTGTATTATCATTAATAATTAGTTCATGATGTCTTATAATGAATAGGTACATAATACGAATGAAAATACATAAAGCTAATATGACTAATATAAAAAGCTGTATATATGAATGAAAATATAGAATCCTTAATTTACTCACCCTATAATGGCGCCCCTGAAATAGCAAAATTTTTTTTTTAATATAGAAACATGCCAACAAAGAACTAATTAAAAATTAAAAAGCTTAAATATAATACACTTACCTATGCTCGGTGATATTAAGGTGCTCGACAGTTATTGTTGAAGATTGTGTGATATCGGCGGTGTAAGTTGCGGTTGAATCATAAGATAAACTACAAGCGAAGAACCGAAAACCAAAAGCTATACTGTCTACGACCATAATGAATGTACATCTCGCCTTGTTTCAGAGGTGTACCTAATCCCATAGTTAGTACACCTACATTGCGCTAATTATGTGTTCGGCCCCGTGTAACGAGGGGCGAGCCTATTGCTATCAACCGGGCACAAATCCAGGCTGCTATTGGTAAATTCCCAATGCCAATATCCAAAGCTCTATTAGTCGCAATCGCCACCACAGAAACAGTATATAGGTTTTAAATGATCTTAATAGGAAAATGGACCTCTTAGCAGTCAGACACAATTCTATGGAAAATTTTCCAAATCGATGTTTTGTATACTCCTGTTTCCTCCAAATATGGTAAACCTATTTGATATGTTTGATATTTATAGCCTGATATTTTAGATGACTAAACTATCATTAGAAATGTTTTTAATGTATATACTGATGTTCCGGAGAGGTGCGTTGATGTCTGCGACACAGTTTTTAAAAAACTAATGCAGGTATCATCGTTTCGCACATTGTTTTTGTACAACATTTTTTGTTTCTAAATAAATAAATTTGAAATTTGATTTTGTATAGGATTTAGCAATAAAATATAGGTTTTTAGCTTGATTTTAGTTTAATTTGAATTTGAAACATATTAGGCTAATTTTTACAATAAGATGGCTGCGTTGCAAGAATGAATGTATGAATGTATGAAAGAGCGAACGAGTGCGATCTGTCAAAGAGTCCCGACGCCGCTCCGCGACGACAGGTAACGAGTGGCGAGAACAGATTAAAATAAATAAAATAAATTATCCTTATTAATTCTTTATTTTTTTATAGTAAACGTCTAATCACGCGAGTAAAACTGAGATTTATAGAAGTTCACTTAACAAAACCGATAGCTTACCTAACCTACTAATATTATGAAAAACTTACGTTTTTAACAGGTCAACAAAACGCTTGCAAGATTTACTCACCTGCAGCGCCATCTAGCGCGGTTTTGGTAGGACTGGATAGATAGATGTTTGTTACTCTTTCACTCCAAAACCACTGAACCGATTGGACTGAAATTTAGTATGTAGGTAGTTTAGACCCTGGAATAACACATGGGGACGAAGACTACGCGGGTGAAACCGCGGGGCACAGATAACAAAACTAAAAGGACAGGGACAAACTTCAATTCACTGTGAAAATATCAGATATATATATAATGGGTTAATTATATTCGAAGGAAACAGGGTAATACAAATTTGTAGTGGTAGGCCTCTTTTGCAGGAGGCCGCCTGGGGAAGTACCACACCTTTGCCAGTTATTCATCAGATTCCGCCAAGCAGTAATGTGCAAACATTACTGTGTTCCAGTATGAAGGGCAATGTTACCAGCGAAATTACTGGGCATGATGAGATTCAACAACTCACATCTCAGGGTGACAAGCGCAGTGCAGTGCCGTGCAGAATTATGAATTTAGAAACACTGGGTGGCACTGTGCCTGATATGGGCATTCATGATGCTTACCATCACACACCTGATTTGCTCGTCTTGTCACTCACTAACATAAAAAAAAACATCGATTTGGTAATTTTTTCATAGGATTGTGTCAAATTTCTCGTGGCTTGGATTCGCTCTTAAGTTTGAAAATGTGGTTATCAAAACGAGCTAACTGTTGTATCTAACACAGACGCTAGCAATTCACATACATTCAATATGACCGTAGAGTTAGTACTACTATAGTGCATCCAATTAGTCAACAAATTAAAAACAATAGAATACAATATTAAAGAATTCACCCTTGTAACAACTTAAGAACTTATTAGAAAGATGTTTTAACCATAGATATTCGACAAGACTTCGCGGGCGCTTCTAGATACCGCTGTCATACTTGTCAAATGCGGCAACTAAAACAACGCCGACGCAATCTATCACGCACAATAACACTCTTTGCGAACTGTTTTTACGCACACTACAATTTTGAAATTGCCGCATTTTCAAAGCTGTTGTTTTTAGGTAGTGCGGTCAGAGCGCAAGCGAAGACATGAATTGTCAAAGGTTTTAACGTATTTTTCTCTCCTTATGGTAAAAAAAAATATTTGACGTTGAAAGATGTACTAGGTATATTTTATGATTTATTACTTTTTGTGGAAGCCTTGTCCTATTGTTACATTTTTAAATACCTTCCCAACGGTACATATAAGTATAGGTTTCAACAACGAAATAAGATGGGATTTCAAGTTGTAAACCCCCACCCAGTAAAATTCACAATGAATCATTATATATTACCTACTAACTTTTTTCTTCCAATATTTAATTTATGGACGAAAGGAGATTGACAAAGGAGATTTATAAGGCTAGTGTGCATGGTCAAGTCGGTAGAGGTCGACCTAGGCGTACCTTTCATGAACAAGTTGATGTTATCTTATGGAAAGGCCAGGTCAAAAGTACCAACAACCGACGAGCATGCATGAAGAATGTGATGAAAGTGGAAGAAGCGAAAGTTGTATGTCAGGATCGTAGCAAGTGGATGGAAATAGTCTCTGCCTACCCCAACGGGAATAAGGCGTGACTGTATGTATTTAAATAGTTGCTGGCATATTATGATATAAAAGGTGATTTTACATAAAAGCACAGATCGTTTCAATAATTTATCTTTCTAATGATATTGTTCTTAAAATGTTACACGGGTGTTTTGGGCAATTTATCTTTCACTACTTAATTATACTAATACTAAAAATACTATACTAATTTAATATAATACTATTCTATTTTTTTTTCTATACTAATAAGTTTAAAAAATTAGTAACTACCATTTTTTGTAAAGTAACTTATATAACTTTACATGGATAAATAGACAGATACTTTATTGCACATTACAGGACACGGAAACTAGGTATAGTTTAATGTACAAGCGGCGGTCTTATCGCTAATAATTCTTCCAAACAACCGATGGATGGAGAGAATTTATCACTGCTTTATTTTGCAAACTAGCTTTGAAAATAAAAGGGGCGCCACTGTTTCTATGTAGAAACATGTAAAATCTACTTTACTAAAGAAGGCTTATAATAAAGTCAATCAGAACATAGAGGACAAAGATCCCTTCTGCAAAGAAACTTCTGCATAGCCACCACGCGGACCGACACAAAAAAACAAATGTTAAACCAAATATTGTGAAACTGATTGTCCCATGCAGGGGGCGAGCCTATTGCCGGCCAGTTTCAAACTCCAGGCAGTTATTGAGATAATCCCTCATGACCTGGGAATCGAACCCGGGACCTCATGATCTGCAGAGCTTGCGCCCAATACGCCACCGAGGCAGTCTCTATCTAACTACATACTTTAGTATTCGGTAAAAATACTTTTCAAAATGTTCATTTATGTTCATCTTTCTTTATTCTGTCACCTTCAACTCGACAGCTATCATAAGATAAATATTGTAACATGTATGAACTAATGAAGTAGGTTCACAAGTAAAAGACAGGTATGTCACAGAAGACGTACAACATAGATAGGTACAGAAGGCCAGACAACGAGTGAAAGTACGTTAGCACATTTAGACGAGTTTTTATATCGCAATATAACGGGTAATGTCGAAAAATCATTGCGCTAACCTAACCCTCTTATTAATATACGTTTGCAAAACTTTTAAAAAAGTTTCCATATGAAACTTATTATTACAGATTTTATCTTCAGAGTAGAGCTCAATATCCACCGCAGGCCACAAATGAGCCATCAGCATGCTGGCAAAAAGACAATTATACCAAAAAATTTGTGTTTTCAACAAACTATTTTACATTTAATATTTTTGTAGCCAGCCAAAACATAAAAAGTATTTTCAGTCATTTCCGCTTTTGACTACGATAATAAGCCACCATGAAAGTTTTTATTTCTCAATGCACCTATGGAGTTTGATGAAAAAAGGTTGGTCATAATGTATTCATTAAATATATATAAACGAATAAAAACTTTTTGGTTGAAGAGAAATATGGTGGAATGGCGGAATATTTTCGAATAGTAACTGATGATGTCGTTTTACATTTAATTTAAAGATTTTTTCGCTTATTACTTTTATTATATATTGCCGGTTAAAATTCTTATATTATTTAATTATTAATATTCATATACGTCACAAGTCTGTTCATTTGTGGCCGAAGTCTCATAGAAAGAGGACAGAAGCCTTACACTCAACATTTATTAATAAGAGGGATTGCAAGGAATCGAATAATTGGAAACCAAAAAAAAGTTCTCGGGCATATGCCAATAAGCATTTAAGTTTTCAATTAATTATCATATGTTCTATCTGATTTCTGAAATGATTCTAGAAAAAAATCATGTTTTCCACTTATTTTGGTTTAATTTCGATTATCAAGCGATAAGTATAGAAATATACCGATTATACAAAGACTCTCATGGAAAACCACTGGTGTTATCGCGAGCGCACACACTGAAGAGTTATATTCTATTCAAATTCTCACTTCTTTAGTGCTACTTGCCGACGCGGCGTCAACTTTAGCGAGTAAGCATTTAAAGCTGCAACTTTGATAAAGCTGGCCTCCTGTACCTTTATATTTTGTGATAGCAACCTGAAAACGACAGCATACAGCACAAGTTACATACAAATAAAGATGTTTCTTTATTGCATGAGGCACACAGATGTAAATTCTCGTGAATGAAATTGCAAGTCTTGCACTTCGTGTGTAAAATTTCTATATATTTATATCGCTGGTTTTGTTTAAGTCTGTCTAAAACTCGGTAAAAAAACATACGTTCACGCCTTTTTCCCGAAGGGGTAGGCAGAGATGTACCCAGGACTCAGTCCCATGTAGATACACCCACATTTCGCCAGTATGTTATTGGTCCCATGTAATAGGGGGCGAGCCTATTGCCATCTACCGGGCACAGTTCCAGACTCCAGGCAGTTATTGAGAAAAAATCGGTAAAATACGTATTAAAAGTGGAGACTGACTCGTAAATATATCTTTATCTCTTTCTGACTCACTGTCAGTAGTCAGTGCAGTGAACTAGAAAGAGAGAGTATTATTACATCACAAACACTACCATTATAATATATTTTAATCATAATATAATTATGCGAATAATTTGTTGGTAGGTTACCTTACCAAAAAAATATTCCAAAATCAGAAAAAAATATGTAATCTAAAAAAAGAGATCATCAAAATCAAAAGAGAACAACGCCAATATTACAAGTGGCTATACAAAGTATACATACATACATATAATATGAATACATACATATTTGTTAGACCCAGCCTTCTATATCTTTTTATGTTGTGTTCAAAGCAAAAGAAACTCAACTGCCACCGTTAAATGCAAAGAAAAACACTAACCATTACAAATCATTGCAAAACTTCAAACTTTACCAAGCCACAGAATTTTATGCAACAATGAGCTGTTTGCCCATCTTATCGGAACGTTTATATGAACGTATCCGTAGGTGGAGGATACGAAACGGTGTGCCTTACCCACTGTAACGTATCAATCAACACCAATATCAAATATCAACACCAATCTCATAAAAATTGTTGACGGAGAGCTAACGCGCTACAGTCAGGAAACGGTCTAATGGGCAAGTTCTCATACTTTTCTATATTACAATGACTATTATTTTGCCGCTCGCGGTCCTTAACGTTACCTTAAGGTGCCTATAGGAGCCAAACTTCTATCTCGCTCGCGCAATTTACATTATTGATGATAAAAAATCACTAAATATGAATTTCTAAAATCGCTCTTTCAATTTGTTTATCTTTAGAATAATGCATGTTTTTAAGTATATTTCGTTTTTTTTTTTTATTTGATGGTGTAGATAAAAAAAAGGAAGAGTTAAAAACAGTTTTTTTTTCACTCTTCTGTTAACTTAAAATATATTCAAACTAAGTTTTCTTGAATATATTACTATTACATATTATGGTATAATTGAGAAACACAACTTATGATTTTTGGAAATTCAATGCCTATGTACCTTTACTTGCAATGTGCGAGCGAGAGGGAAGTTAGCTCCTATAGGCGCCTTAACGTACCGTTGTAACAGAGCTACACTTCGGTTATCTGCTGCGCGCGATTTTTATTACAACCGCAAATAAAGGCACAAGCTTCGCTTTGCAAGAAAATCTATGTAACTGGGTCCATTGCAACCCACGGACACGCTACGCATGAATTGACGTCATTGGTACACGCGTGGCTTGCTCCAATACGGCGCTCACGTAGCTCAACGCCATGCACGCTGTGTATGCGGTACACGTTAGTACAAGCGTGGCTTGTTCGAATATGGTGCTCACGAAGCTCAAAGTTGTCAACGCCTTGCATGCTGTGCACGCGGTACACAACGCGGACACAAAATAAAAAAATAAAAATATGGGAAGGTTTGAGCCATCGGTCGCGGGAATAATCACCAGTGCCTTCACTTGTATTGACGTCTTTGCATCATAAAATGACGCAGCTAAAAACCGCGAGCGGTTAACCGTAGTGCGCCCTGGATTTATAACAGGCCTGGGAGACTACATTATAGGTATAAAGCAACAAGTAGCCAGGGTTGCAACAAGACGGTACAATTACAATGGTCTAGAAAGAAAGAAAAGCTAGACAGAGACGCGACAGAAAGAGAAACAATTTGTAGGTACATATTATAACTGCATGTTATTAGCATTACGCAAACTTTATTTCAAATTATGTACTATTCACATGCATTTTTGGAGTGTACCTTCTGCATCTTTAGTCTTGTCTGTATTCTATGTCAATAGTGTAGTTTTTCATACCTTCTAGTGATGTCCAGGTTTTCTTCTCTGTACAAACTGTCATTCAAATTTATATAGAATATGATTCCTAATATTATAATGATTAATAGCAACAATTGAGTCCTCCTTGAGCGATACCATTTTTTCAACATGATTGTCATCTGAAAAGAAAAATCATATTCTATTAACATTACATGCATACATTACAGTATTATGACAATACATATTATGCATTTCATTAGTAAACCCGTGGTTGAGATCCCGCTTGAGGGTGAAAATTTTCTTATTATTTTTTTTTTTTTTTTTTATGATAGTGAGTGACAAGACGAGCTCATCAGATGCCTGATGGTAAGCATCATGATTGCCCATATCAGACACAGTGCCACCCAGTATTTTAAAATTCAAAATTCTGCGCGGCACTGCACTGCGCCTATCACCCTGAGATATGAGTTGTTGAATCTCATCATGCCCAGTAATTTCGCTGGTAACATTGCCCTTCATACCGGAACACAGTAATGTTTGGACATTACTGCTTGGCGGATGAATAACTGGCAAAGGTGTGGTACTTCCCCAGGCGGCCTCCTCCAAAAGAGGCCTACCACTACAATAATTACAATACAATAATTCATAACGTATTTATCACATGACTTGATAATATTACTGTTGAGTCCCACACTAGGCCAAGGCCTGTCTTGTGGGTTCCCACTGTGTGTAATAAGGGAACACTACGGCGTGTTAGAAGATATAGTGACAAAGATAGAGAGAGGAATGTGGGATTACAAATTTAATTGTGCAGTTAGCCATCATAAATGGAAATGGACAGGTCATACAATTCATCATCATCATCTCAGCCGTTGGTAATCCACTACTGAACATAGGCCTCCCCCATGAAGGGGGGTTTTGCCAATACTCGACACGCTTGGCAGACGGGTTGTCGAGCGCAGTTCGATGGTTTGTTCCAGAGGACACTGCTGCCCGTCCACTGGATCTGTTAACCCTTAGCCGGGCTCTTACGGCAACCACGGGTAGAGAGGGTGGAGCACTATTCTAAAGCCGGTAACTACACGGTCACACAATTAGAGGAGGGGAAAAATGGTCAAAAAGCATAATGTTCACGCGTCACCATAAAAGAAAAAGGGGCTGACCATTTAAAAGATGGGTCGACGAAATAAGGGTTGTAGCAGGGCACTTATGGACAAGAAAAGCTCAGGAAAGAACAGAGTGGAGACAGTTGGAAGAGGTCTTTGCCAATAGGCAAACAGACGGGAGCACGTTGGCAGTTTAATGAGTTAATATTGTATTTAATGTCTGAATAAAGGCTTTTTATTATTATTATTATTATTAATATTATAGCCATCATAAACTGTGTACGGCTACCAACCGCAAATAATAACGGGACTTAATGGTAACAGACTCGGAATCCAAGGAAGCTGGGCCCCTATAACCTTACACTGTCAATCTTATATCGCTGGGTAAAGAATGTTATTCGCAATAATATTCACAAACATAGTAACCATCTTATCATCGCCGTTTTTACAATAATTGTATTTGAATAAAGTGAGATTAAGTAATTACTATTTTTAAAATGGCGATCCACGTAGGACATTTGCTTATTTAAGATAAGATAAGGATATTTTTTTTATGAATGAGACAGGACTTAATCACACTCAAAACATTTATTATTTACCTCGACGTTTCGACTGAGCATTTTTTTTTTAACAACTTCCACACACAAACAATCATCTGATCCTAAACTAGGCTAGAAGCCTGTACTATAGTAGCCAGATGACTGATATACATACTTATATAAGCTTATATTAGCTTATAACACACAGACACAGATTTATTTATTTTTAGTTATTATGGGCAACCAACAAATGAGCAACTATCACATATAATAGTTACATAATTAAACAAATTCAAGGTGCTTATCCAATTATAGGTAGCCACAACATTCGCGCGCAGATCAAACAAAAATGTTCCTGCACACAAATGTTTGACCTGGTCAGGGACGCTCACGAGTTCTAATCCAGCACCATCTAGCGCGGTTTTGGTTAGATGGAAGGTTGTTTGTATTCAATATTCCCATGGGAACAAAGACTATGTGGGTGAAACACGCAGCTAGCTTGTAAATAAATATGGCAGGCATATCTCCGCAGGGCCACAGACACTACACTACAAGAGGAATATATACACTCATACCACTTAATATTTTAAAACTGCCATTAAGTAACCAGTTACTGTCTCGATGGCATGGTGGGCACAAGCTCGACTGCCGATCATGAGGTCCCAGGTTCGATACCCAGGTCAGGCAGTGTTATTGCATTTTTCTATTCGCAAAATCTAAATGACAGCTTGAAGCCTGGGACTGTGCCCAGTAGATGGCAATAGGGCCCATGGGGCACATGGAACCAATAATATACTAGTGATATGTGGGCCTACCTACTATGGGACTGAATCCTGGGTAGTGGTAGGCATCTATTGCAGGGGGCCTTGGGGGAAGGATTGGCTAGATATTAGATAAATTTTTTTAATCAGTACCTTCAAGATAATAAATTCCAATCAATAAAAATGTACTTACCGGCGGGCTTATTACGCAAGCAACAGCAGTGTGGAAAGCGTTTAAGATTGCTCAATTTCTGCTGTCGAACGGCATGTTTCGAATTACCCAAAAAAACTTGCAATTGATTGCTAGCTCGTTTCAAGACGCCCTCTGACCGTCGGGAAAGGAACCAAAAATTGGTCGCTAGTGAAGAAATCTGTGTGGTCTGTGGCAGAAATTGCTGCTAAGGCTGAATTTTCGGAATTACCGAAGCGATAAAACAGCAGAGCGATAGAAGTAGCAGCGCGAAATGGGACTGACAGAAGGCGACTACTATTTTTCGATTGTTTCGTTTCTTGTACATAGATTATCGATGCGTTGTGATCTATAAAGTTTATTTATTATTTGAGAAGCGAAGAAAAGTAAGTGAATAACGTTATTATCTACCTACCTGAACCTACTTACGTGCATAGCTACAGTTTGATAAAACTTTACGACTGGTTTTAGATACGAAGAGATGGCACGCGCTCTTATATTGATGGCAGCCCTCGAGGAAGAGGAAAGAGTAGAAACTTTAAACAGGAGAGCGCAAATCAGTCGCGAGTTAAGGGATAACGCAAATCCATTAGCTCTAGACGATAAAGAGTTTAGGGCTCATTACCGTTTATCAAAGCTCCTGTATTTAGACCTCTGTGAGGAGCTCACGCCTTTCTTAGATACACCACAGAGGCGATCTGCAGTGAGCATTGAATGTAAAGTAAGTATATTTGTAAGTACAGAAAAAATTTAAATTTTTAAAATTTACATATTAATAATAGGCTTTGAACGTAATTTAATGAAATTTTATTGCAGATTCTAACAGCACTTTCATTTTTTGCCACTGGTTCATATCAAAAACCAGTTGGTATGAGTTTTCTACATGGACTCAGCCAACCAAGTGTATCGAATGCAGTGCGAGATGTGACTTGGGCATTAAATGTCATCAGCATCCTACAAAAATACATAAGGTTTCCGCAGACACGGGAGGAGAGGTTGGCAGTAATTAATGGGTTAGTACATATTTTTATTAAATTACTCTTATTTTATGACCATATTTTATAATTTTATGTATTTTTCTTTACGAGACTAGACACAACTAGCTGTGCCCCGTTGTTTCATCCACATAGTCTTCGTGCCTGTGGAAATAGGGATAAAGTACCCTGTGGGTTATTCCAGGGTCTAAACTATCGACATACCGAATATCAGCATAATCATTCAGTAACTTTGTAGTAAAACAGTAACAAACATCCATCCATCCTTCCTCACAAACGTCGCATTTATAATATTATAGTACGACTAGCTGTGCCCTACGGTTTCATCTGTGTAGTCTTTGTTCCCATGGAAATATTGGGATAAAAGTACCCTATTTGTTATTCCCCATACAAAGTTCTATCCCCTTAAAGGATGATTTCTGTGATTAAAAACTCTCCTATGTCCTTTTCCTGGACTCAAATTATCTCTATACCAAATTTAATTTAAATCTGTTTAGTGGTTTAAGCGTGAAGAGGTAACAGACAGACTCACTTTCTAATTTATTGGAGTATGGATTAATACTGGATATACTGTAAGTGCAATATACTACTCGTAATTACCTAGATTTTATTGTTTTTGTAGGTTTTATAGTAAATTCGGATTCCCAGGAATTCTTGGGTGTATTGATGGAACCCATGTGGCCCTAATTAGACCTAGCGAACATGAAGAAAGGTTTTTTAACCGAAAACATTATCATTCTCGAAATGTTCAAATTGTAAGAATAACTATTTATTATTTTATTAAATTTTTGCTTTCCATTACTTTGCTTACCTAGGTTATGCCATCCACTAAAATTATAAATGTGAATATTACATACTCAAACATACCTATGTTGATTGGTTGATACATTGTACAGAGTCTTGATGATCTAGTGGGCGTAAGCTCGACTGTCGATTTGGAGGTCCTGGGTTCGATCCCCAGGTCAGGCAGGCAGTGTTTAAATATTAGATTTTTCCATTAGGAACTTTCTCAATAACTGCCTTGAATCTAGAACTGTGCCTGGTAGATGGCAATAGGCTCACCCCCTGTTACATGAGACCAATAACATATGAGTGTGCCTCTTACGCTGCGCTTGCCGGTCCTTGGTCTCCATTTGAGAACTTTACAGCCCCATCTACCATGATTTCTGTGCCCTGCCCATTGACACTTCAACTTGCTAATCCGCTGCGCTATGTTGGTAACTTTCGGATCTCCTCATTCCTGATTCGATCTCGCAGAGTAATCCCGACCATAGCCCTCTCCATAGCTTGTTGCGCTATTTTGAGCTTACTGATAAGGCCCACGGGGCCACAGTCAGAGATCATGTTTCAGATCCATAAGTCATCACTGGTAACACACACCATATTAGATATTATGGGTATAGATATAAAAACTTAATATTATCATGATTACAGATATGCGACAGTGACTTAAATATTCTTAATGTTGATGCTACATTTGGGGGTGCAAGTCACGATTCCTACATTTGGAGGCAGTCAGAAATTAACCATCATATGATGCAAGAACTTCACAACAATGGAGAGGCTATTTGGCTTTTGGGTAGGTACCTATAAAATAATAATAATATTATATAGCATGGGACAACTTCCACACACGGTCATCCCAAACTAGGCTAAAAGCCTGTACTATGGTAACCAGATGACTGATATACATACATATATATTATGCTTATAACACACAGGGACAGATCAAACAGACATGCTCAATCACACGAATGTTTGACCTGACCAGGGATCGAACCCAGGTTACTTTTAGTTACTACAGTCTGCTCCAACGAGGCTGCGAAAATTCACATCAGTCATTCATGATAAAATAATATTCATTTGTTTCACAATTTGCTATATGTGGCTTCAAGTACCTACTAGAAGTGCTAGAACTTCAAGTAACAAACAGTATGTGACGCGAGTGAAACTGGGGTGCAGCTAGTATGTACCTGAACTTCCTAACTTTAACTTTAATAAAACTTGACAATAACCTTTTTTTCTTTAGGAGACTCGGGATACCCATTAAGGCCTTGGCTATTGACTCCAATACAGCATGCTGACCCCATTAGTCCAGAAGAAAATTATACAAAAATTCACTGCCGAACCAGAAATACAATAGAACGCTGCATAGGAGTCTTGAAGGCCCGTTGGCGGTGTTTGCTGGTTCATAGGGTTCTTCATTATGATCATGACACTGTGGCGAAAATGATCAATGCTTGTTGTGTCCTGCACAACATCGCCAATAGAGCCAGACTTCCAGTACCACAGTTGTCTCCTGATGAAGCTCGGATAGAAATAACTAATCAGGAGCAACATAGCAATTATGTTGACAACCTTAATGAACACCAACTGCTGCAAAGTGGCCGACGACAACAGTCGATGATTGTGCAGCGATTGTGGAATAGTCGTGTAGTTCATTCGTGAACGTTTTAACATATTTGCTATTGCTGCTGATTAGTAAATTCCATCCAAGCTTCTTCAGGAGACTGTGGTACAGGAAGTCTGTCTGGCTCTATTGGCGATGTTGTGCAGGGCAAGCATTGATTATTTTCGCCACAGTAATACTTCAGTAAAGATCTAACAAGTCCAGTAGTTCTGATATATTATTTACCGTTTTCTAAGACATAAGATTGAATCAACGAAAAAGAAAATCATGCTTTATGTTTAATTTAGAGTTCAAATTATCCAGCAAACAAAAACTTTCTTTTGTGTCACTGAACTAATTGAACTACTGAGCTATATGTTGTATACTTCACAAAGATGAAAGATACATATTATGTTTTCTTTTTAGTGACACATTCTGCACATGTTATATTATGTGGAATCATCGCCAATAATAAAATTGTTACTTTAAGCAGACCTAGCAACCTGAAGTTTTGTATGTAGATTTGGTGTTTCTGTTACCAACCTAGTATTTGTTATACTTTCCAAATTGTAAGTTCAATGTAAATGAATGCAAATATTTTTGTGTGCTTTATGATGACGGGTGGTAAATAATGAAATAATTAGCAGTACTGCATATACAAAATAAAACGAAACATAAAGTGCACCCTTAAGTTTTATTACAAAATAATTTGTGAATGTTAAATAATATAACAAATGTTGATAAACATAAAATACATTTTGTTAATTATATGAAGTTGTTTATTTTCAATTATTTTATGAAAACATGAAATAAAATAATTATTGGTACAATAACATAAAAAGTCCCTTAGACGTATTGAGAATGTGATGTGATGCGAATGTGACGTTTTGCGAATGTGACACTCTGCGAAAATTAAGTGTGACTTTTTTATATGTGTCCAAATGCGCCAGAACCGTTGGTCATGCTCCATGTATTTTGCTTGCTCTTCATGAAAATCAATGACCCATCATATTCCAGAAATAATATTGGTTTACTATTTAATATTATTTTCAGTTACTTTTCATGGTGATTTTCATGTAACCGAAATAAAAATAAAATAAAACGTCTCATTTGCAACATGTACCTACCATTCATTCATACGTAATTTGCAATCAAACTCAAAAACTCAAACTCAAACAGATTAGTTCAAATAGCTCATAATCTGACACTATTGCACGTCAATAAAGATAAACAGTACTGAGTCTACCGTGCGTTCGAAAAGATACCTCTACAAGAACGCACAAGAAACTTGTAGGGCTTAATTTTTTCAACAGATAGTTTTACAATATTTGGTTTGGTTACATTCGTTTTCTTTGAAGGTGCCGCGAAGCGGCTATGCAGAAGTTTCCAGGCATCTTTGTCCTCTATGTACTGGTTGACTTTATAATAAGGCTTATATAGGTTTTGAATTAACCCTCTGAGAGCCCAGTTATCTCTTTTGGGATTGATTTTATTATAGAAACGTACACAATTTCCTAAGAATGTCTTTTTATTTGTTTTAGATAATCTAAAGCTAGGTGCAGCTATTTTGTCTTTATTCCTAGTATTAAAATTATGAAGATCACTATTTAATTTGAATTTATGTAAATTTTTACGCACATACATGATGTTCTCATAAATGTATAAGGATGGTAGGGTCAGTATGTTTATATCTTTAAATAATTCCCTCAGGGATTCGCGTGGACGCATCTCATAGATGGCACGAATCGCACGTTTTTGTAGTATAAAGATAGTTTCTATATCTGCGGCTGACCCCCACAACAGAATTCCATAAGACATCAAGCTATGGAAATATGCAAAGTACACTAATCTCGCCGTGGCTACATCTGTTAGTTGCCTAATTTTATAAACCGCGTAAGCTGCAGAGCTTAGTTTCCCTGAGAGCTCGGTGATATGAGTGCTCCATTGCAGTTTAGAGTCTATATTTATGCCAAGGAACAAAGTTGCATTGTCAATATTGAGTCTTTCAATAATCAATATTTAATATGTATTTAAAAAAACAGCGAATCTGATAAGGACGGCAAGAACACGCTGGATACAACCAGACTGGATGAAAATTTATGGGGCCTATGTTCTGCAGTGGATGTTCTATGGCTGAGATGATGGTTCAAAACGCTCTAAAATTTTATTTGTTATGTTAATGCATTCCCGAAAATTTTGGGCTTGCATTATGGCAGCCTCCGCATGTAAGTGCGCGGCAGCTGCTTGGGTGCGCGCTGCTTCCGCCATAATTACTGCGGCATCCGCAAGCTTTGCTTCTGCCTGCACCCGCCTCTCCTCCAAATCTGTCACCCAGCTGGGATCTACTCTTTGAGCTGTTAACAATTATTAGATATTATTACTACTTCAGTATAGGTAATGAACAAAAAAATCTACCAGTAGAATAAAGTGAGCTTACCTTACCCTTTAAATAGCATAGTCGCAAAATGTCCAATTTGCAAGAGGCTACAGGGACACGGGCTATCATTTTTGCACATGGGACGTTTTGCGAAAGGTGCATTTTGAGAAAGGTACAATTTAATTTTTATTAATACCTTATAAGAGGTACAAATTTACCTGGTCCAGTTCTGAAAACAGCTCGTGGGCGGGTGCATCTCGGCAAACGCTGTCGACGGGAAACAGGACTACCTGAAAATAATCAGTATTGCGATTAGTATTAATTATGTGTTATTCCAGGGTCTAAGCTACCTACATACCAAATTTCAGCCCAATCGGTTGAGTAGTTTTGGCGTGAACATCCATTCATCCATCCTCACAAACTTTTACATTTTATTAGTAAGATTTGTAAAACTTGCTATTTACTGATAGTCCTATTACCTATTTATATGTAGATCGTCCCATTTGCAAAATTATACCCTGTGCGTCTGTAGCGTAAACATACATTCATGCCTTTTTTCCCAAAGGAGTAGGCAGAGGTGTACCCAGGACTCAGTCCCATAGTAGATACACCCACATTTCGCCAGTATGTTATTGGACCCATGTAATAGGGGGCGAGCCTATTGCCATATACCGGGCACAGTTCCAGACTCCAGGCAGTTATTGAGATAATTAATAAAAAATCCAATATGTAACACTTTGCTTGACCTGGGGATCGAACCCGGGACCTCTTGATTGGCAGTCGAGCATGCGCCCTCTACGCCACCGAGGCAGTCTGTAGCGTGACTAATTGCAAATAGGATATCTCGCAAATGGGACGATCTTTATATAGGACTTTATGCAAAAGACATTACACACAAGACGTTTTAAAAATGGGACATAATGCAATTTGGCCGTTTTGCCAATGGTACCTAGAGCAATTAGGACATTTTGCTCCTGGATCTTAGTTGAAATGAGACGTCCAGCAAAAGTGGCGTGTTGAGACTCCGTTGACCATTGTCCAAGTGAGACCATTAAAATAATGTTTTGAAGATGGTCCTGAAACCCTTTTTAAAATAACCTGTATAAGAAGAGCTTAATTATTATAAAATACTTGACTTACCTCTATTTGTGTGGCCTGTGCATGACGGGGATATAATTTCAGTCACTGGTGGTGGTGGTGGTGGTAGTGGTGGTGACTCTAAAACATTACATACATACTCATAAATTGTAAATATACATTAATTGTATTTAATTTTTTCAAATTTCCTAAATATAATATGATAATTTACCTGATGTTATTTGATTATTATCTTCCTGTGATGTTGAAGCAAGTTCGCCACCCGGAGCCGACTGTAAATTCACCACCCCCAATTGTAATTATTAGTTATTTAAAGTTTAAATATTTTTTTCCCCAACGGGCCTAATTATGTACATCATGCAACTTATTACAAGTTCAGATAAAGTACCACTGCTTCAGTAGGAACATATAACTATGAGAAGCAATGGCGCAAGAAACTTTAGAATTTCGATAACGAAGGCAGACCAAGTTTGCTGCGAGCGAAGCAAAAAATTTTAAAATGTTGAAAAAGAAGGTGCGAGTGATGCATGTATTTATTGTTAGTAGAGCAAAAAAATGTAGATGTAGGTATAAGTAAAAAGCTTACAAATGCAGGCACTCTATGCTGTGAGTCACCAAACACAGCACCCTCACCGATTATGCCCAAGATTGTATGGTCTATCTCAGACAAATCGGGGAGGGTAGCTGGCCCACCACCAGTCCCCGTAGCCTCCTTTCTTCTTGCCGAAGCTCGGCCTTTGGCCTTGAATTTCAAATCCGCCCAGTACTATGAATAAAAAACAAGCTAAGGTACATGCCAACAGAAAGTACATGCTATAAAAATGAATAGGTAGGTGAGAATGTAAATTAATTATTTATACCCTCTTCCAGCGTTGGCCAGTTTTAGTAGCACCCCGACCGTGGGCGTTTAGTTTTGAGGCAAGGTCGTTCCACTGTCGCTCAGTGGCCTCCTTCGATCTCACCCCATTACCAACGCCCTTGATGAGGTTAGGGTGCTCCGTTAGGTAATCCAGCAGTTCTACTATTTGGTCGTTGGAAACTCTGTGTTCCACTAAAATATTAAAATTAAACACACATTGATAATTGAGAAAAATTTAAGCGTATACCTACTATTTTATATAGTGCACAAATAAATATTTAGAGATAGTATAAAAGCAATAATTTATTTACTTTTAGTATGTAGTTAATTTACTTCGAGTGTCGAGTCTAAATCACTTTAAAATTATTATGAAAATTGAAAATAAAGATTGAAACTTCAACGAAACTACCTTTTAAATAGAATATACCATATGTTATAGCAGCCGGATACAGTTTATTAGACAAAAAAGCACATAGACTGCAGCAGTGGGCTACAGGTTATAAAGCAAAATCATAGTAATTTACTTCCATTGATTGCTACTGGATCTCTAAGGCGCTAGTGTGCCAAAGCGACAAAACAGCAGTGCAGAAAGCATGCGTAATTCGAATTCAAAGTGACATTTTGCAATTACTGCTACTGCTACTTCACTGCTGTTGCTACTTTTACTTCTATCGCTTGACCATGCATAATAGGGGCGCCGGATTTGATGTTTTGGGAAGGGGGATGACATAGGCTTTACGCCATTTGTCCGGAAACTCACCACTGGAGAGCGAGGTATTGATGATATGAGTGATGGCGGGGATGATGTGGTTAATTATGCGCATGATCATCATACGCTTTTTCCGACCAAAACAGAAAAATCCAATCCTATTTTTATTGATTTTAATCCTTACCTCAAAAGGTAAAAAAGGAACCCTTGTAGGATCACTTTGTTGTCCGTCTGTCTGTCTGTTCGTCTGTCTAGACACTTTTTAATGGGTTACCCGTGGAGGTATCAAGTTGAAATTGATATCAACTACTCAGATCTGTGGTCCCTTATGGCTTAAAAAAGTCATACTTCTAAGTTAACGCAATCAAAAGTAATTAAGTAAGCCATTTACTGCATATTTCCATACTTTGTGCAAGAAACTAATAGATGGTGCTGTATTTTATTACTATCTAGGTATGGAACCCCACACTATGCATACGACATACGTATGCCTTTGCAATTTTTTTTTCACTATATTAAGTATAATAGATTAATCTGCCAAAAAAATTAAAGAGAAAAGAGAAAGACAAGTATTTCAATTATAGTAAGAACGTGGTTTATTCCACCCGTCACCCGTCTCTCGTTAATAATATCAAAATAAACCCCCCATGGCTCAATCAACCAATAAAACCTATTAAAACATCATTTGTTTGATAATCTATTATTTGTCTATTATCATAGACAAACAAATCGATTAGAACGCAGCAGGGATCGAGTTAACTTCGATTATTCGATTGCCAAAACATAAGTTCTAAGTACCAAGTGATAGGTTATAATAAATTGCTTATATCCATTGACGTTTTTTCTACTAATATCTAATAATAATAATTACTAATGGAAAGTTCATGGCCACAGATAACACAACCTAAAAGACCCCGTTTACATGAATTTTAGTATTAAAATCAAATCGCCAATTAAGTTTGGGAATTATCTTTGTATTATCGATTAAATAGCGATTAAAATTAGGAATACAAAACATCGATTTGGTAAATGTTTCATAGGATTGTGTCAAATTGCTTCTAACAGGAAAAGCAACCTTTTAGCGGATTGACACAATCCTTTATAAAATTTACTAAATCGAACGAGATTTCCTCCGAATATGGTAAACCTCCAAATATAATTTAATACAACTACTTATCTCCTGATATTTTAAGGTAAAGTAAACTATGTCCCTATTATTTAAATTTTCTTTTACAAACTCTAAATCTGGTCTAGTGTAATCTCAAACTCTAAATTGTAGTAGGTAAACATCTAACCACGCGAGTAAAACTGTGGTTTTTAGATGTTTTGATGTATTTTGTAGACAGAGTGGAGCGGTTCAACTAGTTAAATGCAAACGGCAAGAATTTTGATATAAATAAAATATATTAAACGAAAAACACAAATAAATAGTAGACATCTTGACTTTTCTTGAACAACAAAAGCACATCAATAATAGACTAGGATATTTTTTTTTTAACTAGTGATGTGAAAGCTAGTCTATATAAACCGATCGATAAACAGTTAATTAGTGATGTGAAGCTAAGTTATAAAGCAATATTGATTTTTCTACATTATGTTCGCTGGGTAAAAATCGAGAGTTTACAAAAGAAACTAAAATGACAGGGACATAGTTTACTTCACTATTAAATAATATCAAGATCTAGTTTTATTTTAATATGTTAATTATGTTCGGAGGAAACGGGGGAATAGAAAACATCGATTTGGTAAAAACATAGGATTTCTCATACGTAGGTACTTACAACTGCACTTACAATCATCGGCGTGAAACCCTAATCCATATTAGTTATTACCGGCTAAAGACTGTTTATGGGCAGGGTTCTAAACAATTCCGGATCCATTCTGGATAAATCAAAACATACCTATTTAGCTGTAATAATTTACAGTTTAAAGCAGTCATTGCTGATTATTGTCGTTCCCACACGTCGGTGTCGTTGTGATTCTGCCATTAAATTATATTGCTCAAGGTGGTTGGATCACATATTTTCCCAAACAAACTTTTAAGGAACGTCGTTTTAAATATTTATCAAGTGCGTCAGTTTCGCACATGAATGATTCCGATACCACTGGAATATCATATTATGCATCTCATTTTTTCAAAGATAGATAATATTAGGTCTAGCAGCAGCCGAGCTTGCGCCCACTACGCCACCGAGACAGTCACTACGCCACCGAGGTAGTCACTACGCCACCAAGGCAGTCACTACGCGACCGAAGCAGTCACTACACTACCGAGACAGTCACTACGCTTTCGAGGCAGTCACTACGCCACCGAGGCAGTCACTACGCAACCGAGGCGGTCACTACGCCACCGAGGCAGTCACTACGCTGTCGAGGCAGCCACTACGCCACCGAGGCAGTCACTACGCCACCGAGGCAGTCACTGCGCCACCGAGGCAGTCACTAGTCACTACGCCACCGAGGCAGTCACTACGCCTCCGAGGCAGTCGCCGGAAAAGTTGCCGGATAAAAGTGTTATTTTATTGATTTATTTATTCTTAAACGTCTCAAACTTCATTCGTGGCTGAAGGCTCATAGTTCGTCGACAAAAAGTTTAAAAATAACCTTTTCATTCGCAGAAACCCCTTTCATTTAATAGGTACCGCCTACCCGCCTACCCGCCTACAATGGATATGTTTGAAAATAACTTTTCGACCTTTATAATGTTATAAGCTTCTTTCACCATCCTCGAGTAAAGTGTGGATAACTAATCGCTGATTAGTTTCTACTCGGCAAGTAGAAGTCCCGAGTAACTTTTGTCAGTTTCCCATAAAATTGCAGTTTATGTGTCGATTAACATAACTCGGACAATGAAAATAAAATTAGCACAGCGCCTTACTCACCACTTGGACAGACGAGTAGCTTACTCGGCATTTGAGGATAGTGGAAGGGGCCCTAAGTATAATAATTGATATTGACTAGGTTTAGAGTTTAGTTACGAGTACTAAAAATCCTAATTAACACACGTATTCAAGAATACTATGATTTTTTAGACGCCGACAGTACCCTGACTCCACCCTGGGCACACCCCGGTCACTCGACTCAATCCCATACAAAAGCCGCGCTATCTACCTATTACACAGACACTGCACACATGGAGTTTTGTACACGCGCAAGAGTGTGCGTGAGGTGATTTCCCATAGAAGCGGGGCTCGTGGAGAGCTCAATCTCACTGGCGGGGTGAGGAAGGCCCTATTGGTGGGCGGATGACAGAGTCTGCATTCTATACGTAGTATTATTTATTATCTGTTCTGTGCTCCACTGCCACTGTTATGATGTCAGGACCTAGTTGAAATCACCGTGCACAGTTGCTTAGGCCGCCTCCTCTCCGTATTTGCTCTGAGGGTAAATACAATAAGAAACAATTACCTGTTGTGGAAAATGCGGTCAATAATTCCATACTTAGCACAGTACCTTATATAAGTATTGTTCTAGAATATGGGTGTTAGTATATTTCCAACTAGCTGAGCCCCGCGGTTTTACCCGCATAGTCATCGTTTCCGAAGAATTATCAGGAAGAAAGTACCCTCTATGTGTAATTTCAGGGTCTAAGCTACCTACATACCAAACAACACATTTAGTAGAACAAAAATCTTCACACGAAGTTTAATTATTTTTATTTGTGGTGTAAATTGTCAAGGCATACGTATATATGCATAGTGTAGGGTTCCGTACCTAGATACCTGAACAAAACGCTTCCAATTCCATAAACGATCCGCCTACTAAAAAAATACAGCTACATCTAGTTGCAAACTACAGCAAGCATGGAGGAAATATCCTAGAGCTTGTAGTCCCTTGCGCAAAGTATGAAATTATGTAGTAAAATGGCCATAACTTTTGATTGCGTTAATAAAGAAGTATGATTTTTTTACAGCCTTATGGCATATATTAATTTTCACATTACTGTTTGGCGGATGAATAACTGGCAAAGGTATGGTACTTCCCCAGGCGGCCCCCTGCAAAAGAGGCCTACCACAAAAAAATCTTGAATAAATCTGTTTGTGTTTGAGTTTGAGTTTGAGCGACAAAATTTTAATACGCATTTCATTCGCGCGAAGTATGAAAATATGCAGTAAAATGGCCATAACTTTTGATTGCGTTAATAAAGAAGTATGATTTTTTTACAGCCTTATGGGACCGCAGATTTGAGTATTTGATATCAATTTCAACTTGATACCTCCACGCGTTCCTATGCAAAAGTGTCTTTACAGATGGACAGATAGACAGATGGACAACATAAGAGAGTCCCATAAGAGTGCCGTTTTTCTTTGGAGGCACGGAACCCTTAGAAAGATTAAAGACGCACGCAGAGTTATCTTGCGTGCATTCTACTTAAAATAAACATTATTTGATAAACATGCACGTGCAATTTACCTACATTTTTATTTCAAAATAGTTTGCAAGCCGTCTTTTCCGCAAAACAAGAAAACAGCTATTTTATATTCGTGAATTGCGAGTGCAAAAAATAGCTGAGACTTTGTTTATATACCAAGACAATACTTAAATCACCTAGTTTTTTAAGTTTTAAAAGTAAGGTCATCGAATAATTCAATCCAAATTATTCGTTGCGTCTTGTCTAATTTGGCGCGTCTTACCACGTTTTAGCTAAAAGTAAAAAAAAAATCTAGGGTAAGGTAGGTAGGTTCTAGGGTTAACGCAGTTATCTAGGAAGGACCCTAAATAACAAAACCAAATGTAACCAAACCAAATATTGTAAAACTATCTGTTGAAAAAATGAAGCCCTACAAGTTTCTTGTGCGTTCTTCTTGTAGAGGTATCTTTCCGGTAACGGTAGACTCGGTACTGTTTATCTTCATTGACGTTCAAAAGTATCAGATTATGACCTATTTGAATAAATCTGTTTGAGTTTGAGTTTGAGTTTAACAGCATAAGAACAGTGATTTTTTTTCATAAAATCTATGTCTTCAGATATCATGTACCTGTCCTTTTAATTTTTATACGAACTACTAAAATAGTTAATTCAAATATCTCTCTTATTAAAAAAACCGTCAAACTCAAACTCAAACTCAAACAGATTTATTCAAATAGGTCATAATCTGACACTTTTGTACGTCAATGAAGATACAGTACTGAGTCTACCGTCCCCGTTTTACTCACGTAATTAGACGTTCACTAAATAAAAATTAGTCAAGTGCGTCAGTTTCGCACATGAAGGGTTCCTATACCACTGGAATATCATATTTTACATCTCATTTTTTCAAGATAATATAATATTTGGTCAATATAACATACAATCATGCCTTTTTCCCAAAGGGATAGGCAGAGGTATACCCAGGACTCAGTCCCATAGTAGGCACACCAACATTTCGCCACGCCAACATTTCACAGTTCAAGATTCCAGGAAGTATTGAACAGTTTGCCTGACCTGGGGTTCGACCCGGGACCTCATGAAGTCCAACCGCACACGCCTTATGAGCCTTATTTATGAGATAGAGCCCTGTGACATACTGACGAACGGACAGACGGGCAGCGGAGGCTTAGTACTACGGTTTCTTCGGCACCCCGTTGGGGTTCGGAACCCTAAAAAGGGGTGAGTTTAGGAAAGGAAATAAAATGACAGGGACTTATCCTAAAATTAATTCATCTTCTAATAAAAGAATATTATATATTTATTGCTTTTTTTGGTTTCCAACCACGCTTTAGAAGGATCTCTAGATGACGCCAATTTTTCGCGTAAATAGTATATATTTGTCATTCTGAAACAAGACAAGTTTCGTGGTCTAAAATATATATTATTTATAAGGATATTGTTGTCACGTCGCCGGAAACGTTGCAATACTGCATACTATGTTATGATAATTTTACGTTTATTTACAATACTTGGTCACAAAATTTGCAACAAATAAATGACGGTTTTTAAAGGATGAAGACGGGTGACATTCTTACATTGCTATTAAAAAACTTGGGCATAAATTTTTAACCCATAATATTTTGTCATTTACCTATTTAATTGTCATATCGTTCTGTATCTCAATTGTAAACCCAAAATCTTTTATTAAAATTATAGGCATTAAATAATAATAAATAATAATAATAAGTAAATTAAATAAACTCAAATATGCAGCCCCTTACTATTCCCGATGCAACGCTCGCCAAATTTCTCAATTAAAGTCAAAGTCAAAGTCAAAAAGATTTATTCAAATAGGTGTCAATCTGACACTTCTGTACGTCAATAAAATACAATTTACATAATATTATCATTTGATAATTTTTACGCGAATTATATATGCCGAGCCCGGAGAGTGCAGGAGAATCCAAAAGCCTCTTCTATGTACTAAGTCTTGAATAAAATTCACATTGTTAATATGTGTTATATCTTACTTATATCTAAATACGGTGACAACGGTCCGACGCTAAGACCGAAGTGATACGTCTTTGAGATGCAGGCATCGCGAAGGCGAAAACAGTTTAAAATTCAGCGTCGGCCCTTTGTGACGTTTCGAGGCCAAGAGTGAGCTGGGCGTTACGTCAGCGAAGATGGTAGTCACTGGATTTAACACGCGTGAAAATACGCGTGTAATCCCGTTATTTTATTTTTCTTCTCGGAGTGATACTGAAATACACTAAAGCAGGCATGATGATTTTTGGAGCACTAAACTAATGAATTATCACTCGACTGAAATCAATTAATGTGAATGTTGTCGGGGCGACAACTATTAGCAGGACCGACCAATCAAAGCGAGTCACACGTCTTTTAATTTAAGTCGACTACGTTATGATAATATTCCGTTTATTTTTAGCACTTGGTCACAAACATCTTTGCAACCTGCTTTTTATTGAAATAGCATTTTTTGTGACTATATATTATTCTTTAGTATATTCAAGTTCTGCATTGTTTTTGTTATTGTATTCGTTATTGCCTCAGTGGAAAGATCTCTTTATATACGAAGTTCCTGGGTTCGAATCTCAGTACATGCGTGGACTATTGCCAGTGCTTAGCATGTTTCTAAAGGTCTACTCAAATAGAGATGACCGATATTCTTTAATTTTTTCTAATGTCGTAACGTCTTGGAAATAACGTCTTAAAACTTGGATTTTTATATAGCTATTTTTTTATATAGCTTTTATATACCTTGTATACGTTTTGTAGGTATTAATAATTACTACAAACCCCTAGTACATTACTTTACCCTACCACCAATAGTTTTCACACCGCATGAAAAATAGTCACTTTTTCGATTTTTGTGACTAAAACAAAAAAGATGGATATAATCTATGTATATTGTTTTGTAGGTATTGATAAGTACTACAAACCCCTAGTACATTACTTTACTCTACCACCAATAGTTTTCACACCGCATGAAAAATAGTCACTTTTTCGATTATTGTGACTAAACCAAAAAAGATGAATATAATCTATGTATACTGTTTTGTAGGTATTGATAAGTACTACAAACCCCTAGTACATTATTTTATTCTACCTCCAATACTTATTACAGCGCATTCATATTATTATGTCTTTTTCGATTATTGTGACTAAACCAAAATAGATGGATGAAATTTCCGTAGACTGTTTTGTAGATATTGATAAGTACTACAAACCCCTAGTACATTATATTATTCTACCATCAATGGATTTCACAGCGCACGCAAATTTATGAATATGGTAATTATATTATGTGACACCTTGGTTCACAATATTGCAGTTTTCTTACGGATCCCTAATATTTTTCAAAATCTCATATAGCCTATGTCACTCACACTGAATTAAGCTATCCATAAGTGAAAGAATTTTTAAAATCGGTCCAGTAGTTTCGGAGCCTATTCGTTACAAACAAAAAAACAAAAAAACAAAAAAACAAAGATTCTCTCTTTATAATATTATTATAATTATTATAATAGTATTATAGTATAGAAGTATAGATGTAGGGGGCAGTCGTTAGCTCATGTCGGAGGCTGCGTAGGAATCTTGGCGAGCTGACAATATGGGTTGTCCACATAACACATATGAATTGACTCGAGCAGTGTAATTGGGGTAACCCGTTCTGTTAGAGTATAAATTCAAATTATTATTATTATCATTTTTTATCCCATAGGTGGCAAACAAGCAGACGTTGTGCCTGATGGTGAGCGGTTACCGCCGCCTATGGATACCTACAACACCAGGGGCATCGCCAGTATGTTGCCGACCCGACCAACACTCTATTAACTCTCCTTTTGAAGAGCCCTATGTTGGAGCTCAACGGGAAGACCGCAGCAAATCATTGCATAGTTTGCAAAATTTGTTTTTATTTTCCTGTATTTTTTTAAATAGTTAGGTATTATATTAAACCAAGTAACTAAGACATTAATGTGGTTTATCAACTTATCCGCTTGGGTGAACAATGTGGAATAACGACTGAAAAACTTGGGCTTAAATTTATAACCGATAACATTTTGTCATTTTACCTATTTCATTGTCATATTGTTCTATTTCTCTATTGTAAACTCAAAATCTTTTATTAAATTTATAGGCATTAAATAATAATAAATAATAATAATAAGTAAATTAAATAAACACTAAATTAAATTTACTACAGTCAAATATGCAGCCCCTTACTATTCCCGATGCAACGCTCGCCGAATTTCTTAATTAATCAAAGTCAAAGGAATTTCCGAATGCTCCCTTCTTAATGATTACCTACCTATCAGGAGGTAAAAGAAATAAAGAATCTTACCTTAAAAACCTATTAAAAGGCCTTTCAAATAAAACCAAAATTATAATATGTTTAATTTAAATTTTATAATTAATAATAATCAAAAATTATGATATGAAAAACAATATTATAATGTAAAGTTGACGTGTTTGAAAACCAACATTTTTTTAGGTTAAAATATAATAAAAAAAAATTATCCGTAATACCTCTCTCTGGTTTGGTAAATACCTACTTAAGTGCTCATAATTTAACAATTTCGTCACCTTTATGGTAAACTTACGAAAGTGAAAATTACACATTTTACAGGAGAACGTTTTGAAATATTAGATTGACAATAACTTTATTTTAGAGACAGATGTAATAAACCCTGCGGTATATTTGATTTTCAAAATCCTGCTGTTTTTAAATATAATGAATGAATTATTAAAATATAACAAGATATGGAAATAAATGCATATTCGTTACTTTACACTTCATACATGAAAGTTCCTTGGTATTTAGTTACACTTTAGCAAACTTACGAAAATGGTAGTTTCGTAAGTTACGAATGAAAAGTATCAATTTGATTTTTTGGTAAACTTACGAAAGAGCCAATTTCGTTAGTATAATCATGTGTTTTAGAGAAAATAAGTTATTTTGAAATAATTAAAATATAACCATAACATCATAATTGAAATAGGGATACATAAATGAGTAGGTAATAAAAACATATTCAAATAACCGTGTCGGTACATGGACCGGTAAGGCCATTCACCCGCTCTGGACCGAATCCCCAACGACAAAGTTAATAGTTACCCCCGATGATGTCTCCCGCTCGATCGATGCTCTCACTAGTCACCTCCGCATCCCCATCAGTGACTCTTCCAAGCAGGTACCAGCCGCGGATAACTGATGCTGGGCCCTGCCTGAGGATGTGAGGGAACTACTGAGAGCAAAGAACGCAGCCCATAGAGCATACAATTACAGTCCCACTGAAGTGAAAAGAGTTCTTTATATCTTCTTCTTTCTTTCTTTCAATCTGCGGTGCTACGAAATAACGGTTCGTGCCAGTATGAGTGAACTCCGTGATCAGAGGTGGGAAGATTTGACTCACTAGACTTACTGGCGGTTGGCGCGAGCCCTGAAAAATTACACTGTAGTCGTAATGTCTCCGCTTGACCTGACTCCCTCGTTCGAGTCTCCCTTCCACGTTCGATGACGATGAAAAGGCAGAATGTCTTGCCGATAGCCTCAAGGTGCAATGCAGCCCCAGTCTCGATCAAGTTGACCCTATTCACCTCGCTGTGGTGAACAGCGTAGTCGAACTTAAGTTCTCCCTAGCGCCCTCCGATCCCATTGAGCGCATAAAAGCTTGTGAGATTGAGTTTATCATCAAGGATCTCCACTCCAGGTAAGCTCCTGGTGCGGATGGCATCACTAATAAAGGGATCAAGCACTTTTGAACTTAGTTCACCTCTTAGTCAGCATCTAATTATATAATAGTAATGATGCTATTATGAGAATAGGCAAAAAGGCATCAGACCCTTCTAGCTACCACCCTATTAGTCACCTCGGCTCTCTGGGGAAGATCTATAAATATATCTTCTCGTGAAGCGCCTCTGGTCAGTCACTAGGTCCCTCAACCTCCTTCCCAACGAGTAGTTTGGCTTTCGAGCCAAAAACTTAGGTGCTTAACAAGTGCACCGCATCACGGAGTACATCCTAGAAGGTTTTAACATGAAACTACCCACCTTTACCCTCAAGGGTCTATAGCAGTCTTCTTGGACGTGGCGAAAGCATTCGATATGGTATGGCACTAACGGTCTGATATACAAGTTATACCACTTTAGTGTGCCGGACCGTCTTGTACCCATTATAAAAGAATTTATCAGGGCTCGAAATTCTCGCTATCGAGTCGAGGGAGACCGCTCTCCCCACCCCATAGGAACAAGAGTCCCTCAGGGTTCCGCCCTCTCTTCCCTTCTCTACTCGCTGTATACCAGCAACATCCCCCGATCCCCACTTGCAGATAAAGGCCCTCTTCGCTGACGATACCGCTATCTATACTAGAGGGTAGAACAGCGCCCATCTGATCGGCCGACTTCAAAAAGCCCTTTGCTTGATGGCGATTGGTTTAAGAAGTGGGCCATCATTTTTAACCCGGATAAAATTTCAGCAATATACTTTCATCCCACTAAACCTAACCCGCTCTCTCTCAAGCTTCACAACCAGCCTGACCCCTTGTCAAGTATCCCATGTCAAGTATCTTGGCGCCTGACCCTTCCTCGTCGACTCACCTGCGCGAAACACGTCCAAATCTTTCGGAACCGACCGGCTTCCTTCTTAGGCCGCCTCACCCCCCTCCTATGCCAACGCAGTAAGATGTTCCTTAGAAATAAGGTGACATTTTACCAAATTTGCATACGCCCCGTCATGACTTAGGCCTCAGTTGGGTTCGCTCACACCTCCCACGTCATCTTGGACCAATTACAAGTCATCGAAGATCTCACAGATCCTTCAGATCAGTTAGTTTCTCTCCAAATAATCAAACAGATCAAACTATTGATAGCGTCGTAGGAAACTCCCCTTCTGGGGTGCCCGGTGCAGGGACAAGTGTGACTCCACGTATCCTGGTGACAGCCCAAGCCGAGATTCGGACCATCTAGGTGCCCTTGAGTTATATTATTGAGTTATATTGTTGTATAATATAGGCCATTTAAAAAAATAAACCTGCAGCTCATCGGATCTTTTGCATAAGATACAAAAGGACCGGAGTAGGAGCTTTGGCCGATGAAGCTAAGCTAGGAAACATTGCTCCGAGCACGTGCGTATGTGTATTCAAGGCATATAATATAATTTTCCACGGATTATATTCCATTTCTGCAGGCAATTTAACGAATATTTAGTTATATTGATGTATGTTAAGTTTTAAATGACCATTTCTGTGTTTAAAATAGCCTTTAAAATTTAAAATAGCTGTATTGTGCAATAGTAGTAATAATGTATTGTGCTAGTCATAGGTTATTCGAATTGCTTATTCGATTATGTTTAATATATCTTACTAACATCTTTTAATTGCAAAACCAATATAATATTTATATGATAAGATATTCAAAACTTTAATAAACTTTGAAATTAGCGCGATTTTGAATTAATTATTTATTATTATGTCTGTACGTTTTGTAGCTGTGGGTGGTAAAGATATCATTTTTAAAGAAAGCCTTAGCCATCCTATGCCATTGTTCATCGAATAACGTTTCATATTCGTACAATTGTTGCAATTTCAATCTTAATTATAAAACAAATTGCCAGATTCGTAAGTTAGCAATGAACTACGAGCCCGTTTGACAAATTAGCTGCCAATGTAAATTTACGCAAATGCCAGATTCGTATGTTTGCTATGGGTTACTTTACCCCCTTGAAGAACATATTCTGTTAATATAAACTTACGAATATGCCCGATTCGTGTCTTTGCTATGGGTTACTTGACTCCCTTGAAGAACATGTTCTGCCAATGTAAACTGACGAATATGCCAGATTCGTATCTTTGCTATGGGTTACTTGACTCCCTTGAAGAACATATTCTGCCAATGTAAACTCACGAATATGCCAGATCCGTATCTTTGCTATGGGTTACTTAACTCCCTTGAAGAACATATTCCGCCAATGTAAACTCACGTATATGACATTCGTAAATTTACTTTAGGAATATCAACAAAAAATGGAGATTCGAACTACTCGATTTCTATAACCGTTAGCGATAGAAGTTTGAAATTTTCCCAGATTAAGTAGCACTACATAAGGTGTAGTTTTTTATAAAAATGTCAAATTTGCAAAAACTGCAGTTTCGGGACTTTGCCGTGGAGGTGACGATTTTAAAACTCTTTTTCCTCGTTCCATCTTCCTCCTTTTTCAAAACCATCTAAGTACTCGTTATAATACGAGTATATAGCTATCATGATTATCATCATCAACCGGAAGACGTCCACTGCTGAACAAAAGCCTCCCTCATAGAACGCCATAAGCTATTCATATGGAGAAATTTTACCAGGCGTCTTGGTGATCGCAGTAATATTTGGAATATTCTGTTAGGTAATAAAGAATACTTGGAAACGGTGAGTGCTGCTGCCCACTCCCCGAATATATCCCTCACCGGGTCTCACGGCTCCCACGGGATGAGAAAGGGGTGGTGGGTGGTGAGGAAAGGGAAAGATAACGAAGCTATTCTTTTATCGTAATTTTATCAATGACGTCTTTTGGATTCCGATTAAAATCCATTGCCAAGACGTTCATTCATAAAAATACATTGTTATCTACAAAACACGCGTAAATAAAAAAGCGATATGACAATAAAACCTCTTTGGAAACATTTTCAACCTTATAGCCTATATAAATAAAATCGTTATCGTTAAATGTTTCTATTATCAAAATCAAGCAGCTATCTCTGTTTTTTTTTATTCATGGAATTTGTCTTCACAAGAATTTTGACGCCTTTATGTCGCTGACTAATAAGGTTACTTGCGATGTACCAACCTATTTCTACTTATAGTAATTCACATATCCATGGGTTGTCCACATAACCCACATGAATTGACTCGAGCAGTGTAATTGGGGTAACCCGTTCTGTTAGATACTTTATTATTCTTTGCTGTTACAGTAAAAACACGGGCCCGGTCTTTTGATAGGCGTGCACGGAGACCATTATTTTTTTTAAGTCCAACATGCAGAGGCCCTTTTCATCATCATCATCATCTCAGCCGTTGGTATAAAGGGGGATTCTGCCAATACTCGACACGCTTGGCAGGCGAGTTATCGAGCGTAGATCGATAGTTTTTTTGCAGAGGACGCTACTGCCCGACCTCTGGATCTGTTAACCCTTAGCCGGCTCTTACGGCAACCACGTGTAGAGAGGGTGGAGCACTATTCTAAAGCCGGTAACTGCACGGCGAAGCCTTTGAGCTTTTAATCTAAAGGTAATGGATAACAGTTATCGGGGTCCATCTCTGAAACCTTCTACAGATGATGAGCCCATAGACAGCCCCCGCTATAAGGTACAATTATTATCATTATTACACATCATCAACCGGAAGAAGTCCGCTGCTGAACACATGCCTCCACCATAGAACGCCATTAACTATTCATATAGGGGGATTTTGCCGTAATCACCACACTTGGCAGACGGCTAGATGATCGCAGTACACAGAATACTTAGAAACGGAGAACGCTTCTGCCCGTTCTCCAAATATGTCCCTCTTAATGCCTTAATAATTATGTTGCTATAATTAATAATTTATTGAAGGAAGTTTGATAATACATATCAGTTACATAATTTTATAATAATATAATTTTCCCATGACATAATATAACGTATTATAATTAAATTTGTAATTGGTAAATCCGTTACTTTTCGGATAAACCAACGAGAATTTAGGAAGTACGTACATATAAACCTACCTAATATATCTAACTATATTATTGTGTAAGAATTAAGAGATAATGAAATAAATGACGTAAGGTTTTTTTTTTATGATAGTGAGTGCCAAGACGAGCAAATCAGGTGCCTGATGGTAAGCATCATGATTGCCTATATCAGACACAGTGCCACCCAGTGTTTTAAACTTCAAAATTCTGCGCGGCACTGCACTACGTCTCATCCTGAGATATTAATTGTTGAAACCTATCATGCCGTCATTTCGCTGGTAACATTGCCCTTCAGACCGGAACACAGTACCTAATGTTTGCACATTACTGCTTGACGGATGAATAACTGGCAAAGGTGTGGTACTTCCCCAGGCGGCCTCTTGCAAAAGAGGCCTACCACTACAAATAAGTTGTAAGGTTGTAAGCGGCCCTTCAAGAATATTTTAAGTGAAAAGATTTACAAAATTTGGCAATTCAAAGTTTTTTAATATAGCGATTCTTTGATAAAAAAAAAAGATTCCAACCGGACTGAATGGAAATCTATGGGGGAGTCTACGTCCTATGGCTGAGATGATGATGATGATTCTTGAAGGTAAATAATAATATCATATAATGTACCTTTAAAGATAATATTATTTGTTATATAGCTAATTTTGTTATATTTATTAAGGTATGCCTCAACAAATTATTAATAAAACTTTGAACATATATTATTTTTTAGATGTCGCAAGATACAAATCTTATCTACCTAAGCACCTATTAATTTTTTTATGAAATATCTTATCTGCATGAAGACTGCAAAGTATTTGAAACATCATGTCGTATTCAATAATATTATGTAAATACGCGATAAAATACGTTAAAAACTGTTTAATTCAATTAATAACTTATCTATTCAGATATAAATTAATATATTAATTACTTTATTTAAGTGATTATTACCATGATTCGACGTTTTGCGAGTTTCCCGATATTGACGCTACTGAACTAAAGCAAAGAACTATCAAGCATCGGCGAGTTGATTTTTATTGGCAAATATATCGATCTAATAAGTAATAAGTGATTTTAATATTTAATAATAATATGGGACAACTTCCACACACGGTCATCTGGTCCCAAACTAGGCTAGAAGCCTGTACTATGGTAACCAGGTGACTGATATACATACTTATATAAGCTTATAACACACAGGGACAGATCAAACAGACATGTTCATGCACACAATAAATGTTTGACCTGGCCAGGGATCCAACCCGGGACCCTGCGGCACAGAAAGCAGAGTTACTACCATCTGAGCCAACGAGGCTGTTAAAATAGTGTAGCAATAAGCGGTCTTATCGCTAAGAGCTATCTTTTTTAGACAAACGTGCCGAGAGAGGAGAGAAATCATATTTCTTCAGAGCTGGTAAAATCCTGAAAGTTCCCGTAGAATTTTCCCTATACCTATACCCTACCTATACCCTATACCTATATATATTCCCATCCTTTGAATTATAATAATAATGTTATAATTATTATGTCTATTTACTTATAATAATACCTAGTAAATATAATAACACTAGTACCTAATGCCCGTTTTGAATTTCACCATTATGGTAGATATCCAAAAATCTTCAGAGCTGGGAAAATCATAAAAAAAATCCCGTAGAAATCCCCTATTACCTAGGTTTAATAATTTATTAATAAATTAGCTGTGCCCTGCGGTTACACCCGCGTTGTCTTCGTAGTTCTGGCGTGAAAGAGTAACAAACACCAATCCATTATCCTCACAAACTTTCGCAATTATAATTAAGTATCTAGGAAGGATAGGATTACCTATAATAATGTCATTAAAATCCCTTTTAATTTAGGTATTCAACTAAAGAAATTAATATATATGTATTATTAGTAAATAATTTATTTTTATTATATATTATGAACATCATTGGTAGTATAAACTGTTAAGATGCGCCACCGTCTTTCTGCTGTAAATAAATCCTCTCCATCCATCGGTTGTCTGGAAGAAATCGCTTATTAGCGATAAGACCGCCCCTTATACATTTAAGATTAGTTTCTGTGTCCTGTAATGTTATTTTCTTTGTGTGTGGTGTACAATAAAGTATTATCTATCTATCTATCTATAGATGGTGGAAAAATCCTGAAACTTTCCTGCAGATTTTATCCTATGCTTAGATATAATATAACATTAACAAATTACATATATTAATTATGTAATGAAACCCCCTTTTAACTAATGTAATTAAAATCTACAGAGCCGGGAAAATCCTGAATCTTTCCTGTAGATTATACCCCATGCTACCTATATTATGAAATATATAATATGATTCGTTGGTATAAAAGGCAGGGATCGGTGAGTCAAGTCACAGTTTCACTTCTCCCACGGGCAAAGTCGAATGTCCAGAGTTATAACAGATTATCAAGTGAAAGTGTTATTTGTTATTTGAAGTTTTCTGTGAAGGTGAGTTTTAATGTGATATTTTGAAAATATTGTTATATTTTTTTATTGTGTAACTTTTTTATTTTTTAAAGTAATTTTGTGTTTAATGAATTATATAGATAGTTTTTGTTATTATTATTTTACAGCGAGAGATTGATTTTCAAAATAATTATTTTTGGTTTTTGTAGGTAGTCAAATAGTAAGGTAACTTTTGAAACTTAAATGACATTAAGCGACAAATCGCCAACTTCATAAATTGTCATTTTGTCAATTAATTACTTAATTTAAGTATGTCTTATAAAATTTTTTTAAACATGTTTCTGAGAGGAAAAATCTTGCTTCTAATAGGCAATTATTAACATAATATTCCATAAATAAATTTTTTTAACAATTTTCATTTTATATTTAAAAAAAACCTAGGTTTTCTATCACACTAATATTTATTGCCGCAAATAAAAGTCACAACAAACAATTGAGTGGAAAATTGTTTTCTGGAGAGAAATTATATTTGGGATATTTCATTTTGTATGGAACAGCGACCCCCTTAACAATAAATGTCATAAAATTATTCTTCTTGTTTTCCATTTGATCTGTGGTCAATCATGCGTGTCTAGAGTTTTAGGTCGCCTAAAGTCCTAAAGACTACTGTCTACAACGACAGCTTAGACCAACGCGACGTATCAACCAAACTACGGTACACGGCCAGATGTAACCACATGTTTCGAGATTCGAACCAGAGGCTCCGGATTCGAAGCCGGACATATTCAGACTGAGCATCGGACGCTTCCATCATCAATCATCCTTAATTATCGCAGTTCGATGGTTTCACACAGAAGACGCTGCTGTCTCCTCTAGAACTGACAACTCTTGGCCGGCTCTTACTTAACCTCTGATAGAAAGGGTGGGGTACTATTCTATTGCCGGTACCGCAATAAATCTAACTCAAACACAAACTAATATTATAAATGCGAAAGTTTGTGAGGATGGATGGATGGATGTTTGTTACTCTTTCACGCCAAAACTTCTAAACCAATTGGCCCAAAATCGATAAGAAATGTAGACCCTGGAATAAAACATAGGGTACTTTTGTTCTCAATATTCTCACGGGAACGATGTCTCTCGGCAGGGCACAGCTAGTATTAAAAATATATTTTAAAAATTTCAATAACTATTAACGAACGAACCGCGCTCTCGGAATACCTCTACAGGAAGAACGCACAAAAAACAGGATTTAATTTTTTCAACTGCGTGTTTTACAATATTTGGTCAATTAATAAAATTCAATGATTAATTACAAATGGAGGTCATTGCTACCAGTAGATATTTAGGCTACCTACATAAGTCTTAGGTATCATATTGTGCTTAGTCCGTGTCTGCGATGTTACCTAGAATTACCTAACAAGTCTAGTGTTTTCATTAGATTGACTAATCAATTTTGATTTATAATTTTAAGTAGGTTATAAATAAAACAGAACATCATGCCTTTTTCCCGAAGGGGTAAGCAGAGGTGTACCCAGGGCCCAGTCCCATAGTAGGTACACCCAATAAGCCTGTTATAATTTTGGTCACATGTAATAGGGGGCGAGCCTTTTGCCATCTACTGGACACAGTCCCGCAGACTCCAGGCTGTCATTGAGATTATTCGCAATGAAAAGCCAATAAGACTTGCCTGTCCTGGGGATCGAATCCGGGACCGCATGATCGGCAGTAGAGCTTACGACCAATTCGACCGCCATCCTATGAAAAATTTACCAAATCGATGGTTTGTATTCCCTTGTTTCTTCCGAATATAGTAAACTTAATTGATACATTAATGTCCCTATCATTATCTTTTCTTCTATAAACTCTATTTTTTTTTTAAATGAACAGTGCACGTCCAATCACGCGAGTAAAACTGAAAGCTTATTAGAAAAAAACCGAGAGATTTTAAGAGAAACCAAAATGACAGAGACATAGTTTACTTCACTATAAAAATATCAGGATATAATTTTATGGAATGGATTAATTATATTGGGAGGAAACAGGGGAATATAACACATTGATCTGGTATATTTTTTATAGGATTGTGTCGTGCCGTTGCCGTGGCGGCCGGCTAAGGGTTAACAGATCCAGAGGACGGACTCTCGGAGCAGCGTCCTTTGCGTGAAACCATCGAACTGCGCTCGACAACCCGCCTGCCAAGCGTGTCAAGTACTGGCAAGACCGCCCTTTATGGGGAAGGCCTATGTTCAGTAGTGGATTACTAACGGCTGAGATGATGATGATGATAAAACATAACTGGCGAAATGTGGCTGTACTTACTATGGGTACACCTCTGCCAATCACTACGGGGAAACAAGTCGCTAATAACTGTTATCTATTTTTTTTTATGTTAAATTTGTAACATTATGTAAGGTAGCTACGTAGATAGATATAGAGAATCATGATAAATCATAAAATTAAATCAATGTAATTAGGTATACTTGAATTAATTAAAAAATGAATCTGGCTTTAATTTAAAAAAGAGACGGATTGGAAAGTGTTGATTCAATTGTTTTATTTGTAAGCCTTTTCCATTAAATTAATACTCGAACACTTCAGCATATTTTACATGATTTATTCCAAGACCACCATCTTCAATCTCGCTCTACAATCATCTGTCTCGCTGGCACCCACCTCCCTGTGTTGCCATCGCGCCCTCGCACATGCCATAGATCTCCGTGAAATCACACGTTGCCATTAATACTTTCCATAAAACCACCAAAACGTTCACAGAATCCGTAGCATGCGCGTCACAAAATAACATCAACCCTACATATTGTAGAAAAATAAAGTGGCCCCCAATAACATTTTCCATTCTATTCTGTCGTGCTATCTGTTGTATCAAAATTTTGCGTGCAATAGATAATTTACAAAGTCCTCAGTACATTTTCGTGTAAATTTAGATTATCATGAACACAAATATACAGGTACCATATTATTTTTCGCTTAGAAAAATAAAATAAATTTCGCGGAGCTTTTTTACAATAAAAAGCTTTGTAATAATTTTATTAAGAGGTAGGTAGGTAGGACTTTCTCGGTGGGATAGTGGGCGCAAGCTCGACTTGCGATCAAGAGGTCCCAGGTTCGATCTCCAGGTCAGACAAAGTATTAAATATTGGATATTTTTCCTTTACGAATTATTTCAATAACTGTGTGGAGTCTGGAACTGTGCCCGGTAGATGGCAATAATCTCGCCCCCTATTACATGGGACCAATAACATACTGGCGATATGTGGCTATACGACTGAGTCCTGGTTACACCTCTGCCTACCCCTTCGGGAAAAACGCGTGATTGTATGCTATGTATATTAAAGTAGGTTAACAGTTAACACACATAATTTATTGACATTAAAATCATCGTTATTAATCATCATTATTTGTGTTATAAGTTCAGTTCATAATAATTATTTTTTTATGTTATTGTCTTAACATGAAATACTGCCTTTTCTAAAATTGACACAATTCAATGAAAAATTTCGCTGTTTCCTATTTACCTGTCCTCCAAATATAATTAGGCTTGAACGAATTATCAGTGGTTAATTCGTTCAAGTAATTATCCCATTTACTTACCTTATAACCTGAGCTTATAACCTAATATTTATAAGATATAAGATATATAATTTTTCTATTGAGTGTTTAAAATTCCAGTACTACTCGCGTTATTAGACATTCACTAAAAATATAATGGAGTAGGGATCTTACTGGGTTAATAAAGTAAGAATAATATAGGTGTTCCGAGGAAACAGGGAGAATATTATGCGAAACATTACACAAATTATTAATAAAACTATAAAAACGCATTATTTTATAATTTAAAAAATTACTGTATTAATGATTTCATTTCAGATACACCTATCGCCGTCTATCGTAGACTGGCGGAAACATGATCAGTATAGTTTCGCTATTCGTCGCCGCGGCGCTCGTGTCGCAATACAGCGGGTTCGAGGCAAACGCGCAAATCGAAAATTCTGGTCAAATGTTAGACGACAAACTGAGTAAGTAAAATAAATATTGTTTTAGATTAATTTAATTTATATTTCTTAATATGAATTATTACCTCGTATATAAAGGGAGTTGTTTTGAAGGCAACATTTCTTTACAATATGTTGGTAGTTCTTTTAATATCCGCTAGATGACAGTAAAATAAATATGAAGTGAAAATTTCATCCTGAAACCACATGACCTACTTATTATAATAAATTATGTGCGTACTGAAAATCCTTTTAAAAAAATCTGCCTGTATAGGCAACTCTTAAAAATCGCGATTTTAATAATATTATACCTATTAAATAAATTATTTTTATGACATAATGACCATTGAGTAAAAAATTATTCTCTCTTCATATTTTGTGTTATTTAATTTTGTATTTCATCGAACGCCTTAAATGACATAATTTTTAAACCTTCACCATAAATCCCTGACAACTAAAACAAATTCGGGTTCTCCGTATAATATTCACCATCATCATCATCTCAACCATAGGACGTCCACTGCTGAACATAGGCTTTAGATTTCCGTCCAGTCCAGTTGTAAGCGGCCTGCATCCAGCGTGTTCCTACCATTATCTGATCGTTTGTCCACATTGTGGGTGAATATTATTCCTAAGCGCAGCGTACGTCAGTCTGTGGTCTCCATTCGAGAACTTTACAGTCACATCGGCCATCAGTTCTACGTGCAAGTTAGCAAGTTTTAGCGGCAATGGGCGCCATTGCTAATCCGTATAATATTACATAAGTAAGCTCTACACTGGGCATGACGAGTTTCAACAATTAATAACTCAGGGTGACAGGCACAGTGCAGTACCGCGCAGTATTTTAATCTTAAAAGTTTTAAATTAAAACACTGGGTGTCACTGTGTCTGATATGGGCAATCATGTTTCTTACCATCAGGCACTTGATTTGCTCGTCTTGTCACTCACTATCATAAAAAAAAATTACAAAACACATGGTTTCGGGGCATGTTGCCTGACTTTTAATATGTCCTATTCCTAAAATGTCCACTGTTCAAAGTAGCATAATCTACATTTCTTATATAGACAGCTTAATAAAAAGAGCACATCTTAAAATGTCTAATGTACTGTTTAATAACTCCTGGTATGCCGTGATTCCAAACACAATAAAATTTGCATTGTGTCTCGCGCGGATTTGCGTTCCGGCATACGAAAAATTAACTGTTTTATATATGTATTAAATAAAAAAATAAAAAATGCCGAATCACTTAAATGTGTATTTTACAAATGTCTACATTTGAAAATGTCTATCTTTCTGAAACGACTTAATACTTATTAGTAAGCTTATAATATGAATACTTATTCGCGACTTGAAATGTACTCTTTCCATTACGCAATAGGCTCGCCTATCACATGGGACCTAGTTGGCGACTGTGGGTGTACCTCCTATGGCACTGAGTCCTGAGTACCTGCAGAGCATGATTGTCCTTTTTCCCTTTCGGGTACAAGACATCATTTTATGATAGTTATCATTATCAGCCTTAGAAAGTCCACTACAAGCCTCCCCTATAGGCACAGTATTTTAATATTTGTAAATATCAAGTTGTCAGGATATTTCAATATCAAATTGTGCATGATATCAGTCCCCCAGATTCTGTTATTCAAAACCATTCTCATGATTTATTCTCTCTGGAATTACTTCCTCATGATAATTTTTGAATATGTTACATGTATATAATATATTGGCACATTTTATGTACTTCGTTCGGTACCTACTTTCTGAACACGCGTAAGAAAAAGATATAGTAATAATGAGAAAAAATATTTATTAATAATTTTTAAATAATTACTATGTAATAATTGATTTAATTTGGCGTTACTTTTCGGAACTCCATTCTCGAACAAGAATCTTTAGTTTTTAGTTCCGATTTTTAGTGTGAAAAACAACATGCACAGTGCACCGCCCTCCCACCCGCTTATTTGCATGCAAAGAGGAAATGCTATTAGGTATTATTGTTGTTAGTGACACCATTCATATATCGACACGTGTTTCGAGTCTACACGACGCATCATCAGGAAATAGACTCTGACTCCGCTGTAAGGGCGACAAATGTTAGTACGACATTCCTCGAGATGTTACCTCACAGAACGCTGGAACAAGAGATATATCAAAGTATCAGAGGCCTATATAATCATTCCTTATAGATAACTATCCTATCCTACTTTCTACCAATATATTAAATGCGAAATATTGTGGGCATTGATGGACGGATGTTTGTTACTGTTGCACGTCAAAACTACTGAACCGATTGGGCTAAAATTCGTTATGTATAGATAGCTTAGACCAACACACAACACATAGGGTACTTTTTAACCCGATATTCCCACGGGAACTAAGATCACGATGGATAGATCAAACCACGGGACACCGCTATTCTCTACATACTCGTAGTTTATGCAGTCTCTTCTTGCAAAGTATATGCTTATATCTTTTAAACTGCTCAACGGATTTTAATGCGGTTTTCATTAATAGATAGAGTGATTCTAGAGGAAGGTTTAAATGTATTACAAAAAGGTATAGTAGGTATAATAATACTTAGCGGACTGTATCTACCCGGCAAACTGATATACTTTCAAAACAAGGAATTTCGAAATAAGTATAATATAATTTTCTACTGATACTATTGTTTTTTTTTTCTTTTGAAATTTGTTCCGTTTGACAATAAGATTTTTTTATTTCTACTTTATTTCTACACCTTTTTTTAAACATTGTTTATGAAGTTTATTAAAATTAGTGGCATTAAAAGATTTTTTTACCAGATATTACAAACAGAATTAGCTTTTTTAATAAGGTTTTAGCTGAGACGTCCATGTCATATCAATTGACTTGCAAATTATCACACATGTCTCGATCAAGTTATTATAAAGTAAAATTTTTCGAAGATTGAAAATGTATTCAAAAATTAAATTCCTCAGTAAAGAACTGAAGAATTTAATTTTAGATTTATTGAGTTGGCAACTATTTTAGATAAACATAAAACATAACATCTTAAACTGGGTGCTTTAGTTACAACTCGAAAAAAGGTTGACAGTTTCTTGAATAAGTTGATGTTTTTTTTTTACTGAAGTTATGAAACGCCTTAGAATATAAAATACAATTCATTATTATAATGTTATTCATATAATATAATATAAAACGCTGGCGTTTATCTGGCCCAACGTATAAGCATTCCTATTCAACGTGGCAATGCCGCTAGTATCTTGGGTACGCTGCTATCTGACAGTGGTTTAGAGCACGCAGATTTTCTATAGGCTGATATGTCGGCCTGTGGATTTTTAAAATGTTTTATGGCATAGTGTATTAAGTTAGGGTAGAAAGTGGGTAGCTCTATTGTTTAGTCTTTTTTCAATAAAGGCTCTTTGCCATATAGAAAAATATAAGAATAAAAATAGACTCATTATTGGTAACACAATATAGAAAATAGCAAAAATTAAAACCAGAAAACGTGTAACCATTGGTGGCTTTATAATCTTATTCGTCGTTCGTCAAATTTATGAATCACGGTTCAATAGCGACCCGGCCCTTGACAGGCGTGCGTGGGGATAAAGCCAATTAAGAGGCCCATATAACAATTTTAATTTAAGTTGTTATGTACCAGCGATTATATTTTATCTTCATGCACTATTATAATGCACCAAAATTTGACACTAGAACTCATTTTGATTGTCCAAGTAGAGATACAACTAGATTCAGAATGGTTAGCTATAAGAGCGTACGCGGCCTTCTAGAGTTTCGGAGGAAACAGGAGAATACAAAACATCGATTTAGTCAATTTTCGATAGGATTGTGTAAAACTGCTAAGAGGTGTCCTCTTTCCTGTTAAACCGAAGAAACAGTAAACTGCTTGGTAGGCGGGTTGGCGAGCGCAGTTTGATGGTTTCACGCAGAGGATGCTGCTGCGCGTCCTCTGGATCTGTTAACCCTTAGCAGGCTCCTACGGCAACCACGGGTAGAGGGGATGGGGTATTTTCCAAAGCCGTTAATCCGATGGCACTAATTATCATTATTATACTATTTTATATTTTAAAAAGACAGATCGGCCTTATCGCTTGAAATACATAATGAATATGCGGGAAGAAAAATTTCACCCACAAGCGTGAATTGAATTTGCACCTTCCGCAGCAATCCACGTGAGGGTTTTTATCAATTGAGCTACCGTGGAGGTAGTGTGTATAGGTGATGCATTTCGCATTCTTCCCACCGGCAAGTCTAATGTTACGATCAGAATTCATATTGACATTGCCATCGCCTGATTTTCCCGTTCTTTTCTACCGCATACGTGCAAACTGTGGAATGATCTCCTGCTGCGGTATTACCGTTGAGCAACAACAGGGCTCTTCAAAAGGAGAGTGAATATAATGTTGGTCGGGTCGGGAACATACTGGCAATACCCCTGGTGTTGCTGGCACACTGTCTACTTGTTTGCCACCTATGGCATAAAAAAAAATCTTGTATACATACATACATGACACACATTACAACATTACTGTGTAACATTACTGTGTTCCGGTATGAAGGGCAATGTTATCAGCGAAATTACTGGGCATGACGAGATTCAACAACTCATATCTCAGGGTGACAGGCGCAGTGCAGTGCCGCACAGAATTTTGAACTTTAAAACACTGGGTGGCGCTGTGTCTGATATGGGCAATCATGATGCTTACCATCAGTCACCTGATTAGCTCGTCTTGTCACTCACTATCATAAAAAAAAAAACATACATTCACGCCTTTTTCCCGAAGGGGTAGGCAGAGGTGTACCCAGGACTCAGTCCCATAGTAGATACACCCACATTTCGCCAGTATGTTATTGGTCCCATGTAATAGGGGGCGAGCCTATAATCTTGTATAAATGATTGTATTGTTTATTATCCACAGTGGGTCTAATAAAGAAGACGCCTCGTCGCAAAAACTATGCCATTGGAAGACATATAAAGTTCTCCGAGATGCCAGAGCCAATGGTGAAGAGGTATCCTGGTGAAAAGACAGTGTTGACCTGCACAGTCAGGGTGAACCCACCGGCTTCCATCCAATGGCTGAGGAATGGAATCGTAGTACAAGCTGTAAGTACCTACTCCACTGTAGTTATCATCAGGCCTCAGCATTAGAGGAATGAAGCTACAAGCCGGGGCCCCATCTTGACGGTCAATTTTTATGGGCTAGACAGAGAGAACAGCTAGAGCGATACGCGATGGAAAGAGAGGGAACTTGTAGGTCAATATATCGATAGGTAGTTAAGCGCTGTGCGACCTGAATCGCACTTTATTGCGTCGGTGCTAGAGTCGCTATTAATATAAATGATTTTGAGGAGTGTCCCTTCTGTAAAGTTTTGCCCCTTTGTGCTATCATACACATTAACATACAATCACGACTTTTCCCGAAGGGGTAGGCAGAGGTGTACCCAGGATTCAGTCCGATAGTAAGCACACCCACATATCGCCAGTACGTTATAGGGCCCATGTAATAGGGAGCCTATTGCCATCTACCGGGCACAGTTCCAGACTCCAGGCTGTTATTGAGATAATTCCTATTGGAAAAATCCAATATTTGACACTTGCCTATATAACACACTAATCTATCACGACTATCCATATAAAAGCCTGTGCCTGGAAGAGATCGCTCAAAGTGATAAGGCCGCCCATCATCGGTCGATAAGTTGATCAGTACCTTCCTAATCGTAAGCAAAACTTTGTATATTCATATATAATTATATCTGTAAACTTTTGATAACGATATTAGAATATTATCTATTTTCTATTCTAATTGTGATCATGTGATTACGGGTTCGATCTCCATAACGTATAACATAAAATCACGCCTCTTTCCCGAAGGGGTAGGCAGAGGTGTGCCTTATGTAATTTTAGCATTTTTGCGTGTCAAAAGTTTTGGTAACAGACAAAAATTAAATAATTATTATTATTATTGGCCTTAGCGTCTCTGGCAGACGATTCAAACAATTTAAGTCTGTATAGAGCATTTTTTCTTATGACTATATCCGCGCAGCGGGTGAAGAACACTCCACAGACAATGTGTCGCCTGGGACGACATAAGGAAATGTAGGTTTGCCCAGAGCCTACACCACCCTCTCGACCTCACTGGCTTAATCTGCAGGGCCGACATGTCGATACGTGCGGAGCCAGTTTGGTTGCAGGAGACTGCCACTTATTTCAGGTTGTACCCTACTCGTGCCTGACGTAGTCCCCATTCCGGGTTTGTTCGAGTTTTCCTTCTCTATATAGGTTGCGGACCAACGCTGACGAGGCCAATCCCCCCGTTGGTTTTGGCCCCGCTCTGGTACGCTACAATGACAGTCTTTTTGAGCAAGATAATTTAAAATTTATTTGTTCACAGTTTGACGACGTAAAGGAGATTCTACCCCTCATTAAGCCTGGCGTGTTCGTCGTTACCTCTAAGTTGGTCATCACTTCTCGAACTCCTGGAGAGGACAAATACTCGTGTATGGTCGTTCCTGGAGATCCTTCCTTACAAAAGAAGGTCGTTAATAGCATCGTTTATACTGTGGAACGTAAGTTTTATTGATAACGGTGGTCTTTATGAAAAGTGTTAAGATAGTCGAGTTTAGGCTCATTTATTTATGTATTTTGGAGTACTTTTCATTAAATATAATAACAAGGATCCAATGATGGAGCCATTTTTTGACTCCATCGTCGGATCCGCCTTGTCGCCATTGAAATAAATCATGAATAGAAAATAGTGAATAGTGCTCAGAGTTTTAATTACCTACACCTACTTATAAAACAAGTGTAACCGCTGCTTGGCTTCCCAATAAGACAGGACCCTTCAGCACATATGACATGACTTGCTGTGCCCCGCGGTTTCACCTGCGTAGTCTTCGAGTTCTTCTTTCGCGCAACGAAGACTACGCGGGGAACCACAGTGGAACTGCAGGGTACTGCTAGAACAATTGGCGGTCTTATCGCTAAAAGCGATAAGCGTCTCTTCCAGACAACCGTGCAGAGAGAGTAAAGTAGATCACATTTGGTCGGTGGTGTGACAGAAATAATGTCGAAATAAATACATACATTAAATACATTTTATTAATATTAACCAAAAGATGAAAAGGTCTGAATAAATAAATTTACCATTTCAATTATTATTCTTTCAGCGAACGACGACCAACCAGAAGTCTTCTCTCCCGCCAGTTCTCCTCCCACCATCTCTTTCTATTACTCAACCGTGTTCCAAACAGAGGGAGACTTGGTGTTCCTTCCATGCAGGGTCACCACTGTTGGCGACACAGAGCTGTATTGGAAAGATAATGAGAACATGATCATTTTTGACAACCCTAGAATGAAGGTTGGTTATCTCTTCTCTTCTCTTCTTTATCTCAACTTTCATACAAACCATACTAACTATAAATTAGTAAGTAAAGAAGCGATACTCACTTCCCCCCCTTAGCCTCGTTGACCCAGATGCTAGTAACTCTGCTTTCTGTGCCGCAGGCCCCGGGTTCGATCCCGGCCAGGTCAAACATTTGTGTGCATGAACATGTCGGTTTGATCTGTGTGTGGGTGTTATAAGCTTATATAAGTATGTACTATATCAAAATAAGTATAATGAGTGATAAGGGAACGCTGTGGCGTGTTAGAAAATGTAGTGACAAAGTTAGAGAAAGGATTGCTTAGATGGTTCGGACATTTGGAGAGGATGGACGAAAGGAGGTTGACAAAGGAGATTTATAAAGCTAGTGAGTAGGTGTGGTCAAGTCGGTAGGGGTCGACCTAGGCGTACCTTTCATGAAGAAGTTGATGTTATCTTAAGGAAAGGCCAAGTCAAAAGTACCAACAACCGACGAGCGTGCATGAAGAATGTGATGAAAGTGGAAGAAGCGAAAGTTGTATGTCAGGATCGTAGCAAGTGGAAAGAAATAGTCTCTGCCTACCCCACCGGGAACAAGGCGTGACTGTATGTATGTATATCAAAATAAATAAAGGTAAAATTAAAATATTAATTATTAAATTAACAGGTATTGTCGTCAGGCGATCTCGTCATAAACAACCTGATGTTTGAAGACAAAGGCAATTTCACTTGCATTGCGAAGAACAAGTACGGACAAGATTCCACGACTACTTACATCTATGCTTTCAAACCCAATTAGTAAGTACATTATTTGGTTTTACATTTGCCACAAAGTAAATTCGCCACCTCTTTAAAAATACATATTATAAAAGTAAATTCGTCACATGCATAAAAATATATGCCAGTTATTCATCCGCCAATGTGCAAACATTACTGTGTTCCGGTCTGAAGAACAATGTTACCAGCGAAATTACTGGGCATGATGAGATTCAACAACTAATATCTCAGGGTGACAGGCGCAGTGCAGTGCCGCGCAGAATTTTGAATTTTAAAACACTGGGTGGCACTGTATCTGATATGGGCAATCATGATGCTTACCATCAGGCACCTGATTTGCTCGTCTGGTCACTCACTATCATAAAAAACAAATGTAAATTCGACACAGTTAAAGAGGTTACTGTAAATTTGTCAGTTTTTTTTTTTATAATTTTTGCATAAAGTAGGGATAGCAAGTGCAAAAATTACCGCCCAAAAAAGGACTTCATACTCGAACTCAAAAAGACATTTTTAAATGTCAATAATTAATATCAAAGTTAGTATACAAAGTGTTACAATAGAGGTGTAGTTATACTTAATTATTCAGATTGACGTATATACATATGCACCCCTATCAGTATTCCTGCACTTTTTTATAAAACTTTGTATAAAATGTCTTAAAAAGAGCCTAGTCCTTAATACTTAATTGAGTAAAGAATTATAAGAAAATATTTAATTATAGTTATTTGATTTTTCTGCCGTCCGTGCGGAAAAAACAATGTGGCAAATTTACAATGAAAAATAAAGGATTGTGGCGAATTAACACATACTTTTTCGTGACGAATTTACTGTGTGACAAATCGAAATTAAGTTAATACAATACAATATATTTATGATATTTATGTTCTATAATTTTTCTTTACAGAATACGGACCAAACACGTTGACCCATTGACCATGGAAGAGACTTCCCGCCGAATTAAGATTGCTTGATGTTCCTATAATAAATAAGAATATATTTATTGATTCTATTTAATATTTTAGATTTAATTCCACTACAAAGCTTTTTATGTACTTAAATTATAGAGTGACTAGTCATTTTTACTGTTTTTAATCAGCTTTAGGTATATTAAGTTTAATATAATATGTTTTTATAAAAACAAACTTAATAATAAAAATAATAAATACTTAATGAAAAAAAAATTAAATATCAGTTCAATGTTTTTTTTGCAATTGTTTTATCTTCATTATTATATAGTTATAATATAAATAAGATAATAATAGTATTATATTAAAAGGAACAGTTGGTTTTTGGCCCTCGTCGAACTTGCATTATAATTTTGGTTTTATTTAAGAAGCCTAGTAATAAGATTGTCAAAATAAATAAATATTTTTTTAGCATCTCCATTAATAATAATAAATTAAACAAATGTTCTACAAAAATTAGAACGCGCGTCGCTATAGTACTTAACCTCACTTTAGTCAAATCAAATTATAAATAAATCGGCGATAACAGAAGATCTATGTTTGGGAATATTATTCCGAATAACATTGTCCAGGCAGTATAAAATAAACAGTGTAAGGTTTTCTAGGCCCAGCTTCCTTGAATTTAAAGTCTGTTTCCTTTAACGATACACGATTATTATAACTAAATCTGTCAAAATAATTTAAAAAAAAATCAGTAAACAAGCGCAATTTTTATTATAAGTTGACAGAGTGAAATTTATATATATATTTTTTTTTTTTTAATAATAATCAAAAATTAGTTTTTTTTTGTAATAAAGACATTTAGTATTTTTAGAGTTTAATCATAATTAGTTCCTATTAAAAACACAGCTGCATATTTTAGTGTTTAATTTATTAATATTGAATATTAAAATCAGCTTTTCTAGTATTTAAATTAGTTTTAAGTTTCGTTCTTAGTTACCGCATGAAGTGAAAACGTCTGTATCTAATTAATAAGTTTGTAATCTGCAAAGGTTGCCAAATATTGCAAAAAAGATCCCTGTTTTAACTGAATTTATTGTATTATAATGATTTTTTTTATATTATTATATTTGTACGTGAGCAAGATCTCATGTGATTATGAATAAATGTTAAACAAGAACATATTTTTTTTTTACCTATACATTACATAAAATACAATGACGCCTTTTTCCCGAAGGGGTAGGCAGAGATACCTAGAACTCAGTCCTATAGTAGTTGTATTGGTAGGCCTCTAATGCATGGGCCCGCCTGGTGCAGTACCACACCTTTGCCAGTTATTCATCCACCAAGCAGTAATGTGCAAACATTACTGTGTTCCGGACTGAAGGGCAATGTTACCGGGCATGACGAGATTCAACAACTAATATCTCAGGGTGACAGGCGCAGTGCAGTGCCGCGCAGAATTTTGAATTATTAAACACTGGGTGGCCCTGTGTCTGATATGGGCAATCATGATGCTTACCATCAGGCATCCGATTTGCTCGTCTTGTTACTCACTATCATAAAAAAAAGTAGGGGGCAAAAAGTAGGGGGAAAAATATAGGGGGCGAGCCTATTGTCATCAACCAGGCACAGTTCCACACACAGAGGAGACTTTCATCCTGATCTGTGGTTCCACACTTCAGGCTGTCCCTGAGTGATTACCTAACGGAAATATCCAAATAACACTACCTGACACCCCATCCTGATAATATTAGAACTTGTTACCATTGAGTTAAAGAAAAGAGGAGATAGGGTACGTTCTCCCGTCCGCCGGCCTGCGGCCTGCGTCCTGCGTCCTGCGTGCGGCCCGCATCCGGCCACATAATAAATAATAGTACTAACGTAGTCCGGCGTGAAAAAGGTGTGATTGTATGATAATAAACTCCTGGAACAAGAATATTTAGTTTTTAGTTAAGATTTTTAGTGTCAAAAACAACATGCACAGTGCACCGCCCTCCCGCCCGCAAAATTGCATGCAAAGAGGAAATGCTATTAGGTATTATTGTTGTTAGTGACACCATTCATATATCCACACGTGTATCTCCTCTACAAGACGCATCGTCAGGAAATAGACTCTGACTCCGCTGTAAGGGCGACTAATGTTAGTACGACGACGCTCCTCGAGATGTTACTTCGCTGAACGCTGGAACCAGAAACTTCTGAACTTCTGGTTAAACCTTAGTACTAAATATTCTTGTTCCAGGAGTTTACAATGGAGTTCCGAAAAGTAACGTCATCATATTCAGTCAATTGTATCATAATATGTTATACATAAGTTTTTCGTGATATTTGACCTTGCAGAGGTATCTTTCTAAAGACATTGTAGATTAGTTATTAGATGCAAAAGTGCCTTTTTAGGTCTATTTTTATAAGGGAATTTCAAATTGCAAAATGTGTTTCATATTTTTTTGTTACAAGTTGTGTGCATACATTCTTACCGTGGCCCAGCAGAAATATGCCCGGGAGTAAATCTTGAGACCCTGGAGTCGAATCACATTACATGTCAATTTTATTCCTGCGCCTGTTTCGGATGTCACGTTGAACTGTAGATCCCTATAGTTTCCTATAAGATATGTAGGGGGCAGTCGTTAGCTCATGTCGGAGACTGCGTAGGAATCTTGGCGACCTGAAACTCTGACAATATGGGTTGTTCACATAACACATATGAATTGACTCGGCAGCATAATTGGGGTAACCCGTTCTGATATTATAGTATAAATTCCAATTATCGTAAATTCAAATCATTGGGTTTTTTAAAGTGTTATTTATTTTATGGTTTTACTCCTTAAGTTCATGTATTGGAGATTTTTCCTAAAATAAAAAAAAAATGATAGTCCTTCATTTTTTTTGTAAGTATGTAAAAACATTTTTAAACATCCAAAACGGTGTTGTCAGTTGACAAATAACTGATCTTTAACAATATTGCCGAAAAGCAGTTAAAGTGTTGCCATAAGCGACCAAGCTTCTAATCTAACACGCTAAGTTCAACCTAAGCTGTATCCAAGTTAGCGGCATAAGTTAAACTTAACCTTTGTTAAATGTTATCCGGTCATAGCGTGCTTTTAGCACAGGAAATGTGAGGAGTAGTCCTACTACGAGTATCCTTTTTGCAATCTTACTAATTTTTTTTAACATAACATAACATACGTTCACGCCTTTTTCCCGAAGGGGTAGGCAGAGATGTACCCAGGACTCAGTCCCATGTAGATACACCCACATTTCGCCAGTATGTTATTGGTCCCATGTAATAGGGGGCGAGCCTATTGCCATCTACCGGGCACAGTTCCAGACTCCAGGCAATTATTGAGATAATTCCTAATGGAAAAATCCAATATTTTAACACTGCCTGACCTGGGGATCGAACCCGCGACCTCTTGATTGGCAGTCGAGCATGCGCCCTCTACGCCACGGAGGCAGTCTCCAGTTTTTTTTTAATTTGTTTAATATTTATTTCCAAATGAGACCGTTGGACCTTTTTTTTTACATTATTATGTAAGACTCTATAGAGGGAGTCCACAGCGTACTATTTAATAATTATTAATATATAAATAAATATACATATGTTATAATAATTATTATAATTATAATTATAATATATTATAATAAATCCATAGATGCAGAGAACACCTGGTACAGACCAGCACCGTTCTCCTCAACCATGTTAGAGGGAGAAGAGCGGCCCAATACGCGACGCCGCCCCGAGTTTGAGCAGTTTTGTGAGCATGACTGCACCAAGTGCTCTCCGCTAATCTACATCTAGATTTAAAAATTTACTAATCCTACTATAATATTATAAATGCGAAAGTTTGTGAGGATGGATAGATGGAAAAAAATAAATACACGTACACGATAATAAATTTACTATAATTTTTTATGAGAAACGCTCTATAGACTTCTTTGTTCTGCATCCGCACGTCACCTTGCGCTTTGTCGACGCCAAACCTTTCTTCCTTCCTCGCATCATATTCTACTCTGTAGATAGTAGTAAATAGTTAACATTATTAATACGTAGTAATAAACAACTATAGTGGAGTTACCGGCTTCAGAATAGTGCTCCACCCTCTCTACCCGTGGTTGCCGTAAGAGCCGGCTAAGGGTTAACAGATCCAGAACACGTGCAGCAGCGTCCTCTGCAAAAAACCATCGATCTGCGCTTGACTATCCGCCAGCCAAGCGTGACAACCCCCCTTTATTGGGGAGACCTATGTTCAGTAGTGGATTAACAACGGCTGAGATGATGATGATGATGAAACAACTACAGGAGATAATTAGTTATATATATTAGTAATCAGTTATAAAATATCTTTGTCCCACTCGAAGTCCTAACAAAATCTTTAGTTCCAGTGGCCCTGGATTGCGTAAAGAAAATGTGTCCCACTTTACTACACATTCCCTTTTAAAGGTCGCAGTAACTGGTCCGATGGATAATGATCCTCTCTAATGGTGACCATCTATGAGCCGTGTTATTATAAATTATATGAGGTAGATGTTTGTGGGAACTAATATCTCAGGATGACAAGTGCAGTGCCGTGTAGAATTTAGAATTTTAAAACAGTGAGTGGCACTTGTCTGATATGGGCAATCATGATGCTTACCATCAGGCACCTGATTTTCTAGTCTTGTCACGCACTATCATAAAAAAAATATAAACTTTAATGAACTAAGTCACCGAATTAGAGAAAATATTTTTTTAGAACGTTATATAATCAAACCCGGTGGTCGACTGCCAATCATGAGGTCCCGGGTTCGATCCCCAGGTCAGGCAAAGTGTTAAATATTGGATTTTTCCATTAGGAATTATCTCAATAACTGCCTGGAGACTGGAACTGTGCCCGGTAGATAGCAATAGGCTCACCCCCTATTACATGGAACCAATAACATACTGGCGAAAGATGGGTGTATCTACTATGGGACTGAGTCCTGGGTACACCTCTGCCTACCCCTTCGGGAAAAAAGGCGTGAATGTATGTTTTATGTCTTGGTAAGCGGAACTCGATCAAAGTAATCAGTTTATTTTGTAAGTAGGTCAAGTATTTTAGAGTTTCCTTTTATTTTGAACGGATCCACAAATGTACATTCAAGAGCATTTCCTAAAACAGTCGCAAGCACCCACGTGTTCGTGATCTTCACAGCCTTGCTGTTACATTTCATGCTTATCAGAATTTAGATCGCTATTCACAAGGAATTGCTTCCAAAATAACAGGTATTTTTTTTTGTGATTTTTTTTTGGTTTGTTGGTCTCTCTATCCACGACATTAGCAAATTTGTGCCCGCAGAAGCCATTCAAAATCAAGAAATTGAAGTTACAAAGAATTGGGCTTTTTATTTGAAATAAAAGAAGTGCGATGCGATTGTTTAAATCAAATCAAATAAAATCAAATTGAGATCAGAGATTCGGGGTGACAGGCGCCGCGCAGAATTTTGAATTTTAAACACTGGGTGACACTGGGTCGTATATGGGCAATCATGATGCTTACCGTCATGCACCTGATATGCTCTTCTTGTCACTCACTATCATAAAAAATAAAAATAAATGTAGATACCAACGAGATTTCGCTGTTGAATCCAGGGGCTCCGGATTTGAAGCCGGCCTTACCACCATTGGCCTATAGATGCTACGATTGATCAATTCCCAGCCATTCAACGTTATTGCCGTGATAAGTGGTAATAATAGTACATGAATCGAAGTGTAGGTGTGTATTATTTTTTTAATCGTGATATGTCAGACCTTGTTGCTGCGATGTGTCAAATTTGGTTCAAACTTCAGATTTTTTGTGTTGCAAGTCATACGAATAATATAGGTGCGATTTCCAATTTGAAAATCTATCCACCAACTAATTTTGACTGCCACGGTGGCGTAGTGGACGAGCCTATTGCCATCCATCGGGCACAGTTCTAGACTCCAGGCGGTCATTGAGATAATCCCAATTGGAAAAATCCCAATCCCAAATGGTATCTCATGATCGGAAGTCGAGCTTGCGCGCACCACGCCATAGAGGCAGTCTATATGCATAATGCGTGTATGTATGTATGATTCGCTGTGTGGTTTCCGGTTTTATAATACCCCTTTCTCATCCCGTGGGTGTCGTAAGACCCGACAGAAGGACATCTTCGGAGAGTGGGCAGCAGTGTCAGCAAAATCCCCCAATTGAATAGTTTACGGTGTTTTATGTGGGAGGCCTATGTTCAGCAGTGGACGTCTTCCGGCTGATGATGATGATAATTTATTGGTAACTCTAATACTTCTCAAACATTACTGTGTTACGATCTGAAGGGCAATGTTACCAGCGAAATCACTGGGCATGACGAGTTTCAACAACTAATACCTCAGGGTGACAGGCGCAGTGCAGTGCCGCGCAGAATTTTAAATGTTAAAACACTGGGTGGCACTGTGTCTGATATGGACAATCATGATGCTTACTATCAGGCACCTGATTTGCTCGTCTTGTCACTCATTATCATAAAAAAAAATTTATACAATATAATGACATTTGTGATCCGTAATTTATAGAATATTATATAATTTTAATAATGGCCTAATTTTTACTTAGTTTAACCCGCCCAATATATATTAAATGCTGTCTTCGCCTGTAATTACGATAACATATTGGGCTTCCTTGAGGTCTCTCTTTATGTTTGACCACCAGGTTGACGGCGGTCGTCCTCTGCCTCTCTTTTGTTCAGGCAGGTTCAAAGCTGTGTGAACAACATGATCCTCGGCACGTCTTTTTTCATGACCATACCATCTGAGGCGGGCTTCGGTCATTTTGTCGGTGATAGGTGCGACTTTAAAGCTTCCTCGTATGTAAATGTTTGGTACTTATTTATCCAGTTGTGTCACACCTGCCCATCTCAGCATCTTCATCTCATTGGTATGCATATTTTGTTCATGACGATCAATGGCGATCAATAAATAAATAAATAAATAAATTAATTAAAATTGTCGCACCCAAACTAAGCGTACAAACAATTCAATTAAGCGCCCGCACCATTTTTGTTAATGTTAAGAATTCGCTCAGAGTTCAAGACCGTTGCGCCTCTTTAACAATTCTATTATACTATGAGTGAATTATTTGTGATGACGTCAAAGGTTAACAGATCATTGATCAAATCTTTGTTTATAAATATAATTCACATATTATGCCCGATATGCTCTGCTCGAAAAATCCACTTTTTGCCTAGGGATCGAACCCGGGACCTCATAACCGACAGTAGGACTTGCGAACAATACGACACCGAGGCAGTTACTGTTCACTTCTTCGACTTTCATCATCATCATCTCAGCTGTTGGTAATCCACTACTGAATATAGGCCTCCCCCATAAAGAGGGGGTCAAGCGCAGATCGATGATTTTTTTGTGCAGAGGACGCTGCCGCCCGTCTTCTGGATCTGCCGGATCTTACAGCAACCATGGGTAGAGAAGGTAGAGCACTATTCTAAAGCCGGTAACTTCACGAATGCTAAAGCCGTTTACTCCATGGACGATTAGAACTTGACCTTCTTCTTCTTTGCGAGTCAAAATGGCTAGTTCACTCCGTATAAAATTTTGGTCCAGTATTTTGCCAGGTGTACGGTGTTTTGGTTTGCTTCGAGAAGGTCCGTAATTGTAGCTATCGTGGGGCAGTTAGGACACTGCAGGAGGTGAGCCATTGACTGGACAGCCCCACAATCACACTTGTCGTCGCTTTAGAAACCCCACCTAACCCGGTTCTCTTGGCATCTTCCGACACCAGCTCGAAGTCTGTTTAAGGATTTCCAAACTGGCCAGGGAAGATTGCCACCCGGTGGAACTTGACCTTACTTTATTCAAATCAAATTATACATTAATCGTCTTTAATATGAGGGTTACTATTTTTGGGGTTATTATTGCAAACAACATTATATACGGCGCAATGTAGAATGCATAATGTAAGGTTTTCTGGCCCCAGCGTCCTTGGATTCCAAGACCGTTTCCTTTTAGGGGATAATTAGAATTATAATATAATATGGGACAACTTCCACACATGGTCATCTGATCCCAAACTAGGCTAGAAGCCTGTACTATGGTAGCCAGATGCCTGATATACATACTTATATAATCTTATAACACCCAGACACAGATCAAACAGACATGTTCATGCACACAAATGTTTGACCTGGCCGGGGATCGAACTCCGGGGCCTGCGGCACAGAAAGCAGAATTACTACCATCTGAGCCAACGAGGCTGTCAAATTATGCGAGTTATGTATATAATCACTATATATCATAAAATTCTTAATGACTCACTGACTGACATGCAACGCAGAGCCCAAACCACTGATTCTAGAGACCTGAAACTTGAAATATAGGTTCTTTTCGTTGTGTGGACGTGTGCTAAGAAAGGATTTTTGAAAACTGACATTCTAAGGTGTCCAAAAAGGGCGTCAAAGTTTCGGTATAAAACTTCCATATTTGATAATTGCTAGCGGGCAAAGCCGCTGTTCTTACACTAGTTAATATTATGAATTGTGATCAAGTCAATAATTCACCACCGATCATGAACATCAGGATTATAAATCGTTACTATTTATGTTATGTTTAGGTTATGGGGACATATTAACATCGTATTTTCAAAACTTAGGTATTTTAAAAAGGGTATAACTCCAGAATATAAGTAATTTGGACTAAAATATAAATAGTCATTCCTACCTACCACCGTGAGAGCAGCCATTTCATTCACCCACGTAAATGAAATGGCTGCCCTCATGCCCCGGCAGGCGGTAATAGTCATTGTTATCTGCCACCGTGGGGGCAGATTCGCGGGACAGACTGTAATATACCTAATGGATCGCCTTTTTCCCGAAGGGAGCTAAGGTGTTCAGGATTCAGTCCCATAGTAGGTACACCCACATTTCGCCATAATGTTATTGGTCCCATGAAACAGGGGGCGAGCCTATTGCCATCTACCTGGCACCAGGCTGTCTTTGAGATACTTCGTAATGGAAAATCAAATATTTAACACTATGCCTGACCTAGAGATCAAACCCGAGACCTCATAATCAGCAATCGAGCTTGCATCACCACGCCACTACGCCAACGAGGCAGTCTTATCGTTCGTTGCATTTATTAGCGCCTTCTCTTATTATAATCATTATAACCTAATAACCAATTATTTTGTCAGTTAATTTATGACTCAGAGTATTGAGAACATGAGTAGTCAATCATACACCTATCCTCTACTACGGCACATGAACAATTTGTTCATGTATTTGTGGGCTTGTATAATAATAATAATTCAATTCAATTCAATTATTTGCAAGATAATGGGTACATCGAGGTCTAAAATTAAATAACAATTGTATCTTCCAGAATCAACCTCAGTAGGCATGCAAATGTCTTGTTATTATTTTTAACAATTTTACATTTAATATATTAATTATTTCAAAAGTCATCAATATAATAAATTTTTTACATTTAAAATAATAGATGTCAATGTATACTACAATGCTCCATAAATATAAAACCGGCATGATTTTCTTAAAACATCGTCTACTTTATAGAAACTCTGTCAATAGCCATTTTTTTAAAGCTGATATTGATGAATTTTATATTTACACTTTGTGGGTCAGAGAATAGCTTGTCTTTTTTCCATCCTTCTAAGTGATAAGTGTGGCCCACCCCAAAATTTTATTTTATTTTATGGACAGAATTTATTTTTTTATGATGTGGCATTAAAAAATACATACAACCCTACATTTTCTACCTTCTTCCATCAACCTATTTTTTTATAGCGATATGTTTACAGCGCTCCATGCTTCTTCCACTCATACACGACATCCTCACGTACTTACAATAATTTATTCTTTTTTTTTCCTTAAATAATTTCTAAAAAGAATTTATTTGGCAAAACAACGTTTGCCGGGTCAGCTAGTAATACTCGTATATTAATAATATGGACAGTGTTAAGTTTTCTGGGCCCAGCTTCCCTGGATTCTAAGTCCGTTTCGTTTAGCTTAGTGGAAGGAGGGCTTGGCACTTCCAATTCTCATGCTCCAAGATTTATGAAGACAGACGATTATTCGTGATCCACAATTTCCTCACAATAATTACGAGTCATACACGACTTAATTAAACATTTGTTGCCTTGAACCATACATTATTACATTACATATGATTTGTATGGAGCTGTATGGTTACCATGTTATTTGGGATAGGAAAGGTTACGCTTATTTTTACATAGTTCATGGGTCAGCTTTGATTTAGAAGAAGTCGATGTTTTTACTAGTAATGTTCCGTGGTTTCACCTGTGTAGGCATCGTTCCCGTGGGAACATAACATAATGTATGATAGTTGACTTTTTTTTATGATAGTGAGTACAAGACGAGCAAATCAGGTGCCTGATGGTAAGTATCATGATTGTCCATATCAAAATACTGCGCGGCACTGCACTGCGCCTGTCACCCTGAGATATTAGTTGTTGAACCTCGTCATGCCCAGTAATTTCGCTGGTAACATTGCCCTTCAGACCGGAACACAGTAATGTTTGCACATTACTGCTTGGCGGATGAATAACTGGCAAAGGTGTGGTACTTCCCCAGGCGGCCCCCTGCAAAAGAGGCCTACCACTACAAATTCTGTGCACTGCACAGACTGCACAGAATATAATTATTATGTAAACTTATACATTTTAGGCGTTGATATAAAGAAAAGGGGAGATGAGGTACTGGCTTCTCAAAAATGGCAAGCTCAAATTAGGTCTCATTAGGTCCACGTACGTCAGTAAAGTAAGGCCGTACGAGTGAATAATATGGTTACCTCGGTCACACTTTGGTCTTAGACACGTCTTTCTATCTTTTTTGTTCGTTATATGTCACTGTGTAAACTTCACACTAAGTAAATTGCACGTGCCATTTGTTGAGTAAGCGCTGGGAGAACGATCCCTATCTCCTCTTTTCTTTATATCAATGCCTCCCCTATAAATTTCCATCCAGTCTGATGGTAAGCGGCCCGCTTCCAGCGCGTTCTTGCCGTCGTTATCAGATCATCGTCGTGGACATTCTATTCAGCGCTTGCCGGTCCGTGGTCTCTATTTGAGAACTTTAGAGCCCCATCGGCCATCAGTTCTACGTGTTATGTGCCGCCCATTGCCACTTCAACTTGCTAATCCGCTGGGCTATGTCGGTAACTTTCGTTCGTCTACGGATCTCCTCATTTCTGATTCGATCTCGCAGAGAAATTTTGAGCATAGCCCTCTCCATAGCTCATCGCTCCATTTGGTGAATGGAATGGTGTCTAAGTAGCTTAGACCCTGAAATAACACATAGGATACCATTTTTCCCGAAATTCCCTCGGGAACGTAGACTACGCGGGTGAAACCGCGGGGCACAGACTAGACAAGCTATATTATTAAGAATTAAGACACAGGTTACTGTCACACCGCCAACCACATGTGATTTACAGTACTCTCCTCTCCCTGTAAGGTTGTCTGGAAGAGATCGTTCTTAGCGATAAGACTGCCAATTGTTACACTATTTTGTTATACTTAAGGTTAAACGTCAAACGTAAAACGTACAAAATGAAGATATATAAACATGAAGAAACAGGGAATAATTTTCCAATCAATTGTAGGTTGGCTCTGGATCTGGAAAACACAATATGTTGTTCAAGAAAACCGTATGTTTTTATTTCGCTATTTAAAATAAACATTAACATAACCAAAAAACTATTTTATAATATTTTTCATATATAGAAAGAAACTGTAAGGCTTCGTAAAGTATATAAAGTATATATAGTTTTAGACTCAAATTAAAAAGATACCTACTCCAACATCAATGCGCAAAGGAAACTCAAAAATTAGAAACTAGCGTAATTTAGCATTAAACCACGTTAAGTACACGTTATTAAATAAATAAATAAATAAAAAGCCTTTATTTATCTACTGCTCTAAATATTATCTTAATTAACAAAGTTTAAAATATCTAATGTAAGTATATAGTATGAAAGTACTTATATTCTAAAATGTATATATAATACATATTTGTTATTATATATAAGTTTATAGGTAGGTATTTACTTATATATAGTGACATTATAATTTATTATATATTTATCATGCAGTAGTCGCCTCAGAGGCGTAGGCCTCTCCTAAATCTTTCCAATCGTCTCTCTCTCTCGCTCTCCTCATCCAATCCGGTCCACATCTTTGTATAAAGATGTCTCTCCATCTCTTTCGTGGTCTTCCTTGTTGACGTTTTTCCTCTAGTGGGATCCATTCTGTAGCTCGTTTTGTCCAGCGGTTATTTTCTGTTCTACATAGATGACCTGCCCATTGCCATTTCAGTAATCTAGTTCGCTTTCTTATATCTATTAGTTTGGTTTTATTCCTGATTATCTTATTATTTATCTTGTCTGAAACTTTCAACCCTAACATGCTTCTTTCCATTTTCCTCTGACAAATAGCTAGTTTTTCTTCGTCTGTTTTCTTTAGAGCCCATGTTTGGCAGCCATATGTTATGCTCGGAAGTATTGTTATGTCATAAACTTTTCTTTTAATATCCACTTTAATGTCCTTATTTTTGAAAATTTCCTTTAAGCTCCAGTACTTTCTCCACCCTAAGGCTATTCTTCTCTGTATTTCTTTATCCGTATTACTTTCAAATGATATCAATTGTCCCAGATATACATATTCTGTAACGTATTCTATTGCTCTACCATCTATTGTTACATATTTCTGTTCCCCATTTGTTATTATTTTTGTCTTAGATGGGTTAATAGTTAAGCCAACTTTCATACTTTCCTTTGCTAATTCCCTCACCATACTTTCTAGTTCGTATGCGCTTCCCGCAAACACTACAATGTCGTCTGCGAAACGTAGGTGGGTCAGTTCTTCGCCGTTGATTTTTATTCCTTTACCTTCCCATGTAAGTTCCCTGAATACATATTCAAGTACCGCTGAGAAAATTTTCGGCGAAAGCGGGTCTCCTTGTCGCACTCCCTTTTGTACTGGAAACTCCATTCCTTCGCGTTCTAGCCGAACTCTAGAGTGACACTGGGAGTAAACGCTTCTAATCTGGTCGATGTATTTTATATCTATTCCTTGGTGTAAGAGTGCGGCCCATATTGCTTCGTGTTTTAGCGAGTCGAAGGCTTTTTTATAATCGATGAAACATAGGTATGCAGGTATTTTATATTCCTTAGTTTTTTCTATGATTTGAGTAACAACCTGAAAAAGGTCCATCGTTGAATATCCTTTCCGAAAGCCGGCCTGTTCTCGGGGTTGTTGCTCGTCTAGGTCTTTAGTGAGTCTTTGCAGCATAATTTTCGAGAATATTTTGTACAGGTTTGTCATGAGACTTATCGGTCTATAATTACTCATATCGGAGCGATCTCCTTTCTTGTGTATAAGGGTTATTGTTGATTTTGACCATTGTTCAGGTGTTGATCTTTTATGTAGTATGTTATTGAACAGTAACTTTAGGGGTTTTAGTAAAGGTAAACACAGTGCTTTCAGTACTTCATTTGCAATATTGTCATTTCCGGTAGCCTTTTCGTTTTTTTGTGTTTTTATCGCCAGTTCTATTTCAGAACATAGTATGTCCGGTAGAGCTGATTCCTTGGTAGAGCCCAATAATTCGCGATTGCAAAATTCATATTGTATCTTTTCCTTCTACATGTAGAGCTCTTTATAAAACCTCGTAGCTTCATTTATTATTTCAGGTCTCTGTGATAATAGTCTACCCTGCTTGTTTTTCATATTTGTCGTCCATTCCGATTTTTCAGTGAGGTCCCTGAAGGCTTTCTGTATCGCTCCATTTGTATTTATATATTTTTCAAAGGTTTCTTGTCTTTTCCTTTTTCTTTCGTATTTTATATTTTTATTGATTGTTTTACTTATTTTTGTTATCTTAGATTGTACTTTTTGTACTAAGTACACGTTATTATATAATAATAAAACATATTGCTATGTGTGTATGTAAATAACTTACCTGCAGCTTGTCAAAATTATTACTATTTTCTGTATAGGTCACATTTAGGTACCGTAATGTCTTATCACGCCCACTTTGTTATAGTAGATATTTAATAGCTTCAGTATTTTTAATGTTTTTATCAGTATTTTTATTTTTTTTAGTTAAATCACATTTAATTTGTAATTTTATTGTCAGTGTAGTCACCAAAGCGGCCGCAACGGAAGACCAGCGTCGGTTGAAAAGCCGACAACATGCTGAGTTACGACCGTTTCGTGCCGATGTCTCTTTTATTTTTTATATCTGTGGTTTCTTTATATTTGAGCACGAATAAACATTTCATTCATTCATTCATTCATTCATTCATTCATTCATTCATTCATTCATTCATTCATTCATTCATTCGTAACATGTTTTCGCGCTAATAAAAGCCAGATCCAGAGCCGAGCACAAACAATTGAGTGGAAAATTATTCCATATTTCTTCATATAATCTATGTATTTTCATTTTGTATGGGCGACGTTTAACCTTAATGAATTTTTAATATTATCAAGTTAATTCCTGTTTTTGGTGTAGCAAAAAAGAGTTTATCTATCTATAAGTATATAATATATAGTCTAGTGAAACGAGACATCGGCTTGGTATGTGAGAATATAGTACCACTACATACATACATACATAAGTGAACATAAATGAACACAACACAATGGCATTGTCTGATATAGTTCCACTAAACGCGACGAACCGACAAAGGAAGTTACGAAATAAAGCTTGAATTACGTATCATCTGCATTGATAGCAATAGCAATGTTGCGATGTCAATTGTAATTTATTGATAGACATTAAATTTATTTATTGCCAATATAGTTTTTAGCCGAGGGGATAATATTATATAGTATCGTGAACATCAAAAATCACCTATCGATAGGCCTATCTAATTACAATCGATAGTATTACCACGTGGCTATACTATCGATTGTCAAAAATTTATATATTTATTATAACCAGGAAACAACAGAAAATTTTATTTATAGTTTTCTGCATTTTGATTTTATTAGAATTTTAATACAATTGTTGATATCGATAGCTCTGCAACGCCAGATAGAAATCATAACATAACATAACATACATTCACGCCTTTTTCCCGAAGGGGTAGGCAGAGGTGTACCCAGGACTCAGTCCCATAGTAGATACACCCACATTTCGCCAGTATGTTATTGGTCCCATGTAATAGGGGGCGAGCCTATTGCCATCTACCGGGCACAGTTCCAGACTCCAGGCAGTTATTGAGATAATTCCTAATGGAACAATCCAATATTTAACACTGCCTGACCTGGAGATCGAACACGGGACCTCTTGATTGGCAGTCGAGCATGCGCCCACTACGCCATCGAGGCAGTCAGAATCAGATAGAAATCAGATGTTTTTATTAGCGATAATCAATAGAACTGTGATAGATGTTTCTTCCATTGGTATTATCTGTTTTAGTATAGTTTTTTAAGGGCCTATGAAAAAGAACTTATATAAATACAATAACAAAAATGATTACAAAATCTGTTGGTTCCAATAAAAGTTGCCACAACGCTCACCGTAATCTTTATTTATAAAAATCAAAGTCTTAACTGACTGACGGACTTGACACACTCACTCATTAAGGCCCACTCTCAATCCTTGGACCTAATAACAAGGTAGTGTCAAGTTCATGTACCTATGTACCTCACTTTTCATAACTACGCTCAGCGGTCGCTTTAGGGCTGGCTTATCCCTTTCCACTCTAAGGGTACTTCTAAGTACCGTTTGTTTATTTGGTAAATATATTTCATCGGGATACTCTCAGCTATTAGATTCACTGGCGATCCTTTTAAGTATTAGTTTCGTCAGCCAATCAGCGCGCTCAAATCGGCGAGACGCGGTTAACAGCCAATCAATTTGAATTTCAAGTCACAACCTGTCAGCTGTTCGCGCTTTCGTAAGTGAAGAATATTCAAAAAAGTTTTAAAAATATAAAAATTTGAAAAAAATCTGTATGTTTTATTTTATCGACCTTATTAATATTATGTAAAAAAAAAACAAAAAACTTTCCAAAATCACTACTCCGTTAGGAAAGGGTTATGCGAAAAACTATCGTGGGAATGGCGCTCGTATCTAGTTGTTTGATTGATTGTTGAGAATAAAACAGGAAAAACAATTACAACAAAAAACATCAGATGCGTTTGAATCGGAAGGCTCGCGCTCTCACTGTTCCAAACCGTTCCGAGATATCGCGATATCGTATTCCGAGATTTTTGTAAATTGACTGTATTCTAAAAACTATTAAACCTTTTGATAACCAATAGCAATAGCCTCCACTTCCCATCGCGTTACGTAATAAAACCGCACTTTAATCTGTGCTATTAAAAATACAATCCGTGTCAAGGTTTCCAGAGTGAAATGTGGTGCATCATCTGAGAACAATAGAGACATCAATTGTTTTACACTCTGACAACAGTGTTTATATAAGGTGCTACAATAAGGTAAAGTAATAATTAAACGGCTATGAGGAGCTACATACACAGGCGCTTACAAAACGCTTACTAACATAGTCATAAGTTCACTGTATACTAACCAATGGATCTATGGTCTGAATAAAATTAATTTGAATTTGAAAAAACATAACTAACATGGGTTCTTTACAAAATCGTCGGGTCGTGACAGACGGACATGCAGACAGACAGAGAGACAATGAAGTGATCCTATAGGGGTTTCTCTTTCCCTTTGAGATAGATAGCTAGATATTAACTTTTTATTGCTACATCAGAAACAAGAAATAGCAATAAAAATAAAAAATGTACCAGATGAGGTACCTACAGAATCCTAAAAATGGTAATATTATCGACTGTTTATTTTGACTGTGATTTAATATTTTGTACCGGCTGGTAATTAAAATGTATGCCTAATTGGAATTTGGAAACGCATTTTTGGATCGAAGGGAACGGCCCGTAGGCCGTTCCCTTCTCTGGGCTCTGCGTTGCATGTATTAATGTGCAAACATTACTGTGTTCCGGTTTGAAGGGCAAAGTTACCAGCAAAATTACTGGGTTTCATCAACTAATATCTCGGGGTGACAGGCGCAGTGCAGTGCCACGCAGAATTTTGAATATTAAAAACTGTGTGGCACTGTGTCTGATATGGGCAATCATGATGCTCCAGGCACCTGATTTGCTCGTCTTGTTACTCACTATCATAAAAAAAACTATAGTTATGTTCTCATCTGTTCTGTTCTTTATTCTTTGCCCTGCACTTCTGTGTTCTATGTTTTTATGACATTTTGTAACTGAATGCGGTTATGCATTAGGTATTCAACATCTACGCATCAACTAACCGTCAGCAAAAAAATGTTTTAGTTATAACAATATATTTAAAAGGTAATATTTTCGTTTCGCAAAAAAAAATATGAATCATCGTCTCAGCTATAGGACGTTCACTGTTGGACATAGGCCTCTCCCATAGAATGCCATTAACTATTCTATAATAATAATTATGGAAAAACTTCCAACACACGGTCATTTGGTCTCAAACTAGGCTAGAAGCCTGTATAGTACAGGCTTCTCTACCATACCATTTTCTACCATAGGGTAACCAGAGGACTGATATACACACTTATATAAGCTTATAACACCCAGACACCGATCAAAAAGACATGTTCATGCACACAAATGTTTGACCTGGCCGGGGATCGAACCCGAGGCCTGTGGCACAGAAAGCAGAGTTACTACCATCTGAGCCAACGAGGCTGTCAATTTTACCGTAATCACCACGCTTGGCAGGCGGCTTGGTGATCGCAGTAGATGGAATACTTGGAAACGGAGAGCACTGCTGCCCTCACTGTCACAACCACGGGATGACGGCCGTATAATATTACTAGAATTGATATTAATTTAATAAAATATATTGTAATTGATTGAATTTGGCGTTACTTTTCGGAACTCCATTGTAAACTCCTAGAACAAGAATATTTAGTTTTTAGTTCCGATTTTTTTTTTGATTGAATTTGGCGTTACTTTTCGGAACTCCATTGTAAACTCCTAGAACAAGAATATTTAGTTTTTAGTTCCGATTTTTTGATTGAATTTGGCGTTACTTTTCGGAACTCTATTGTAAACTCCTAGAACAAGAATATTTAGTTTTTAGTTCCGATTTTTAAAAATCGGAACTAAAAACTAAATATTCTTGTTCTAGGAGTTTAAAATATATTGTTTTGCCAACGCTACTTGAACTGCGTGCTCCGATCTCGAGGTCATAGATACTTATACTACATTAGGATTGGCAGTTGTTCAGATAAACTAAGCCTGTCAACATTTCAGCTCCCTGTCTCAATAAGTTATATTAAACTAGCGACCGCCCCAGCTCTGTACATTTCGCTGTAAAATACAGTTATAAAGATCGTTTAGTGTTATAATTTCGTAATACAATACGGCTGCGTAACTTGCCGAGTTTAAACATAGGCTTTGCGAGCTGTAAACTCTTTTTTTTATGAGAGTAATTAACAAGACGAGCAAATCAGGTGCCTGATGGTAAGCATCATGATTGCCCATATCAAACACAGTACCATACCCAGTGTTTTAAAATTCAAAATACTGCGCGGCACCTGTCTCTGCGCCTGTCTCACCCTGAGATATTAGTTGTTGAAAGTCATCATGCCCAGTAATTTCGCTTGTAACATTTCCCTTCAGACCGGAACATAGCAATGTTTGCACATTACTGCTTGGCGGATGAATAACTGGCAATTGTGTGGTACTTCTCCGGAAGGCCTAGCACTACAAATCTATTTGTGAAAACCGTAGCGTTATTTATTTAAGGGGTTATTATACAAAAGTGAAAAGCTACTTTGTTGTATGCTATTTTATAAGATTAAGGATTAAGGATATTCGAGGGCCACTCCACACTATACGAAGATTTACTGTGACAGAGGCGTTTTACTTAAATTTATTTTATCGGGCTTTTAGGGCACTGGTTTAAATAACGGATGCAAGATAATATTAATCTGTCATTAAGTTGGTTGCAAGTTTAAGAGGTAACCGTCTTTTAGGTATTTCACACAATCCCACGAAAATTTAAATTGATTTTTTTTGACAGCCTCGTTGGCTCAGATGGTAGTAACTCTGCTTTCTGAGCTGTAGGCCTCGGGTTCAATCCCCTGCCAGGTTAAACATTTGTGTGCATGAAGATGTCTGTTTGATTGTTTAATATGTGTCTGGGTGTTATAAGCTTATATAAGTATGTATATATCAGTCATCTGGTTACTATAGTACAGGCTTCGAGCCTTGTTTGGGACCAGATGACCGTGTGTGGAAATTGTCCCATATTGTTATTATAGGACGTCCACTGCTGAACATAGGCACAGATTTCCATCCAGTCCGGTTATAAGCGGCCTGCATCCAGCGTGTTCCTGCCGTCCTTAACAGATCGTCTGTTCATCGTGTGGGTGGATGTTCTACGCTACGCTTGCCGGTCCTTGGTCTCCATTCGATTGCTCATTTACCTTTATAAGACTTAATTTTATTGGACATCTAAATATCTCAGTTTTACTAGCGTAATGTTCAATTTAAAAAAATGGGTAATTTATGAAGGAAAGTAAAATGACATGGACATAGTTTTACTATATCCTAAAAATATCAGGATATATTTTTATCGAATGGTTTAACATTCGGAGGAAACAGGGGAATATAAAACATTGATTTGGCAACTTTTTCACAGGATTGTGTAAAATTCCTAAAAGTCGGCCGTTCGTCTAAAGTTGGTTTTAACTTTAATTAAGTTTATGTGATGAGAAATCATGTAGTGTAGGGCGACCCTGGGCAACATACATTAAATAGCAACTTTATAGGGGTCATGTCACAATATTGTATGCAGGTAGCTAATAGAATTCCTGAACTGGACTCGGTGGTGGATAGTCGAACCTAAAAAGTGTTAAGGCACTGTCCAAAGGAAATTCGCCCTCTCGCTCACACGTACCCACATTTTCGAAGATATAAAAAATACTACATGTAATTAAAATAATGGCAACTATGTTCTAAAAAATAACAATACAATGATTCAGTTAAAAATCAAAATGTAATATTTATCCCGACATTCTCATGGGAACGAAGACTATGCGGGTGAAACCACGGGGAACGGCTAGTGTTATTATAATAAAAGCTTGTAATCATTTAATATTCGACGACGATATAGCTAGATAAATCGAAATTACTAGTAAAATACACTCATAAATCTTCAATACAAAGTGGCATGCAAATATCATCGCGTCTTATTATTCCGCAGCATTGAGCGGTTCAGGAATGCGCAGACGCGTTTTAGTCGATACTTCAACGTACTTATAATAATTATTATAATATAATATATATAATGTATGTGCGTAAAAAATTACATAAATTCAAATTAAATAGTGACCTTCATAATTTTAAAACTTGGATTAAAGACAAAATACCGGCTTAGATTATCTAAAATAATAAAAAGTCATTCTTAGGAAATAGTGTACGTTCCTGTAATAAAATCCCAAGAGATAACTGGGCTCTTAGAGGGTAAATAATATTTCAAAACCTACGTAAAATTTACTTTACAAAAGAAGGCTTATTATAAAGTTAATCAGTACATAGAGGACAAAGATGCTTGGAAACTTCTGCATAGCCATCACGCGACACCTTTAAAGAAAACGAATGTAACCAAACCAAATATTGTAAAACAAAAAGAGTTCAAAAAAAGTTGAAAAAATTAAGCCCTACAAGTTTCATTTGCGTTCTTCTTGTAGAGGTATCTTTCCGAACGCACGGAAGACTCATTACTGTTTATCTTCATTGACGAGCAAAGGTGTCAGATTGTGACCTATTTGAATAAATCTTTTTGAGTCGAGTTTGAGGTTGAATATGGCATAAGTTTAAAGTTTAAAGAGTAATAGCGGCATAAATATAGCCATTTGTTTAGAGGCTAGAGGTTGCATGTTCGGGGTAGAAACCTTGGGTCCATGAGAGCCAACTGGAGCTGCTTTCCTCTCCACCAAGCGTTTAGCAGATCTAGATATATCTAGTTGTAGTTAGGTATGTAAGTTTTGTTCTAGTTTAGTTTTGTAAATATTAATGTGTATGTTTTATTTAGATAAATTTTATCACCATCATCAGCCGGAAGACTGCTGAAAATAGGCCACCCCCATAGAACGCCACTCATGGCGGATGCTCGCCGTCTGCATCCACCGGCTCGCCTGCGATCCCGACCAGGTCCTTGGTCCCCCGCGTGAGGGTCGGCCTACGCTTCGTCTTTCGGTCGGTGGTCTCCTGTCGAGAACCTTTCTTCTCCAACGGTTATCGATTCTGGATAAATTTATTATTAAAAGGATATATAATACTTGAACCGAGGAAGCTTTCACTTTTATAATATTAGTGGGTTAAAACCATGGTCTTTAAACGCCCAAATCTGCAGTAGCATGAATGCTGTTTTATATATTAAAAGAGCCCAGAAGGCTGGTCAATAATTAACATTATATACATTCATATACATTTTTATACCGTAAAGGTACTGACAGACATTATCATATACCTATGTATAAGTATGCTTTTAATATGCTTAAAACTAGCATGATCTGCATCTGTTCTCATTTCCTGGAAATAAGCAATGAAAATCGATACTAGCATATAGCATGCTCATAAGCAAATCTGTTCTGACACGCGTCCCTTCCACCCGCGCCTCAGGTAGCACGCTCGAAAATCAAACGACTGTTGACTGTGACCCAAATAAGCATGCTCATTACTAGCAACGTTTATACACACATGCTACTAAGTAGCAATTGCTCGTAAATAGCATGATTTCGTGCTAGTACTGAGCATATCTTTCAGTACCGTAAAGACCGTAGGGGTATACGTAGGCGTACTTTCCGTGACCACATTGATGTTGTTTAAAAAAGAGAAAAAAAAGAAAAAAGATATTGTTCTAAAGACTGTTTGGGAGAATGGATACCGATTAGGCTGAAATTAGGAATGTATCTACATTCCGAATTTATCTACTTTAGACTTTGGAATAACACATATGGTACTGTTTATCCCGATATTCCCACGGGAACGAAGACTACGCGGGCGAAACCGCGGGGCGCAGCTAGTGTAATAGATATTGTATAATAAATATTAGGTCGAGCTAGTCTTCTGTGTCTATATATTACATGTTTCTAACCATTTAGAATTCGTAAGCATCCTTGTTAATTATGATTATAATCTTATGATTATAATCAGTAAACCTACGCCCTCCTACCTTTAATCAAACAATCATCAATAATTCACACCACGCACTTGAAAAATCGCTTACAATATTAGTAATCTTATTTGTTATTTTCGTTAATTGCGTGGTAATCAATCCTATTTCCAAACAAACGTCCTCGGTAGGCACACATCTGCCTACCCCTATGGGGAAAAGGTGTAAAATGTTATTATGTATGTATGCCTTTATTGAAAAATAATTAAGAGCGTACGCGGCCTTCTAGGAATTTGACACAATCCTATGAAAATTTTACCAAATCGATGTTTTGTATTCCCCTGTTTCCTCCGAATATAATAAACCCATTCTATAAATTTATGTCCTGATATTTTTATAGTGAAGTAACCTATGTCCCTGTCATTTTAATTTTTCTTATAAACCATCGGTTTTTTTCATAGTGAACTTCCAAAAATCCCTTCCAAACTTCCAAAAAAGTTTTACACGCGTGATTGGACATTCACTACAACAAAAATGTAGAGTTTATAAACAAAAATAAAATAATAGGGACATACTTTACTTCATCTTTAAAATACCAGGATATAAATATATAATAATAATATAATAATAATAATATGGGACAACTTCCACACACGGTCATCTGGTCCCAAACTAGGCTAGAAGCCTGTACTATGGTAACCAGATGACTGATATACATACTTATATAAGCTTATAACACCCAGACACAGATCAAACAGACATGTTCATGCACATAAATGTTTGACCTGGCCGGGGATCAAACCCGGGGCCTGCGGCACAGAAGGCAGAGTTACTACCATCTGAGCCAACGAGGCTGTCGAATATATCAAATAGGTTTACTGTATATCAAATAGGTTTACTGTATTCGGAGGGAACAGGGTATATTTTCCGTAGGATTGTGTCAAACTGCTAAAAGGTCCTCTTTCTTGTCAAATAACAGAGCTACCTACTTACTAAATACACTATGCCATAGAACTCTTTGAAAATCCACAGGCCGACTTGTCAGCCTATAGAAAATCCAAGTGCCCTAAACCACTGTCAGATGGAAGCGTACCCAAGATACTGGCGGCATTGCCACGTTGAATAGCAATGCTGATACGTTGGGCCAGATAAACGCCAGCATTTCGATCACGCAATGAAGAGTTCTAGAGAAGATTGTAATTATTTTAAACGACGTCAGAAATGATAAGGCCCCATACAGTTGTTATATAAATAAATATTATTAACAGTACATAACAATACCCTACTGCCTATATAATAATATATTAGTATAAGGCCATACAAAAGATAATTATTTTGTATGTTTAAATAATAGAAGCAGCTACTGTGTTCAAAAGTTCAAGGAGGCAAAACTAGGCATCTGTTTATTCTAAGGAATAAGTAATTACTATATATAATAATAGGTCTGTACGTTATTTGTTTTTACCTCAGATCGAAAAACGGAAGTTAAACACGGAAAGAACTGTGTCTGTCTGTGGCATCGTAGCCCTTATAAATGGACGATTTTTAATGTGAATTTGGCGTTACTTTTCGGAACTCCATTGTAAACTCCTAGAACAAGAATATTTAGTTTTTAGTTCCGATTTTTTTTTTGATTGAATTTGGCGTTACTTTTCGGAACTCCATTGTAAACTCCTAGAACAAGAATATTTAGTTTTTAGTTCCGATTTTTTGATTGAATTTGGCGTTACTTTTCGGAACTCCATTGTAAACTCCTAGAACAAGAATATTTAGTTTTTAGTTCCGATTTTTTGATTGAATTTGGCGTTACTTTTCGGAACTCCATTGTAAACTCCTAGAACAAGAATATTTAGTTTTTAGTTCCGATTTTTAAAAATCGGAACTAAAAACTAAATATTCTTGTTCTAGGAGTTTAAAATATATTGTTTTGCCAACGCTACTTGAACTGCGTGCTCCGATCTCGAGGTCATAGATACTTATACTACATTAGGATTGGCAGTTGTTCAGATAAACTAAGCCTGTCAACATTTCAGCTCCCTGTCTCAATAAGTTATATTAAACTAGCGACCGCCCCAGCTCTGTACATTTCGCTGTAAAATACAGTTATAAAGATCGTTTAGTGTTATAATTTCGTAATACAATACGGCTGCGTAACTTGCCGAGTTTAAACATAGGCTTTGCGAACTGTAAACTCTTTTTTTTATGAGAGTAATTAACAAGACGAGCAAATCAGGTGCCTGATGGTAAGCATCATGATTGCCCATATCAAACACAGTACCATACCCAGTGTTTTAAAATTCAAAATACTGCGCGGCACCTGTCTCTGCGCCTGTCTCACCCTGAGATATTAGTTGTTGAAAGTCATCATGCCCAGTAATTTCGCTTGTAACATTTCCCTTCAGACCGGAACATAGCAATGTTTGCACATTACTGCTTGGCGGATGAATAACTGGCAATTGTGTGGTACTTCTCCGGGAGGCCTAGCACTACAAATCTATTTGTGAAAACCGTAGCGTTATTTAGTTAAGGGGTGACTTTCACAAAAGTGAAAAGCTACTTTGTTGTATGCTATTTTATAAGATTAAGGATTAAGGATATTCGAGGGCCACTCCACACTATACGAAGATTTACTGGTGTACTATGTGGTCACGGAAAGTACGCCTACGTATACCCCTACGGACTTTAAGCTACTGACAGATATGCTCAGTACTAGCACGAAATCATGCTATTTACGAGCAATTGCTACTTGGTAGCATGTGTGTCTAAACGTTGCTAGTAATGAGCATGCTTATATGGGTCATGTTCAAAATCAAGAGTCGTTTGATTTTCGAACGTGCTACCTGAGGCGCGGGTGGAAGGGACGCGCTTCAGAACAGATTTTCTTATGAGTATGCTATATGCTAGTATCGATTTTCATTGCTTATTTCCAGCAAATGAGAACAGATGCAGATCATGCTAGTTTTAAGCATATTAAAAGCATGCTTATACATAGGTATATGATAATGTCTGTCAGTACCTTTACGGTATAAAAATGTATATGAATGTATATAATGATAATTATTGACCTGCCTTCTGGGCTCTTTTAATATATAAAACAGCATTCATGCTACTGCAGATTTGGGCGTTTAAAGACCATGGTTTTAACCCACTAATATTAATAAAGTGAAAGCTTCCTCGGTTCAAGTATTATATATCCTTTTAATAATAAATTTATCCAGAATCGATAACCGTTGGAGAAGAAAGGTTCTCGACAGGAGACCACCGACCGAAAGACGAAGCGTAGGCCAACCCTCACGCGGGGGACCAAGGACCTGGTCGGGATCGCAGGCGAGCCGGTGGATGCAGACGGCGAGCATCCGCCATGAGTGGCGTTCTATGGGGGAGGCCTATTTTCAGCAGTCTTCCGGCTGATGATGGTGATAAAATTTATCTAAATAAAACATACACATTAATATTTACAAAACTAAACTAGAACAAAACTTACATACCTAACTACAACTAGATATATCTAGATCTGCTAAACGCTTGGTGGAGAGGAAAGCAGCTCCAGTTAACTCTCATGGACCCAAGGTTTCTACCCCGAACATGCAACCTCTAGCCTCTAAACAAATGGCTATATTTATGCCGGTATTACTCTTTAAACTTTAAACTTATGCCATATTCAACCTCAAACTCAACTCAAAAAGATTTATTCAAATAGGTCACAATCTGACACCTTTGCTCGTCAATGAAGATAAACAGTAATGAGTCTACCGTGCGTTCGGAAAGATACCTCTACAAGAAGAACGCAAATGAAACTTGTAGGGCTTAATTTTTTCAACTTTTTTTAAACTTTTTTTGTTTTACAATATTTGGTTTGGTTACATTCGTTTTCTTTGAAGGTGTCGCGTGATGGCTATGCAGAAGTTTCCAAGCATCTTTGTCCTCTATGTACTGATTAACTTTATAATAAGCCTTCTTTTGTAAAGTAAATTTTACGTAGGTTTTGAAATATTATTTACCCTCTAAGAGCCCAGTTATCTCTTGGGATTTTATTACAGGAACGTTTATTTCCGTTTATTTGAACTATTTCCTAAGAATGACTTTTTATTATTTTAGATAATCTAAGCCGGTATTTTGTCTTTAACCCAAGTTTTAAAATTATGAAGGTCACTATTTAATTTGAATTTATGTAATTTTTTACGCACATACATTATATATATTATATTATAATAATTATTATAAGTACGTTGAAGTATCGACTAAAACGCGTCTGCGCATTCCTGAACCGCTCAATGCTGCGGAATAATAAGACGCGATGATATTTGCATGCCACTTTGTATTGAAGATTTATGAGTGTATTTTACTAGTAATTTCGATTTATCTAGCTATATCGTCGTCGAATATTAAATGATTACAAGCTTTTATTATAATAACACTAGCCGTTCCCAGTGGTTTCACCCGCATGGTCTTCGTTCCCATGAGAATGTCGGGATAAATATTACATTTTGATTTTTAACTGAATCATTGTATTGTTATTTTTTAGAACATAGTTGCCATTATTTTAATTACATGTAGTATTTTTTATATCTTCGAAAATGTGGGTACGTGTGAGCGAGAGGACGAATTTCCTTTGGACAGTGCCTTAACACTTTTTAGGTGCGACTATCCACCACCGAGTTCAGTTCAGGAATTCTATTAGCTACCTGCATACAATATTGTGACATGACCCCTATAAAGTTGCTATTTAATGTATGTTGCCCAGGGTCGCCCTACACTACATGATTTCTCATCACATAAACTTAATTAAAGATAAAACCAACTTTAGACGAACGGCCGACTTTTAGGAATTTTACACAATCCTGTGAAAAAGTTGCCAAATCAATGTTTTATATTCCCCTGTTTCCTCCGAATGTTAAACCATTCGATAAAAATATATCCTGATATTTTTAGGATATAGTAAAACTATGTCCATGTCATTTTACTTTCCTTCATAAATTACCCATTTTTTTAAATTGATCATTACGCTAGTAAAACTGAGATATTTAGATGTCCAATAAAATTAAGTCTTATAAAGGTAAATGAGCAATCGAATGGAGACCAAGGACCGGCAAGCGTAGCGTAGAACATCCACCCACACGATGAACAGACGATCTGTTAAGGACGGCAGGAACACGCTGGATGCAGGCCGCTTATAACCGGACTGGATGGAAATCTGTGCCTATGTTCAGCAGTGGACGTCCTATAATAACAATATGGGACAATTTCCACACACGGTCATCTGGTCCCAAACAAGGCTCGAAGCCTGTACTATAGTAACCAGATGACTGATATATACATACTTATATAAGCTTATAACACCCAGACACATATTAAACAATCAAACAGACATCTTCATGCACACAAATGTTTAACCTGGCAGGGGATCGAACCCGAGGCCTACAGCTCAGAAAGCAGAGTTACTACCATCTGAGCCAACGAGGCTGTCAAAAAAAATCAATTTAAATTTTCGTGGGATTGTGTGAAATACCTAAAAGACGGTTACCTCTTAAACTTGCAACCAACTTAATGACAGATTAATATTATCTTGCATCCGTTATTTAAACCAGTGCCCTAAAAGCCCGATAAAATAAATTTAAGTAAAACGCCTCTGTCACAGTAAATCTTCGTATAGTGTGGAGTGGCCCTCGAATATCCTTAATCCTTAATCTTATAAAATAGCATACAACAAAGTAGCTTTTCACTTTTGTGAAAGTCACCCCTTAACTAAATAACGCTACGGTTTTCACAAATAGATTTGTAGTGCTAGGCCTCCCGGAGAAGTACCACACAATTGCCAGTTATTCATCCGCCAAGCAGTAATGTGCAAACATTGCTATGTTCCGGTCTGAAGGGAAATGTTACAAGCGAAATTACTGGGCATGATGACTTTCAACAACTAATATCTCAGGGTGAGACAGGCGCAGAGACAGGTGCCGCGCAGTATTTTGAATTTTAAAACACTGGGTATGGTACTGTGTTTGATATGGGCAATCATGATGCTTACCATCAGGCACCTGATGGTAAGCATCATGATTGCCCATATCAAACACAGTACCATACCCAGTGTTTTAAAATTCAAAATACTGCGCGGCACCTGTCTCTGCGCCTGTCTCACCCTGAGATATTAGTTGTTGAAAGTCATCATGCCCAGTAATTTCGCTTGTAACATTTCCCTTCAGACCGGAACATAGCAATGTTTGCACATTACTGCTTGGCGGATGAATAACTGGCAATTGTGTGGTACTTCTCCGGGAGGCCTAGCACTACAAATCTATTTGTGAAAACCGTAGCGTTATTTAGTTAAGGGGTGACTTTCACAAAAGTGAAAAGCTACTTTGTTGTATGCTATTTTATAAGATTAAGGATTAAGGATATTCGAGGGCCACTCCACACTATACGAAGATTTACTGTGACAGAGGCGTTTTACTTAAATTTATTTTATCGGGCTTTTAGGGCACTGGTTTAAATAACGGATGCAAGATAATATTAATCTGTCATTAAGTTGGTTGCAAGTTTAAGAGGTAACCGTCTTTTAGGTATTTCACACAATCCCACGAAAATTTAAATTGATTTTTTTTGACAGCCTCGTTGGCTCAGATGGTAGTAACTCTGCTTTCTGAGCTGTAGGCCTCGGGTTCGATCCCCTGCCAGGTTAAACATTTGTGTGCATGAAGATGTCTGTTTGATTGTTTAATATGTGTCTGGGTGTTATAAGCTTATATAAGTATGTATATATCAGTCATCTGGTTACTATAGTACAGGCTTCGAGCCTTGTTTGGGACCAGATGACCGTGTGTGGAAATTGTCCCATATTGTTATTATAGGACGTCCACTGCTGAACATAGGCACAGATTTCCATCCAGTCCGGTTATAAGCGGCCTGCATCCAGCGTGTTCCTGCCGTCCTTAACAGATCGTCTGTTCATCGTGTGGGTGGATGTTCTACGCTACGCTTGCCGGTCCTTGGTCTCCATTCGATTGCTCATTTACCTTTATAAGACTTAATTTTATTGGACATCTAAATATCTCAGTTTTACTAGCGTAATGATCAATTTAAAAAAATGGGTAATTTATGAAGGAAAGTAAAATGACATGGACATAGTTTTACTATATCCTAAAAATATCAGGATATATTTTTATCGAATGGTTTAACATTCGGAGGAAACAGGGGAATATAAAACATTGATTTGGCAACTTTTTCACAGGATTGTGTAAAATTCCTAAAAGTCGGCCGTTCGTCTAAAGTTGGTTTTATCTTTAATTAAGTTTATGTGATGAGAAATCATGTAGTGTAGGGCGACCCTGGGCAACATACATTAAATAGCAACTTTATAGGGGTCATGTCACAATATTGTATGCAGGTAGCTAATAGAATTCCTGAACTGAACTCGGTGGTGGATAGTCGCACCTAAAAAGTGTTAAGGCACTGTCCAAAGGAAATTCGTCCTCTCGCTCACACGTACCCACATTTTCGAAGATATAAAAAATACTACATGTAATTAAAATAATGGCAACTATGTTCTAAAAAATAACAATACAATGATTCAGTTAAAAATCAAAATGTAATATTTATCCCGACATTCTCATGGGAACGAAGACCATGCGGGTGAAACCACTGGGAACGGCTAGTGTTATTATAATAAAAGCTTGTAATCATTTAATATTCGACGACGATATAGCTAGATAAATCGAAATTACTAGTAAAATACACTCATAAATCTTCAATACAAAGTGGCATGCAAATATCATCGCGTCTTATTATTCCGCAGCATTGAGCGGTTCAGGAATGCGCAGACGCGTTTTAGTCGATACTTCAACGTACTTATAATAATTATTATAATATAATATATATAATGTATGTGCGTAAAAAATTACATAAATTCAAATTAAATAGTGACCTTCATAATTTTAAAACTTGGGTTAAAGACAAAATACCGGCTTAGATTATCTAAAATAATAAAAAGTCATTCTTAGGAAATAGTTCAAATAAACGGAAATAAACGTTCCTGTAATAAAATCCCAAGAGATAACTGGGCTCTTAGAGGGTAAATAATATTTCAAAACCTACGTAAAATTTACTTTACAAAAGAAGGCTTATTATAAAGTTAATCAGTACATAGAGGACAAAGATGCTTGGAAACTTCTGCATAGCCATCACGCGACACCTTCAAAGAAAACGAATGTAACCAAACCAAATATTGTAAAACAAAAAAAGTTTAAAAAAAGTTGAAAAAATTAAGCCCTACAAGTTTCATTTGCGTTCTTCTTGTAGAGGTATCTTTCCGAACGCACGGTAGACTCATTACTGTTTATCTTCATTGACGAGCAAAGGTGTCAGATTGTGACCTATTTGAATAAATCTTTTTGAGTTGAGTTTGAGGTTGAATATGGCATAAGTTTAAAGTTTAAAGAGTAATACCGGCATAAATATAGCCATTTGTTTAGAGGCTAGAGGTTGCATGTTCGGGGTAGAAACCTTGGGTCCATGAGAGTTAACTGGAGCTGCTTTCCTCTCCACCAAGCGTTTAGCAGATCTAGATATATCTAGTTGTAGTTAGGTATGTAAGTTTTGTTCTAGTTTAGTTTTGTAAATATTAATGTGTATGTTTTATTTAGATAAATTTTATCACCATCATCAGCCGGAAGACTGCTGAAAATAGGCCTCCCCCATAGAACGCCACTCATGGCGGATGCTCGCCGTCTGCATCCACCGGCTCGCCTGCGATCCCGACCAGGTCCTTGGTCCCCCGCGTGAGGGTTGGCCTACGCTTCGTCTTTCGGTCGGTGGTCTCCTGTCGAGAACCTTTCTTCTCCAACGGTTATCGATTCTGGATAAATTTATTATTAAAAGGATATATAATACTTGAACCGAGGAAGCTTTCACTTTATTAATATTAGTGGGTTAAAACCATGGTCTTTAAACGCCCAAATCTGCAGTAGCATGAATGCTGTTTTATATATTAAAAGAGCCCAGAAGGCAGGTCAATAATTATCATTATATACATTCATATACATTTTTATACCGTAAAGGTACTGACAGACATTATCATATACCTATGTATAAGCATGCTTTTAATATGCTTAAAACTAGCATGATCTGCATCTGTTCTCATTTGCTGGAAATAAGCAATGAAAATCGATACTAGCATATAGCATACTCATAAGAAAATCTGTTCTGAAGCGCGTCCCTTCCACCCGCGCCTCAGGTAGCACGTTCGAAAATCAAACGACTCTTGATTTTGAACATGACCCATATAAGCATGCTCATTACTAGCAACGTTTAGACACACATGCTACCAAGTAGCAATTGCTCGTAAATAGCATGATTTCGTGCTAGTACTGAGCATATCTGTCAGTAGCTTAAAGTCCGTAGGGGTATACGTAGGCGTACTTTCCGTGACCACATTGATGTTGTTTAAAAAAGAGAAAAAAAAGAAAAAAGATATTGTTCTAAAGACTGTTTGGGAGAATGGATACCGATTAGGCTGAAATTAGGAATATATCTACATTCCGAATTTATCTACTTTAGACTTTGGAATAACACATAGGGTACTTTTCATCCCGATATTCCCGCGGGAACGAAGACTACGCGGGTGAAACCGCGGGGCGCAGCTAGTGTAATAGATATAATAAATATTATGTCGAGCTAGTCTTCTGTGTCTATATATTACATGTTTCTAACCATTTAGAATTCGTAAGCATCCTTGTTAATTATGATTATAATCTTATGATTATAATCAGTAAACCTACGCCCTCCTACCTTTAATCAAACAATCATCAATAATTCACACCACGCACTTGAAAAATCGCTTACAATATTAGTAATCTTATTTGTTATTTTCGTTAATTGCGTGGTAATTAATCCTATTTCCAAACAAACGTCCTCGGTAGGCACACATCTGCCTACCCCTATGGGGAAAAGGTGTGATGTTATTATGTATGTATGCCTTTATGGAAAAATGATTAAGAGCGTACCCCTGGCCTTCTAGGAATTTGACACAATCCTATGAAAATTTTACCAAATCGATGTTTTGTATTCCCCTGTTTCCTCCGAATATAATAAACCCATTCTATAAATTTATGTCCTGATATTTTTATAGTGACGTAACCTATGTCCCTGTCATTTTAATTTTTCTTATAAACCATCGGTTTTTTCATAGTGAACTTCCAAAAATCCCTTCCAAACTTCCAAAAAAGTTTTACACGCGTGATTGGACATTCACTACAACAAAAATGTAGAGTTTATAAACAAAAATAAAATAATAGGGACATACTTTACTTCATCTTTAAAATACCAGGGTATAAATATATCAAATAGGTTTACTGTATTCGGAGGAAACAGGGTATATTTTCCGTAGGATTGTGTCAAACTGCTAAAAGGTCCTCTTTCTTGTCAAATAACAGAGCTACCTACTTACTAAATACACTATGCCATAGAACTCTTTGAAAATCCACAGGCCGACATGTCAGCCTATAGAAAATCCAAGTGCCCTAAACCACTGTCAGATGGAAGCATACCCAAGATACTGGCGGCATTGCCACGTTGAATAGCAATGCTGATACGTTGGGCCAGATAAACGCCAGCATTTTGATCACGCAATGAAGAGTTCTAGAGAAGATTGTAATTATTTTAAACGACGTCAGAAATGATAAGGCCCCATACAGTTGTTATATAAATAAATATTATTAACAGTACATAACAATACCCTACTGCCTATATAATAATATATTAGTATAAGGCCATACAAAAGATAATTATTTTGTATGTTTAAATAATAGAAGCAGCTACTGTGTTCAAAAGTTCAAGGAGGCAAAACTAGGCATCTGTTTATTCTAAGGAATAAGTAATTACTATATATAATAATAGGTCTGTACGTTATTTGTTTTTACCTCAGATCGAAAAACGGAAGTTAAACACGGAAAGAACTGTGTCTGTCTGTGGCATCGTAGCCCTTATAAATGGACGATTTTTAATGAGGAATTTTATTTGAAAGCTGGCGTGATCGATAACGTTCTTATACTAGAAAAAAGGTAGCTTGATTCGCGCGATTAGCATTAGAGTATTAAAAACTTCAAAATTATAAGTAGTTGGAGTTAAACTTAGTTCGAGAGTAGATTCTAGACCTAGTAACCAAATTTAGGTCATGACGCGAGTTAATGAAGGAAAGTCGCGGGTTGTCTCATTTATTTCTCATTTGTGCCAACCGCAGATTGCATTGGGAAATATATAAATAGTTGCTAGAGCTTAGCTACTTTGTTTATATTTCAGTAAAGTTCGAGAGATCATAGCGAAAAATTTACCAATCGACGTTTCTTAATCCCCCTTAATCCCCTGTTTCATCCGAATATAATTAGCCAATGGAAGAAGAATGATCTTCCCGTCGAGGTTAGACGTGCACCGTCACTTGACTCTTATATTGCGTGTCAGATCTCACTACCTTTATTTATCTTAATAACCAGTGGCCCGCCCCGGCTTCGCACGGGTAGCAGAAGTAGGTATAGTGAACATTTTAACAGGAGTAAATTCGTGATAAATTGTATTTTAATAGATATAACCCTAATGGTAAAATTAATGACTATTTCTGTTACAGTGACCTTAACAGATATAGAAATTTTCCGAATAACCGAAGTAAAAAAGAAATTCTTATAAGATCATTTCGTTGTCCGTTTGTGTGTCAGTCTGTCTGTTAAGACAATTTTTCACGGAAACACGTGGGGGTTTCAAGTTGAAATTGATATCAACTACTCAGATCTGCGGTCCATTGTGGCTGTAAAAAAAATCATACTTCTAAGTTTAGCGTTAGTTCTGGCCATTTTACTGCATATTTCCATAAATTTATGGAAATATGCAGTAAAGCAGCTTCAGGGTACTTCCTGTTGACCTAGAATCATGAAACTTGCAAGAAGCAATTACAGCACAGTTGATGGGAAAAATATATGACAACCGTAATTTTGTCGTCATACATTACAAAAACTGTTAATAACCGGGCACAGTTTCTGTCATTGACAAAATTCCTGCTTATGGAAAATCCAATAACACATTTTGCCCGACGTGGAGATCGAACCCGCGACCTCATAATCGGCAGTCGCACAGCTGGACAGCGGTTGCCAGGCGGCGCTTCCAAGATCCGAATACCTGTACACTTCAAATTAGTTCCGTTTCTACTGTTTTCAGGTACTTCATTTGTTGGCCGTGTGGTTCCCGTATATATAAAAATTAGAGCCACCCCTTTCTCATCCCGTGAGAGCCTAAAGACCCGGCAGAAGGACATATTCGGAGAGTGGGCAGCAGACGTTCTCCGGCACCAAATGTTCCAACTGCTGCGATCGCAAAGCCGCACAATAAGCGTGGTGATCTAGACTAAATCCCCCCATATTAATACTTTATGGCGTTCTATGGGAGAGGCCTATGTTCAGCAGTGGACGTCTTCCGTCTGATGATCTATCTATAATCTAGATATCTATTGCATGCCATCATCAGGTTATCCGTATAAAAACTCTGTAACGTGATGAGACGGCCGGTTACTTACAGTGTTCCTTATTGTTTCATGTTTTAAGAAAAATAATTGCCACCTACGTTCCCTTAACTATAAACCTTTTAAAATATGATATCTAAATATTTGCAATACGTAAAAATCATAGATGATTCTTAGCTCAATCAAACACAGTCCTCTGTGTTCAAAAGATATACAGTCATAACGTGTAGTGTAGCTTATAATCATCATAGATAAGATTCTGATCAACATAAATCAGATCACGAGGTCTGTCTATCCGACGGTTGCTTTCGCTTTTTGTTTCATTTAGGCTAGGAGGTGAGCCTCCGTCTGGACTATTTTGTGCCTCTAGTACCATTGATGGTACAATTAAGACTGACTTTATCGCCTCCGTCGCTTGTAATTATACTTTTAACGGTACAATTTCAAATGGTACAATTAATGGTACAATTAATGGTACAATTGGGACCGTTTTGTACCACTAGTATCATTGATGATGGCTGACTGATAGAACTGGCACGAGTTATCCCACTAGTTTGTTCCCATTTATTCGCGTTTTTTTTTAATTTTCAGTGGCTACCTACTATAAGAGTGGGTACACTTTTGACTTACCCTAAAGGAAAAGCACAAGTGGTGTTATAATATTATGATTAACTAACTGTGCCCCGCAGTTTTAACCGCGTAGTCAAACAGTACTATGTCGTGTTATTCCAGGGTATAAACTATCTACATACAAAATTTCAGCTCAATCAGTTCAGTAGTTTTGACGTGAAAGAGTATCAAACATCCATTCATCCATCTAACTATTATGGCGCTGCAATCGTGTTAGAACTCGCTAGCGTGTTGTTTACCTGTCACAAACGTTGCTTTTTAACATTGTGCTAAGATTTTAGATTTATAAAAAAACATACATTCACGCCTTTTTCTCGAAGGGGTAGGCAGAGGTGTACCCAGGACTCAGTCCCATAGTAGATACACCCACATTTCGCCAGTATGTTATTGGTCCCATGTAATAGGGGGCGAGCCTATTGCCATCTACCGGGCACAGTTCCAGACTCCAGGCAGTTATTTAGATAATTCCTAATGGAAAAATCCAATATTTAACACTTTGCCTGACCTGGGGATCGAACCCGGGTCCTCTTGATTGGCAGTCGAGCATGCGCCTTCTACGCCACCGAGGCAGTCATATTAGATTTATAATATTTGAAAGATTGGTAGGATGTGTGAATAATATTAAACATAACATACATTCACGCCTTTTTCCCGAAGGGGTAGGCAGAGGTGTACCCAGGACTTAGTCCCATAGTAGATACACCCACATTTCGCCAGTATGTTATTGGTCCCATGTAATAGGGGGCGAGCCTATTGCCATATACCGGGCACAGTTCCAGACTCCAGGCAGCTATTGAGATAATTCCTAATGGAAAAATCCAATATTTAGCACTATATAGTGAATAATATTAACGCCTGCTTTTTTAATTACCAGTGATTCCTTCGGGCCCGAGACATGGCTGTTTTTGAATACAATTGTTTATTATTAATTTCTTTTGTATACTCCTGTAACAAGAATATTTAGTTTTTAGTTCCGATTTTTAGTGTCAAAAACAACATGCACAGTGCACCGCCCTCCCGCCCGCAAAATTGCATGCAAAGAGGAAATGCTATTAGGTATTATTGTTGTTAGTGACACCATTCATATATCGACACGTGTTTCGCGTCTGCACGACGCATCATCAGGAAATAGACTCTGACCCCGCTGTAAGGGAAACAAATGTTTTTTTTTTTTTTTTTTATGATATAGAGTGACAAGACGAGCAAATCAGGTACCTGATGGTAAGCATCATGATTGCCCATATCAGACACAGTGCCACCCAGTGTTTTAAAATTCAAAATTCTGCGCGGCACTGCACTGCGCCTGTCACCCTGAGATATGAGTTGTTGAATCTCATCATGCCCACTAATTTCGCTGGTAACATTGCCCTTCATACCGGAACACAGTAATGTTTGCACATTACTCCTTGGCGGATGAATAACTGGCAATGGTGTGGTACTTCCCCAGGCGGCCTCCTGCAAAAGAGGCCTACCACTACAATGTTAGTACGACGCCGCTCCTCGAGATGTTACCTGGACTAAGAATATTAGTATTAGTTTTTACTAAATATTCTTGTTCATACAATGGAGTTCCGAAAAGTAACGCAAAATTCAATGAATTTTCTTTTATAATATGTTTACTTGTATCGGTCATCTCTCTGACTACAATTTGTACAGACCACTCCATACCAAACCATCATATAGAGTACTATTAAATGTACCAAACTATCTGATTCTTCATAAATAATGATTTAGTGCTCGCTTGACCGTAGATCGTAACCTTAGTATTTCTTGCAAAAAATATTTTTATAAGTTTAAGAAATATTTGACCTATTTGAAAATTCTAAATCTTATAGGTACTAGGGCTTACAACATTCCATACCATCACGCCTTTTTTGCAAATAGGTAGACAGAGATGTATGCAGGACCCAGTTCTATAGCCTACTATGGGACACCCACACTTCGCTAGTTATGTTTTTAGGGTCCCGTACCCAAAGGGTGCCGAAGGAACCCAATTACTAAGCCGCTGTCACAGGGCTCTATCTCATAATCCATAATAGCTAGACACTTTTAATTTTCAGAATATATGTATTTATATTGCCGTTTTGACAACAAATAATAAAAATAAAATAAAGTTCATAATAATAATTAATAGTGCTCTCCATAGAACCCGTGTTTAACTTTATTTGTTAAAAACGATGGATTTATTCAATCTTCTCTTGAAGACCCCAAGATCGTGCTCGAGAGGGAAGACGTACGCCGGCAGATAATTCCATTCTTTAGCGGTCCATGGGATGAAAGTAGACGCGAGTTTCACAATTTTGACTTTATTTTCACTAGGGAAAAGTGCATTTATTGAAAAAAGACTAAACAATAGCTTACTATGGACACAGGCCGACATGTCAGCCTATAGAAAATCCGAGTTCCTTGTCCACTGTCAAATGGCAGCGTACCCAAGATACTGGCAGCATTCTTCTACACACAATTAAATTCCTTACACTTACAATCAATTAAATTCAATTAAAAGTTGTTCCTTTTTTGTAAGTTAGTGTTTATAGGCTTTTTTATAAGAAAACGAATGTATAAGGATTTAAAATATAAACTTCGTATAATTATCCTTTTTTTAATATATCAGAGGAAGACAATAGATATGTCCATTACTATACTCAAAGATCGACACAGACTGACTAAAAGAAAAATAAAATTTGTGCGTGTTCATTCTAAAGACACAGAAAATTGAAGTACTATCATATTACAAGGCAAAAGACTATCAAAGAACAATGCAGAACTAGTTGTCAAACCAGCAACTTTCAGTTAATTAATGTATTTATTTATTTATTAATACAAAATCTACAGCTCTTAAAATTAAATAACATATTTTTCGTACTAATATTATACAGTCAGACATAACGGATTAAATTTTTTTACAATGTTTTATATGAACAGTCAATTAAAATTATGCAGTCATATAATTTACAAAAGTAAAACATCAACAACAAATTAACAAAAAAAAATCAAGTGTTCTTTGTTGTACGAGTATGCATCCCTACCTGTGCTAGTACAACACATTTTTGATTTTTGTGACATTTCGTGTATGTACCAACACTTAAACGAGCGATTGCAAATCACAAAGATCTTAACTATAACATATTACACAGTAAACGGGTATGTAGGTACCTATAGAGATGAATTAAGTTACCACTTACTAACTTAACCGCTTTGTAATAACACCAATAAAATAATTTAATTAAACACAGGTTAGAGATCAGAGAAAATAACTCTAATTCTAAATTGGTGTTTTGCAAGTTCAGTTTTATTGACGCTACATCCTTTCGCGTTCTATTAGGTACATACATATATAATCATAAGCTTAGTTTTTGGGTTAAAGAGTAACAAACATCCATCCATCCATGCTTACAAACATTTGCACTTATAATATTAAATTGGATTAGTAGTAAGATATGATTTTGTACCAATAAATAATTCAATTCACGCGATGTTCATTCAATCTGTCACCAGATCCTCGAGCACCAATACAAACAAACCAGGATATCTAACCATACATGGGTCTGACCTTTTCATATATTAATTAACACGATATCATGAGAATCCAATAATTGCTCCTATCAATTAGTAACTAGTCTAGGAATGTTGATAACTCACTCTTGCGCAGTAAACCTATTAAAATTAGATTCTCACGATGAAAAGGCCAGGTCAAAAGTAACCACAATCGACGAGCATTCTATGAATAACTGTGTCCCGTTTCACCTGCGCAGTCTTCGTTCCCGTGGGAATATTGGAATTAAAAGTATCCTATGCGTTATTCCAGGGTCTAAACTATTTACATACCGAATTTCAGCTCAATAGGTTCAGTAGTTTTGGCGTGAAAGAGTAACAAACCTCCATCCATACATCAGACAATTTATCTTCACAAACATTCACATTCATGATATTAGTAGGTTATAAGACTAGTAGGATGTAATAAAAGTATAAGTGACAGTCGTGAGTCAGGATGGTAGCAACTACAGAGAAGTTCTCTCTGTCTAACACAACCGGATTAAGGCGTAAGGTATGTGTGTGTGCGATTTATTAATAATCTACGTACCTAAAAAACTGAATAATGAATGAATGAATGATAACACTTTATTGGTACCACAATTATACAAAAAAGCCAAAAAGAAAACTTAAAAACTAGAAAGAGTAACAACTGGCGGCCTTTTCGGTCAGAGCGATCTCTTCCAGACAACCATGTAATATAGGTATCTTAGTAATTAAAATAAAAGTAACACCCGTATTCAAAAATAATAGTTATATAAGGTACTGTGCTAAGTATAGAATTTCTTACCGCGTTCGTCACGGCAGGTAATTGTTTCCAATTGGATTTACAGGCCCTATGCGTTCGCGCCATCATAGTATTTATTGTTCTTGAATACGGGTTTAAGTGTTACCTAAGAGAAGGTAATTTTTGTAAAAAGTTTTTTTGTAAATTTGTCAAAAGTAAGTTTAAATAATTGGCAGGCCTTTTAATTAGTAAAAGTGAAAAAAATTCTTATCACAACAAGAACAATAAACCGAAATGCTCGTGTTTTTACACAAAAATAATCATAAAACAACACAATAAAACTCAAATTTGAGTTTATAGCTAATAAACATACGGATTTAAGAATAAAAGTGAAAGTCCCATCAGAATGAGATCAGCAGTGCACGCACGATAAATTTCATGTGAGTTTTTTTGTGTTATATTACATTACATGCTGATTAATTAGATAATTAACTTGTAAGCTTGTGCACATTATATAAATGCTGTGCCCCGCGGTTTCACCCGCGTAGTCTTCGTTCCCGTGGGAATATAGGGATAAAAAGTACCCTATGTGTTATTCCAGGATCAAAAGTATCTACATACCGAATTTCAGCTTAATGGGTTCTGTAGTTTTAGCGTGAAGGAGTAACAAACATGCAAACTTACATCCATCCATACAAACTTTCACCTTTATAATATTACTAGCTGTGCCCCGCGGTTTCACCCGCGTAGTCTTCGTTCCCGTGGGAATATCGGGATAAAAAGTACCCTATGTGTTATTCCAGGGTCTAAGCTACTTACGTACCAAATTTCAGCCCAATCGGTTCAGTAGTTTTGGCGTGAAAGAGTAACAAACATCCATACATACATCCATACTTACAAACTTTCGCCTTTATAATAGTATATATATACTAGCTGTGACCCGCGGTTTCACCCGCGTAGTCTTCGTTCCCGTGGGAATATCGGGATAAAAAGTACCCTATGTGTTATTCCAGGGTCTAAGCTACTTACGTACCAAATTTCAGCCCAATCGGTTCAGTAGTTTTGGCGTGAAAGAGTAACAAACATCCATACATACATCCATACTTACAAACTTTCGCCTTTATAATAGTACTAGCTGTGACCCGCGGTTTCACCCGCGTAGTCTTCGTTCCCGTGGGAATATCGGGATAAAAAGTACCCTATGTGTTATTCCAGGGTCTAAGCTACTTACGTACCAAATTTCAGCCCAATCGGTTCAGTAGTTTTGGCGTGAAAGAGTAACAAACATCCATACATACATCCATACTTACAAACTTTCGCCTTTATAATAGTAATATATATACTAGCTGTGACCCGCGGTTTCACCCGCGTAGTCTTCGTTCCCGTGGGAATGTCGGGATAAAAAGTACCCTATGTGTTATTCCAGGGTCTAAGCTACTTACGTACCAAATTTCAGCCCAATCGGTTCAGTAGTTCTGGCGTGAAAGAGTAACAAACATCCATACATACATCCATACTTACAAACTTTCGCCTTTATAATAGTATACTAGCTGTGACCCGCGGTTTCACCCGCGTAGTCTTCGTTCCCGTGGGAATATCGGGATAAAAAGTACCCTATGTGTTATTCCAGGGTCTAAGCTACTTACGTACCAAATTTCAGCCCAATCGGTTCAGTAGTTTTGGCGTGAAAGAGTAACAAACATCCATACATACATCCATACTTACAAACTTTCGCCTTTATAATAGTATATATATATTAGGATTAGGATTAGGAATTAGGACTAGCTATGCCCCTCGGTTTCTCCTGCGTAGTCTTCGTTCCCGTGGGAATATTGGTATAAAAAATACCCTATATGTTATTCCAAGCTACGCACGATTTTCATCGAAGCTACCATTCATCGAAGCTACCAACCGTTGAAAGATTTCTTCGTCACTGGTCAGTTCATGTAAAAAAATGTTTGACGATACCATTTTTCTCCGATAGCACGGTTCGTCGAAACCACCCTTCGTCGGAAACTAATATCTCAGGGTGACAGGCGCAGTACAGTGCCACGCAGAATTTTGAATTTTAAAACACTGTGTGGCACTGTGTTTTTATGATAGTGACAAGACAAGCAAATTAGGTGCCTGATGGTAAGCATCATGATTGCGCATATCAGACACAGTGCCACCGAGCGTTTTAAAGTTCAAAATTGTGCGCGGCACTGCACTGCGCCTGAGATATTAGTTGACAATACTCGTCATGCCCAGTAATTTCGCTGGTAAAATTGCCCTTCAATTGCCCTTCAGACCGGAACACAGTAAACTTTAATATGTATAGTGAAATGTACAATCTGCCATTAACCATTAAGTACAGTTGAGTTCAAGGCAATCTAAGATCGTAATTAGAGTGATCTTTATCATAGTTGCACAACGGTTGTATCTAATGTAGGTTTGCTCATCGATTCAATGATAATCGCTTTATTTTTTATGTTTATATAAGGTAACAGAGATCCAGTCACTCATAAACACTTTCAAGCCATTTTATGTAGGTATTTTACATTTGAAAACCACAAGTGTCACAATTTTACATTTAAAAACCACAAGTGTCACAATTTTACATTTGAAAACCACAAGTGACCTAAACCTAACCTACAGAAGTCGGCTTGCTCTGAACTTTATGGTTGAAACCATTATTTTTATAAATAAATACATAAAATAAAATTAATTTATTGCATAGACCCATAAAACTTTGACTTGCTGACGATTCGGACACAAAAATTCGGACAAAGTTCACACATTCATAAAATTATTAAAATCACAATAAATATTAAACTACATCCTATAATATCTATATCTATATCCTATATAACTAAATACAAATTAAATTGAACAAATAAAATTAGATAAAATTATTAATATATAATATTGTTAACTTTACATTAATTTAAAATTTATATTACATTGTCTCAAATTAAAGCTTTTATCATTAAAAATTATTTTAATGATAAAAGCTGTTTATTATAATTTTTTATCACTATGGACAGTCTGCAATAAATTTTGTTTTTTTTTAAACAGTATAAAATAACGAACAAAAAAAATAAATAGTATTGGTGACATTTGAAAATTTATAGATTATAAATTTAACAAACATACAATCACACCTTTTTTCCCGATGGGGTAGGCAGAGGTGTACCCAGGACTCAGTCCCATAGTAGGCACACCCACATTTCGCCAGTAGGTATAATGTTATTGGTCCCATGTACGATGGAACTGAGTCCTCTCCTTCCTCTGCCTACCCCTTCGGGAAAAAGGCGTGATTGTATGCTATGTTAAGATACCATTTATGTACCTAATATAAGAAAATATGACCAAAAATCTTTTTTTTTTCTGAATTTCAATCTAAATTAGACAAGGTACAGTTGCTGTTACAATTTAAGGTCAACTAAAATACATTTTTGAATAAGATTAATATAGATTATATTATAATAAGTTCACGTCAGATCTAATACATCATTTACGACAAATTTGTTACCTATTACTGGCAAATGCCAAGTTTTGAACTTCCACGATTTCTTTTGTGTTACATTACAATATATCATGAATATGATTCGAGAATTGGCTAACGTTTGATGGTAACACGTGCATAAATATCTTATCAAGGATTAGGGTAAAGAACATTTTTATAGGATGGAAGGAAACGCAGTTACCCGCAATTGGACACAATCCTATGGAAAATTTACAAAATCGATGTTTTGTATTCACTTATTTCCCCTGAATATAGTAAACTTATTTAATACATAGAAAAATAAGTAAACCATGTCCCTAACATTTTGTTTTCTTTTATAAACTCTTAATATTTTTGTAGTAAACATCTAATCTCGCGAGTAAACAGTAATTTTTAGAAGTTCACTAGGAAAAAACCCGAGAGTTTATTATACGATAAACTAAAAGACATAGTTTATTTCACTATAAAAATATCAGTAACATAAATTATTTTAATAGGCTAATTATATTCTAAGTAAACAGGGGAATACAAAACATCGTAAACTCGTAGCTAGGCTTCACAGTCCCGTGGGTCTACATTGGAGCCACGCATGGTTATACTCGCACGTCCGTGGACCCACGGTACCTAGTGCCTATATACAAGCTTAATTTGGACATACCGATGATTTCCAAAGTCTTATATCATTATCATCATCTCTGCCGTTGGTAGTCCACTACTGAACATAGGCCTCCCCCATAAAGGGGGGTTTTGACAATACTCGACACGCTTGGGCAGGCGGATTATCGAGCACAGTCTCTGCTTAGAGCCCTATCACACTTCAAACGTAATTTTTGTATTAAACGATCAACTTTGGTGTTCTTTATCTAAGAAACTAAAAGACGATATTTTATTTTATTGAAAAATGGAGAATACTTGTATTGACCCTAACAGCCTCGCTTTTCTTAATTTTGTCTTAACTATTTATAAAAAGTCAAAATTTCGAAGTTAGTTTCTCGTGAAGTGTATCGACGGCACTTTTTGAACTCTTAGTTTAAACTATAGGACACTATAAACTATATACCTATAAACTATATACTACACTACTAACTATATACTAACTATATACCTATAAACTATAGGTACAAAGTAGATAAAATAAAAAAAAATATCTCAAATAGCTTCAAAATTATGATATATGTACGGAATATCATAAAAAATCACATTCAAAAGCGTAAAACTACTAAAAATACTCCAAAATAGTTGTGAATTTCTCCTTTCTACATTATTATTATTAGGAAAATGTTATACCTAAAGTTACGTCAGGTCATATTGAAATCGATTTTTTATTAATTTCGGAATATATGAAATTATAACAACTTTAAAGAAACGTATATACAACTACTAAAATGGACACAGGCAAATACACTAACGTGTAAGTCCATGAATGTCCCGTGTAAGCAGGCTATAATTACAAAACTTGATACTGGCATTCGTGTGGGTCTATAAAAGAAGAAAAAAACTACTAAAATGCTATAAATTGCAATGCGTTGATCGCCGCCTCTGAACGCGTGAAATTTCATGATAGGGCTCTGCTTCCCTCATAAAACTTGCATTCAGCATATTCCTGAAAGCTTCCTAAAATATTTATTAGCAGAAAATTCAAAATTTATATCCACCCTGAGTCCATTACTGTGTATATAAAATTGTATGATAGGTAAGTAGGTAATTTACCACGTAAAGTTCGCGTTTATGGTATTCTAGGTGGATCGACTATAATTTACAAAGTGCTTATGAGAATTTTGCTACGACTAGGCCATAGCCATATTATGTTCAGTGTTTTTTCAATTAAAATTTCAATTAAAAGCCTGCCAGTACTTTTAATAAATGATTGCTTCGGATAAAATTGAGAATACCTAAACCGACTCGGGGGAGAACTGATCTGGGGAAAACGGGACCGTGACAATGGGGCGGACCCATCTTTCCGAACGCGCGGTAGATTCATTAAGTACTTATTCTTTCTCTTCATTGACTTGCAAGTGTCTTATTGGAACCATATGAAATTAAAAATAATTTTGATTTTAGCGTAGTGGGCGCAAGCACGATCAGGAGGTCCCCGGTTTGATCCCCAGGTCAGGCAAAGAGTTAAATATATGATTTTTCCATTAAGAGTTATGTCAATAACTGCCAGGAGTCTGGAACTGTGCCCGGTAGATGGCAATAAGCTCGCCCCCTATTTCATTGGACCAATAACATAACATACTGGCGAAATGTCGTTGTGCCTACTATGGGATCAGTCCCATAGTCCTGGGTATACTTCTGCCTACCCATACAGGAAAAAGCGTGATTGTAAATTTTGACTTTGAATGTTAATTGGCAAATATAACCAATGTGTGACCACCGCATCATTATAAGAATCATTACAGATTTAATGAAGTTAATCCGTGTGAGCTATTAATTCTCCTCGTTGAGATAATGACTATTATTTTTCACAGTAAAGGCTAAACTCATTATGAAGACGTACGCTATAATTTGATTAGTAAACGCTCATAAAAAATATTTTCAATGCCTTATTAGAGCGAAAGGGTTACTTATTTTGTTTTATTATTTAAAGTCAAATCAGTGGGAAAATATGTTAGTTTGAAGTCACATACAAATTCGGTAAGATGGTTTTTCTCTAATTAGGGTTTCATATCTCAAAAGGTTAAAGGAACCCTTATTTGTCAAGACACTTTTTCACGGGAACGCGTGGAGGTATCAAGTTGAAATTGATATCAACTACTCAAACCTGCGGTCCCTTGTGGCTGTAAAAAAATCATACTTCTAAGTTAATGCAATCAAAAGTTATGACCATTTTAATGCATATTTCCATGCTTTGCACAAGGAACTAATAGATGGCGCTGTATGTTATAAAATCTAGGTCTTCAGTGAGCATGTCCCTGTTATTTTCATTTTTCTACAAACTCATTGTTAAATGAAGTATGATACTTTATAAACATGAAAACCTGTCCCGGTTATATTCGCGTAATTAGACGTTCACTAGAAATAAATGAAGAGTTAAGGAACAAAAGTAAAATAACAGGGACATAGCCTAATTTATCTTCTCATTTTCAAGATATAAATTTATGGATAAAATCAATTATTCTCGGAGGAAACACGGGAATACAAAACATCGATTTCGTAAATTTTCCATAGGATTGTGTCAAACTGCTAAGAGGTCATGAGAGGTCATTTTAACAGGATATAAAATCTGTTACGCTGTTTAAAAGATCTAAGCAGACAGCCGGCGAAGCGCCTTTGTTTTATTCTATGCTAAGTTATCGATAGCTGATTGATGGTTTCTGATTTTGTTACTTAAAATAATAGATTCACATCAAAATGCTAAGGTTACATTAATTATTAGTTTGTTTTCACTCCTCTTGCTTCAAAAGTCCGTCATTGTTGCCTACCAGAGCGGGGCTAAACTAAGTTTTCAACCTTTCTATTCTATTCTAGGGATAAAGAAAAATATTTTTTAATTTTCGTCCGAGTTATATTTCGAGATTATATTTTTTTACGTTGCACGTATGAGATTAGCCAAATGTTTTAATAAAATTATTATTATTTTATTTTCTCATAATCTTAGTGAAAAGTAGAGTGTAACACACGCCGCTAAAACCCATTAGGTATAACACGGTTTCTATTTACTCCCTCGCTAAAGCTCGTCATTAAAACTACCGAGCTATGCAATGGGTCTTCAGGGCCGGTTTTTTGATCGTTAGTTACGGTTAAGTTAACCATTTGTCAAACTAACTATAGTTAATTTTCTAACCAATGGTTAAATCGTGTGGAAAATAAGTAACCAGAGATGAAAAAACTAATTTTGTCGAATTTTAACTACATACATACATACATACATACATTCACGCCTTTTTCCCGAAGGGGTAGGCAGAGGTGTACCCAGGATTCAGTCCCATAGTAGATATACCCACATTTCGCCAGTATGTTATTGGTCCCATGTAATAGGGGGCGAGCCTATTGCCATCTACTGGGCACACTTCCAGACTCCAGGCAGTTATTGAGATAATTCCTAATGGAAAAATCCAATTTTTAACACCTTGCCTGACCTGGGGATCGAACCCGGGACCTCTTGATTGGCAGTCGAGCATGCGCCCTCTACGCCACCGAGGCAGTCGAGAGAATTTTAACTACTTGTAAAAAAATTTAACCATTGGTCTACTAAACCAGTGATCAAAAAACCCAGCCTTAGCCCTTTGTGTAACATTATTGTATAAGGTTCTTACGTTAATATTATTTATTTTTTACACTGTGGTTCTGGCCGGAGGCTGTGCAGAATTTTCAGGCATTATATAGGTATTTTATCTCTATATTAGGCTTTATTTATTAAGTTTTTAAACCGGTTTTGAATTTAACCTACCTAGTAAGATTAAAAATCTCAAATAAAATTGAAATTAAAATTTTAAGTTTTTAACAAGTGCAACAAAACGCTTGCGAGTTCTAACTCACCTCCAGCGTCATCTAGCGCGGTTTCAGTTAGATTGATGGATGGATGGTTGTTACTCTTTCACGCCAAAACTACTGAACATAATTGTTCGTTATAATAGATACCTCTACAAGAAAAACGCACAAGAAACTTTTGGGGCTTTATTTTTTTCCTATACTAGGTAATATTGTGGCTAGGTTAACCTTATCTTAACCTCCGACCGAAAAAGGAAGGGGTGCTATAAGTTTGACTGTCTGTTTATCTGTGTGTCTGTCTGTGGCATCGTAACTCCTAAACAAACTGGCAATACATTCGTGTGGATCCATAAAAGAAGGAAAAAATACTTTAATTAAGTTTTTTTTTATATCTATGCCCCGCGGTTTCACGCGCTTGTCTTCGTTCCCGTGGGAATATCGAGATAAAAAGTACTTTTTATGTTATTCCAGGGTCTAAACTAACTATATACCGAATTTCAGCCCAATAAATTCAGTAGTTTTAACGTGAAAGAGTAACAAACATCCATCCATCCATCCATCCATCCTCACAAACTTTCGCATTTATAATATTAGTAGGATAACGGTCCAAAAACCTGCAGTTTGACCGTGCAGCATCTTTTCAGCATCATTACATATCATATTATTTCCAGACAAATGTTAGCGTGTCAATAAATAGGTGAATCGCCGAAACACAGTAGCACAATTTAATAGCGTCTTCCTCCGAATATAATAAACCCATTCTATAAATGTATATCCTGTTATTTTTATAGTGAAGTAACCTATGTCCCTGTCATTTTATTTTTTCTTATAAACCCTTGGTTTTTTCATAGTGAACTTCCAAAAATCGCAGTTTTACTCGCGCGATTGGACGTTCACTACAAAAAAATTTAGAGTTTATAAACAAAAATAAAATGATAGGGACATACTTTACTTCAATTTTAAAATATCAGGATATAAATATTATATCAAATAGGTTTACTGTATTCGGAGGAAACAGGCGAATACAAAACATCGATTTAGTAAATTTTCCTCTTAATCGTACATAATAGCTCTAATCTATGCTCATATAACAATGAAGAACTATAAGTATGAACCATTGTAATTATGATAGAGTGACGCTAATGATGATTTAGAGGAACAACCTCTAAAGTCGATGCGAAGGTAACGATGCCAGGAGTGACAGCCCAATAACTAGGTGCTGTGGGTAGGCTAGATAACGTTACATTTGTTTAAGATATGTGGATAATTATTATAATTTCTAGATTATAATAATCATCTACATCAGGAAACAGGACTTTGATTTTTAAAATTGGCAAAAAAATGTCTACTCTACAAACAAATTTGCCGATCAGGCGATTATCTCAGAAACGGGTCCCACCACGGACCTCAATACTAACGTATAGAAATCACGCTTAGGACAACCCACTAACAACGCATCGACGCGCGCGATCGCGTTCCGCGCGCAGATTCGTGCAGAGCGTGCCGCAGTGTTTATGAGATAGCAGATTAAACCACTAGACATAGAAGCCACTAGATTTAAGCAGACATCTGCGCCACTCACGCATTTGTCCACAGAACACATATACATTTGTCGCTCCACGCACAACGGCGGGACGCGTTGCTAGTGAGATAAACACCTATCTAGCGGTTTTATCTGCTATCTCATATAATGATTTATTTTTAGTATTATTTAACTTTTTTTTACATCTTATATTTCTTTAATTCATGTTTCAGATTGATGTGATGATTTTATGGATTGATATTTATTGTAACTTTTTTTTGCTAAACTAGGTTTTATCGTTCTGTAATTTTAAACACAATTGTACTGATTGTTGTTGAATAAATAAATAAAGTAATGCTGAGGTGGTTCGGACATGTGGAGAGGATGGATGAAAGGAGATTAACAAAAGAGATTTATAAGGCTAGTGTGAATGGTCAAGTCGGTAGGGGTCGACCTAGGTGTACTTTTCATGAACAAATTGACGTTGTTCTTAGGAAAGGCCAAGTCAAAAGTACCTACAACCGACGAGCATGTATGAAAAATGTCATAAAATTGAACGAAGCGAAAGTTGTATGTCAGGATCGTAGCAAGTGGAGGGAAATAGTCTCTGCCTACCCCAACGGAAACAAGACGTGTCTGTATGTATGTATGTAAATGAAATGAATAATGATAGTAGTTTAAAACACCTTATAACTATCAGCCTCCATCTCCTCGCCCACAGTAACCGTCGCATAGATTATATTCCCATGCGCAAGATAATTGCATTCTTATAGCATGATCTCTGTAGATCACCTGTCTGTTAGCTATGTGTGATGCAATAGACTCAGGTGTTGAAAGGTCAAGACTTAGTCTGGTGAATATTTGCTACCTATCACAAAGTATAGGCTACACTTAGTTGCTTACCTATTGCAGTTGCAGAGCTTTTGAAGCTGTTCATGAAGAGTAAAGTTCAGAATAACTGGTCCCGGGTTCGATCCCCAGGTCAAGCTAAAGGTTTTATTAAATATAAAATTGATTTGATGGTATTAATTCATAGTTTTGTCGAAATTACACGGTGTAGTTATTTTATAGTACGTTTTCTATTGGGAAAGCCTGTATGGAGAGGTATACTTTTTTTGATTACAGCCATTTGGTAACATACATTCACGCCTTTTTCCCGAAGGGGTAGGCAGAGGTGTACCCAGGACTCAGTCCCATAGTAGATACACCCACATTTCGCCAGTATGTTATTGGTCCCATGTGATAGGGGGCCGAGCCTATTGCCATCTACCGGGCACAGTTCCAGACTCCAGGCAGCTATTAAAATAATTCCTAATGGAAAAATCCAATGTTTACCAGCGAAATTACTGGGCATGATGAGATACAACAACTCATATCTCAGGGTGACATGCGCAGTGCAGTGCCGCGCAGAATTTTTAATTTTAAAACACTGGGTGGCACTGTGTCTGATATGGGCAATCATGATGCTTACCATCAGGCACGTGATTAGCTAGTCTTGTCACTCACTATCATAAAAAAAAAAAAATTAACACTTTGCCTGACCTGGGGATCGAACCCGGGACCTCTTGATTGGCAGTCGAGCATGCGCCCACTACGCCACCGAGGCAGTCTCCATTCCGAGGAGCCATTTAGTACGGGTTTATAATTGCTAATGAAAATGAAATAAATTGCTTTTATTCCAGATTTTTACGTCCTGGAAGACGTCCACTGCTGAACATAGACCTCCCCCATAGAGCCCTATAAACTATTCATATGGAGATATTTAACCGTAATCAGCACGCTTGTTTTGCGGCTTGGTGATCGCAGTATTTGGAATACTTGGTGCAGGAGAGCGCTGCTGCCTACTCTAAGAATATGTCCCTCTGCCGGGTCTGGGTGGGTGTGAGTGTGGGTGTGGGTGTCTTCCGGCTGATGATGATGATGATGACGATGAGGGTATCAAACCATCGCATATTGATTTCTGTAGAGTAAAAATAATCAATTTCAAACGTTTTTTAAGCAATTAATGGTCGACCTTATATGGCCATAGTAAAACGCAATGCATATTATCAAGCCATTGCGATTTTCAATAAACTGCCAAATGAGTTTAAAGATGTCGATCTGCCCTTATATATTTTTAAAAATAAATTGAAACGGTGGTTGCTGGAAAAATGTTACTACAGTGTCAAGGAGTATTTGAATGATAAATCATATTGCATTTTGTCATCATTATTATTATTGTTATTCTTATATTGTCATATTAATATTGTAATATTAATATGATTTTGACATTTTCATTTTAGACTGCTTGACATGTACTTACATAACATTATTGTAATTTTGTATATTTTAAAATTTAATGTACGAATCATTAGTTAGTCATTGTAGTTAATAATATTAGTTGGACATTTTTTATTTTATGTAAATTTTTATATTAATAATAATAATAATATGGGACAACTTCCACACACGGTCATCTGGTCCCAAACTAGGCTAGAAGCCTGTACTATGGTAACCAGATGACTGATATACATACTTATATAAGCTTATAACACCCAGACACAGATCAAACAGACATGTTCATGCACACAAATATTTGACCTGACCGGGGATCGAACCCGGGCCCTGCGGCACAGAAAGCAGAGTTACTACTATCTGAGCCATCGAAGCTGTCCATTTCCATTTCAAATGAATTTGCACACCTCAAGGAAGTAGAATGTATAATGGACCATAATATTTATTAAGACCTCTTGTACATACATTTTTGCAAATAAATGATTATGATTATGCTACGACATACGACCTAATGTGAAAGACCTTTAAACTTTTCGACAGATAAGTAAACACCGACTGCCCATATTATTCCACTCATGTCCGATCAAAGTACCTATCAAATGGAATGACAAAAAATGCCACTTAATATTATTATATCCTAATATGGCATACCTAATAAGATACTCAGGTATAAGCTCAACACTCAGTAACGTTACTACGACAATGTGTAATATCGTAGTTATATCATATTAGGTAAGTATTGCGTGTATTATGATAAATTAGTATATAATATTATATCACAGGACGTGACCATCACGACAGAGTTATACAAGAACGAACCAGTCATTATCATGACTTATTATTATTTAACTAGCGATCCGTCAGCGTCAGCGATCAGCTTGAACGAATTAACTAAATCGTCCTAGGCGATCAGTGATGACAGTCTCTGACTGTATGTAGGCTTTATCTTCTTCTCAGCTGTAGCAAGTCCACTGCTGAACATAGACCTCCCCCATAAAGGGGTGGGGGGTTTGCCAATACTCGCCACGCTTGGCAGGCAGGTTGGCTAGCGCAGTTTGGTGAATTTACGCAGAGGACGCTGCTGCCCATCCTCTGGATCTCACAACCCTTAGCCACCACTCTTACGGCAACCACGGATAGAGAGGGTGAGGTAGGTACTAGTCTATAGCCGGCACTCCACGGCGCTAGGCCTCATCAGCAGGCTCAAAATAGTGCAACGAGCTATGGAGAGGGCTATGCTCGTTATTTATCTGCGAGATCAGAAATGAGGAGATCCGTAAACGAACGAAAGTTTCCGACATAGCGCAGAGGATTAACAAGTTGAAGTGGCAAAGAGCGGCACATAGCACGTAGAACTGCGATGGCCGATGGGGTTGTAAAGTTAGAGTCTGGAGACCACGGCTCGGCAAGCGCAGCGTCGCGCATGACGTCCACCCACAAGGTGGACAGATGTCTGATACGGATAGCAGGAATACGCTGGATGCGGACCGCATGCAGCCGGACTGGATGGAAGTCTATGCGGGAGGCCTATGTTCAGCAGTGGACGTCCTATGGCTAAGATAATAAAGATGACGATTTACAATATTACGGTTTTCAGAACTTTTACTTTACATGTTTCATGCCAAGTTCCAGCTGTGCCCCGCGGTTTCATCACCGTAGTCATCGTTCCCGTGGGAATATCGGGTCATAAGTACCATATTATGGTATTCCAGAGTCTAAACTATCTACATAGTGAATTTCAGCACTATCGGTCCAGTAGTTTTGACGTGAAAGAGTAACAAACATCAATCCATCCATCCTTACAAACTTTCGCATTATATTAATTGGAAGTAGGATTGGTAGTTTCACCCGAGTAGATATCGTTCCCGTGCCGTGGGAATATTGGAATAAAAATTCAACCCAATTTTCATCCAACCAAATCCAACCCAATCCATACAGTAGTTTTGACGTGAAAGAGTAATAAACATACAAACATTTATAATATTAGTAGGAAGTGGAACTAGGAATTATCTCAATAACTGTCTGGAGTCTGGAACTGCGCCCGGTAAATAGCAATAGGCTTGCCCCCTATGGGACCAATAACATACTGGCCAATTGTGGGTGTATCTACTATGGGACTGAGTCTTGGTTTTATGTTATTAAAATAACTTTGCATAGGCGTAACTCACACAGCATATCTTCTTATGGCAACATCTATTTCCGGTGGTCGGCAATCATCATGGCTATCCTGATTTTGGAGACAGCCGCACGGAACAAGGATCTAATGCTCATTTTGAACCATCTCCTAAGACTTTTGAGCCATGAAGTGGAACACAGCCTATGCAAAGTTATTTCTTGCTTTAAAAGATGAAACGTTATAAGTACCTTCTTATATTTTATGAACTTTAGTAGTTCCTATGCCGAATTTCAAAATGCAGTTAGTAGATAGGTACTTTCAGTTGTAAATTTATAGACACTATTGCGTAGTGTGTGTGTCAGTCGTTTGTTTTGTGGCATTGTTTTAAACACTTTGTTTCCCTTACTATGAAGAACACTTTACTGTGAACTTGGCACATTTTGACGAGTTTGTCATAGTTGATTATTTTTTTAACGAAGATATGTAAGAAAATATTCATCATCATCATCATCTCAGCCATAAGAAGTCCACTGCTGGACATAGGCATACCCATAGATTTTCATCTAGACCGGTTCGAGCAGCCCGCATCCAGCGTGTTCCTGCCATCCCTGTCAGATCGTTTGTCCACCTTGTGGATGGACGTTCTACGCTGCGTTTGCCGGTCCGTGGACTCCATTCAAAAACTTTACAGCCCCATCGGCTATAATTTCTACGTGCTATGTGCCCTGCCCATTGCCACTTCAACTTGCTAATCCGCTGGGTTATGTCGATAACTTTAGTTAGCCTACGGATCTCCTCATTTCTAATTCGATCTCGCAGAGAAATCCCGAGCAAAGCCCTCTCCATAGCTCGTTGCGCTATTTTGAGCTGATAAGGCCCACAGTCAGAGACCACGTTTCAGATCCTTAAGTCATTACTGGTAACACACACTGGTCGAAGACCTTCGACTTGAGGCACTGAGATATTTTGGACGAGAAGACATTGCGTAGGTTTCCGAACGCTGCCCAGCCTAGTTGGATTTGACGATTAACCTCTTACTCGAAGTTGGACCTACCGAGTTGGAATGCTTGTCCTAGGTAAACGTACGAGGCCCCACCGGGAGGGGCGTGGAGGCCCCGCTGTTATCCTACTTAGTCCCCGATATCCTACGTAGATGGTACTAATGTAATCTTTATAATTAAACCTTTTTACTGGTGCTGGCAACCATATTGCCACCATGTTTTTTTCTTATCCAAAACATGTCTAATTTTTTTTCTTGAACATTTATTATTAAACTACCCACAATGATTCCATAAAACGTGATTTTATTTCTTTGACATAAAAAAATGCATCTACCAGTAAAAGGGTTAAAAATTGCCGCCCCCTAGAATCTGCCGCCCTAGGCTCCAACCTACTCAGCCTGCTGGTAAATCCGCCTCTTCTATAAGGGTTCCTATTTCCTTTTGAGGTACGGAATCCAAAATGCTTCAAGTTATTTATTTAGCACTAGTGTAAGGACAGCGGCTTTGTCCGCTCGCAAGTATTAAACATGGGAGTTTTATACCGAAACCTTGACGCCCTTTTTGGACCCCTTAGAATGTGAATTTTCAAAAATCCTTTCTTAGCACACGTCCAGACAACGAAAACAACTTACATTCCAAGTTTCAAGTCTCTAGGATCAGTGGTTTGGGCTCTGCGTTGCATGTCAGTCAGTGAGTCATTTAGGATTTTATAATATATAGTGTATAGAGCATTTATATATAAGTACAAGTAAATAGGACGAAACAACAATTAATTAAATTATATACCTAATAAGTTTTCAACTCACGTAGGTAATTTTTTTATGTCAAAGCTCAGGAGAACTGCAATACCCCTGTCACCTTTATGACATAACACACAATCCAATCTGTAAAGTTAACAATAAACCGATTAATTGCAATTATTTACAACAAATTTATGATTTTGCGCTCGTTTGGGGGACTACTACCGTGTTACTAAACTTTTTATGTATAAAAAATAGAAGGATTGTTTGTTTGTAACTACTTTTAATTTTACATCACATAACATACATTCACGCATTTTTTTCCCGAAGGGGTGAGCTAGAAGCCTGTACTATGGTAACCAGATGACTGATATACATACTTATATAAGCTTACAACACCCAGACACAGATCAAACAGACATGTTCAAGCACACAAATGTTTGACCTGGCCGGGGATCGAACCTGGGGCCTGCGGCACAGAAAGCAGAGTTACTACCATCTGAGCCAACGAGGCTGACAAATGGCTGTATTATGATAGTGAGTAACAAGACGAGCAAATCAGGTGCCTGATGGTAAGCATCATGATTGCCCATATCAGACACAGTGCCACTCAGTGCTTTAAAATTAAAATTCTGCGCGGCACTGCACTGCGCCTGTCACCCTGAGATATGAGTTGTTGAATCTCATCCAGCCCAGTTATTTCGCTGGTAACATTGCCCTTCAGACCGGAACACAGTAATGTTTGCACATTACTGCTTGGCGGATGAATAACTGGTAAAGGTGTGGTACTTCCACAGGCGGCCCCCTCTTTCTTTCAAAGCAGTTCAGTTTGAAGGGTAGAAACACCCCTTTTAATATTACTTCACCTTTTTGCAGAACGTTATTATATCAGTCATCTGGTTACCATAGTACAGGCTTCTAGCCTAGTTTGGAACCAAATGACCGTGTGTGGAAGTTGTCCCATATTATGATTGTTATACATATAATTCTCTTTGTTTACCAATCTTCTTCTTGTAGTGGTAGGTCTCTTTTGTAGGGGGCCGCCTGGGGAAGTACCACACCTTTGCCAGTTATTCATCCGCCAAGCAGTGATGTGCAAACATAACTGTGTTCCGGTCTGAAGGGCAATGTTACCAGCGAAATTACTGGGCATGACGAGATTCAACAACTAATATCTCAGGGTGACAGGCGCAGTGCAGTGCCGCGCAGAATTTTGAATTTTAAAACACTGGGTGGCACTGTGTCTGATATGGGCAATCATGATGCTGTAAACGTGCCTTTTCCATTAAATAATACTCGAACACTTCAGCATATTTTACATGATTTATTTCAAGGCCACCATCTTCAATCTCGCTCTACAATCATCTGTCGCGCTGGCATCCACCTCCCTGTGTTGCCATCGCGCCCTCGCACATGCCATAGATCTCCGTGAAATCACACGTTGCCATTAATACTTTCCATAAAACCACCAAAACGTTCACAGAATCTGTAGCATGCGCGTCACAAAATAACATCAACCCTACACTCGGCCAACCTGACAACGTGTATGCCCCCATACACGCATTATACTCGTATAATAACCCTACAATGCTTACCATCAGGCACCTGATTTGTTCGTCTTGTCACTCACTATCATAAAAAAAAAACCAAGCAAAACCGGATGAAAACCTAGTGTAATCACGTAAGTATATAATAGTAATTTGTTGATATATTTGACATATTTGACCACCGGCGCGTGCAACCAATATGACTTGTGTCATTAAAAATCATATACGGTACTTAACATAATAGTGATGTCATTGAATAGATCGAAATATCGATAAAAATAATATCGCGTCATGATTTATAATTAATTTTGTTTACTGACTCAGTGACATAGTGATTGAAAGAAAGAAAGAAAGAAAAACGTTTATTCGATGCTTATAGGTAATATAATATACAAAGACATCGAGTTATTATGCTAAAGTATAAATAAACTTCAGGGGGCGGCAATCGGAGATTTCCCCATTCAAACGTACTCGTATTAGATAGATCATTTGAAATCAGAACATATATCCAACATTTAATGTCAGTCTTTGTCAAAGTCAAAGTTTATGGCGTTCTATGGAGGAGGCCTATGTTCAGCAGTGAGGGTTCTGCCCAGCAGTGGGACAAATCACGCTGATAATAATAGGATGCATTTAATTATAAAAAGCTTTCAATCATATTATTTAAAGTACTGATTGAAGGTATTGGCACTTCAAAATCGATATTTAGAATATGATAAAATTTACCATTCACGTACTTGGTAATAGGTATTATTAGAATAATTCATTTTAACAGCTTTAAGTTTAGTTGTAAGTCTCTCGTAACCTTTATAATATTCGTGTCTAAATATTTGGTTACGGATTGTAAAATAATCTCACAGCTTCTGTACGATCTTCTCGGCTATTGCGATATTACTAGAGAAATCCCGTGAGTTTTATTCGTGGGAATCTCAGGATTTTCTTTCTTATAATAATAAATTAAGAAAAGATAAATAAATAGAGATAATGAATTTAATTTGTACTGTAACATCTCTCTTGGTCTCTCCAATTGCACTGCTTGAGTCCATTCATATGGATTATGTGGATCACTTAAATTATCAGACTTTCAGGTAGCTAAGATCTCCGTCATAACCTAACGACTGCCCCCTACATATTTTATAGAAAACATCAAATAAAGAGTTAATTAAAAATAACAAAAAAATAGCTTTCTAGGTCTTAGCTTAGACCTAGAAAGCTCAGCTTAAGGGTTAGGGTTAGACGTTGTTAAGTGTTGCAAGTATCCATAGGCGGCGGTAACCGCTCACCATCAGGCAAAAACTATTAATATCGTTAATTAAAACCTATATAAAAACCAAGCTTTTTTTTTTGTAGTGGTAGGCCTCTTTTGCAGGGGGCCGCCTGGGGAAGTACCACACCTTTGCCAGTTATTTATCCGCCAAGCAGTAATGTGCAAACATTACTGTGTTCCGGTATGAAATTACTGCGCATGATGAGATTCAACAACTCATATCTCAGGGTGACAGGCGCAGTACAGTGCCGCGCAGAATTTTGAATTTTAAAACACTGGGTAGCACTGTGTCTGATATGGGCAATCATGATGCTTACCATCAGGCACCTGCTTTGCTCGTCTTGTCACTCAATATCATAAAAAAAAAAGCTTTTTTTCGTATTCTTCATATAAAACGTTTTCCTTTGGTAACCATATCATAGATGTGCACAAAAAATAACTTCGCCGCCATCTTAGGACGTCCGCCATATTTGATTTAGAATGACGTCACTTAGCTAAGTATGCATCTTATCCTAACACCACGTGTATGCAAAATTTCATTTCAATCGATTGAGGAATTGCTTTAAAATTTAACTGCAGGATTACAAACATACATACACAGCAAGTTAAATAAAAGCTTTTGAAAATATTATATCGATTATTGCAAATACATATAACTACAGACACATTACAATCGTTTTCAAAGTGGCCAAAAGTGAAACTACAAGTGCTACCATATTATTTGCTATTACGGCATTTCATCAAACAGACACTAGCGCCATCATTTAGATCGTGATTGAAATGTTCATTCCAATTATATTCGGTTACCTTTCGCCCATTCTAAATTCGATAAGCGCGAATCGAATTTATCGATAATCGTAAACATCGATAAGATGACATCACTAAATCTTACTTCAACTTTTATTATAGCAATTCTGCATAAGGTTAGGAATAATTTCGTTTGTCTAAGCTTTTGTAATACCTATTTAATTATTATTTAAAGTTTAAATACTATGTTTTACAGCTAAATGATAGGTCATAGGAAGGTTACTAGGTTTTAGACAATGAACACAATACTGTGTCTACAAATTCCCATATAAACAAAAAAATTGTTACTATAATATTGTCACACACGTATAAAGTAACAACATAAAAAAAACATACATTCACGCCTTTTTCCGGAAGGGGTAGGCAGAGGTGTACCCAGGACTCAGACCCATAGTAGATACACCCACATTTCGCCAGTATGTTATTGGTCCCATGTGATAGGGGGCGAGCCTATTGCCATCTACCGGGCACAGTTTCAGACTCCAGGCAGTTATTGAGATAATTTCTAATGGAAAAATCCAATATTTAACACTTTGCCTGACCTGGGGATCGAACCCGGGACCTCTTCTTTGGCAGTCGAGCACAAAGTAACACCTTAATAAAATTGTGTATCTATATTTCTGTCTTTGCATGGTTGTCTGGAAGAGATCGCTCTGAGCGATAAGGCCGCCAATTGTTACTCTCTCTTATTTTAAGTTTTATTTCTTGTTATTGTCTGTATTATCGTGGTATCAATAAAGAGTTATGTTCTTTATAATATTCGTGTCTAAATATTTGGTTACGGATTGTAAAATAATCTCACAGCTTCTGTACGATCTTCTCGGCTATTGCGATATTACTAGAGAAATCCCGTGAGTTTTATTCGTGGGAATCTCAGGATTTTCTTTCTTATAATAATAAATTAAGAAAAGATAAATAAATAGAGATAATGAATTTAATTTGTACTGTAACATCTCTCTTGGTCTCTCCAATTGCACTGCTTGAGTCCATTCATATGGATTATGTGGATCACTTAAATTATCAGACTTTCAGGTAGCTAAGATCTCCGTCATAACCTAACGACTGCCCCCTACATATTTTATAGAAAACATCAAATAAAGAGTTAATTAAAAATAACAAAAAAATAGCTTTCTAGGTCTTAGCTTAGACCTAGAAAGCTCAGCTTAAGGGTTAGGGTTAGACGTTGTTAAGTGTTGCAAGTATCCATAGGCGGCGGTAACCGCTCACCATCAGGCAAAAACTATTAATATCGTTAATTAAAACCTATATAAAAACCAAGCTTTTTTTTTTGTAGTGGTAGGCCTCTTTTGCAGGGGGCCGCCTGGGGAAGTACCACACCTTTGCCAGTTATTTATCCGCCAAGCAGTAATGTGCAAACATTACTGTGTTCCGGTATGAAATTACTGCGCATGATGAGATTCAACAACTCATATCTCAGGGTGACAGGCGCAGTACAGTGCCGCGCAGAATTTTGAATTTTAAAACACTGGGTAGCACTGTGTCTGATATGGGCAATCATGATGCTTACCATCAGGCACCTGCTTTGCTCGTCTTGTCACTCAATATCATAAAAAAAAAAGCTTTTTTTCGTATTCTTCATATAAAACGTTTTCCTTTGGTAACCATATCATAGATGTGCACAAAAAATAACTTCGCCGCCATCTTAGGACGTCCGCCATATTTGATTTAGAATGACGTCACTTAGCTAAGTATGCATCTTATCCTAACACCACGTGTATGCAAAATTTCATTTCAATCGATTGAGGAATTGCTTTAAAATTTAACTGCAGGATTACAAACATACATACACAGCAAGTTAAATAAAAGCTTTTGAAAATATTATATCGATTATTGCAAATACATATAACTACAGACACATTACAATCGTTTTCAAAGTGGCCAAAAGTGAAACTACAAGTGCTACCATATTATTTGCTATTACGGCATTTCATCAAACAGACACTAGCGCCATCATTTAGATCGTGATTGAAATGTTCATTCCAATTATATTCGGTTACCTTTCGCCCATTCTAAATTCGATAAGCGCGAATCGAATTTATCGATAATCGTAAACATCGATAAGATGACATCACTAAATCTTACTTCAACTTTTATTATAGCAATTCTGCATAAGGTTAGGAATAATTTCGTTTGTCTAAGCTTTTGTAATACCTATTTAATTATTATTTAAAGTTTAAATACTATGTTTTACAGCTAAATGATAGGTCATAGGAAGGTTACTAGGTTTTAGACAATGAACACAATACTGTGTCTACAAATTCCCATATAAACAAAAAAATTGTTACTATAATATTGTCACACACGTATAAAGTAACAACATAAAAAAAACATACATTCACGCCTTTTTCCGGAAGGGGTAGGCAGAGGTGTACCCAGGACTCAGACCCATAGTAGATACACCCACATTTCGCCAGTATGTTATTGGTCCCATGTGATAGGGGGCGAGCCTATTGCCATCTACCGGGCACAGTTTCAGACTCCAGGCAGTTATTGAGATAATTTCTAATGGAAAAATCCAATATTTAACACTTTGCCTGACCTGGGGATCGAACCCGGGACCTCTTCTTTGGCAGTCGAGCACAAAGTAACACCTTAATAAAATTGTGTATCTATATTTCTGTCTTTGCATGGTTGTCTGGAAGAGATCGCTCTGAGCGATAAGGCCGCCAATTGTTACTCTCTCTTATTTTAAGTTTTATTTCTTGTTATTGTCTGTATTATCGTGGTATCAATAAAGAGTTATGTTCATTCATTCGGTGGCGTAGTGGTCGCAAACTCTACTGCCGATCATGAGGTCCCAGATTCGATCCCCAGGTCAGGCAAAGTTGTTAAATATTGGAGAACGGGTTACGTTAAGTTAGAGTATAAATTCAAATTGTTGTTATTATAATATAAAGAAAAAAATTTTTTTTTTTGTTTCACAGAATTTGTATTATTATAATTACTTTACAAAAAATTATTATTATTATTATTATTTAATTCAATTTATAATCCATAACTATTCATTTCTCAATTTTGTTTTTTTTTATGGGACAACTTCCACACGGTCATCTTGTCTGGTGACTGATATATATATACTTATATAAGCTTATAACACCCAGATACAGATCAAACAGACGACATGTTCATGCATACAATTTGACCTGGCCGGGAATCGAATCCGGGCCCTGCATCACAGAAAGCAGAGTCTATACCATTTGAGCCAACGTGATGCTAATGAAAAAAAAAATTTTTTTTTCTTTTTTATTTATTTAAGTAATTTTAAATAAAAATAATTTAAGTAATATTAAGTTAATTAAATAATTATTAGAAGTCCCTAGTTTATGTAGTCATAATATGAAGCTGTGAAAAATGTTGCATTCATACATACAAAACATTTATGGTATTAGATAGAGAAGTTTTTGTTCCATACTTACTATGTTTTGTTGATTTAATATTGAAATCCGAATTCATTAACTTGATGAATTATGTGCTATTAGTTTTTTCGGTAGTGTTTATTAATTAGCTGAGCCTCGCGGCTTCACCCGCGCTGGTATAGGCCTCTTTTGCAGGAAGCCGCCTGGGAAAGTACCACACCTTTGCCAGTTATTCATCCGCCAAGCAGTAATGTGCAAACATTACCGTATTCCGGTCTGAAGGGGAATGTTACCAGCAAAATTACTAGGCATTAAGAGTTTTTAACAACATATAAAATCTCAGTGACAGGCGCATGCAGTGCCGCGCAGAATTTTGAATTTTATAACACTGGGTGGCACTATGGGCAATCATGATACTTACCATCAGGCACCTGATTTGCTCGTCTTGTCACTCACTATCATAAAAAACCCGCGTAGTCTTCGTTCCCGTAGGAATATCGGGATAAAAAGTACCCTATGTGTTATTCCAAACTCTTAGCTATCTATTTACGAAATTTCAGCTCAATTGGTTCAGTAGTTTTAGCGTAAAAGCGTAATAAACATAAACACAAAAAACAGCGCTAGATGGCGCTCAGATTGAGTTAGAACTCACTTGTTTTGTTTACCTGTTAGAAAGGTAAATTTTTTACATTGTACTGAGATTTGAGATTTATGATATTAGTAGGATGGTTGGATTGATATAGCAGAATATAGCTTGACAACAAAGAGAAGAAACGGAAGTAGTTTTAACCTCAAATGGAGAATAGGAACCCTAGCGAGATCTAACTCACCTCCAACGCCATCTTACGCGGTTTTGGTTAGATTTGTGGATCGATGCATATTTGTTACTCTTTCACGCCAAAACTACTAAACCGATTGGGCTAAAATTCGGTATATTGATAGTTTAGACCCTGGAATAACATAAAAAGTACTTTTTATCCTGATATTCCCACGGGAACGAAGACGACGCGGGTGAAACCGCGAGGCACAGTTTGTATCAAATAAAAGTAAGTAGCGTCATAAAAAGCCGGCAACTTTTTTGCGATACACATACGTTTGGCTTATCATCGCCAATGCATTTGCTGTATCATCAAAGATAGTCATAAAAACCTCGTAACCCGAAGATAACCCGGAAGATGGCCCTCCTCTCATCCTTGGCACATCAGAAATAAGATCATGTATATAAAGAAGTACGCGCGACGCTCGCCAGTCGAGTTCTGTGCGCCAGTAGTGAGTGTTGTGTGTTAGGACCTTTACTTTAAAAGGTGAATATTCATTTTATTACGAAAGTTAATATTTTATAGTGAAAATTATTTGCTTTTAGTGAAAAATGTTTAAGATTTTTCCTGTAGTGAAAACGTGGCTGGTGTGTAGTGCATGAAATCAGTGCTTAGGATTCTGTTGATGTGTTTTTGAAGTGATCAAAAGTTTTGAGTTCAATGCGAATTTTGACGATTTCAAAGAGTTTGTGTTGATCATTTATTTTATTGATATTTTGTCAATTACATTAAAATCTTTTGATTTGATTCTATTTTTACTAAATTATGATGTAATTTTCAAATCGTCATTTAGAAATTTTAAATATTTGAAGTCGTTAAAATTTTGTTAAAATATTCAATATAATTCATGTATATACTTACTATGGTTTTAAAATTATTGATGAAATATTTGACACTTAAAATTTATATTAAAAAACATTGGTACCTCATGATTCAAAACTTTTTGCACTTTAATTTCATTCAATTGTATTTTATTTATTTTTTATAATTCTTATAAATATGTACATATTATATACAGTTAAAATCATAGTTTTAATTCATCATAACCAAACATCATAAAATTAATTCAAATTCACTAGTCAAATCTCCCTTATTATCGAAGAAATAAGGGATAGAATCAAAGGCAATTGTTTTAATATTTTTTTAATCTTATTTATTATTTAATATACCTATCTAGATAACTCAAATTAATATTACTTAAAAAATTATTTGATAAACACAAATTAAAAAATCTGTCGACCGCAATCAGTGGTCGACCTATACTACCACAAATTGTGTAAAAAATGAATTTTATTACATCTTATTATTTTACTCGGGAAAGTAGTTCATGAAGTTTTTATACTTTGTTGATATTACCCTACAAAAAGATAAATCCGTATGGTTTTTTTATATTTAAAAAAACATTAACATAACCTGAAAACAACCTTAAATAAACTAAAGTTTTCCAATTTTTCATTAACCAAATATGTTTTCACGCAAATGGGGGCCGGATCCAGAACCAACCAAAAACAAATGAGTGGAAAATTATTCCCTATTATTCATATTTATGCATTTTCACTTTGTATGAACGAGCATTCCCCTTAATATTTTTATAAAGAATCCTAAAAAGACAGAAACCGGTAATTAATAAAGAAAGATATCATATAAGGCGTTATATCATTGTAGCGTCCGTGGTCCAGCGGGAATATGCCCGGCTTTAAATCCGGAGCCCCTGGATCGAATCTCACCATGTGGACTTTTCGCCTGGACAGATCGTGTTTCGGATGTCACGTTAAACTGTAGGTCCCGGCTGTTTCCTATATGATATTTTATATGATATTTTTATTTGGCAGTCGTTAGCTCATGTCGGAGGCTGCGTAGGAATCTTGGCGATCAGAAACTATGACAATATGGGTTGTCCACATAACACATATGAATTGACTCGAGCAGTGTAATTGGGGTAACCCGTTCTGTAGAGTATAAATTTAAATTATTATTTATTTATTTAAAGGCTTGAATTGTATAGAAATACATAATAATTATCTACATAAATGAGAAACAAATTAGTTTCAGTACATAACTTTCGAAAATATCAGTAATTTGTAGAATGACTATGTAACTTTGAGTCATGTAATCTAATTTTACAAATTGCATATATACTATTTTATAGTAATAATATATCACAAGATGCGTTTTCTAATTTGTAAGTCACAGAGATGGGAAATTTAAAATCTATCGATATTTATTCGAATGTCGATATCGATTAAATAGAAATGCACTTTTATATGAACCCAAATGCAATATTTTATATTTTTTTATATATAAATTTTATTCATTTAATCAAATTTAAATAAGCCATAAACTATTTCTCTACAAATTTACCACTCCTTTGGATAAAAAATGAAACTGAGTAAATTTATGTGAACGCGTTTATATATATGTATACCTACACAATGTCAAATAAGTATTTATTTATTTGCGTGATATTTAAATATTTGATGTCTTGTTGTTTATTTCGGAGATCTATCTACAAAAGTTTTTGGTAATTTTGCAATCATTTTTTTTAAGATGTTCAATCTGACGGGTAGATGACAAAATTTTATATTACTAAACCTTTGTTTAGCACATTGTATAACTATTCAATTAAATGCTGACAAAACACTTATAGGACAAATAATTGTTTGCAACTAATTAAATAACTAAACATTTCGTAGTGGTAGGCCTCTTTTGCAGGAGGCCGCCTGGGTAAGTACCACACCTTTGCCAGTTATTCATCCGCCAAGCAGTAATGTGCGAACATTACTGTGTTCCGCAAGGGCAATGTTACCAGCGAAATTACTGGGCATGATGAGATTCAACAACTCATATCTCAGGGTGACAGGCGCAATGCAGTGCCGCGCAGAATTTTGAGTCTTAAAACACTGGGTGGCACTGTGTCTGATATGGGCAATCATGATGCTTACCATCAGGCACCTGATTAGATCGTCTTGTCACTCACTATCATAAAAAAAAAACAAAAAAAAAACATCATTCTTCAGCGACAATTGCCTCAAAACACCTCAGCCTCAAAAAAAAGCCTCAAAACTGATCTATTAAAAAAATGGTGCTACTTCTCGGTTGCGAACATACTAAACACGTCGTTTGAAAACATAGGTCAGAGTAAGGATCTAAAATGTATTGGTATAGCTACTTTAAACTTATTGCAATACTTTTTGGTATCCATTTGTTTTTAAAACCCTATTACAGATAATTTTGTTTCTGAATTTAAAACAAGCCTTGAAATTTTACTGAGTTACAAATTAATAATTATAAAATATAAACTTCACTTTATATTGCTATTACATTTTTATCGATACTTGAATTTATTACATAGTCTCATCTCTACGACGTTATAACGACTACGCCAAATTGAATTTCCTGATTTTACTACAAGTACATACGTACAGTGAGCGGAGATTAATAATGCACATTGAGCATATGAGATAGATAGTCACATAAATTTATTTGGCTTTGAAGAGTGCTGTCACTTTCTTACGAAACATTGGTGTTTACAAGGAACTATAACAACTAAGATTTGAATGAAAAAAATATTTGTATTAAATATTAAATATACTTTTAAGAAACCCACAGATGATTTCAGATTTGCACCCCAGTCAACCTCATATTATTATTTATTATTTAAATTAATCAAATAAACACACATAATATGCTATACCTATCTACTTAAATAATTATATACATATTAATTCAATTGAGATCTTTTATATAACAGCTTCTACTACGAGTATGTGCCAGTGTTAAGTGCCAAAGGGACAGAGATCTATAAATCCGAACCTAGTTATCTTTCTCCCTCTTGAACTCGATAAAATACAATGCAACACAATACCTTTAATTTGACACCAACTATTACATAAAATACAATATTTAAACAGATTAACAAAGGAACAAAGCTTGAAATCCAAACAAGCTGGGCACAGAAATCCTTACACTGTCTATCCTATATTGCCGGGTAGATAATGTTATTAGCAATAATATTCACAAACATAGTATCCATCTTACTCGTATTATCGCCGATTAATTTATAATTTGATTTAAATAAAGTGAGGTTAAGTACTAGGTATTTTTAATGGTGACGCACGTTCTAAATAAGTAGAACATTTGTTTATTTCATTACAATAGGCTAGTTGACTAAATTTGAAAAATTGGTTAATACATTATCTTACTATCTATTTTACCCTAAAAACTTAATATTTTTGAAAAATTCGATCATTTATATTGTGTATTTTTGGTTTTAAAAAATCAATTTGAATTTACCGCAAAAACGCTCCAGACTGTCATGGCGTTTTGAATGACGTCACACCGTGACAAACACAACAAAGGAATCGTGTGTTTTTCTGGGAGTTGTTAGTTTTCTCTAATTAAAAATGAATTCCTCTTATTACAAGAACTGTGTAGTGCCCCAGTGTAAAAGTACGACTATAAAAACGCCAAACAAATTATTCATTTATGTTCCAAACAATAAACATATACGAAAAAAGTGGCTAAACCTTGCGAGGAGAGATGATGCTAATAGTTTATCTGCAGTTTCGAGAATGTATTTTTGTGAAGATCATTTTGATGTAAGTCACACAATCAACATATTTACAAATTTAAAACAAAAATAATGAATCATTATTTTTCAAGTTTTAATTTACGAGTAAAGGTTATGTTATGTTGTTATCAGGTAGAATTTTAATTTAGTGTTATATTTATTATAATTAACCAACATTATTTTCTTATTCTAGTTGCCAAATGACATGGTTAATTATATGGAGTAATAAATTAAATAATAATTAGCAAATCTAACCTCAAAACCAATGTCCGGCAACTTACATTAAGTATGACAAACTACGAAACAAATAATACTGTTTATGTTTATAATAAGTCAATGAACATGTATTATATAATTTACACATATTCATACTTACACAGAGGTTTAAGCATTGCGGAATTCCGATGAGCAAAAGTCAGTATTTGATGCGAAAAAATTGCCGAGCATGACGGCGTCAATTCTGGGTAAATTCGTACTATTTGCTTTAATAAATCCTGATTCCATAGCGTAATATATCTGTCTTTCAAGAAATAACTGAAAACCACTATGTTAACTTGTCAAAAATAGCTAAAAAACGAAAAACTAATTAAATAACTTGCTCTGTTTTATGGAAACGTCAACAACAACAATGATGTTTGCCGCGGTGTGACGTCACGCTTTCTGATTGGTGTTTAATATCACGTGATCGTACGCCTAGTTTTACGGAATTTATTTATTGAAAATATTATTAATCTTTATTTCGTTTTATAAATCATTTAGTTTTTTAGTATTTCTACATCTTAGTTAATAATCAGAAACAACCGTGCATCCGATTTATTTATAGTGGACACAACCCTATTAATCGCGATACTTAAAAATGTTATTTATGCATATTTGAAAATCTTATTACTAAGCGTGTCAAATAAAATCAAAATTTTAATGAAATGTCGACGTGGCCCAAAAGTAAAAAACTCCTTTAAGTTATAAGTTATTGGTCAACAATCGCCGGTGCCAATGTGCATTATTTATCTCCGCATAATGTACCTAGACTTTTAGTTCAGCCTTTTGCCTTCAAATACGTTGCTTTACATTGTTATTAGGTAATATTCCCACGCCGCGCCGCTTTAAGCAATTGTTTTGTATTTCACTTGAAATAGACTGCCTCTTTGGTGTTTCGATCGAGATACTACTGAGCTGCAGACCCTGGGTTTGATTACCAGTAAGCAAGTGGATTTTTCCTGTAGGAATTTTAATAGCAGGCTGGATTCTAGATTTGTGCACGGTTGATGGAAATGATGCTATGTTATCTTTTTAGTAATAAAAATACCTCCTACTGGGCATGGCAGTACGTGTAAGGCCTAGGACCTGTGTGAAAACTTCAATAATTACGCCGCATTCGTTGTTATAACGTTGTCATAAATTAGCGCTCGCAGCAAGCTGCTGGCGCTTTCATTGTTATAAGTTGTATCAATGATAACGCAAGTAGGAACTTATAACCATAACAATATTCGTTGAACTCGTAGCAAGCTTGCGCCTTTACTGTTATAACCACAACATTTTTATTCGCGCTCGCAGCAACCTGCTCTCGTCTTCATTGTTATAACCACAACATTTTTAAACGCATTCGCAGCAAGCTGCTTGCGCTTTCATTGTTATAACTACAAACTTATTAATCGTGCTCGCAGCTAGCTCAGACCTTTATTGTTATAACCACAATATTTTTATACGCACTCGCAGCAAGCTGCTCACGTCTTCATTATTGTTATAAACATAACATTATTCATCGTGCTCGCAGCTAACTCGGACCTTCATTTTTATATCCATAATATTTTTTGCCGCGCTCGCAGCAATTTCCTCGCTCATTTTCAGGACTCTATTTATATATTTAATTAAAATAATTATAATATGGGACAACTTCCACACACGGTCATCCGGTCCCAAACTAGGCTAGAAGCTTGTACTATGGTATCCAGATGACTGATATACATACTTATATAAGCTTATGACACACAGACACAGACCAAACAGACATGTTCATGCATACACATGTTTGACCTGGCCGGGATCGAACCCGGGACCTGCGGCACAGAAAGCAGAGTTACTACCATCCGAGCCAACGAGCTGTCATTTTAATTATTATTCATTAATTAATAATAATTAATCTAATTTTTTTCGCAGCGTTTTTCATACCTTTTACCTTTGATATTAAAACACATCATTTTTTACAATTTTTTAATTTAAGCAGGAATCTAAAAACACAGTTCTAAGCTCGATTTTTTGTCTAGAGCGCGACCCCTTAAATGAATCCCTGGCTACGGCCTTGTTTATGGGGGAAGTCTATGTCCAGCAGTGGACTTCCTACAGCTGTGATGATGATGATAATGATGATGGTGATGACTCTTCATCATAATTCAATTAAGTCATGTGATCAATCTACTTCGAAAATGTAATTTATAATCGAGACACGTAATCGATTTAATATGAATGTAATAATCGATTATTATGATGGAAATATCGATTTATTATAATGTAATCATACTGCTTATTATATATACTTATCTTACTCGGTAAGTAGTTTGTAAACAAAATATTAAGTATACGAAAGACATCAACGCGTCCTCGTCTTTCAGAATAATTTTATTATAGTTTTACATAACATAACTTCACGCCTTTTCCCCAAAGGGGTAGGCAGAGGTACCCAGGACCTCCCCAGGAACTGTGCCCGGTAGATGGCAATAGGCTCGCCCTTTGCTTACGAGACTTAAAAAATATAACAGGCGATATAAGAGTGTACTATGGGACTGAGTCTCTAGCTCTGCTTACCCCTTCGGGAAAAAGGAGTGATGTTATGTATGTAAATACCCGGTCATCGTTTCCGTGGAAATATCGGAAAAAAGTGATACCCTGTGTTATTCTAGGACATAAGCTATCTACATACCAAATTTCAGCTAATAACGCTGGACCCAGAGTCCCAGTCTATTTCCTGATGATTCGTCGTGTAGACGCGAAACACGTGTCTATATATGAATGGTGTCACTAACAAAAATAATACCTAATTATTTCCTCTTTGCATGCAATTTTGCGGGCGGGAGGGCGGTACGCTGTGCATGTTGTTTTTGACACTAAAAAATCGGAACTAAAAACTAAATATTCTTGTTCTAGGAGTTTGCATTGGAGTTTCAAAAAGTAACGCCAAATTCAATCAATTATATCACTTCACTTTTTTAAAACAGCTGCTATACACAATTATATATTATAAAACCTGTAATAGCTTTCAATAGAAACATTAATATTTACGGCAGTAATTCGCAAATAACGTGCTAAAATCCATATCTAGATGTGAACAAACATACAATTGTACCTTTATTATTATGTTTGTAGTTATGTATATTATGTTTGTTTCGTAATCAATTATTAATTGTATTGATATTTTATTTTATTAATCATAATTTGCAAGATAGGTGTTTAAATATAATCGTGTTTGAGAAAGCGAATCAAATCTTTAAGCTGCGGCCGAAAGAAGGAAGGTGTTATAAGTTTCTATAATATCTGTGTACGATACTATAATAAAATCCCAAAATAGACAACTGGGCTCTCAGAGGGTCAATTTTGAATTGACCTGTATAAAATCGACTTTATTAGGAAATGCTTATTAAAAGTTAACCAGAACAAGAAGGATTAGCAAGTTGAAGTGGCAATGGGCGGCACATAGCACTTAGAACTTATGGCCGATAGGGCTGTAAATTTAGAGAATGGAGACCACGGACTGACAAGCGCAGCGTAGGACGTCCACCCACAAGGTGGACAGACGATGTGATAAAGACGGCAGGAATACGCTGGAGGCGGGCCGCTTGGATGGACGTCCTATGGCTGAGATGATGAACCAGAACATAAACATAGAGATGCCTGGAAACTTCTGCATAGCCACCACCCGGCACCTTACAAGCCAACAAATGTAACCAAACAAAATATTGTAAAACTCGCTGTTGAAAAAATTAAACCTTACAAGTTTCTTGTGCGTTCTTCTTGTAGAGGTATATTTCCGAACGCGCGTTAAATTCACTACTAGTTATTAATATTATTGATTGACGTTAAAAATGTCTTTTTAAGACTTATTTAAATAGATTTTGTTTGAGTTTGAGTTGGACGTGTCTCTCTCTAGCTGTAGCATAGTAGTTTCTAAACGAATGGACTTTTTTAATGCTCTTTTTTGTGATTTGAAATGGAATAAGTTTTTAGAGCTTTTTAAGTTAACGTTCAAGTTCTTTATTTATAACAGAAAATTTTACAAGTCAGCACGCGAATAAATTGATAATACTGGACTTATTATTAACTTTTACATTAAGAGTTAGATTCAAAATAGTTTTTTTTTTTTAAATGTTGCTACAAGCGAAAGTGTAAACTGGCATAGTGCCTTTATTGAAAAAAGACTAAACAATAGAGCTACCTTCTTACTATCTACCCTAACTAAATACACTATATCATAGAACACTTTGAAAATCCACAGGCCGACATGTCGGGCCTATAAAAAATCCAAGTGCTCTAAACCACTGTCAGATGGCAGCGTACCCAAGTTACTGGCGGCATTGCCACGTTGAATAGCAAAACATAGAATACAACATACTAACATGTATAATAATTTCATATAAAATATTATCCGCATTCATAAGAAAATTCTTTAAAAGATTTCGTCTTATTTTGACATTTTATATATTCTTTTACTAATATGATTTTTATATTCTTTACAGATAATCATGATCCCCTCAATCAGATCGGTAAGTTTCTTTAAAATTATAATATTTTTTTCTATTTAGAAAAATAACGAATAATAATATGGGACAACTTCCACGGTCATCTAGTCCCAAACTAGGCAGAGCTTGTACTATAGTATCCAGAAGACTGTTATACATACTTATATACGCTTACAAACAGGTCAAACAGACATGCTCATGCGCACAAATGTTTGACATGGCCGGGGATCGAACCCGGGACGTGCGGCTCAGAAGGCAAGAGCACTACCGGCTGAACCAACCGGCCAGTCGATTATCTACTAAGGTACGGCTATCGACAAATTTTACACCTAACTTCATAAGATATATATAAGATATATGGACTTCATAAGATTGATTATTTAAAGATAATGTAAAATCTAATCTCTAGTTATTTGTCTTATTAACAATTACTTAAATAAGTAATTATTAATTATTCAATACAAACCAAAGCTTTAAAGCAATTAAATTACATAATAAAACCACGATTTATAATCACGACTCTTTTGTAAAGACTTTACAAATGGTTATTATAATTATTCATTATATTAATATTTAATCAAAAGACATGATTATCAATAAATATTTCCTATATCTGGATAGATTGTAAAAAAATAGTCACATTCCTTTAAAAAAATATCATATTGATGCTTTGTATTCCCCTGTTTCCTATATATTGTAGGGTTGATGTTATTTTGTGACGCGCATGCTACGGATTCTGTGAAAGTTTTGGTGGTTTTATGGAAAGTATTAATGGCAACGTGTGGTTTCACGGAGATCTATTTCATGTGCGAGGGCGCGATGGCAACACAGGGAGGTGGATGCCAGCGCGACAGATGATTGTAGAGCGAGATTGAAGATGGTGGCCTTGGAATAAATCATGTAAAATATGCTGAAGTGGTCGAGTATTATTTAATGGAAAAGGCACGTTTACAATATTATATTAGGTGATGCATAATATTGTTAATATCTACCTATTCTTAAATCTAATGACTGAAGACCTTTGTCTACAACATATCAATAATTAGTAAAAACATTGGTTTTACTATTTGATAGGTGTTTTTATAAAACAATAGACTAGGCGTGAGAGCTTGTCGGCCTTAATTGTTGTAATAATTGAGTACGTATTTTTATTTTGTTGCTTGGCTTTTTTAGATATTTTCATGTGTTGATAGTTAAAAAGCCTAACTTGTAACATTTACAATGTGTTATGTTATATTACAAGCGATTATTGCTCGAAATTTTCACTTCTTTTTATAAGTTGCTTAAATCCTTTATAAATAGCCTATCCATTACTTTGAGTAGCAAATCCCAATAATGGTTGCTTTGCGAGGAGATGCATGTATTAATAATTATTTATCATTTATGTGCTTTTGTTGTGAGCAGGCTAATTCAAACTCAAACTCAAACTCAAATTCAAATTAAATGATAAACTTATACTACTACTATTTTGAAGTCGAGATTGTGTAGTAACTGGCTGCGCTCCACGGCTTCACATGCTTTTATACACAACAGCCAGTTTTGAATTAAAAGGGGCGCCAAAGTATATCCCTATTCACCTGAGAGTCCCTATTCACCACATTTTACAATAATTCCACTACTACAGAACAGTTCGAAAATCTACAAGCCGATATTTATTAGGATGTACCTATATTTTTGTTGTGGTAGGCCTCTTTTGCAGGGGGCCGTCTGGGGAAGTACCACACCTTTGTCAGTTATTCATCCGCCAAGCAGTAATGTGCAAACATTACTGTGTTCCGGTTTGAAGGGCAATGTTACCAGCGAAATTACTGAGCATGATGAGTTTAAACATCTAATATCTCTGGGTGACAAGCGCAGTGCAATGCCGCGCAGAATTTTGAATTTCAAAATACTGGGTGGCACTGTGTCTGATATAGGCAATCATGATAAAAACATACATTCACGCCTTTTTCCCTAAGGGGTATGCAGAGGTGTACCCAGGACTCAGTCCCATAGTAGATACACCCACATTTCGCCAGTATGTTATTTGTCCCATGTAATAGGGGGCGAGCCTATTGCCATCTACCGGGCACAGTTGATGCTTACCATCAACACCTGATTTGCTCGTCTTGTCACGAACTGTCATAAAAAAAATCATAAACATAGTACAATAACTTGATGAGTCACCATAATATCGTACCTAGTTACCTAGGTACGATATTATGGTGATGACTGACCTGGTATGTACCTAGGTACTAGGTACACAAGAATTTAATCTCATCCCATACTAGACAATTAGCAGTAAATCCGTAGAAGATAGGTAATGTGCAGGTAATGTGTGTAATGTGTAGGTTATTGGTAACTACTGTAGAGGCAAAGTTGATTCAAACGGAGTAGGACAGCTTTCAAAGTTAGTTTATAGTTTATTACATGAACATTTATAGCCTAAAATCCTTTATTTAACAAATTCATGGAAACATTTCAATATTGTTCTAATGTTAAATAATATCTAACATAAAAAAAATAAGGCATGTTTAATTATTCATTACAAATAACAAACTTCAGAATTATGGAAAAATTATAATATGTATGTATCACTGTTCGTGATTTCTCATAGTAATATTATGCACTAAACTCATATTTGAATAATTTAGAATTGGAATTATCCATAATAATATGATTAATTCTATATTGCCCATAGTCTGAATAATTCAGAATTAGAATAACGGAAAGTTTTATTAACTTAAAAATTAGTCAATCCCCAAATGTGATTAATTTTGAGTTGAGCGAATCTATAACACGCTGTTGAAACACACACTGTTATTGGCACTGGTGGCTGTAACTCAAGCTTTTAACAAGACCTATAACACTGACCAGTCTCTCGCAACACAGGTGACTTACCATTACTGATGTACCTACTATAATATACATAGCTCATAGTGTACCACGCTAGGTGGTACACTATGAGCAATCATATGTTACCTTGTGCGAGAGAAAATAAACGATTTTATTTATTTATACACTTATAATCTTATTAATTTAGAGCTTTATTAACCAAAATCTTTTACCATTTCTAAGTTTAACTAGCCCATATTATTATGTTCTTAAGAATTGGACTAAACCATCGTCTGATTAATATTATTGAGTTTAACTTATATAAAGTCTTTGGACTAGCCCATATGTTCTAATTAATTTAGAATTGGACTTGCCCAGAAACATGTTAGTTTAGAATTAGACTTACCAATGTTCTTATTATTTTGAGGTTTACTAATCCAAAATTTGACTTTTTCAGTATGGGACTAACATACTGAAAAATAAATAAATACTGCTTTACTTAGAATATAACTAACTAAGATACTAATTAATTAAGAGCTGGACCAAATTACTAATTGATAAACATAAAATTTTACTAAAGCAGAATTATTTTAAGTTAAGAATTGGACTACAATCATATTATTATTTATAAATTGTTGTATTCATCATCATCATCTCAGACGTTGATAATCCACTACTGGACATAGGCCTCCTTATAAAGGGTGGTTTTGCCAATACTCAACACGCTTGGCAGGCGGGTTGTCGAGCGCCATGGCAAATTGTTGTATTACTAACCCAGAATCTAACTATTTCAGAATGGGATAAAGCTATTTTCTGATTAATTCTGATAAATTTAGAATTGGACTAACTTATAATCCTATTAATTTAGAATTAGACTAACCAACAACCTGATTAATTTAGAATTGGACTAACCCAGAAAAATTCGCTTTTGAATGTTTTTCTCTTAATAATTATACATTTTACTTTATAGCTCTTAAAAGCACAGAATGCTAAGAACCTTTACTTCTACACAATGTCCATGCACTACGTCCATATCGTGACGTTCTGTCGACATTGGAACCTTTTCCAAAGTAGTAATACAGTGAATTCAAATCCTTATTCGTTGGTAATAAGGATTATCGATATGCATATTTAATGCATGAAATGCAAATGGTAAAAGATGAAACTTGTTCCTAATTAACGCGAAATTGCAGTACATATTGCTTACTTATTTATTCTGTTTATTATTACAGCTCATTATAGGTACCTATGTGCTTAGTATGTATAAGCATATCTTCCGTCACGTGTGTATAATAAGTTCTTCTCTTCCCGCTCTTCCTTTCTTCCCGCGTCAAAAAAGCGATAGGTCACCTACTGGAAATCATTTAACATATACTGTAGTGTATATATTGTAGTGGTAGGCCTCTTTTGCAGGGGGCCGCCTGGGGAAGTACCACACTTTTGTCAGTTATTCATCCGCCAAGCAGTAATGTGCAAACATTACTGTATTCCGGTATGAAGGGCAATGTTACCTACCAGCGAAATTACTGGGCATGATGAGATTCAACAACTTATATCTCAGGGTGACAGGCGCAGTGCAGTGCCGCGCAGAATTTTGAATTTTAAAACACTGGGTGGCACTGTGCCATCAGGCACCTGATTTGCTCGTCTTGTCACTCACTGTCATAAAAAAAAAACTCTTAAAGGGTTAATTTTAGGATTCCGTACCCGAAAATTGCTGAAGGAATCTTATCTTATCTTATTACTAAACCTCCGCTGTCTGATATTATCATCATCATCATCTCAGCCATAGGACGTCCACTGCTGAATTTAAGATACATAAACATTTTATTGTACACCTTACAGAGAACATAATATTATGAAAACATAGAACTCCCCCACAGATTTCCATTCAGTCCGATTGTAAACGGCCTGCATCCAGCGTATTCCTGCCGTCCTTACCAGATCGTCTGTCCACCTTGTGGGTGGATGTCCTACGCTGCGCTTGCCGGTCCGTGGTTTAGAGAGCTTTAGAGCCCCATCGGCCATCGGCCGTCTGATATGTTTAAGTCCAAGTGGGCGAGCCTATTTCTATAAACCGGACACAGTCCTAGGACGTATCCATTATCCATCAAAATAAATTATTAGGTAGATAGTTGAAAAAAAAATTACAAATAAAAAAAATAACGACATCCCATGCCGACCGATAATTGGTTCATTAGCAAAGTCTAAATTTAGAAAAAAAATCTAATATTTTTTTTTCCCAACTATGCAAACCTCTTTCCGCAAGAAAAGTTAAAAGCCGTGCAACTCAAGGATGCAACCACATAAGTATACACTTATTAGGTATACTACACGTTTTTATTACACGAATATCCACTTTTCACAATACCTTTTTATTACCCGAAGGGCGAAGTAAAAGGTAAAAGTATTGGATCGTAAAAATAAGTAATAAATAGCGACTATTAAGTTTAAACAAGAGAACTTTTGGGGCTACTGTTTGATCGTAAATTATGATGAATCGAAAGCTATGGGGTTTGTATGGTGCAAGTTAAAGGCAGAAAGAGATCTTTGGAGATGAAATCGGCAGGAAAAATTACACGCGAATGAGCAGGATTTGAGCCCACGACCCCCGCATTATTCCGCGCGGTGGGCACTCTACTACTTGAGCTCCCGTTGAGAGACAAGTCATCGGCGAGTTTTTTTTTTATTCCATAGATGGAATAAAAAAAAAACTCGCCGAGGCGTTAGATAGATCTAACGCCTATAGGGGCGTGTGTGTTTATCTATAGGTGATGCATTTCACATTCTACCTACCGACAAGTCTGTAATGTTATAATAAAAATTCATATCGAAATTGATAAAAACTTCCTTTGTTCATAATATGTATTTATATATTTATAGACTAAGCGGTTTTTTCGCTTGATATACAATCTGAAATGAGATATTTTAGCTAAAGTTGAACATCAGCTAAAATGCAACTGATATTACAGATTTTTAGAAAAATGACAACCATCAGTGTAGGCAAATTATTTATAACTTGACCTGGCAAATACACTAACTTGTAAGTCCATGAATGTCCCGTGTAAGCAAGCCATTCTATACATTATCTATAATATATCTATTATAAATTATATCTATTATATTGACACTGGCAATACATTCGTGTGGGTCCATAAAAGAATAAAATAAACACAATATAAACCTATTTGAAGAGTTCATTTCATGTTACTTTCATACCTAATCTCCTCTACAATTGATTCAATAATTTTTAATTACTCAGAGGTTACACAACAAACACATTATCTACTTTTAAAAATGAATTAATTAATATGATCGCTTAATATCAACAAGGCTAAAATCGCTGTAATCTTATGACATAACTCCATAAGTTTATGATAATCGCCGACTCGCTCGCGTGTCCTCGGAAGATATATCGATATATTTAAATCGATTAAATATCGATTAAATGGCCTGTCATCGTGAAATAAGACGTAATAACGTATTATCTCTTTTAAAACTTGTTTGGGATTTATATAAAAGAAATGAATACTAATAAATTCATTTATTTTCTGCGATTCTCTCGAACGAGATACGAAACTTAAGTGGGTTAGGCACGATTTGCACTACTCCCGACTTGCATTGCTCAAAAAATACCTACGAAAAGATCCCACTATGCCCGGAATCAATTTTGTGTACTGTCGAGTGAAAAGTTTTAAGCTCTCCGAGATACATACAGAATATGGAATTATTTTTATAAATAATGACGATGACAGTTCCAGTCAATGTTTGTTGTATCTTTTATATTTTTGTAGTGGTAGGCCTCTTTTGCAGGGGGCCGCCTGGTGAAGTACCACACCTTTGCCAGTTATTCATCCGCCAAGCAGTAATGTAAAAAGATTACTGTGTTCCGGTCTGAAGGGCAATGTTACCAGCTAAATTACTGGGCATGACGAGATTCAACAACTAATATCGCAGGGTGACCGGCGCAGTGCAGTGCCTCGCAGAATTTCGAATTTTAAGACACTGTTTGGCACTGTGTCTGATATGGGCAATCATGATGCTTACCATCAGGCACCTGATTTGCTCGTCTTGTCACTCACTGTCATAAAAAAAAAACTCAAAGGGTTAATTTTAGGATTCCGTACCGTAAATTGCTGAAGGAATCTTATTACTAAACCTCCGCTGTCTGATATTATCATCATCATCATCTCAGCCATAGGACGTCCACTGCTGAATATATATAGATACATGAACATTTTATTGTACACCTTACAGAGAACATAATATTATGAAAACATAGAACTCCCCCACAGATTTCCATTCAGTCCGATTGTAAACGGCCTGCATCCAGCGTATTCCTTATCAGATCCTTATCAGATCGTCTGTCCACCTTGTGGGTGGATGTCCTACGCTGCGCTTGCCGGTCCGTGGTTTAGAGAGCTTTAGAGCCCCATCGGCCATCGGCCGTCTGATATGTTTAAGTCCAAGTGGGCGAGCCTATTTCTATAAACCGGGCACAGTCCTAGGACGTATCCATTATCCATCAAAATAAATTATTAGATAGATAGTAGAAAAAAAATTACAAATAAAAAAAAAAACATAATGCAACGATCTCCATGGATGCGCACGTGGAGACTTATTAATAATCTAAGCCACGATCATGAACTTAGAAAAAAAGTCGGACGGGGTTTTGTTAAACAAAAATTGACGCACCATAGTAAACCAGCTCACTAATACAAACATGATATACAGCTCACTAATACAAACATATAAACAGTTAGGAGTCAGCATAAGGAATTTCTGATCGAGTTTTTAGTAAAAAAATCCCTCCGTCTACTCAAGGTGGACCTCCCCAAACAAGTGTGCGAGCTGGCTTACTATGATGCTTCAGAAGCTTGTATTAGAAGATTCCGTCCGCATTTTTTACTAGTTTCAAGCATACGACATTATACAAATGCCATGAATGATGTCTACAATAAAGATCACAATACGTGTACAACGAGCTTTGATTTGACACTTTCTTTCCGACAGTACGTGTCAGAAAAAGATAACAAATGCGTACAATAGGTTAATCACGATAATGGCATATTTAGTAGCGCCCTCTGACCCTATCTCTCCAAATAAAGACACAGAGTTTCTCCTAGTGACAATTGACAAGACGTGTAAGAGAGTTTTTTCACTTACCTACGACGTAACGTATCTAACCATCAGTGATCTTGTTCTGTGTAAAAGTATCTTTATTAATAAATAAAATAAAAAAAATATATTTATTTCAGCCAATAACAAAGTCATTACAATAAATATCAGATGCCCATATTAATAAATACCTTCCAGACTAAGAGACTTTTTAGCAGTTTGACACAATCCTATGTAAAATTTACTAAATCGATGTTTTGTATTCCCCTGTTTCCTTCGAATACAGTAGGTAAATAAATCTATTTGATATATTTAGATCCTGATATTTTAAAGTTGAAGTAAAGCATGTCCCTATCATTTTATTTTTGTTTATAAACACTAAGTTTTTTTGTAGTGAATGTCACGCGAGAAGATGACCCCTGCTCAGGGGATTTGTGCAATATGAGGTTCTGTGCTCAATTCCCAGGTCAGGCAAAGTGTTATGACTGCCTGGAGTCTAGAACTGTGCCCGGTAGATGGCAATATCCTCGCCCTATATTACATGGGACCAATAGCATACTGGCGAAATGTGGGTGTGCCTACTATGGAACTGCCGAGTCCTGGGCTACACTTACCTAACCCTTCGGGGAAAAGGCTTGATTGTATGATTGTATGTATGTATTTTAAAATAAAATCATATATACGACTTTCGATAAATTTGTATGGGAAGTCGAATTTTTTTGGGAATTTCGTAATTCTTTCATTTGTTAGTTAGTCTACGCTGGAGTATTACTACATCTTTTTGCTATACCGAAATTTAGTTTTTAGTTGAAAATCTACCTACATATTAGTACCTAGTAAATTTTTATGGCTTTATAGGCTATTTAAAAAGCGCTAAACTAAACCTAACTTTTCAGTTTCATAAGCCCTAAGCTATGCAAATTGGCTATAAAAACCTACTTAGCGTCATTCGACCTAGCCTAGTAATTCACATTCACAAATAGATAGAAACAGAAGAACAGCACCACGTAATAGGGCCGGATTTATAATCGTTAGTTATGGTTAAGCTAGCCATTGGTTAGCTGGCTTCAGTTAAATTCCTAACCAAAGGTGACAAAACGAATGATATCTCCCCATTTAAAAAAAATGCCATTGGTCAACTTGTCCAGGAATCCAAAAACCGAGCTTTATAAGAAAAGCAACAAAACAAAATCTTAATATTATGATAATTATATTAGAAACATATTAAAATCATTGACGTGAAATTATCAAAAATAAAATAAATGATAAATGATTAATAAACCAGCAATTATCTGTTCAAAGTAATAAAATGTCAAAAATATATAAAAAAATAAAAGTTCATAATAGATTTATGTCACAAAGGAATTCATTTATATTATAACTAGCTATGTCCCGCAGTTTCACCCGCATAGTCTTCGTTCCCGTGGGAATATCGGGATAAAAAGTACCCTATGTGTTATTCCAGGGTCTAAACTATTTACATACCGAATTTCAGCCCGATCGGTTCAGTAGTTTTTGCGTGAAAGAATAACAAACATCCATCCATCTAACCAAAACCGTAGATGGCGCTAGAGTGGAGTTAGAACACGCTAGAGTTTACATTTTACTATGGTTTGACATTTATAATAATATAAGTAGGATAACATTTCTCTGTTAAATAATAATAATAATCTGAATTTATACTCTAACAGAACGAGTTACCCCAGTTACACTGCTCGAGTCAATTCGTATGGGTTATGTGGTCAACCCATATTGTCAATATAATTTAAGGTCGCCCAAAAAAAAATTGATGAGCTCTATTCCTATATATATATATATTTTATCTATATACACGGTACTGCTATTCCCTTACATTCTAAAATAGAGCTGCCTTTCTGTTCAATGTTGTTTTGTGCTAAGTCTATTAAGATTCAAAGGTCCAGTCACAATGAAAGCGGTCATCTACCTTAGTACTACTTTTAATACTTAGGTTGGGCAAGTCATGATTGGATGGAGTTAGCTTTTAGTATTTTGGCTTAAGGCGCTGTGTCTAAAGCAAATTCGCTCTTACCCTCATTTTGAAAGATATAAAAAATACTACATGTAATTACGTAAAATAAAAAATAAACACACAAAACACTATTTACAAAAACCTATGTTGTTTACATTTTATATACAAAACCTTACTCATTAACTTAAATCTATTAAACCCTTGGAGGAAGGGAGGGAGGGAAGGGCCAGAATGCTTCAATCAATCAATCAATCATTTATTTGCAAGAATGTAGGTACAAATGGTCTTAAATTAATAATTATTGGTTCGTTACATTCTACCTCATTGAGGCGTGCAAGTTAAATTATCTAAATTCTAATTAATATAATGCTGGCGGCATTGCCACGTTGGATGCAGATGCTTATCCTCTGGGCAAAATAAAGGCCAGCATTCTGGTCACCCGATGCCTCCAATAAGCGTTTATTAAAATAAAGACAATTAGGTTCTAGAAAATAACAATAAAAAGATTCAGTTCAAAATCGAATTTAATCCAAACGAGTTTCCATGTATAAAAACTGAACAAAGAAAAAAAATCTAAGAAAAATAAAAGGCACTGAAAAACTTGTTTGGATTAAATTAGACTTTTAACTGAATCTTTGTATTGTTATTTTCTAGAACTTCATTGTCTTTATTTTACTTAATTACATGTAGTATTTTTTATATCTTCAAACATGTGGGTACGTGTGAGCGACAGGGCGAATTTGCTTTGGACAGCGCCTTAACTCAGCTTAGTAATAAACTTACAATAGGTCTAGATAAATCCTAGGTTGAAGCTTTAGACACGTACACATTAGTTACCAATGTGACATGATATTAAATATTAAAACGAGCCCACACTTATCCAACAAATATCTTAGCGTAGGCGAGCGGAGCTAAATTTACAGTTTTAACCCTTTTTATTTCCTTGGTGTCACACGTAATAGGATAAACCAAATGTTTTGACTGCCTCGGTGGCGTAGAGGGTGCATGCTCGACTGCCAATCAAGAGGTCCCGGATTCGATCCCCAGGTCAGGCAAGGTTTAAATATTGGATTTTTCCATGAGGAAAGTCTGGAACTGTGCCCAGTAGATGGCAATAGGCTCGCCCCCTATTACATGGGACCAATAACATACTGGCGAAATGTGGGTGTTTCTACTATATGACTGAGTCCTGGGTACACCTCTGCCTACCCCTTCGGGAAAAAGGCGTGAATGTATGGTATGTTATGTTATGTTAAATGTTTTGAAAACAAATAATTAAAATTGGGGCTATTAAAAACATTTCCACTATGCCCTACCGGTGGGGCAGCTTGGTGGGGCAGGGTGAAACAAGCCAATACTGAGTACCGACATATTAATACCACGGATATATTATGTAACGAAGATAATTTTTATATTGTATTATTATTTAATACAAATTCAAAATTAAAATATAATAATATTAGTTCAAATTTAAATTTTTTTTTTTCTTTTGCATATTAGTAACACACGGCTTGGTATTTTGCCACTAGTATGTAGTAAAAAGAAGGAAACATTTATCGCGAAAAAATATTTAATAATTATTTTCACGTCAAATTCACAGTAGGTACATATGTTACGTCAATATAAAGTGAACTTTCTTTTAAACTCAAACAGATTTATTCAAATAGGTCATAATCTGACACTTTTGTTCGTCAATGAAGATACAGTACTGAGTCTACCGTGCGTTCGGAAAGATACCTCTACAAGAAGAACGCACAAGAAACTTGTAGGGCACTTGTTTTTCATTCTAAATATCACATTATCGACTTCATTAAAAGAAAAAACACTATATATTATAAAATCCTAAATGACTCACTGACTGACATGCAACGCAGAGCCCAAACCACTGAGCCTAGAGACTTGAAATTTGGAACGTAGGTTATTTTCGTTGTCTGGACGTGTGCTAAGAAAGCATTTTTGATAAATCACATTCTAAGGGGTCCCCAAAGGGCGTCAAAATTTTGGTATAAAACTCGCATAATTCATAATTTTCTAATAATAAATTCGGACAACATAAGATCCAATATTGTTAGTGAGTACTAAGAAGTAGGGATTAGTTTTGTATTGGAGTATTTTATTTACTCACAATCGTAGTTAACACGCGGCGCTAAAACCAATAATACGAGTAATTATAACTTGTAGCGTCCGTGGACCAGCGGGAGTATGCCCGGCTTTAAATCCGGAGTCTTTGAATCTAATCTCACCATGTAGACTTTTCGCCTGGACGCTACCGTTTCGGATGGCACGTTTAACTGTAGGTCCCTATAGTATCCTATAAGATATGTAGGGGGCAGTCGTTAGCTCATGTCGGAGGCTGCGTAGGAATCTTGGCGACCTGAAACTATGACAATATGGGTTGTACACATAACACATATGAATTGACTCGAGCACTGTAATTGTGGTAACCCGTTCTGTTAATAAATTCAAATTATTATTATTATCATAACTCGGTTTCTATATGTATTTATTATACTCCCTCGCTAAAACTTGGAATCAAAACTACCTCGTTAACTTATATAATGGGTTATTTTAGCCTGTTGTATTATCTGTTCTGTGCCCTTGTATAGGAATCAGAAATAAGGAGATCTGTAAACGAACGAAAGTTACCGAAATAGCGCAGAGGATTAGCAAGTTGAAGTGGCAATGGGCGGCACATAGCACGTAGAACTGATGGCCGATGGCGCTGTAACGTTGGTGAATGGAGACCACGGACCGGCAAGCGCAGCGTAGGACGTCCACTCACAAGGTGGACAGACGTTCTGATAAGAAGGACAGCAGGAACACGCTGGATGCAGGTCGCATACAACCTGACTGGACGGAAATCTAAGGGAGAGGCCTATGTTCAGCAGTGGACGTCCTATGGCTGAGATGAGATGATGATGATAGGTAGGATCTACGATGTACCTTAATTTCAAAGTCCAATGTCTAGCTCGCTCTATTTTGCCCGCGGCGTCACTTGTCTCAATTACACAATTACGAATGTTCCCTATTTTGCAAGTTTAGTTAACCATAGTGGCTTTCTAGGGAAAGAGAAAGCTTACGTTATATAGTTTAAGTAATCCAAGTTTGTGGTCTCATTGACCCAGCGGGTAATTTGTCCGGGTTTAAATTATACCTACCTAATTATAAAATTTGGTGACAGGAATTGTTTTTTGGAGGAAACGAAATAAGCCGTTCAAATTAAATAGTTTTATAGTGGTACTCGTAGGCCTCTTTTGCAGGGGCCGCCTGGAGAAGTACCACACCTTTGCTAATTATTCATCCGCCAAGCAGTAATGTGCAAACATTACTGTGTTCTGGTCTAAAGAGAATTATTACCACGAGTTGACGACGAGTTTCAACAACTAAATATCTCATGGTGACAGGCGCAGTGAAGTGCCGCGCAGAATTTTGAATTTTAGCACTGGGTGGCACTGTGTCTGATATAGGCAATCATGATGCTTACCATCAGGCACCTGATTTGCTCGTCTTGTTACTCACTATCATAAAAAAAAATCTACTTTTAAAAGGGTATTTCTCGAGAAACACGAACTTACGATAATCGCATAAGTACTCGATTAGGAATTGGTAAGTAGGTACTTGTGTGTAGAGGTACCTCTCAAAATAACTCTCACCTTTAAAACTAAACCGTGAGACTGAATAGAACCTTTAACGATGTTATAATTATAGGCTGTATGAGCCGACCGTCCAGCGCCAATGCGATTAACTTTTTAAAAAAATGTCAAGTGTCAATAGATTGCGCGCCGTTTTTATTTATATAGGGATGGGATTGCATCGTTGTTTTACTTAGTTTTTTTTAAACTAATAACTGATTATTTTATGATTTTGAATTATTATTTGAATATATATTTTTTAATATATTTAAAAGTATATAATATACTTACAATATAATAATTTATTTAAGTGGTCCAGTATCTTAGCGTACGTACCTACTTAACTAGCTAAAACTAAAACTTCGACACATTTCATCATCTCAGCCGTAGGACGTCCACGGCTGAACCCCATCCCCCATATAGATTTCCATCTGGTCCGTGTCTTTTTCAACACATTTAATTGTTTTAAATTGATATAGGATCACCAGTACATTCTATGTATGCAAGAGATATTTATTATTCTTATGTTGAATTAATACAACAAAATCTACTACAAAACTAGGTATCCAAAATCGACCTTTCAAGCGCATGAAATTCAAATTAGTCCAATTAGAATCGTCTTGCAGAGTTTCAACTCCTTTTTTGGTTTTGCCCTTTCGGTCTACTTCGTTAGTCTGATGCCCATCCGTAAACTTCAAGTAAGGGTCAAAACACATCAAGAGCTAGGTAATTAGTACAGCGCTTTATGTACATCATAAATCCCACTAATTCTTATACAATATTATAATATTATTAATATAAAGGTCTAAAGGTAGGTGTCGGAAGGTATGTATTGTGTGGGGGTGTGTGTGTGTGCGTATTATATCTTATAGCTTTGATAAAAAAAAAGAAATATACTCTATCAGTATGAAAAAAAAGTTAATTTTTAAACATCATAGCACGTAGACGGCTGTTTTTATATTTTTTCCAAACGGAGTTATACTTTGGTAGACAAAACTAAGTTTTAGTTTTATATTTATTATAAAATTTCTTCGCTGTATAAATACTTATTACGTTTGTTATTATGAAAATTCTAATAGATAAACTGCTTTAAAATCACGTTGTATACCTACTTTCCTAACATCTTGAACAATTTTCTTGTCATAACAAACGCTCGTTTTGTCCGTTTAAATTGATTTATATACCTACCGTGTTATTATGCATTAGTAATACCTATTATAATGCAATAATATGGTTTTTGTGTACAGTTATTATGTAAATCATAAATGCATTATGTAATACATATTAGTATGACCTTATACATGGCGGTTTTTGTTGATGTACATTGAAGGTTATATACATGCATAACGAACATAGCTATAGTCACACCTCGTCCCCTTGTGTAAGCAGAGACTATTTCTCTCCACTTGCTACGATCACAACATACGGCTTTTGCTTCTTCCACTTTCATGACATTCTTCATACTATTGACCTGTGGGGCTATTGGCGTTCTCGGTGCCTATCACTTTAGTGACTATTATCTTGATTTGACATTAACTACAAATGTCAAAGTCCGGTCACTAACCAAAGACATTATGATAAACTTACTAAGTAGACTGTGCACTGTGTTGGTCCCGAGTGAGAACCACTCGCAGTGTCTATCCTTTTTCTTTTCTCTCCTCCAAATTTGATAGTGCAGACAGTCTTATTAGAAAGGTAAAACGTCTTTGTAACTAATTCAAACCACAGAACACAAAGACCTAAGCCTGATAACGACTGGTGATTATGAAGAACGCCAATAGCCCCACTGATGTTTCCTTAAAAACAACATTTGTGTGTGTCTACATGTCACACACTTGTGTGTATATTTACCAGAGGATTTAGTCATTGGTACCCACACCCTTACTCACACCTTCGCGAAATATTGCAGGACAGATCATTATTAATCTGATGCAAAAAGTTCTTATTCGTTACGAGATTAAAGAATAAGAAATACCTGCATAATTTAAGTTACCTAAGTACTTATAGGAAATTTACATTAATTACTTTTTTTTTTGAAAATACGCTCACATTGAAATAAATTTAGACCAAGAGTCAAATCATTGAGAAAATCTCGCTACCGCACTAAAATTATAACGCTGATAAACAAAAACAATATGATATAACACATATGCATAATAATAAGGCTCTCAACAAAATTCGCACGTGAATTTCAATGGACAACACTTCACAGTGTAATAAATTATTTAATCTAAGGATCTATCTGAAATCTAAATAAGTCAAGTTTTGTAACAAAAATACGCTATAATTTGAACCATATTGTGTGGTACATAAGATATATAATTTAATAGATGATATCTTAGTGACCAGATTCACAGAAAACAATAGCATTATGTAGCTCACAAGCTATTTCGTAGTCCTTCCAGTAGTTATACTGCGGTTTATGCAGAGCTGATGCGATTGTATGGTGCAAGAATGCAACTGTTATAATATTTTATTATAACTAACAATATGGTTTTTTTTTTTTTTATGTTAGTGAGTGACAAGACGAGCTCATCAGATGCCTGATGGTAAGCATCATGATTGCCCATATCAGACACAGTGCCACCCAGTATTTTAAAATTCAAAATTCTGCGCGACACTGCACTGCGCCTATCACCCTGAGATATGAGTTGTTGAATCTCATCATGGTGAAGTAACACTGAAAGTTATATGATATTTTTTATGATAGTGAGTAACAAGACTATCAAATCAGATACCTGATGGTAAGCATCATGATTGCCTATATCAGACACAGTGCCACCCAGTGTTCTAAAATTCTAAATTCTGCGCGGCACTGCACTGCGCCTGTCACCCTGAGATATTATTTGTTGAAATTCGCCATGCCCAGTAATTTCGCTGGTAACATTGCCCTTTAGACCGTATCACAATAATGTTTGTGTGTGTATAACTGGCAAAGGTGTGGTACTTCCCCAGGCGGCCCTCTGCAAAAGAGGCCTACCACCACAATAATATATGTATGAAAAAATTTATTAAAACTAATGAGATATAAAATACCTCTAACATTCTTCCGTGCATAACGTTAGCGTGGCTTAAAGGTAAAGTTTTCTATCGATCAGTGATAACTTTCAGGTTTCTGGTATATCTTCCAATCCTTATATTGTGACGAACGCTATTCATTCACCTATAAATATAAGTACCAAATTCTGGCTCTTCTTACTAGGGACATGCAAGTTTCCCGGATACAACTGGGGTCTGCTTTCTGGCTACTTTTTCTCCACTTCATTCGGCCTTGTGCATCCTCGTCGGAGAGATTATTGGCACTCACGTAGTCTCTGACGACATCCAGGATCGCTTCGGCCTACCACGTGGTTTTGCTTTTGTGACAATAAGGTCTAGGCATCTGTTCCAAACATACTCTGTTAGTATAGAAGGTATGCAAGACATGGCCATGCCATATCAGGTACTAAGTACTTATCAATTTAATGCAGGCTTTATGACACCACACCTTGCATAAAGTTCAATACCACATACTTATACAGTTGGAATTATATCGATGTAAATATTATAATGGTGACCCTAAATTACAAAAGGTGGGTACACTAGACCTTTCGGCTATGAGACGGCCGCGCCCTTTGTCTACGCCACACCCGGATTTGGAGCATTGGTTCCAAAACATACTGAAAATTGTGGGCCAATGTTTTCTTACAAGTTATTTCATTCAATTGAATTTAAATTGACTTATTTATCAGTTAAATACTATAGCTCGACAGATGAGAGTAGAAACGGAAATAATTTCAAGTGTTTCTTGACAAAAGTTTTTGATAATTGATAAATACAGAGGCGCCCCCATTATTTTCTACTCTTTTCTGTCGAGCTATATACCTCGGTAGCGTAGTAGGCTTAAGCCCGACTACCGATCAGGAGGTCCAAAAAGTCAGTCAAAAAGATTTATTCAAATAGGTCACAATCTGACACTTTCGTACGTCAATAGGGTTCCAGGTTCGATCCCCAGCTCAGGTAAATTGTTAAATAAGTAGGTACTTATTGGATTTTTCCATTACGAATTATCTCAATAACTGCCTGGAGTTTAAAACTGAGCCCGGTAAATGGCAAAAGGCTCGCCTCCTATTACTGTTGAAATGTGAGTGTACCTACTCACTGTGTGTGTATGGGACTGAGTCCTGCGTACACCTTTGCCTACCCCTACGGGAAAAAGGTGTGATTGTATGTTATGTGTCTTACAACCCGCCTGCCAGGCGTGTCGAGTATTGGCAAAATCCCCCTTTATGGGGGAGGCTTATGTTCATTAGTGGATTACCAACGGCTGAGATGATGATGATGATGATGATGATGATGATGATGATGATGATGATTTATTAATTGTTATAATCAATCGAGTAGTTATAAAAATAGTAATACCTTCTAAATACGAGTTTCTGAAGTATATTTATTATAAAACCTACCTATTCGCGACAATAAAATATTTTTAGGAATTTAAACAAAACACCTACTTACAGGTATTATACCTACTTAGATTAACTTAGAAAGCCAAACTTTATTATAATAAATACATACGTTTAATAAACCTACCAAAAGCAAAACAAAAATATAAACCTTCTTTTACGGATTTACCTTTACAATATTCTAGTAAATATTTATATAAATACATTAGTATTTATTTTAATATTTTTCAAGGAATAATGGGACTAGGTACTAGGTTTAAAGACTAAACTCACTCTAAAACTTAAAACTTATAATTATATTTAATCAAAGAGTTGCACATCCCTAATTTGTAGTCACGAATGACTCTAGCTGTTCGTTTACAAAGACAGCTAGCTAACGCAACGGGAGGCGGGTTTCCGCACGAATTACTTTCTAAATTACTGAATAAATGTAGCAATTTAAACTTGGTGCTGATTATATTTCTTTATTATATTAATATCCTGATATTTTTATAGTGAAGTAAACTAGGTATGTCCATCTTATTTTAGTTTCTCTTATAAACTTTCCGTTTTTCACAGTGAACTTCTCACTATCCCAGTTACATTCGCGTGGAGGTTATAAACTATAACAATAATCTTTATATATATAAAAATCTTGTGTCACGATGTTTGTCCCGAATAAACTCCAAAACTACTGAACCGATTTCAATCAAATTTCACATGTACCCGTATTTTGGTCTAACTTACTGGATAGGATAGTTTTATCATCTCAATTACTCGCTTATGTCGTGAATGTAAACGAATAAAATGTATCAATTTATTGTTTCTTAAGCAAGAGTTTATTTACTGTTTAGTTTTATGAAGTTCTCATAGATGGCGGTGTACGTTGATTCATCGATAAAATTCTTCAATATTGTTTGACATCTAGGTTGCAAATACACCCAATAGATGGCACTGTGTTCTGTTTCTTAGAATATAAATTCTATTACTTTATTTCACGTAATATTTATTTAAGCTCACGATATAACCGTATTATTTTAATGGCTTGTGTCCGATATTTTTATAATTATACTGCGTATGTTTCAATATTATTACCATTAATAACAAAAAAAAAATTGTACTATTTTTGTTAGAGGATTATTAAAGTCTTGGCGCCAAATTTTAATCAAAGTTTCAAGATCTGGCCATCAAATTCTATCGAGTCGCCATCTCTGGTTTGAATGTCCAGAGCTTTGGTATCTCATTCGTTCTCGAGACCTCCTCTGAGCGTAAACAAAGCTCCCTCTCGAACCATAGAGACCCACTGTTTCGAACAATCGATCAATCGATTCTTCTCGAAGCATGCGAACTAGAACGTTCGGGAAATTCAAGGTTCAGGTATAAATACTGGCGCCGAGTGTCACGGCAGTTCAGCAGACGCCTCCAATTCGGACCACATTAGGGGAATAGCCCCCCTTCACGCATGACCGCCAGATGCACCAGGAAGACGCAAATCGAAGCCGTACGCCCGAGACCTCGTCCAGCGGAGCGACGAAGGGGACGCCATAGAACAAACATTACCACCGGACAAGACAACCAACGAGAGGAGAGCACCCGCGTCGACATCGGGACCGATCGCTGATCGGCTCGCTGGACCTTCCCTGGGTAACCAGGGATCTCATCCGGCAGGGCCTGATCGCATCAACCCCACATGATGTAGCGCGGTGTGCCCCTAATATGACACCATCAACAGACCCAATAGACAGATCCATAGTAATGGATGTAGAATAGCCTGGGGAAGAGGGAAAAATCCCTGAAACCCATTCCCCATTCCCCACCAGGGGAATGAGAAGAAGACCCGCACGGCAGTTCAGTTCCTTTTTAAACGAATGAATTAATACTAGGTAGGTATCTCCCGGAAAGTGATAGTCTCAGTAAAATCTCCACGCATTTTGAACAAGAATATGAATTTTTCAATTGAGTACTCAAGTTTTATTTTAAATTTAGGTAATTCGATTTTACCGGAGGGGTTTTATTTCCTGTTGCGATTAGAGAAATAAAATATGGCGGTACGAAGTTCGCCGGGTCAGCTAGTAATATTATAGGGACGTAGTTTACTTCATCTTTAAAATAACGGGGATATAATATTAATATCATTTTGTATTTATATTGTTTAATAAATTCGGAGGAAACAGGGGAATACAAAACATCGATTTGGTAACTATAAAAAAAGATATCTACCTTTTTGGAGTCAAGAAATTTAATTTTCGTATTTTTTATTAGTTGGTATTTTTTTTGGATAAAGAGAAGATAGCTCCAAAAACTGGCTAGTCCTCAGCGTTTTGTAAAAGATATTTTTATTAGATTGTTACGTAAAAGCTAGATTTATGTACTTAAAGAACATTGTAAAATCTAGTTAAATTTTATAGCATTCGTAAAAGCGGTGAATCTTATGTTCGTTTGTCGGCTTTAATACTATGATAGGGCCTAGGTAATGTCTAATGCCTAGGTTATTGCGACAGAAAGGAATGCATAGTGCAAGGACCCTAGAATACCTATGTATAGGTACTTACTACATCATTGCATTTCAATCGACGTTATTATGGGAAAATGGCAAATGAATTCCTTTTGTCGTAATTTTTGACACCATTTTTATTTTGTTATCTAATGATAGTAACGTAAACATAATACTCCATTATCAATTTAAACATTAGCAAATGCAAAAACCGTGCAACGCTATAATACTTAGTAGTAAAGCAATTTAACGTCATTGTATAGGGGCAGTTTTCTATACATATCAAAATTATAGAGGATTGAGGTAAGGAGTTTGTATAAGAAAAAGTGACCATCAACATGTGTTAAATTCCGTAAAACCCTACAACTTTGCCTCCAGGGGTATCTTTGCCCAAAATGCATTTTTTAAGGAAAATCGTTTTTAGGAAAAAAATCTCTTGCATTATGGCAGCATTAATATTTTTGGTAGAAACTAGATTATGTTTCTGGTATCACTGTCTATAGCGTCTGCAGCCAACTTCATTCAGTATCCTGTCATAAATTGCTGAGTGAGGGGCTTAATTTTGCGGGCAAATTTTTTGCGAAATACCCGGGTAACATTGCCAACTCATTTTATGAGGAAAGTTTTGTCTGTATTAGTAGGAATTTGAAAGAAAACGGTCTAAATTGCCCTGAAGTTTATACTAGTTCTTATAACATTGATCTTAAAGTTATAATTTCCTTAAAAAAAACGACATGGGTAATGTTGGCTAAAAGTCGAGTAACTTCGCCCGCCATCAAAATCATCGAAATCATGTAATAAATATCGTCCTAAAAATATAAACACTATTCTAATCCATGCACATCATCCCAATGTTGCAGACTATAGCGAAAAATACCAATGCGTCAGTAGAAAAAACATGAGATATCTTAATTTTATTGAAAAAAGTGGGCAAAGTTGTAGGGTTTTACGGTTATAGTCCATAAAATCTAGTAAGTACCGTTTGGCAGTTTTTATTTCGCTCTATTTGAAGGATTTAAATTTAAATTTAGTGATAAGATTGTACTTAGATCTTGTGATAAAATTCATATTCCATAGTTTTACGGCTAATTGAAATTGTGTGAGTTACGCCTTTGCAAAATTATTTCGGCTTCACAAGATGAAACGTCAAACGGTACTTCTTAGATTTTATGGGCTGTATGGTTCCGCTACAGCAGCAACAGGGTTTCGGCAGACTGTCGTCAACGTCAACAAATTATTACTTTCATATTATATAATTTAATACCCTTTGCCTATACTAGCGCCATTCGTGACATCCACATTTTATTTGACGGCTCTCCTTACCTCTAGGCACACCCCGGACACAACTTAATTCAAAAGTCACGATATAACTTCCTACTACACAGACACTGCACACATGGAGTTTTGTACACGTGCAAGAGTGTGCGTGAGGTGATTTCCCATAGAAGTGGGGCTCGTATTAATCTCGCTCGCGGGGTAAGGAAGGCCCGATTGGTGGGCAGATGACAGTGTTCATTCTATACGTAGTATTATTATCTTTCTTTGCTCATAATCTACATGCGTCACAAATAGATTTAAAACATGGTACCTTAATGGCAAAAGCACAAAACGTGTGACTCCATACAAACTCCTGCACTTAAATAAAAGTAAAATTTTCATTTTTTTAATTTCAGATTTGCCTCAGCAGCGCCGTCTCATTATGCCTCGTATCGATGGCACTAGCGCAGGGGAACGAGTACCTACCACCCAGTAAAGGATACAACTACGAACCACCGGCCATACCTTTCCCGCCTGTAACCAATCCTGTAAAGGTATGCCATCATAATCATTTCAGCCGTAGGAAGTCTACTGCCGGACATAGGCCTCCTCCATAATAATAATAACAATATGGGAGCACTTCCACGCACGCTCACCAGGTCCAAAACTAGGCTAGAAGCCTGTAATATGACTGATATACATACTTATATAAGCTTATAACATCTAGACACAAATCAAACAGACATGTTCGTGCACACAAATATTTGACTTGGCCGGGGATCGAACCCGGGACCTGCGGCACAGAAAGCAGAGTTACTACCAACCCAACGAGGCTGCTTATACTGGTCACTTTTGGCAGACTGCTTGGCAAGCGCAGTTTGATGGTTTTTACAAAGATCAAAGCAGACGCTACTGCCCGTTCTCCGGATCATTCGTTCCCGTGGGAATATCGGGCTATCTACATACCAAATTTCAGTTTAATCGGTTCCGTAGTTTTAGCGTGAAAACGGAACTAATATACACACAAAAAAACAGCGCTAGATGGCGCTAGGGTCGAGTAAGAACACGCTAGCGTTTTGTTTACCTGTAAAGGTAAGTTTTACATTGTGCTGAGACTTGAGATTTATAATATTACTAGGATAAAGAATTAAACCCACGCATACTCACAACACACATATATCTGGAAGAAATCGCTTATTAGCGATAAGACCACCGCTTGTACATTTAACTTTAGTTTCTGTGTCCTGTAATGCTATTTCATTGTGTGAAATATATAATAAAGTATCATAGGTAAATACATATTTTCACTTCATTGTAACTACACCTTACAGAGAACATAAGTAGGTACAGTATTCTTAGGCTAGTAAAAGTGGCGGCTTAAACCGAGTTCTTCCAGAGAACCGAGCGGAAAGGTCGTGGACTTACCGGCTTTAGAATAGTGGTCCACCCTCTCTACCCGTGGTTGCCGTAAGAGCCGGCTAAGGGTTAAAAGATCCAGAGGACGGGCAGCAGCGACCTCTGCAAAAAACCATCGAACTGCGCTCGTTGTTGATGATGAAGTATTTCTTTCCTTCCGGTTGTCTGGACGTAATCGCTTTAAGAGATAACACCGCCACTTGAAGTAGCTAGCACTAGTCTAACCTTAGGTTTGGGTCCTATGTATGGTTTTAATGAAGTATTTATCTATCTATCTATCTCTCATCAGCGTCCACATTTCTTATGCCCTGACCTTTAGATTATAGATAAGTTCCTTTTCCGCGGCATTACGTGGGCCTAGCTGATGTTTTAGATCACCGAAACTATCTCAATGAGTCAGAGTTCAAAACAATGCACCCACATGTACCTACCCATTACATTCACGGTCACTAATTCAACAATGTTTTGTGTTGTTTTGACATTTCAATATGTTATTAAGACTGGCAAGGTCGTAAGCACATTGTAGTGGAAGCGTGGGTTCAAATCGCACAATCTCATCATTTTGGGTCGCACTAATATTGTTATTATAGGTAACTCTTCACGCCAACATCTCTTAAGTGTTTAGGATATTTATGACTCAACAACATTGATTTAAAGAGGAGATGAGGTACTAGCTTCTAGAAAAGGGAAAGCTCAAATTAGGTCCCATTAGGTCCACATACGTCAGTATAGTGGGGTCGTACTAGCGAATAATATTGTTGTCTCGGTCGCACTTCGGTCTTAGGTACGTCTTTCTATCTTTGTTGTTCATTATATTGCGCTGTACAAACCGCACATTGAGCAAATTGTGTATTTGATTTTTTTTTTTGGCTTAAATGGAAAGTTCATATTATATATTAGATTCATAGCAAAACTATTTTTTTAGATTTATTTTTTATTACAAAGTTATATCAAATTAAAAGATCATTTTAAATCCAGTACCGAAAACACGCCGATAGTAACTGAACGAGCTCGTGACATGTATTGACGTCACAATGTTATAAAGTACCATACATATTTATAACATAATGACGTCACAATCATGGATTCCACTCGTAGCGCGTTCGTGATCAAGTGACTCTTATTGGAATTTTATCTAAATTGCTTATAATTAATTAAAAAATATATTTTTGAAGTGATTTTTGAATCGGCTTTCAGAATAAATTAAAATATACAACTTTTTTTTTTCAAGTATTCAATTGTACGTTCCAGTTGTTGAGTAAGCGCTGGTAGAACGTGGGGTACATTCTTCCTTTTTCTTTAATTTAAATAAATGCTCAACAATGATGGACTTTATGAGCAAGAGTTAAAATGTTATTGCTCTTTGGTTCCAGCAACCGACGCCTCCTCCCTACAGGCCGCCCCAGCGTCCTCAACCACCTCCACAGAGACCCACCTACATACCGCCCAGCCCACAACCACACGAGGTCAGTATATTAACACTATACCTATAGCTCAGGTAAAGCAGTGTCGTTTGACGTTTCATCTTTTCAAGCTTTGACAGAGAAGAAACAACTTTGCATAGACGTAACTCTATGCATAGACGTATCAGTAACCTTCGCCGTGGAATTAGGGAATTGTGATTTTTATCACAAAATGTACAATTCTTAATCACTAAATATGAATTCAAATCTCTCAAACAAGGCAAGGCTTTTTGTTATTTTCTGTATTATTGTGGTACCAATAAAGAATTATCATTCATTCATTCATTCATTAAAAATAAGAACTGTCAAACGGTACTTCTTAGATTTGCTGTGTAATACATAGGTATTACTTGTTGGCGCCAAAACATCATGTCTTTTACATTTTCGTTGCATTCAAAACTTATGACAATAAGATTATATATTTCGAGTTAACGCGTAATATGGGATTGAACGCGAATAAAATGTATACTAGAAAGAAAGCTAACACTTTTAGAGATAATACCGCTAATTATTGTAATATCTATGTTTTTTAGGGTACCGTATCTCAAAAGAAAGAATAGAAACATCATAGGATCAATTTTTTTTCTCTCTGTCCGTCTGTCACACTTTTTCATGAGAATGCGTGGATGTATCGAATTTAAATTGATATCAACTATTTAGGTCTGCGGTCCCTTGTGGCTGTAAAAAATCATACTTCTAAGTTAACGCAATCGTAAGTTATGGCCATTTTACTGCATATTTCCATACTTTGCGCACGAGACTATAAACTTTTAGTTGTTTGCTGTAGTTTGTAACAAGATGGCGTTGTATAATATTAGCGAATGAAGCGGTAGCGTTTTGTTTAGATATCTAGGTATGGAACCCTACACTATGCATACATACGTATGCCTTAACAATTTATTAAATAACAGAACACATTTCTAAGGATTTTTTTATTGATCATCGATAAAATGTTGTTGGTCCTTTGGCGCCGGCGGGCGGACGTATGTTCCAATCGACGAACCTGTAACCGAAAAATGAGAAAAAAATATTTACCAAAGATATAATAATAATATGATTTTTTTTTTATTTACCTACTTACTTAGGTATTCAAATACTGAGTAGCATTATTCAAAACTAACCTGACGGTCGCTCTGGCAAATCTGAAAAACCAAACACATATTTTTTTATTACTATGGGACTGAGTCCTGCCCGCCTAGCATGGCACGGGGATGACTATATAGTTTTCACCGTTTTTTCTCTCTTTCGCACCCTATCAATTTATATCTGCTGTCTCGTTCTAACCCTCTGGGATTTTGTTTTCCATGGCCATTGTGCTACCGGGGCGGCTGGATGCACCTCTGCCTCCCCCCTCGGGAAAAAGGTGTGATTGTATGTTATGTTATGATCACATTCGTTATGTTTGAACGTTGGCCCAAAAACAAGGTTTTTAAATAATATCAACATATAATTACCGTAAACTGGGGTTACTTTGTGCCTTAGGCCAAACTTTGTGACACACCCACTTTTCAGAACATAATCTGAGTTATTTTTTAAATTTTACTTGTGAACGAGTCCAAACGATTTTTTTTTTAAATAAAAATACCGTGTGAACGTTTTCAAACATAGTACAGTTTTGTTGTCTATGCATTTTTTTTATCTGTGATGAATTTACTGTCAAGCAAGTTTTCGCGGAATCCTGTGAGGTCTGCAAACTTTGTTCTGTCAAGAAAAAACTAAGCGCTGTTCAGGACTACGGGTATGTTTTTCTTGTGATAAATTTGTAAAAGAAAAGGATATGCTAATATTGTTTTTGATTGCTAAAATATTTAATGAGTTTTTTCGACATTTGTAAAAAATCACTACATATAGGGGGAACTTTGTGCCAAAATTGAATACTCTCATTGTGTTGCCAGGTGAGTCCCAAATGACCCAAAGTAGTAAAATTTTGATCAGTCTTTAATTATACGGTAATATTATATTTGGAATATAAAAAATCTGGCGAAGTTGTTTGTCAGTTTGTCACAAAGTTAGACCCTAAGATTTAATACTATTACCCTAGTACCAAAAGTATGTGTGTCACAAAGTAATACCCCGTTTCTTTTTCTCAGGAATAATTCTCCGATGAATTATGCCTCGTTCGTACAAAAAAAAGGTTGGTGGGCGTACTTACCAAAATTACACCAAAGAAAAATTACAGGAAGCAATCAAGGACATACTAGAAAATGGAATATCTTTTAGAAGCGCGCAAGATAAATATAATATACATCGCAACACTCTTCATAACAAGATCAAAAAAAAACACTCAGGTGCTAAGACGGGACGTCCCACTATTTTCACCCCCGAAGAAGAAACAGAATTTGTGAAACACATAATTTCTATGTCAAGTTATGGTTTTCCTGTAACCCCTTTTGAATTGAGATGTATTGTACGATCATACCTTAACAGAATCGGCAAAAACGTCCCTTGTTTCAAAGAAAATTTGCCTGGTGTTGACTGGGTTAACAGCTTTATTAAGCGACATAAATCAGTACTGTCGCACCGATTCGCCAAAAACATTAAGAACGCTCGTGCTGCCATAGATGCTAACGTGGTAAACAATTTCTTCGACCACTTAGAAAACGAGGTGAAAGACGTGCCTGCTGCAAACATATGGAATTATGATGAAACTAATCTAGTAGATGATCCCGGTTCAAAAAAAGTTATAGTAAGAAGAGGCTGTAAATATCCGGAAGTCATTCGAAACTCGACAAAAGCATGTACGTCTATAATGGTTGCTGGGAATGCTGCAGGTGATATTGCCCCAGTTTATGTTAACTACAAGGCAAAGAAACTTTGGCAAACTTGGATTGAGGGAGGCCCTGAAGGAGCTCGCTACAATAGCAGCAAGTCAGGATGGTTCGACACACAATCTTTCGAAGATTGGTTCATGCATTTAATGCTTCCGATTCTAAAAAAGCAAGAGGGTAAAAAAGTCGTGATCGGAGATAACCTCAGTTCTCATCTAAACATGGAGGTTGTGAAAGCTTGCGAAGATAACAACATCTCTTTCGTGTGTCTTCCACCTAACGCAACACACCTCTTCCAGCCACTTGATGTGGCTTACTTTCGACCAATGAAAGTCAATTGGCGAAAAATTTTATCAGACTGGAAAGCAACACATCATGGTAGCCGATGCCCCACAATACCCAAGGATTGTTTTCCGAGACTCCTGAAGAAGTTGTTTGATGTGTTAGAACCATCAAATAAAGAAAACCTAAAATCTGGGTTTCGTAAATGTGGGATATCACCAATTAACAGGAGTATGGTTCTGGATCGTCTTCCAAAAAATATTCTGGATACCAGTCTTCAAGAAATTGGGAATGTCAGCGAATCGTTTGTAGATTTTCTGATAAGTTCAAGAGAAACTCAAACCGTGGTTAAGCCAAGACAAAAACGCAAAGCTGTTAATGTCGTCCCAGGCAAAGGCGTTACTTGTACGGACTTAGAAGTCGGGGAGCAACCTTCAACATCAAATATAAGTGCTGGTTCTTCAAACGCAAAGAATTTAGGGAGGAAACGTCAAAGAATCCCAGTTGCCAGGAACTCATCATCTTCAGAAAGCGAAGATAACTTTTCTCTCAGAGATAGCAGCTGCAGCCCATATAATGAAATGGATGAAATTGAAGATCTAGAGAATATGCTACCCCATCAGCCTGAATTGAAGACCCTTAGAGAGATGATTTATGAAAATGGAAGCTCGAGTGAAGAAGAGGTAGATACATACAAAGAAGGCGATTATGTTATTGTCAAATACGAAGGGCAATATTTCCCGGGAAAAATTACAGTAAAAGATAATAACACCTTTTTAATCTCCACAATGACCAAAGGTAACAAATTTTGGAAATGGCCCGAAAAACGTGACGAGATATGGTATCAAGCCAACATGGTGGTAAAAAAAATTATGGAGCCGAAACTGGTGACCAAACGAGGCCATTATGACGTGCCAGAATGCCAAGATTTGTCTGATTTTGTAATGTAAAAAATAAATGTCTTTTTTTTAAACATAGCAAAAAGTTTTTTTCATTTTAGATATTTTTTTTGTAGTACAACTGGCAACTTTTATGTTTTTATTCTTTTCTAAGATGTTGTAGAAACAACTGAACGGGGTTTATTTGTGCCTGGGTTTGTTCAGTATGATGTTATAGACCATTTAGTGATGCGTCACAAAGTAGCCCCACACCCGGGGTAATGTTGTGCCATACTTTGAAGGGTTATAACACAGGGAAAAATGATGTTTTTGTTAATGCTAAATATCTAAATCGATTAACTATATCGTCAAGATGGTAAAAACGTATTAAGTCATGAAATGCAACAAAATACAAAAAAGTTATTTGCAAAAAACTTCAAAAACTGTCACAAAGTTACCCCAGTTTACGGTAGTGTTATTCCATACTTTAATTTAGGTTAATAAGCTGTACCTACCTACATAATAATTAAGTAAAAAACGCGCGTCGCCAGAAAAAATAACCCCTAACTTTTCAAACTAAATTATAAAAAAAATCAACGGAAACGAATACATCTATTTAGAAAAGGCATTTATAATTATTAATAACATTACCATTATCTGGTTTAGGTTTTTCTGAGTCCACAATATTATTATAACCCTCTGAAATAAGAAAATAAATAAGTATCTCTTTGAATTTTATTTTATAATCGACGCTTTGTCAGATATAGCTGGATCAATGACAGCTGAACAAAAATCTATTTTTTGCCATATTTCCGTAAATTTAGTTCTAAGATTATTAATAATTCTAAATTTATTCTAAGATTTTGTATATAAAATTTAATGTGAGGTAAATTGTGTTTTGTGTGTTACTTTTTAATGTTTCTTTGAATAAATAAATTATTATTAAATTATCCGATAAGATACCATTTATGTACAAAATTTAATGCAATATGACTAAAATATTGATTTTTGTTCAGCTGTCATGATCTAGCTAAATTAGACAGGGTAAAGTAGGTATGTTTATTTATCCTATTAATCTACTATCTACTAATATTATAAATTCGAAAGTGGGTGAGGATGGATGAATGGATGTTTGTTACTATTTCACGCCAAAACTACTGAACCGATTGGGCTGAAATTCGGTATTTAGATAGTTTAGACCCTGGAATAACACATAGGGTACTTTTATTCCGATATTCCCACGGGAACGAAGACGTTACAAATTTTAATCTCATTTTTCTAGCCTAGCCTAGAACACATGAACAAAGTGTCTACCTTGTCATAATAGAGACAATAAGAATAAGTGTTAATGGACACATTCTTAGTTCTAACGTTTATCTAGCAGTTTAAGTTAAAGATAAATTACTTATTAGCCTCCAAGAGGCTAGATTGTAATTGGATGACATTCCTTTCTCGGCATGTCATTTATGAAAAAAAAAAAAATTTTTCTAGCCTCAAAAACAAAATAAAAGTATTACCTTCACTGCTTGCTGTAATAAGACATAGGTTAATATAAATAAGAAACAAAATCCGTACACAAAATCAATAAAAAATATAACTTACTTGGCATATAATTAGGATCAACTAAAAAAATAACAAATATTTTAGCATAATACTAATAACATAAAACATAAATTACACTGGCAAATGTTAGCGTGCAGAGCCATTAAAACTATTACTAGCGACATCTATATTTCAATGCAAACAACTAACTTGTTATCGGTTTGCCAGTAGAACACTTCGTGGACGGTCGCACTGGATCTACTGACCCACTCAACGTTTCAATCGCGGAGTACTTGTACATGGAATTCACTCTTCCTAAATAAAAGTTCAAGATATAAATGTTTAAAATTAAGCTCTAGCATACCTAGAGACCAAGGGACATTTCTTATTTATATAACAAAAACGTGTTACCTTATATCTATTAGATGCTTCCACGACCTTGTGGCATTTTTACATACATTCACGCCTTTTTCCCGAAGGGGTAGGCAGAGGTGTACCCAGGACTCAGTCCCATAGTAGATACCACCCACATTTCGCCAGTATGTTATTGGTCCAATGTAATAGGGGGCGAGCCTATTGCCATCTACCGGGCACAGTTCCATACTCCAGGCAGATATTGAGATAATTCTTAATGGAAAAATCCAATATTTAACACACTGCCTGACCTGGGGATCGAACCCTCCTCTTGATTGGCAGTCGGGCATGCGCCCTCTACGCCACCGAGGCAGTCAACACAATTACAATTTTAATACTAGGAATACAGATAAATTAGCCGTACCTAGTTTTAGATTATCTAAAACAAATAAAGTCTTTTTTAGGGAACTGCATACCTACGTTTCTTTAATAAAATCCTAAAAGAGATGACTGGGCTCTCAGAGGGGTACATAGAGGACAAAAATGCCTGGATTCTGCATAGCCTAAACCCTGATGTATTTAGAAGTAATAATTGACAATAGTTCCGGTTGCATTCAAAAGATGGCGCTAAATTAAAGAAAATATACTCACGTCTGCGGTTAATATAGTAATTTTGTAACTCACCACCTTCTATGCCTATATTGAATTTAATAAAGAATAAGTTAATACCATATAAAACCAAATAATAACAAAAAAATTTATAACAAAAGATATTTTTATAAATATTTTTAAATTAGTAATCTAAAGGTTTTCTAAAGACTTACTGGAGAGTCTCTCGCCGTAGTCTAAAAAATTTATACCTATTCATTACTTATGAAATCATCATCTTTTGGCCTTTTAATATTTTTACAAGCTTTTATTTAAATTGCAATATATTATGCGAACATCTATAAAACACCTCTGCTCTAAGTAGACTAACAAAAATATATTTCGGAATTTGAAAATATAATATAACATAACATACATTCACGCCTTTTTCCCGAAGGGGTAGGCAGAGGTGTACCCAGGACTCAGTCCCATAATAGATACACCCACATTTCGCCAGTATGTTATTGGTCCCATGTAATAGGGGGCGAGCCTATTGCCATCTACCGGGCACAGTTCCATACTCCAGGCAGATATTGAGATAATTCTTAATGGAAAAATCCAATATTTAACACACTGCCTGACCTGGGGATCGAACCCTCCTCTTGATTGGCAGTCGGGCATGCGCCCTCTACGCCACCGAGGCAATATAATATATATAGGATTTATTCATAAACAATCAATAAAGTCAATAAAAGGTATACAATAAATCACAATAAATGTAGGTACATGTCAAATTAATCAAATAACCCGCCCCTGAGTGTTCCCTGAGCAAAGGTGCCCATCACACTCGCAGCATTACCACGCTGAATGGCTATGGCCAACCTCTGCACCAGGAACGAACCGGAGCGGGAGTCACCGGCCTTTTAATTAATTTTTAACTATGAATAATATATGAATACAACATGGGACAACTTCCACACACGGTCATCTGGTCCCAAACTAGGCTACTACTATGGTAACCAGATGACTGATATACATTCATTTATAAGAATAAAACACACAGGAACAGATCAAACAGACATGTTCATGCACACAAATGTTTGACCTGGCCGGGGATCGACCCAGGGCCTGCGGCACAGAAAGCATAGTTACTGCTATCTGAGCCAACGAGGCTGTAATAATCGACTTTATAATTTTATAATCATTTCAGCAATTTAGCTAATATCAATGTGTTATTTAGTGTACTTACTTAAGTGGTAATGTAGTGACGTAATTATTCCGCCACTCCGTCTCTTTCCGCCACCAGTCTTATTACCCGTCATCTCTGCACTCACTCCTTTTTCACGCATATCCTCATTCTCACAGTCACAGAACAGATAATAATACTATGTATAGAATAGACACTGTCATCCGCCCACTAATCAAGACCTTCCTCACCCCGCGAGCGAGATAAAGCTCCGATGAGATGAGAGCCGACGGAGCTCGAAACGCACCTCACGCACACTCTTGCGCGTGTACAAAATTCCATGTGTGCAGTGTCTGTGTAGTAGGTAATTATAACGCGGCTTTTGTATGGAATTGAGTCGAGTGTCCGAGGTACGATACAGTTCATACACGTCTTTTTAGGACGTCCCCTCCTCATAACATTTTACTTATTGAATCCCTTTTATATATGAAATTAAATATGAATAAATATATTAACAAGAAAACATAATATGTACCCATATCCATTTTCTTAATTTTTATTGCTGAAAAAAAATAATCATTTTTATTTGTACTAAAAAATATATATTTATTATATATAATAGGTTTTTTTGTATTACTTATTACCAACACGGCTGTCGTAATCTGCGGCGATAACAGCATGCACCAATAACACTGAAAATAACTACTAAACATATAAAAAAAATAAACAAATAAATGATTTGAAAAATAACCCAAAGAATATTTCTTACCAAAATCTCCAATAACTTCCAATTAATATTCCCTTTTCCCATTATTTTCATATTATTTTTGAAATATTTGATGACTAAAACAATCTCTAGACATTTTCAATAAAAGTTACGAAGAAATATTATAGATAAAATAATAATTTTATTGCTTTAATGTAATAAAATATTTTATAGACATTACAAATAAAACATTTTTAAAAGGCCATTAAAAAAACCATACATACATTCACGCCTTTTTCCCGAAGGGGTAGGCAGAGGTGTACCCAGGACTCAGTCCCATAGTAGATACACCCACATTTCGCCAGTATGTTATTGGTCACATGTAATAGGGGGCGAGCCTATTGCCATCTACCGGGCACAGTTCCAGACTCCAGGCAGATATTGAGATAATTCCTAATGGAAAAATCCAATATTTAACACTTTGCCTGACCTGGGGATCGAACCCGGGACCTCTTGATTGGCAGTCGAGCATGCGCCCTCTACGCCACCGAGGCAGTCAATAAAAACCATAGTCACCATAAGTAAAAAAAACCATAATCTGATTATATATTTGTTTCTTTTTTTAACTAAGTTTTAACAGCATAAAACCAAACCGTCAAAAGAGCAATCCTACTAATGTAATAAATGTGAAAGTTTGTGAGAATGGATAGATGGATGGATGTTTGTTACTCTTTCAGGCGAAAACTGCCACGTTGGCCTCGTTGGCTCAGATGGTAGTAACTTAGCTTTCTGTGCCGCAGGCCCCGGGTTCGATCACCGGCCAGGTCAAACATTTGTGTGCATGAACATTTTTTTTTTTTTTTTATGATAGGGAGTTACAAGACGAGCTAATCAGATGCCTGATGGTAAGCATCATGATTGCCCATATCAGACACAGTGCCACCCAGTGTTTTTAAATTCAAAAGTCTGCGCGGCACTGCACTGCGCCTGTCACCCTGAGATATGAGTTGTTGAATCTCATCATGCCCAGTAACTTCGCTGGTAACGTTGCCCTTCATACCGGAACACAGTAATGTTTGCACAGTACTGCTTGGCGGATGAATAACTGGCAAAGGTGTGGTACCTCCCCAGGCGGCCCCCTGCTAAAGAGGCCTACCACTACAATGTCTGTTTGATCTGTGTCTGTGTGTTATAAGCTTATATAAGTATTATCAGTCATCTGGTTACCATAGTACAGGCTTCTAGCCTAGTTTGGGACCAGATGACCGTGTGTGGAAGTTGTCCCATATTATAATTATAATTATTATAATTACATAACCGAATGGGTTGAAATTTGGTATAGTTCGACACAAAAGAGTAGAAAATAATGGGGGCGCCACTGTCTTTTACAAGAGTAAAAACAATTTCATCAACACATACACTTTAAATTAGTTCCGTTTCTACTCTTTTGTATCGAACTATATGTCGGTAGCTTAGACCCATGAATAACACACTTCCGGATATTCCCACGGGAACGATGCGCACACCGCGCACACCGCGGGTGAAACTGCAGGACATAACTAGTAAATATAATAAAATAACAATATTTCGTTTCAGCACCATGAGCACCACGAGCACCACGAAGACCACCACCACCACGAGCCAGGCATGCCCTTCGACTTCTCCTACGCAGTGAGCGAAGATGACAACAATTTCAGCCATAACGCCATTTCCGACGGTGACGTCACACGCGGGGAGTATAGAGTGGCGCTGCCTGATGGTCGCACGCAGATTGTTAAATATACCGCGGATTGGAAGAATGGATTTAATGCGGAGGTCAGTAGCGTGTTTGAATTGGTTTATATAGATTTTATTGTTAGTACACGTTTACAAATAATAGATGGCGCTAGTTGAATTTGGCTTCAAAAAAGCATTTTGGCTTGATGAAGCCAAAAAATAAGCCTTTTTCCTAAAGGACAGGCCGATGTAGGCAGAGGTGTATTTACCGGTTTATTTAGGTCCCGTGTCGTAGGGGGCCACCTACCGGGCACTGTTCCAGACTCCAGGCTGACATTGAGCAAAATTTCCTAATGGAAAAACATAACATCCAGAACACTGCTTGACCTGGGATCGAAATCGGGAACTCATGATCAGCAGTAGAGCTTGCCATGATTACATTATATAATACAGATGGCGCTAGGGAGATTTAACAGATATAATGGATTATATGCGGTTAGTAATACAAGTAGAGGTGTTTAGTACGTGAGCATGAATAAAGATGGCGCTAATATTTTAAGTTTCATGTGCGTTCTTCTTGTAGAGGGTATCTTTTAAAACGCACGGTACATATTTCTTTCTCATTGGCTTATTCTCATACCTCTTTGAACATCTGGATTATGTTTTTCACTCCTTTTCATTGTTGCGAATCAGAGCGGGGCTAAAAAAACTTTTCAACCTCTAAGGGATAAAGTAAATTTCATTTTAATTTTTGTCTGTTACCAACGTTCTATTTATTTGGTGTCTCTCGTATATATTAGCCGAAATGTTTTGATAAAATTAATAATCATATTTTTCACAATTTTTTCAAAAAGTAGTGTTACACACGGCGCTAAAACCCACTCATCATCATCATCAGCCGGAAGACGTCCACTGCTGAACATAAGCCTCCCCCATAGAACGCCATAAACTATTCATATGGGGGATTTTGCCGTAATCAGCACGCTTGTTGTGCGGCTTGGTGATCGCAGTAGTTGGAATACTTGGTGCCGGAGAGCGCTGCTGCCCACTCTCCGAATATGTCCCTCTGCCAGGAAACTCATAGCCCCACTTGACCTCATCAAGTATTTTTTTATATACTGTATTAGGCAGATTGCTAGAAGCATGCATTCTGCCTAATAGGCATTGAGCGAGATGGGTTTCTGCGGAGAATGTCGTAGGTGGTATGTGCCCAGTGGCCCATCCAATTAATACTTCTTAATCCTTTATTATGTCTTGCGGAGCTCTTTTCCTAAGAAAATACAAAACTTTTTTATTACGCAGGTGACGTATGAAGGTGAAGCGCGGTATCCTGACCAACCAACTGGGGGCTACGGCTCGGGACCGGCTAGTGGCGGCCAGGCTTATAGCCAGGGAGGCGGTTACCAGTATTAAAAAATAATAAATTAAAAAAAACTGAATTTACATTTTTAATCGACTATAGGCACAAAATTAACATTTTATCTTCGATCTTCAGAAGGATTGCTATAATGTAAGATTCGATAATCGACTTCTCATACAAAATTGATCAACTTCTAGTTCGATTTTGTAAGGAAGACCGATTTATTTATATCGAGTCGATAACAGACAATCTTAAAGAGACGGTCTTTTTTGATTCTATGCTATCAGTATAATTTTATATTCTGTAACTTCATAGGTAGGTAGCAAAATGCACAAGCCGTGTGTTGCCTTAAAAATAAAGTAAAATTATTCACTCGTTGCAAATAAATTCATAATAACATCAGAGCATCAGGATGCGAGACAGAGACAGAAATATCGCAATATGTCGTTTTCATGGAATTCAGCAGGTGAATATTATTTAACCTTGAAGGAAAGTTACAGGATAATAAATATTATGGACCTTGTGCCAGTTTTTGTAATGAATGAAAAAGTATAAAAAAAAACCTATGTCAACAAAATTTATCACATGTTATTTTATTTTACCTAATTATCCCTAAAGTACGTTGCATAGTAAAGATTTGATTGATGGGTAGATCATCTAGAAATAAGCTAAATTAGCGACATCTGGAAGGTAAAGACGGAAACACTGAATTTGTCGATAATAAACAAAAAAATGTGATTCTACTTCTCTCTATGATTATAATCTATAAGTATTCATATAAGTTGTAATTAATTTATGTACCTAAGCAAATTATAGTTACCAATTTTTAAATAAGTTAAAAAATATTAAGTTGTTTTAAGCTTTAGAGATTCTATTACTTATAACATATTGTATACGAATATACTATACTTATAACTATAGGTAAAATTAGAAACATTTCAACTTTTATTTAAAAAAAATACTGCAAAGTACCAACTAAAATACCCTACTGAGCATCTGCTGACCGCCGATTTCGTTTTATGGAAATAGCCGCTAAAACCGAGAGAATAAAATCGACGGTGGTGAAAAAACTAGATATTACTTTTTTTTTAAAGCGGATACACACGGTTCTATTTTAGTTGATCAACTTCTAAATCACATACGATTAGAACCGCCTGAACGGACTTTCAATAATTTTTTTTTTAATCTCACAAACTAAAATCAAATTCGTTTTAAAATTTTATTAGTTGCTTTTGTTACAATCAAACCGTGTGACCCTGCTGGGTAATTGATTCCATTTTTATTTTTTTTTCTATATTTAATATTTTGCAGAAAAACTTTTATTTAAATTTTAAATAGCCAGAAATTTATTTTTTCTGCTTCAAGATGTAGTATATTTACATTGTATTATTTTTATGCTGATATTTTTATTTCGTTGAAATTTATTAATACTCATTTCCACTGCCGATCAATATATTTATTGTATAGTGTAAAATTAGTGCAAGAAGTCCTTTTGTACCTTATTTTTTAATAAATATAAAATGTAAAATTGTGTCTTTTTAATGCAGAGGTGTTAACGGGAAACCTGAGTGACGAAGAATTTAAAATTTCGGTTTTTGTAAAAACTATCGCCGTCGCTCTGCTCCTGAAAGTATGAGCTATGAATGTGTGTGTAAGAAGATTATTATTGCGACTTCGCGCGCATATTCATGTCGGTAGTAAAGTTTGTGACGCTTGTATTCAAATTAGGTAGGTACTTATCGTAGGTATTCTTTTAGACTTTTATTTTTATTTACATTCTAGTAAAGATGATTGCTTAAATTCATTAGCTACGTCTAGTATGAAATGGACCAGTGGTTGCAGTATTCAGACAGCGTTCTCAAAATCATGTCATCGATCAACGAATGCGAGTTCGAATCCAGTCCCAGGAGTAATTTTTGCCCGGATATTTTTTTGTTAGGAACTTTTTTCTTCATTATCTGTTTTTATATTATTGTGATATTATATAATAAAAAAAATAGATACTATAATATATTTATAGTTTATATGACACCAGTCGCCCAGTGCTTAAAAATTCATATCAATGTGTATATTATCTTCGAAGGTAAGTATTGACTTTTTCAGTTCATCCTGTCAGTCTAGACGTTTGCTGAAAATATAACTTTTCATTGTAATATCTACCTAATAATAGTTCGCCTAAATAATTTTCGACCTGTGCTGTTGTTTACGGACTTGGTTCTTTTGCTTAATATTTTACCCACCGACAAGTCTAATGTTACAATTAGAATTCATATCGAAATTGATAAACACTTTCTTTTTGCTTAATATTTTAAATTTTTAGACAAAGCGGTCTACTCGCATGAAATACAATACGAATAAGGAAAGAATTATTAATGTATTGTATTTCATGCGAGTAGACCGCTTTGTCTAAAAATTTAAAATATTAAGCAAAAAGAAAGTGTTTATCAATTTCGATATGAATTCTAATTGTAACATTAGACTTGTCGGTGGGTAGATTGCGAAATGCATCACCTATAGATAAACACACGCCCCTAGAGCGTTAGGTAGAAGGGATAGAAAAATTTCGCCGACGACTAGTACCTCCACGGTAGCTCAAGTGGTAGAGCGCCCAACACGGATTGGTCAAATCCCGCCCGTGGGTGAAATTTTTCTTTCCTTATTCGTATTGATTCTTTTGCTTTAGTACTTACGGTTTTGGCTTGTTTGTATGAATTTCTTTCAGTATTTTGCTCTGAAAATGGGTAAAAGCAAAAGGGGCAGGACGTTTATTTTTGAACGCTCTACGAAAAATACACCATTTACGTATAAAACGGCAAATACATTTTGCGCCTTTGCCATCCGTTTGAGTAGGTATAGGTAATACGTACATACTTAATTATTTTGTGTTTTTCATCATGAAATTACGATAAAACGCAATTCAAATTAATTTCTTCAACCTAATGAGTGATGTTAGGGGTGAGCAGTTGATAGTCATGTCGACCGCAAAAATTCGATCCGTTCGAACCGTTGATCGCTATCAACTACAAACTTGAAAACCATTTAGGTGGTGTTTGAGCCAATCATATGATCATGAGAACCCGGGGTTGATCCACAAGTCAGCCACAAAGTGTAATTGGATTTTCTATTAGGGGTTTTCTGAATGACAGCTTGGAGTCTGTACCTAATAGATGACAATAGGTGCGACTTCTACTACAAGAGATTTAAAATATTACTGGCAAAGTGTTAGAAAATTTCACTGAGTCTTCACCCATCAACGCAAATGCCGTAGCTTGCGATAATGCTCTTGAACCATCTCTTTTTTAAAGATGTATCTACTCGTACAAGGCCAATAATGATTATGATGATAAAGTAATACATTTTAATACAATTACATATTATATAATATTTATTAACAAATTACCTACTGAACAGTATAAAAGACAATGAAAGATCACCATAAAAACAAGTGCTATGCACTAGACATCTCAACATTAGGTTCTCCGAAGGTCTTACTGAACGAGAATGGGCCATATGAAGATTGATATTATAGTTGAATTGCATTTAAATCGATATTGTTACATATACTATTAGTCTTCTATTTTTTCGTAAGAAGTATTGGTTTAAACTCGTTTTCTATGAACATCACTAGGATTTTTCAAAATACTAATGTCTATGAGTCCCTTCCCTAGTTGTATAAGTGTGAGTGGAACCCCCCCTCACCGCCTGCCGCACCCCGTAGAACGCGAAAGGGACAACTGCAGCTCAAAGCGATTATAACTACGAAAAAATGACGAAATCGATGTTTTGTATTCCCGTGTTCCCTCCGAGAATAATTAGTTTTTTCCATAAATTTATTTCTTGAAAATTAGGTAATAGATTAAGCTATGTCCCTGTTATTTTATTTTTTTTCCTTAACTCTTCATTTTTTTCTAGTGAACGTCTAATTGCGCGAGTAAAACTGGGACAGTTTTTCATGTTTTTAAAGGGTCATATTTCATTTAATAATGAGTTTGTAGAAAAATGAAAATAACAGGGACATGCTCACTGACGACCTAGATTTTATTAAAAAAAAACCATTGCTCTGACGCAATTATCTAGGGAGGAAACACTGGAATACGTTTGTATGGAAAAATCACCCCTAATGTATCCTCTTAACATTTTCAATCCCATGGTATAGATAGGTGTACACCCACTCATCAACAGCAACTTAAAACTACTGTTTTTTAATAATACAGAAAACCCACTACACATTTGCCTCTAAAGTGCTTATTATACTATCCGATCTGTCGGAATCCTACTTAAGAAATAGGAAGATGAAGATGTAGGAAGATGTGTGTAGACGTTAGGACAGATTGATCCCGATTCAAGACGGTAGGATGGTCCCGACCGCACTTCTTCCTAGATCGATTACAACCTAGGAAAGTGTAATAACATCGCTACGATTTAGGGAGTTGTCTATCCAACTTAGGAACAGTGTGATCACGAGCTTCCGATTTCCTAGGCAGTAAGTAGAATTCAGACAGATTGGATAGTATAATAAGCACTTAGATCGAACTCAAAGAGAATGGTTTATATTCTCTAGTGATCGAACGAAGGACCGAAGCAGCATAAAGAGCGGTTACGCACTAAGTTCGAAACGAATCCGAGCTGAATCCGTGAAAAGAATTAATCGTAAAACTATTTGTTTCACGATTAGTTTGGAAACAATGTGTCTCTATTGAAAGAATGGATAAAGACGAAATTTTAACTTTTTCTTCGGGTTATAGAGAAAATAGACAAGGTGTTCCCCAGGGAACAGTCCTAGGCCCGATATTGTTTATAATTTATATTAATGACATAATTAATGTGACATCCCATGAATGCGTGCTTTTTGCAGATGACATTTCTATTATAGTGACATCATGTAAAAAGAACAATACAATTAGGAATCATCAAATGGACATTAATATTACAATTGACAAAATTATTGAATGGCTACAATTAAATAATTTGAAAATCAATTTAAATAAATGCAATTATATTCAATTCAATAAATCCAATTATTCAAAAACAAACTTTGACATGCATATCCCAAAATTAAATGAAGCTATTGAGACAAAATTCTTAGGTTTAATAATAGACCAAGAGCTTAATTGGAAACCACAGATTGATAATCTGTCTAAGAGGGTGAATAAGTTTACATTTGCTCTTAGTCAAATCAAGAATGTTGCTAGTCCTAAGACTGCTAAGATGTGCTATCGCTCATATGTAGAATCGATTTTGCGATACGGCTTGATTTTCTGGGGTCATAGTACAGATAAAAATAGGGCCTTCATAGCACAAAAAAAATGTATCAGAGCCATGTGCGGGAGAAGTCCTGACGAGTCATGCAGACCTTTGTTCCCTATGCTTGGACTGTTACCATTACCTGCGCTCTATATTCATGTTATATGTATTTTTGTGAAAAAACATATAGAACTTTTCAAAACTGCAGGCGAAGTGAACCAAAGGTTAAAAAGAAAACCTCATACACTTGTGTTAAAAGAGGCTCCTGGCTCTGCAAAACATAGGAAAAGTTTTATTCCAATGTGTGTAAGGATATATAATAAAATACCAGATAACATTAAAGCACTTCGTATGAATCTGTTTAAGAAAAAATTATATGCATGGTTATTAAGCACTAATATTTATGACATTGAGAAAGAATTTTTGGGCAAACAATTTTAAATAAAATAATATTCACTTTTTATTATGACATAATACTTTTTTGACATTACGTTAGGTTATATTATTATACTATTTTGACATTCATTATTTTAATCATTGACATAGCATAATAATTATTTTTAAACAGATTATAGATGGACATTGCGTAATATTATATTTTAATTTTATTTGTAATTTTTGTTGAATTTTTAATTAGTTTTACATTACATATAACATACAATTTTGCATGCTATAATATATAATTGGCTCAACATGTCTTACGTACTAAAATACCTATGTAACATCTTAAATACCATGTTTGAATGCAAATAAATGATTATGATTATGAATTATGGTAGTAGTTAACGCACTAGGTACGATTTCATTCATCCAATTTCTCTCCCACATCTGCGAATCTCCATTTCGGAGACGATGAACCGAAGTTTTTAGTATTTGCAGAAACACTCGCACACAGGCGTCCATATCAATTTCGATTTTTAAATCCGTAGATCGGAGGTAGTGCGAAAAGCAATATTCGAATTCGGTCAGTCTTCCGAATGATTCGGATTCGTTTCGGATGTATAGTGCGTAACCGCTCTAAATAAGAGTAGCGAAAAAGTAAACCTTGACTTTGGCCGAGATACTTGCTAGGACTACTACGACAAAGAAGACCTATTATAAACTAGACATTCTAGAAATAGTAAAGTCTAAATAATAATACATATGTACCTAACTTATTAATAAATTGTTTTTACGTGAACAATACAGTGGCGCCCTCATTATTGTCTACTCTTTTCTGTCAACCTTTGCCAATCATTCCCCAATTTAGGCACACTTGGTAATCTGGATCTGGAGGCTGGGTAATGACGAGGTACCTAGTGTGTCAGTGAGTCAAGACTGATTCTGACACATAGATAAGATACAATATGAAAATGGGCGGCGATTTTCGCCGATGACTAGTACCTCCACGGTAGCTCAATTGGTAGAGACGCCACGCGGATTGGTGCGGGTTTAAGTCTCGCTCTGTGGGGAAATTTATGTCCCTTATATTCATATTGTATTTCAAGCGAATAGACCGCTTAGTCTATAATAATATACATTTCAGATAAGATACTTTTTAAAATAATTGATTGAATTTTGCGTTACCTTTCGGAACTCCATTGCAAACTCCTAGAACAAGAATATTTAGTTTTTATTTCCGATTTTTTAGTGTCAAAAACAACATGCACCACCCGCACCGCCCTCCCGCCCGCAAAATTGCATGCAAAGAGGAAATGCTATTAGGTATTATTGTTGTTAGTGACACCATTCACGTGTTTCGCGTCTACACGACGCATCATCAGGAAATAGACTCTGACTCCGCTGTAAGGGCGACAAATGTTAGTACGACGCCGCTCCTCGAGATGTTACCTCGCTTTTACTACACTTTTTTGACGTGACAACGTCTTATAATTCGATAGAGCCGGCTGCACGCACGAAAAAACATGACTCGTGCGGCGTTACCTCGCTCTGAGGCGTTCCATGTAAGGCTTGAAGTGCAAGCGAGAGCGCGGAACGAGCGACAAAGAAGCACAATCGGCCTTTGCGTTCGGCAGCGTTCGACATCCGTCTCTCTCCTACTTGAGTGAGCGCGTTGTCACGTTCAACTATCGTCAGTAAACCGACTTTACAGACAACCAATTTTTTATCGCTTTTTTTATACTTTTTAAAGAAAAGACCAGTTGTAATGTAGGAAATAAACTTTAATAATTTAATAACTATTACAACAATGTAAATGCTTTAAATGGAACCAAAATACCACAACTTAAAAAGAGTTGAAGAAATGTTTTCAAGAATTATACACAAACCTTTACCGCATCTCGTACCAGATTTGGACCACTTCGTAAACTTGTTAAAATATCCAACTAGAAACATCTGTTTGCCGTGATTATAATTGTCTACTAGTGTGTATAGTTCGACACAAAAGAGTAGAAACGGAACTAAATTAAAGTGTATGTGTTGATGAAATTATTTTTACTTTTCGGGTTCGATCCCCGGCCAGGTCAAACATTTGTGTGCATGAACATGTCTGTTTGATCTGTGTATGGGTGTTATAAGCTTATATAAGTATATATATCAGTCATCTGGTTACCATAGTACAGGCTTCTAGCCTAGTTTGGGACCAGATGACCGTGTGTGGAAGTTGTCCCATATTATATTATTATTATATTATTATATTTTGTAAAAGACAGTGGCGCCCCCATTTATTTATTTATTTAGTTTATTTGGGACAATTAACAACCACACATTAGAGCAGAATATAACATATAGGATAGCGTAAGTGTACATAAATGTGCAGCCTACATTATTATCCACATATGTATCAAATTGTAGTATACACCTATTAACAAAGGTGGGTTCATAATCTAAATATTTAATAAAACATCGGTGACAGATCTCTTAAAATTAATAATGTTAAGTGCAAAGATATCAATCGATTGAAAGTAATTATTATAAGCATTAACCAGTTGGTAAATAGGAGCTCGTCTTCCAGCTTTAGTTCGACAAGATGTAGTAGCAAATAGGTAACCAGCTCTAACTGCTCGTCTATGCACTGTGCGTGGTACACTGTAGCACAGTGTGTTTGTGAGATCAATACAATCGTATTTGTTGTGACAAATATTATATAGCATTACTGCTCCCAAGAACAAACGTCTCTGATGCAGGTTTAAAATTTTGTATTCATTGAGAAGTTGTGTATATGTAAGAGATTGGCTGTGACATCTGAAATGCATAGTTCGATAAAAAAAAAATTGTACTTTTTCTAATGAGTCTTTATATTTGCAGTACAGGGGGTTCCAAATACATGTTGCGTATTCTACTTGGGGTCTAATGAGTGTGTTAAAGAGATAAGTGTATGTAGAAGTTCGCTTGAAATTCGTGCTAGATCTTAAGACGAATCCGTACATTTGAAAAGCTTTATTAAGAATATTTTGTACGTGAATATCCAAATGTAGCTTAGAGTCCAGTTCTATACCGAGGTCACGTAGGGAATAGACTCTCGTTAAAGAAGTATTACAAAGCTTATAACCAAAATGTTTTATGGTTTTGTTTTTCGTAAAATTAATATAATGACATTTTGGCAGACTTAAATGGAGTTTATTAAATTGACAGTATTCAGTGAGACGGTCTAAATCATGCTGTATAAGAAGACAGTCGTTATTATTATCAATTTTACGGTATACTTTAAGGTCGTCTGCATATAATAAGAACTTAGAATGTTTAAAACAAGTAGAAATGTCATTAATAAATAATACGAATAGAAGAGGGCCTAAAATAGATCCCTGTGGGACACCAGATGTGGTTTTGACTATATCTGATTTAAAACCATTGATAACAACCCTTTGGCTACGATTTGAAATATAAGAAGCGAACCAGCGTAGTAAATTACCCCTTATACCATTGAAGGCTATCTTGTTCAGTAATAATTCATGGTCTACTTTGTCGAAAGCTTTTCGAAAATCAGTGTAAATGGCGTCGACTTGTACTCTTCGGTCCATATTTTCAAACAAAAAATTAGTATATATCATTAGGTTTGTATTAGTCGACCTACTTTTGACGAATGTGCTGTTCTTTGATGATATTAGGATGGATTATGGGGTATAGTTCATTATGGATAAGCCTTTCGAAAAGCTTTGACAAAGAAGACAATATAGATATAGGACGATAATTAGATAAGTCATTTTTTGACCCGCTTTTATATATTGGAGTTATATTGGCCTGTTTCCATATCTCAGGAAACACTCCTTCTTTTATACATTTATTATAGAGAATGTGTAGGGGTTTACAGATGGTGGAAGCAGTTTTTTTTAAGAATATAGGATGTATTCCGTCAGGTCCCTTGCCTTTGGTAGGGTCTAGCCTGATAAGTTCTAATTTATTTTCTACTCTTTTGTGTCGAACTATATCCTAACGTAAAACAGCAATGGTGATTCTCTATGTTGTCTATGGTTCTATATTTCAGTGTCAGACCGCGTCCGGAGGCCATTTTGTGCGAAGTGTCTGGTTGAGTCGTTGTTGCCTGTGATTTTCGTGCGATTTCGTGCGTATAAAAACACAACATATATTTTAAACAAAACTAAAATTAATCCCGAAAGATTTTATGGCATAACACGTAAGTTTTATCAATCGTATCCTAGTAAATAAACAGACTCAAACTTGTTTCTAATGTGGAACACCATGCGCTAATTAAGTAGGTAGTGGTTCTATTTACGTTTGGGCATAAATGGAACAGCATGCACATAATACATTTTAATATTACTATTATTTTCGAAATATTTATGTATTTGGCATACTGTTTGTTGTAATTATTTGGCCTATTTGTTTTTTTTTCTTCTTACTTTTATTTCTGTTAGGCATTTGACCACTATCGCACCTTTTGGTAAGTGATGATGTACCTAGTCGAGGAATTTTTAGTTTCAAATTGTTACAATACATAATATTCACTTTGACACTTGTTTTGTTGTGTTACAAGTCATCGTATACAATTAGTGTATATCCCCGCAACTCGTATTGCCATTTTTGTTTTCAAACTAAAATTCACAAAAGCGGCATATCATAGGTTGAATCTGTGTGACACCCTGTTTCAATTTTTATCTTATTTTGTTTTTCCAGCCATCTCGGAAACAGATGATAATGGTTTTCCAAGCCCTCTACTTCGCTAGGATCGAATTCTCTATTGCTTTTATCTTTCCAATGTACCGTCATAATATGTTTTCTCAAATCCGATCTAATACTGAATTTACGCGGGCAAAGAGGACAACATTCACTTTTCTCCATGTGTTTCTTCAACAGATGTAATTTTTTTTTACCAGTGGACACAAAGCCTTCCCCGCAAATTTCACATTGGAATGGTTTCTCCCCGATGTGATTCAGCATATGCACTTTGAAATTCTGCCGTGTAATTAATTTTTCGCACACTGAACAAAGAATACGTTTCAGCATTCCCATATGACTATCTCTTATATGACATCTCATTGTCGTCTTCCCATAAAACGTATTAGAGCACAAATCACAACTATATGGTTTTATATGCAGATGATGCCGGTTTATATGACCTTCCATGTCGTTGCGTTTGCTTGTTATCTGCCCACAATATTCACATTAAAATTTTTTTCTTAATTTTTTTGTACGTAAATGACATTTTTTGTTGATATGTGTAGTCAGGCGAGCAATGTTCTTAAATGCTAAACCGCATTCGTGACATTTGACGTCTGCATCGAGTTTATGAGCTTCTAAATGGTTTTCAAGCAGTGCTTCTTTAATCTCCTTCCCGCAAATGTTGCACATGACAAAAGGCCCTCTGTGTTTTGTGTAATTATGTCTTTTCAACGCCTTCCACGATTTGTGCTGCGTATTGCAAATTTTGCATCGGTAATTGACCATTGAACCATGACTTTTTATGTGGTTCTTCAATTCGCTTCTTAAGACGAATTCTTCATGGCAAATGTCGCAGAAGAAAGTGTATTTAGTCGGTTCTCGAATACTATGCACATAGTTTATATGTCTAGTTCTAGATTTTTCATCGGCAAATTCTTTATTGCAAAAGTTGCAAGGGAAAACTTCCTTGTGACGTCTTTTGAAATGTGCTTCTAGTTGTTGAAACTCATTGAATGAAGCACTGCAATGTTCACAGTTAAACTCTCTTCGAATCAAACTGCAATTTGTCTCATGATTTGATAAAACATCCGACGTATCAAACTTCTCATCACAATATTTGCAAAACAAAACAATTTTCTGACTGTGATACAGCGATATGTGAACTTTGAGTGCCTTTAAAGAGTAAAATTGCTGTCCACATTGGTCGCAAATATGGGGACAATGTTTCAAATGCTCGATATTAACATGGGTTATATAAGCAAACTTTCGTCGACACCCAAAGTCGCAATCAGGACATCTCACTGTAGCATTCGTATGGTTAAGCTTTTGTTCAATGAACAAGTTCAAATATCTTTCGTGTATGCATGGCACTTCACTGCAATCTGGGCATTTCAATGAACTATACCATTCTGACGGATCTACTTTTGGTAATCGTATAGGCACTAAGAAATTATCCCTTGTTGCTTTAATATTGTGAATAATTTTGCAATGCAATTTCAAACGGATTAATGTATAGAATGGATTGTCGCATAGATTACAGAAGAAAACCTCGTCTTTATGTTCGCTAATTAGATGGTATTTTATGTCGTTTTCGTCGACATACGTTTGGCAAATTAAACAATTGATTTTCGAGTGTATTTCTGCGTAATGTCTCTTCCTTGCCGAATAAGCGACTTCCATTGAACAAAATTCGCATAATAATGCGTCATTTTTCATTACGTCTCTATTTTTATGTTGCATGTTGTCCATCGTTAATATATTTTTTAATGTCGATACTCTTGTTTCTAAATCAGGTAGGCCTGTTTCTATCTCAGTCTCTGTGTCATGTTCCGGTATTTCAGTTTCTACTTCCATTATTCCTGCTCCTAATTCCGGTATCCCAGTTCCTAATTCAGCCGTCCCTGTTTCTAATTCCTGTAGTCCTGTTTCTAATTCCTGTAGTCCTGTGTCTAATTCCTGTAGTCCTGTGTCTATTTCCGGAAAATCTGTTTCGCTCTCCGTACCCGTTTCTAATCCCCGTAATACTGTTCCTAATTCCGGTAATTCTGTGTCTATTTTTGGTAATCCTATTTCTGTTTCCAATAATTCTGGTTCTATTTGCGTTGACCTAGTTTCCGTTAAATTTTGATTCAATGCGATTTCCGGATTGTCACCATTTATATCAAAGTCATATGTTTGTGTTCCTTTTGTATTGTTTTTGAACCGATAAGTTGGATCTTTATGCAAATATTTGTCGACTTCATCGCTTTGCAATAATAATATTGTATTAGTGACAGTATTATCTAGGTTTTCAGGAAAATTTGTCAGTAGTTCGTCTGTTTTTGATGCCAAGTCATTTAAGTACGAGTCCAACAGTAATGTGGCTAGTTTGGATTGTTTGACAAAGATGTATGATTGTTTCAAACGTTCCATACATTCGGTGCACATGTATCCACTGGATGAATCTTCCACCTCCTGAGAAAATGTCATTTTAGTTAAAAAGGTCTACCCGTCAAATAGAACAGCTTCCAAAAGAGATTACTGAAATCGACTTCTTATACAAATTGGATCAGCTGATCAGTAAATTTTTATGAAAAGTCTTTATCGCTTTCAGGGTCAGAGTCGATCTCCAGATCCTTGCCCTGGAATTATCTCTAAGACAGCCTGGAGTCTGGAACTGTGCCCGTTAAATGGAAACAGTCTCGCCCCCTATTACATGGGACCAATAACATACTGGCGAAATGTGGGTGTATCTACTATGGGACTGAGTCCAAGCTACGTCTCTGCCTACCCTTTCGGGAAAAAGGCGTGAATGTATGTCTGTTGTAAGTCTTCTAATAACATGCCTGATCTAGCAGCCGTTTGTAGGAAAAATAGCCAAATGTAACAAAAAATAGGATAACTATTTAAATATATTTTTTTATGATAGTGAATGAAGACGAGCAAATCAGGTGCCTGATGGTAAGCATCTTGATTGCCCATATCAGACACAGTGCCACCCAGTGTTTTAACATTCTTAATTCTGCGCGGCACTGCACTGCGACTGTCGCCCTGAGATATTAGTTGATGAATCTCATCATGCCCAGTAATTTCGCTGGTAACATTGCCCTTCGGACCGGAACACAGTAATGTTTGCACATACAAAAAACACACACATAAAATAATATTATTACCTGATTAAAAACATAAGTGTACATATATTTGAGTAGTGTGGTCTGCGTCCATTGATCTGTTACTATAATGAGTTGTTCGTCGAGCGATTTCAGACATTTGTTTGTTTCATAACAAAGTGTACAGAATGTATGAGATCTCAACACCGAGTTCAACTTCTCTTTGAGATATCCTTGATGATGGAGAACTAGAGTATCTTGAATTGGGCTGAAACATAATAAGTTATCATTTTATAGAAGACTAGTGGTCCGCCCCGGCTTCGCACGGGTAGCAGAAGTAGGTATAGTGAACGATTAACAGGAGTAAATACGTGATACATTGTATTTTTATAGATATAACCCTAATGGCTTACGTAGCGCACGCAAATCATTGACTATTTCTGTTACAGTGACCAAACCTTAACTGATGTATAAATTTACCGCGCAACTTTATTTTGTAGATATATAAGGACCTACTACTGTAAACCCCTAGTACATTATTTCTACTACATACTGACTTCTTCGATTATTGTGACTAAACTAAAATATAGGTACGGATATAATGTCTGTGGACTATTTTGTAGATATTGATAAGTACTAAAACCTCTCGTACATTATTTATTTCAATAGATTTCACAGCGCACGCAAATTAATGAATATATTAGTTAATTATGTGACACCTTGTAGTAGATATTTACACATAGTTACGGTTACGGCTCGCTAATGAGTACCCGGCTTTAGCTGGCTCTTACTCAACCACGGGTAGAAAAGGTGGGGTACTATTCAATAGCCGGAGCCGGTACCCCACGGCAGTACAGCCAACCAAATCTAGGAAGTACCGTTTGACGTTTCTTCTTTTCAACCGACTAACCACAATCATTTTTGGCTAATAATACCAATGCTTGTAATATTTTTTTTTATGATAGTGAGTAACAAGACGAGCAGATCAAGTGCCTGATGGTAAGCATCATGATTGCCCATATCGGACACAGTGCCACCCAGTGTTATAAAATTTAAAATTCTGCGCGGCACTGCACTGCGCCTGTCACCCTGAGATAGGAGTTGTTGAATCTCATCATGCCCAGTAATTTCGCTGGTAACATTGCCCTTCATACCGGAACACAGTAATGTTTGCACATTACTGCTTGGCGGATGAATAACTGGCAAAGGTGTGGTACTTCCCCAGGCGGGCCCCTGCAAAGGAGGCCTACCACTACAATATGTATGGGAAATTATGTTAACAACAAATCTCCAAGGCAGAATAAGAACTGACAAAGGGTGCTTCCTAGATTATCTGGACTACAGTAAATTAGTTTTTACATATTCTTGTCATGACTAATAAAGATAAAATATACTTACTTATCCTGGACATTTACATCCGCAGATTCTTCCTGAGAATTGTCATTTTGATCAATGACATCTTCTAAACACTCCACGAGTCCAAATTCTCCGTCATTTTGTACCTCAGTTACTTTAACAACATTCGTCATTGGATTGACATTTTCAATGTTTGCCGTGTCGACTATGTCATTATGTTCTACGCTTAGCGGATCTATTGGCTCAATCTTCCTGTCTTTTGTCACCTTTGGTTTGTTTGGATCGAAGGGGACGATTTCTGGAATTACATAACGTAACATCACGTCTTTCTCCTCAAAGGTTAAGACAGTGTACTCATTCTAATAGGTACGTCTGGAAGTGATCGCTTAGAGCGATAACACCGCCCACTGTCGACCAATGATTTGTGACTTAGACCGTACTTTAATATAAGATAATCTGTATAACTATGTTTTTTTTTTTATGATAGTGAGTGACAAGACGAGCAAATCAGGTGCCTGATGGTAAGCATCATGATCGCCCATATCAGACACAGTGCCACCCAGTGTTTTAAAATTCAAAATTCTGCGCGGCACTGCACTGCGCCTGTCACCCTGAGATATGAGTTGTTGAATCTCATCATGCCCAGTAATTTCGCTGTAATGTAATCATAAACATGACATGCAACCACGCATTATTCCCGGAGGGGTAGGCAGAGGTCCCATATTTAGGTACACCCACATTTGGTCAGTTTGTTATTGGTCCCATGTAACAGGGGGCGAGCCTATTGTCATCAACCGGGCACAATCTCAGTCTCCAGGCTGTTATTAAGAAATTTCCAATGAAAAACTTAAACAAAGAAAATGTATTTAAATAAGCCTTAAAAATACATTTTAAAGTCAATAAATATCAATAACTAGTACTATGAGTCTACCGCGCGTACAAGATACCTGATACCTCTACAAGAAGAACGCACAAGAAACTTGTAAAAAATACTTTACTCTCCTCTCCTTGCTCGGTTGTCTGGAAGAGATCGCTTTTAGCGATAAGACCGCCAATTGTTAGACTAGACATATTCCTATTGTTACATTTTAGTTTTAAGTTTTTTAAGATGTGGTGTAATAATAAAGCATTTATCTATCTATCTAAAAAATCCAGACGAAACATTGTCCGACCTGAGAATCGAACGGAAGGAAATCCGGAAACGGAGTCGGGGGAATAAAGCTACTCCTAATCCTAATATTATTATAAATTTTCAATCTCAGTACAATAATAATAATAATTATTTCTTCGTAAGTGCCATACATGTTTTTTTTATAATTTATTTTGTTTTTTTTTTTTAGTTTTTTTCACACATGGTCATCTGGTCTCAAACTAGGCTAGAAGCCTGTACTATGTTAACCAGATGACTGATATACATACTTCCATACTTATATATGCTTATAACAAATAAATGATTGTATTGTATTGCTGAAGTACTGAGTCAAATTAATTTAGGTAAACATTAAAAAATTATACTTGTAATTAACACAATGTAAATACAATGTATACAAAATAAATACAATGTAACAAAATACAATGTAAAAAAGTTACATTTGTAACAGGTAAACAAAACGCTAGCGCGTTCCGACTCGACCCCAACGCCATCTAGCGCTGTTTTTTCTGTGTATGTTTGTTCCGATTTCACTCCCAAACTAATGAACCTATTGGGCTGAAATTCGGTATGTAGATAGTTTAGACCCTGGAATAACACATGGGGTACTTGTTATCTCGATATTCCCACGGGAACGAACACTACGCGGGTGAAACCGCGGGGCACAGATAGTTAATTATAATAAAAACTTACTTACCAGCTGTATGGATAACGTTATAAGAGTGGTCATGTTGGATTCGACTTAACGCAATTTGAAAAATATCGCTATCTTTAAGAGCTGAAACCAAAAATCGTGATTCTATGTCACAGAATACATAATAATACTAAGTATAGAATGGACACTGTCATCCGCCCACCAATCGGGCCTTCCTCACCCCGCGAGCAAGATTGAGCTCTCGACGAGCCCCCGTGAGCTCGGAAATCACTTCACGTACTCTCTTGGACGTGTATAAAACTCCATGGTTTTTTTTATTTTTTTTTATGATAGTAACAAGACGAGCTAATCAGGTGCCTGATGGTAAGCATCATGATTGCCTATATCAGACACAGTGCCACCCAGTGTTTTAACATTCTAAATTCTGCGCGGCACTGCACTGCGCCTGTCACCTTGAGATATTAGTTGTTAAAACTCGTCATGCCCAGTAATTTCACTGGTAATATTGCCCTTCAGACCGGAACGCAGTAATGTTTGCACATTACTGCTTGGCGGATGAATAACTGGCAAAGGTGTGGTAATGTGTGCAATGTCTGTGTAGTAGGTAGTTGTAGCGCGGCTTTTGTATGGAAATGAGTCGTGTGTCCGGGGTGTGACCGGGTGATGGAGGGGTGGGACTATTATATAACCGGGAACCACACGGCCATCACCATCATCATCTCGGCCGTAGGACGTCCACGTTGTCCACATCGTCTGGAGCCTATTGCCATGAGATTATATTCCTAATGGAATATTCTAATATAACACTACCTGCCCTGGGGCTCAAACCCGGGACATCCTGATCGGCAGTCGAGCTTGCGCCCACGACAGTCGAGTCGAGGAAAAAATAATAACATAAAATCACGCCTTTTTCCCGGAGGTGCAGGCAGAAGTGTACCCAGGACAGTCCCATAGTAGGTACACCCACATTTCAATGATATTAGGAATATAGTGTAAATTAGTAATATATAAAAACCTCCTGTATAATAATAATTTTCTTTCTGTGTTTCAGCCGGAGGAGGTTTCTCTGCAGAATTTGTTTGTTCCTTAGAAAAAAAGCCGTGAAAGTCTCGCTTAATCAAATCTGAAATAATATAATTATACATTGTGTAAATATTAAAATAATAATAACACTTATTTATTTTCCAAAAAAGAGTTCACAGTACAAAATAATAATAATATGGGACAACAAAGTGTGTGATAACACACGGTCATCTGGTCCCAAACTAGGCTCGAAGCCTGTACTATGGTAACCAGATGACTGATATACATACATAAATATGCTTATAACACTCACAGATCAAACAGACATGTTCATGCACACAAATGTTTGACCTGGCCGGGGGTCAACACAGGGCCTGCGGCACAGAAAGCAGAGTTACTACCATCTGAACCAACCAGGTTGTCAAAATAAACAATAATTTACTATCTTATAACCATGTCTGTATATTGTATATTGGGCGTCTCTGGCTCCTGAACTAAGTCTATTAGGACTTGTATTTCAGGTTCAGCATTCCTCCATGAATCTTAACATTAGTCTAGTTTTACACATCAAATCATAAGCTTAACTATATTTTATTATAATATTACGTACAATTTATTAAGGTCTGTGTATTTTCAATACATACCATACATACATACATACATATATTTTCTTGAAAATTTTACGGTTTTGATATTTTTTTCCGCTGTTCCGCTTTTTGACACTAGTCTTGTGATAAAACTCATAGTTCCATGGTTTTACGGCGAAGGTTATTGATATGTGAGTTACATGAGTCTATGAAAAGTTATGTCAGATTGAAAATTGCTTGAAAAGATGAATCGTAAAATGATACTTCTTAAATTTGATGTGCTATAGTCGGAGATACTTACTTAAATCCACCGGTTTATCAGGTCGTTTTTTTCTGATTTCCTTTTTGGTAAAAAGAGTGGGAATGGAGAACACTTTCCTCTTGCCTTTGTCACTAATATACTTAGGCTCAAAGTGGTGCATACATATCTTAATACACCTGTGGAGATTCAATATACTGTGTCGTTGCGGTTTCATCTGAATAGTCTTTGTCCCCGTATCAGGAAAAAATGTAACATATAACATACATTCACGCCTTTTGCCCGAAAGGGTAGGCAGAGGCGTACCCAGGACTCAGTACCATAGTAGACACACCAAGGGCGTCGCCAGCCGATGATCAAGTGGGGGGGGCTAGTCAAAGAATTTCTACCCAAATTCCCCATTTGGGTAGACGGTAGATATTAGGGTGGGTCAAATATATTTTTTTTAAATTTTCTTTTTCTTATAGTGAAATAAAGGTGCCTTAACGTGTAAAAAAAGCGTGTGCAAAATATCTTTAGATTCTTTCTAAGTTAACAGCCTCCGGATTGGGTTTGAAATTTCGTAAAAATATGATTTTAGACATATTTTCACGAACCATTATCAATACCTAGTCTTTGTATTATTAATACGTGTTAAGCGTTTCTCAATTAGAAATACAGTCTCATTTTGTAAAATCAAGAGCAAATGCAGGTGCGTCGACGTTTGCGGTCGGGGTGAGGTGTTCGAGGGATGTTAAAATTGCAAGCCATGTGGCATTTTTCATACATCAGTGACGCCGCGGCTAATTAGGTGGGAGGTGGTTTTTGAGCGTGTTACAATGGAACGTACTCTTAATTCATACAATTGCCCTGTTATATGTGAAATTAATTAATTTAAAGACAATTTTACCAACTTATGAGAATTTTATCAAATTTTATGATTGGACAAGACGCGAGTACAAATTAACGTATTACTTTGATAAAGGAACCTGGCTCTATTTACTTGGGTCATATTACACCATCTTAGGGCACGTTGAAAGGCATCGTGACTTATATGAAAAAGCACTTCTCATATGAAGGCATTTCTATGGATGATTTGTTGGCTATTGGATGTGATGGGACTTCATGGAACGAATGTAAACGTTGGAATATATGGGGTATTTATATTATACGTTTGCTGGAAAAACAACTAGATAAACCTAGCCAGCTATACATGAAAGAAGTTCCAGAAAAACACCCCGGAATTGCCAGAACTAACTGTTACAGACCTCAGTTCTGATCAATCATATTTATACACCATTACAACTGCAATTTCGAGCGGCGTTTTTCCTGAGGATCTGGCAAACAAACCACCTGGCAAGGTGTTCCATGCTAGATGGCTCACATGAGCTGGTCGTATTCTCCACCTATATGTGTCGCCCGAATCCCCTACCGATGAATTAGAGATTTTACAAAACAGTTGTTAAGGTTTAAACTCCTACTTGGTGTGTCATCAAACTTACCCTACTTATAAGGATGGTGCACGTTTTTGGAAACTATTTTTAGCATCAAGATACCGTTCTGATGATCTGAAAGCGGTGATCGATCCTGTGATCGTTAGAAATGGTTTCTTTGCGCACCCTGAGAATTTATTACTGGCAATGCTGACAGACCCACAAAATCATTTTCGCGAGTTGCAGCGCGTGGAATCCTGAAAGCCCGTACCAATACTGAAACCAAACTGCGAATGTTCATAGTACCTGACTTGAACTTAGATGCATCATGCTACGTTCACCTCATCGATTGGCATAAAACTATAACTCAGTCCCCTATTCTTGCGAGTTTGAGTGACGAACAACTGCGAACATTTATTGCACAGAAAGGTGAAGGGGATCTGCCACTTATACGCCTCCCATGTCACACGCAAACAGTTGAAAGGGCTATGAAGACGGTTACTGAAGCCTAAAAACTTTAAGCAGCAAATCTGAAAGAGATGGGTTTATCAAAGCTCAGATAGAGTCTTGCAAAGATATGCCTAAATTTGACAGTAAGATGGATTTTAGGGCTAATTAAAAACTATTTTATTACCATAATGTCTCTTTTAGAACCGTAATTTTTGATCTTATTAAATAAGTAGCTATATTTCTTCTTCATTTTAATTTTAGTTTGCGCATTCAGGTAAGATTCACTACTTTAGTAGTACAAAAAAACTAGAGGCGTTTTTTTCAATTTAATTTTTTTTCAAAGTCAATCCGGAGGCAAAAGATGATATTCTATCATCTTTATATTTTAGAAGCATATACAAGACATACAGTGGCACCAAATTATCACTATTAGAATTAGAAAAAAAATTAAAAAAAAATCTTCATACATTGGTGACCCACCCTAGTAGATATACAACAGGTATTTGCCTGTATACAATTTACAATTACAAATTTCTATGAAACAGAAAAGCCTTACAATCCTACAATTTTGTAGATTTTTTACAGTTTTGTAGATTAATTTTTTTTATGAAATAGGGCCCAGATGGTTCTGTATTTAAAAATACGTGCCTATCGTATGGCGGCACTTGAATGTCAACATTTACAATAAAGGCTAAATTTTTTCGATTCCCTGCCCCCCCTTGGCGACGCCCTTGAGATACACCCACATTTCGCCAGTATGTTATTGGTCCCATGTAATAGGGGGCGAGCTTTATTGCCATCTACCGGGCACAGTTCCATACTCTCCAGGAGTTATGGAGATAATTCCCAATAGATTTTTTTATATCTAACACTTTGTCTGACCTGGGGATTGAACCCGGGACTTCATGACCTGCGAGCTTCCGCCCACCAAGCCACTGAGGCCGTCAAACTTTAAAAAAAATGTAAACCTTGTTTTCCAGGTCTAAGCTACCTATGTACCAAATATCAATCCAATCCATTCAGAAGTTTTTGCATGAAAGAGTAACAAACATCCATAAATCTATCTGTACAAACTTTTGCAATTATAATATTAGTGTGAAGGTATGTTTTAAACTTGGATGGAGACCACGGACCTGCAATGGCAGCATAGGACGTCCACCGAAATAGTGGATAGACGCTCTGATAACGACGGCAGAAACACGCTGGAAGCGGGCCAACCAGACAGACAGACTTACAACCAGACTGGATGGAAATCTACGGGGGAGGCCTATGTTCAGCAGTGGACATCCTTTGGCTGAGATGATGATGAGGATATTTTAAACCAACTTACTTTGCATTTACACTGCTTAAATGTTGGCTATGGGGTGCAACCATATCAAACCACACTTTCCACAGCTTGGCATTCCGTGGGAACTCTGTGAGTTGACATCTACTAAACGTGCATCTACATAAAGAAACACAGCATTTCTGGATCGGCATCTGAGTAAATAAAAATCAGAAATTTGTGAAAGTCAGAAATTTAGGGAGAAAAATGAGAACAGCCTCTTTATTACGAACTGCAGTAGAAGTGTGGAAAGCGCTTAATTGCTTAATGTCAGCTGTCAAAAGGCATACAAAAAATTACAAGCAAAATCTATTTACTGCTCTTGTTACGCTATTGCATGTTCGTAATACCGGACCTAATAAGGAGACTTAAAAGGAAAAAACCTTTTGAGTTAGTATAGTGAAGTGACAATTAAATGTACTATGAAGTCGATAGTGTAGTGCTACTGAAAACGAACACGTGAACATAGTGTTTCGCCTTAATTGATAGAGACAGTAAGAATTATGTGTTAATGAACACATTCTTAGTTTTATGTAGAACATAGCAGTTTAAGTTACAAATTAATTACTCATTAGCCTTTATTGAGCTAGATTGTTTAATGTTATATCTTTATAAGAATATGACATACACAAAAAAAAATGTTCGTAATACCACCCCTGGACTCAACATTTACCGAACCTATTGGCAACCTCACCTGCCCACTGTCACATAAAAGAAAATAATACTATGTATAGCGGACACTGTCTGCAAGTGAGATTGACCTCTCCACGAGCCCAGCTTTTGCTGGGAAATCACCTCACATACACTCTTGCACATGTATGTGAGCAGTATCTGTTAGTGTAGTTATAGCTCAGCTTTTGTATGGGATTTAGTTGAGTGTTCAGGGTGTGCCATGGTGCTCCCTGCTAGACAACTGACAAGGCTCTTATGACCAAGCAATGTTGGTTTAACCAATGTATAGATACATATAGTACCAAGTATAACCAACGTATAGTACCAAGTATAGATCAGCACACTAAATTGGGTGCAGTGCAGTGCCACGCACAATTATTTAGACCCTGTCACCCTGAAATATAAGTTGTTGAAACTCGTCATGCCCAGTAATTTCGCTGGTGAATTTAGTAATTAAAAGTTTTGGTATAAATTTATTGGTTATTATTTATTTATTTATTGGTTTATTTTTATTGATTTTGGTTAAGTAACAAACATCCATTAACAGTTGCATAATGGTGCAACGCTTATTATAGGTCTAATCAGAGATGTAGGAGTCAGTTATACTTTAGCTTTTAGTACCTAAAGTTAACTGGTGCAACTTTTAAACAAAGTAAAACCAGTGAAAAAGGTTACCTCTAGTTTTTTAATATATCACTGACGATGAAGTAATATCACTGTTAATCACAAGAGCAAGTTTTGTATCACATTTGTGTATTATTCTAGTATTGTTATTTTGAAACTCAACAAAATTTTTGTGCTATTTTTTTTGCATCCGTAGTCCGTAAGTCTCAGTCACAGATCACAGATCACAGATCACTCTATGTATGGTTATGCTCGGACGTCAATTGTCAATCAATCTTGACAGTTTGCTGAATATATTCTTTTGATCGCGTGACGTCTCAGTTAAGGCATTTGCCAATGTCTTAACACTATATATAATAATATAGTTATATAGCACATAGTAATATATTTGGAATCAAGCTGTAGAATATGATTGTTGTTTGTGTTCAAAATTCAAAAGCACTTATTGGTTAATTTCCTTCGTTTAATGTTCTATCTCCCTACGCATCATTGGCAAAGTTGTGGTGTTCATATGCACCTTTTAAAGCTCAGCAGCAGTGATAAGCAGAGTTTTGGCGGGAGTCCGAAGAATACAGTTTGGCTCCCGTGTCTTTATCAATTAACGGTGCATTTTCGAGTGTATAACGAGTAATAATGGTGGAATATTACGTGTTGAGTGTTTTCTAAGATACACAAGTCTATTGGCAAGTAATGCGAGAGTTGAAATAGGATTTTTCATGTTCCCGCCAGCTTCTTGTAAAAACCACCACTTTCCAAGAGCTGTGACTTGACTGGGCTTGCCCTGACTCTGAATTGACCATATTACCTTGAAAATTTATATAACTTGACACTGGCAATACATTCGTGTGGGTCCATATAAGAAAAAAAATTGTTTTATGCACTTTTATAATTCATAAGTCACAAAGTAAGAATTGAATTATTGAGTACTCTCTTTTTAGTATATTATTGAGTACTGTTTCAACAGTTTTCTCTATAAGAGAATTATTCCTTCTGACATCCTTCGTCCTGTCTCCTTTAAATTCCTCTTATCCTTGGTTTTTTTTACCGTTTATTCGACTATTGTGTAGATATATTAAAGTTAATAAAATAAAATTTTAAGTATAAACTTAAAACACACTATATTAATGTATATTCGTAATTCGTAATATTATGTTATATAGCTTTGTGTATAGATTGTAATTAGTTGTATATTCTCAGTAAATAGTCTATGATTTATCAAAGGAGATATGAGTTGTATTTTAATATTTATTGTAGTGTTGCTTATTATTATAGTTTAATATCAAGCTGTAGAATATATATATTACTGTTGTGTTCAAAATTCAAAAGCACTTATTGGTTAATTTACTTCGTTTGATGCCCGATCTCCCTACGTGTTATTGACAAAGTTGGGGTGTTATATAATTATTAGACTATTGTGTAGATATATTAAAGTAAGATACATAAAATTATAAGTATATTAATAAAACATAATGTATAAATATATTTATGTGTATTCGTAATTATGTTATATAGGTTTGTATAGATTGTAATTATTAGTTGTATATACTTAGTAAATAGTTTATCAAAGGAGGTATGAGTTTTTTAAATATATATTGTAGTGTAGATTATAGTTTAGTATCAAGCTGTAGAATATGATTGCTGATTGTGTTCAAAATTCAAAAGCACTTGTTGGTTAATTTCCATCGTTTGATGTCCAATCTCCCAACGTGTTATTGGCAAAGTTGTGGTGTTAAAAACACTTTCACAAGCCACAAAATAAGAATCACAGATATGAATTCATATGAATTGAATTGAGTTGGTACTCATTTGTTTGCCCATTTTATCCACAAGAGTAAAAGAGCATAATATATCTTTACACTTATCAATCATGGTAACAGAAAAAGAGCAATGTAACGTGGAATGGATTCAGCAGAAACTGAAAACATTGTGTACAGCGACGCAATTCTGCGGCCTATGTTTGGAAAAAAATAGTAACTTTTATCCTTTGAAGATGGAGTTTGCGATCAACGAATGTTATTCCACGAGGCCCTTACGAGAAGTAGTTAATAGTGTGCTGAATTGTGATGTAAGTATGTTTTAATTTTATCGAACTAGAGGCTCGCTGATTCCCTTGCTTCCTGAACGTAACAAATAGGTTAGTAACCATTGATATAAAGAAAAGGGGAGATAGGGTACGTTCTCTCAACGCTTACTCAACAACTGACATGTGAAATTTGAAACAACCAAGATAGAAAAAAGACGTGTACCTAAGATCGAAGTGTGAACGAGACCACAATTAACTTTTCTTACATTCATGGACCTAATGGGACCTAATTTGAACTTTCCATTTTAGAGAAGCCATCATCTCCCCTTTTCTTTTAATCAACGTTAGTAACTTTCTTATATCATCAATATGTAGGCACTTAACCCAGGATTGACCGCCTTGGTCGAGTAGTGGGCGCAAGCTCCTACTGCCAATCATGAGGTCCCAGGTTCGATCCCTAGATCAGGCAGTGTTATTGGATTTTTCCATTATGAATTATCTCTATGACATCCTGGATCTGTGGCCATTAGATGGCAATAGTCTCGCCCCTATTACGTGGAACCAATAACATACCGGCGAAACGTGGGTGTACCTACTATGGGACTGAGTGCTGGGTACACCGCTGCCTACCCCTTTGGGGAAAAGGCGTAATGGTATGTTATGGATGGTTAAACCAGGATATGTACCAAGAGCTCATTCGGCTTGCCCAAGTTTTGGCGTGAAAAAGTTGCTAAGGCACAGAAAACATTGTCATAACTTTGCAATAATTATAATAATAATAATTTTTGCCCTTACTGGATTGGACTCAGGCTCCGCAATCCCGCTTGCAATCATTTTTTTCAAATTTAAATTCAAAAAGATTAGAATAGATTACTCTTTATTTTTTTACTATTTTTAGGGTTCCATACCTCAAAAGGAAAAAAGGAACCCTTACAGGATCACTTTGTAGTCTATCTGTCTGTTTATCCGTCTGTCAAGACACTTTAACGGGAATTTGTGGACGTATCAAGTTGAGATTAATATTAATTACCTACTCAGATCTGCGGCCCCTTGTGGCTGTAAAAAAATTATACTTCTCAGTTAATGCTATCAAGTTATGGCCATTTTACTGCATATTTCCATATGTTGCGCCAGGAACTAATAGATGGCGCTGTATGTTCTTGGTATCTAGGTATGGAACCCTACACTATGCACACATAATACATAGGTATGCCTTAACAATTTATTACTTGATATTACAGTACATAATGACTGAATGAATTGACAGCCTCGTTGGCCCAGATGGTAGTAACTCTGCTTTCTGTGCCGCAGGGCCCGGGTTCGATCCCCAGCCAGGTCAAACATTTTGTGTGCATGAACATGTCTGTTTGATCTGTGTCTGGGTGTTATAAGCTTATATAAGTATGTATATCAGTCATCCGGTTAGCATAGTACAGGCTTCTAGCCTAGTATTATTATTATTATGTAATTAAAATTAAAGTAATAAGTAAAAATATTATTGGGCGACAATTGGCACCTGTGGTTTTCTCCGCGTAGTTTTCGTTCCCGTGGGAATATCGGAATAAAAAATACCCTATGTGTTATTCCAGGGTCTAAACTACATACCGAATTTCAGCCCAATTGGTTCAGTAGTTTTGGTGTGAAAGAGTAACAAACATCCATCCATCCATATCCATCCTCTCACACCTTCACATTTAACAATTTATAACATTAGTAGGATTAACATAACAATGAGCGCGCATACAGACGCTTTGTTGCCATTGGGATAGGCAGAGACTATTTCTCTCCACTTGCTGTCATCCTGACATACAACTTTGCTTCTTCCACTTTCATCACATTCTTCATGCATGACCATCGGTTGACAGTGCTTTCGACCTGGCTTTTCCGAAATATAACATCAATTGTCTTGAAAAGTATGACTTGCCTCTGCAGACTTGACTTCTCACTAGCTTTATACATCTCCTTTGGCCATCTCCTTAATCCAATCTGCAATCTGCAACAATCTTGTAATTGTATTTTATTAAACTTTCAGATAGAGGATCAAACAACAAGTGATTCAATATGTGAAATATGCACAGAGAAGACCATACAATCATACATTTTCATTGAAAACACAAAGAAATCATTCAAAATACTCGAACATTGCATCAGTGACTTGCTCTCCAAAGCCAATGACCTCAGTAATGAATTAGATGAAAATCAGGACTACAAAAACGCCAATATTATGATAGTTGTGGAATATGATAGTGAAACACAGAAAAATGTCAATGAATTAACTACTAGAAACGATACAATCCTCTCAAACAAACGTATTATTAAAGAAGTTACTCCCATTTTTAAGATTCAAAAACCAACAGAAGAAAAAAGACCGTTAATCATGCCTATATTGAGAATTAATAAATATCCTCGTACGGAAACACCGAAGAAAACTCAAGTGGAATTCAAAATGCCTGCAGTTACGCTAGAAGGCGGTAAAATTGTTATTACACCATTAACAACAAATAATCCTATTGTTCCTCAATATAATACATATAAATGTAACTTGTGCGCATCAATATTCACTAATTACAAAAAATTTAAGGAGCACGAAAAGATAATGCATAACACAAAATCATACAAATGTGTATTCTGCAACAAATTGTACAATTCACAGCAATATTTAGACATCCATTACACAAATATACATTCAAAATCGAGATGCAAGCTTTGTCAAGAACTATTTGGTGATACTGAATTAAATATCCACTTGAGAGAGAAACATGAATCTTCCGTACATATTTGCCAGATCTGTGACTTGGTTTATTACAGTATGGATAAGTTAGAAGCACATTGTAAATCGTCACATAAGTTTATAAACATAAAAACGAATAAGAATGTAACACAATGTGATATATGCCTAAAGAATATTACTAACGAAGAAATGAGGATACACAAGTGTAAATTTTCTTGTTCAGAGTGTACGGCAGTACCATGCATACATTTTAGTTATCTAATGTCTTATAGGGAACAGGTGTTAAGTAATGCAACGAAGATTCGTTGCTTAGACTGTGATTATATTACTAAAAGAAAGGAGCATCTGATAACTCATGCGAATAGAGAACATTTGGATCACCATCCTTTTACGTGCGAGCATTGTGGTACTCAATTCTACGCGAAATTGGGCTTGAAGAAACATATTTTTCAATTTCACTTTGAATCGAAATGCCAGTACTGTGATAAACAGTTATTTGATGCCAAATTACTACGGAATCACAAGAAACTTTGCAAGAATGTCACACGGTCATATATTTGTGAGAAATGTGTGGCGTCTTTTGACACTAATGAAGAGTTACAGAAACATCAAAAACTAAATCATAGCGATATTGTTTACCCGTGCACTCAGTGTAGAAAGGAGTTTATAAAAGAAGAAGCTTTAAAAGAACATCACATAAGGGTACATAACGGGATTCAATACAAGCATCGTAGGAAATTTATTGAATGCACTCTATGTGACATTAACTTTAGATCTACTGAAGATTTGGTGAAGCATGAACAGTTTCACGGGCCTAATGTACTGTACCCTTGTAATGTATGTCCTAAAACATTTGTAAGTCTCAAACGAGTCTATGTTCACAAACAGAGGCATTATACTGAACGAACAAAATGTCCAGGCTGCAAGAGATTATTTTCAATGGAATACTTTAATCAACATAAAGTTGTATGCCCAATTCTTAAAGAGCATCAAGATTTGCCATACATTTGTAAAGATTGCAAAAAAACATTCAAGTCAAAATCACTACTTCTTGCGCATCAACGCAATCACGAAGCAAAACCTTGCGAGATCTGCAAAAGGATAATAAAACCATCATCATTAAAAAAACATGTTGAAATCATGCATTCTGAGTCAAACAAAACAGTTTGCTTATTAAAATGCAGTTATTGTGACTACACAACGAAAAAGAAAATGTTTCTAGAGAACCATATCAACAAAGTTCATCACAAAATTAAGCCGTATGTGTGCAATATTTGTGGCAAATCTTTTTGTGGCAAAGCAAGGTTGGACGAGCACTTGCGGACCCATACGGATAATTACGTCTGTTATTGTTCACATTGTGGCAAAAAGTTTGCTAATAAAGTATGCCTTAAAATGCATGTGAGGCGGCACACAGGTGAAAAACCTTATCAGTGCAACATTTGCTCGGAAAGATTTAGATCTATGAGCATTATGAAGACACATAGACTAAGCAAACATCTAGACAAGAACATACAGTGCCCGTTATGTGATTCTATGTATCATTTGGCGATACAACTGAGGTATCATGTGAAAAAAGTACATTGGAAAAGGCAGGAGCCTTTTGATTACAAGCAAATTGTTTCGCCACAATTCTATCATTTGTTCCAAGATCAGAGGATGCAGAAGCTTGGTGAAGAAAACTTGATAACTCAAACCCTTGATGTTTAACAGGATACAGGACCTCTGTGCAGTTTGACACAATCCTATGGAAAATGTACTAAATATATGTTTTGTATTCCCCTGTTTCCTCCAAATACAGTAAACCTAGGTATTTGATATATTTATATCCTGATATTTTAAAGTTGAAGTAAAGTATGTCCCTATCATTTTACTTTTGTTTATAAACTCCACATTTTTTTGTAGTGAACGTCCAATCACGCGAATAAAACTGCGATTATTGGAAGTTCTCTATGAAAAAACCAAGGGTTTATAAGAAAAATTAAAATGACAGGGACATATAAAATATCAGAATATAAATTTATAGAATGGGTTAATTATATTCGGAGGAAAGAAATACGGGAATACAAAACATCGTTTTGGTAAATTTTTCATAGGTTTGTGTCAAATTCTTAGAAGGCCAAGTACAATCATAAGGATTTGTTTTTAAACTATTTTTTAGAAATATCTGTCGCCCAGCAAATCTATGAAGTACCGTTTGACGTTTCATCTTTTCAAGCTTTGAAAGAGAAGAAATAACTTTGCACAGCCGTAACTCACGCAATTTCAGTAACCTTCGCCGTAAAACCATGTAATTATGATTTTTATTACAAGACATACAATTTTCCATCACTAAATATAAATATAAATCCTTCAAATAAGGCAAAATAAGAACTTTCAAATGGTGCTTCTTAGATTTGCTTGGCTGTAAGAGTTATTCGTGATTATTATTTGTCCGTGAAAGGATTTGGCGCCACAACCTAAAAGACACCGCTTTCATAAATTTTAGTATGAAAACAAAATGGCCACTGTGTTTATTTATTTTTTTATTATAGTGGGTGACAAGACAAGCAAATCAGATGCCTGATGGTAAGCATCATGATTGCCCATATCAGACACAGTGCCACCCAGTGTTTTAACATTACAAATTCAAAAAGAGGCATACCACAACAAAACCAATATCAGCGTTTTCACAAAAAAGTGTACCTCCCACTTTTCGGTTGTCCCTTGTGTTTGAAGTATTACTAACAAGTAATATTATGATCTGGTGAATATTTTAATGACTGTAAGCATTAAACATATTTTAAACTAGTAAATGAAGTGCCACAAATATGAAAACATTGAGAGCAATTAAAATAATGACTAATTTTAATCAGCAAGAAGTCAGTTTTCGACGTGTCCCCCACTCGAACTTCTCGATGTTAAAAGCTATTCTGAAAACTTTTTCTACGCGATATAATGAGTTTTTGGTACGGTTTGAACGTACTCTGACTCGTCTATCGTGTCCGGTACTTTTTAATTTAAACCTAAAATACACAGAAACACAATTGAATTTCCAACAAACATGTAAAAAGTGATACCGACCGGACATGACAGGTTTGTCACGGCTAATAGTGCTATTTAAAATAATAACTAAGGATTTTTAATTTCTGTACTGGCAACATTAACCTTACAGTCCTCTGTTCGAAATAAAAAAAATACTAGTTGTGACCACGAAACCGAGTAAGCAATACTTTTTCTTGCTGTGCCACGAACGTCAAGATTTCTTGTGTCAGATTTGAGACACAATAACTGCTGATTCCGCTAAGTTTACAACATTTCACGATATTAAAAAGATTAACAATTTTATAATGTAGTTGTAATGTAGTTTTAATAACAAATTTAGTGTAAATATTTTCGTTAATACAGTTCAGAATATAATAAGGGAAGACAGCGTCACGTCAGTTTTGCGACATTTTATCCCGTGACCTACCAGGCTGACTAGCAAAGTCGCAAAACCGACACCATAAAGCAAGGTTTACACTAGGATTTACAGTTCTTTTTATTTACTTTTTTGTATTACGTCTGTCGGTCTGTTTGAATAGTGGGTTATTTTTTAAAACATGTATATTATTAATAATTACATATTATTATTATATCATGTATATTATTAATATGTACATTTATAATAAATTTATCTCAAAAATTTATTCATGTAAGCCCAGCCTAAAAAATGGACTGTCGGTTTTGCGATTGTCCTGTGTTTTGCGACGAGGGAATTCTTAGTATTTGTAATTTTTTAATATGAAAGGGTACACATTATTTAATTTCAATATTTAAAATAGTAATATGTTTCGAAAGCAATAATGTAGTTTCACAGTGAAACTACATAACCATTACATAATATAGAAAAAGTAACGGTTACTAACATCAGTTGTGACAAAACCGAACTTAAAATTAGCATATAATTCACATGTTATTAGTTTTTTCACTATTATGCCCTGGTTTTAAAAAATATATATTATTAACTTCAAAATAAATTTAAAATAATTTCTGTGTTTCTTCAAATTTGTAAGATAGCTTTTAAGATAGTCGCAAAACTGACATTTTTTTCCACCGAGCCAGTTTAATTTTGTGATTTCTCGTAAAATAGCTTACTATTGAAGGAAATAAATATAGTTTCATAAATTTCAATACATCTAACTTATATTCTAATCAAAAAACCATCGAAAACATCACATTCAAAATCTGACAATAAATTTGGACATGGTACACTTTATTTTAAAAACGCTCATATGCCACTATGTGTCGGTGTGCGGGGGAGGGTTTGTTTGTTGTTATTGGATCATTTGACTTGATGGAGCTGTAAAGTTCTCGAATGGAGACCACGGACCGGCAAGCGTAGCGTAGGACGTCCACCTACAAGATGGACAGACGATTTAATAAACAGCAGGATCACATTGAACACTGGATGCAAGCCGCTTACAACAGGACCAGATAGAAATCTATGGGGGAGGCCTATGTTCAAACACGTTCATTTGAATGAGACAAGGCGCGGCGCGGACAGGTTGTTATGCAGGATAACTGCATAACCTTGGCGATAGCATAAAAGCGTCGTCTTTTAGGTTATGTTGACTGTGGCTTTGAATTATTGTAATTAGTTTTTCTTCGTAATTTTTAATTTAGACATAAAAAGATGCCGAAATCAAACAATAAATTAAGTAAACAGTAAATTAAGTTTGTAAACTAATTTTATTTATAATCTTAACAATATCACAATTAAATAAATATACAGGATGTGGTTTAACATAGTCTTATTCTTAAACATTCCTTTGCTCATTATTTGGTTATTTGGATAAGTTTTTTCTCAACCAACCCTGAAATCGCGAAAAAATAAAAACATTGTTCTATAGAAACGTTTCCTTGATTTATAAACAAAATGTGTGGAATCATTGATGTGTCATGTGTTTCGTGTTATCAGAGGGCTTTGTTGCAGAATGTCCCGTTCGCAAAATGTCCCTTTCGTAAATTGTTTAATTTCTCTATTTTCATAGAACCCGATTTTTCCCGAAGGCGTAGTCAGCGGTGTACCCAGGAGTCAGTCCCATAGTTGGTACACCCACACTTCGCCAGTTAAGCTTTTAGGTCCCATGTAATAAGGAGGCGAGCCTATTGCAATCTACCGGGCACAGTTCCAGACTCCGGGCAGTTATTGAGATAATTCCTAATGAAAAAATTCAATATTATAAGTAATTATAAATCAATATTATAATTAATTATAAATATTATATTTATAATCAGGTCAACTTTGCCTTACCTAGAGATGACACCTGGGACGTTTCATATAACATTTTATACTAAATGCAAAAATTCCGTTTTTGCTGCCAGGACATTCTGCGAAAGGGACATTTCGCGACTAAGGAGGGACGACATGTGTCGTACCGATTCCTACAAGACTCCGACACGACCTAACAACTACCTTCAAGTCTTTTCCAATAAGCTATGTTTCAAAGTCTAGCCTTCGTCTATTGCTTTAGGTATTTTCTTAATCCCAGTAACGTTTCTAAACATCCGTTTCATAATAACCATCTTTTTGTTTAAATACATGTTTTTAGAGCGTAAACTCTTTATTACTTTTACTTTGGAGTTGAGCTTAGATTTAAGTTTGTTTATCCTGTTTTCCATTGCTTGGTTTATTGCTCCTGAAGATTGTGGGTTATCTTGAGGTCTCTGAAATAATAAAAAATAAATTGTTAAGGCATACATATGTATGCATAGTGTAGGGTTCCATACCTAAAACTCAAACTCAAAAAGATTTATTCAATTACCTAGGTCATACTATTACACTTTTGCACGTCAAAGAAGCTAAACAGTAGAGTCTACCGTGCATTCGGAAAGATACCTCTACAAGAATGCACAAGAAAGTTGTAGGGCTTAATTTTTTCAACAGATAGTTACACAATATTTGGTTTGGTAACGTTTCGTTTGTTAGTGTCGGTGCCGCGTGGTGGCTATGCAGAAGTTTCCAGGCATCTTTGTCCTCTATGTACTGGTTGACTTTATAATAAGCCTTCTTTAGTAGATTTTATATAGGTTTTGCATTTACCCTCTGAGAGCTACCAGTTACGTACATCCATCCATCCTCACAAACTATCAAATTTATAAAATCAGTAGGAAGTAACACTAAGTGTGCCGCGCGGTTTCACCCGCGTAAGCTTCGTTCCCGTGGGAATGTCGGGATAAAAAGTACCCTCCAGGGTCTAAACTATCAACATACCAAAATTTTAGTAGAATTGGTCCAGTAGCTTTAGAGTGAAAACGCAACAAAAATACACACAATAAAAACAGGGCTAGATGGCGCTGGGGTCGAGTTAGAACATGGTAGCACTTTTTACATTTACTGAGATTTTAAATTTATAATATGGATTAAAAAGAAAAAAGCCTTACCGAATAGCTTTTCCCACAACAGCAAGGCAGATTGACAACACTTTTTGTGGTATTATTTACTTCAATATTACTGTTTATAAAGATCTTTGCTTCATTTAGGTTCTCGATCATTTCCTCTTTAATTTTTGTATCGTTTATTTGTACTTCTGTTATTAATACAGGCCTTTGTAAGGGAGTCTGGTAACAAATTAATCAATATATATAAAAATTTCGTGTCAGTGTTTGTTACCATACTCCTCCGAAACGGCTGAACAAATTTTGATAAAATTTTATATGCACACTTGGTAGATCTGAGAATAGGTTGTCTATTTTTCATCCCCCTAAGTGATAAGGGTGGCCCACCCCAAAAATTTTTTTAAAATATTATTTTATAAATAAATATTAACTGATACTTATATTAAAATAGATTATAACTTACTTCTACTGATAAAAACAAGCTTGGTATAGCAAATGGCATTATTTTTCTTCTTTTACCATCTCGGGTCACAAATTGCGATGAATCAAAATGTTTAGAGCAAATTGTACTGGAGTGAGTGGGTTGCCATTTGGGTTTGTTTTGACATAATTCAGCCCATCTATGCCTTAGTTTAGGATCTTTAGGAAACCTGGAAAGTGCAAAAACATCCTTTTTAGTACCATTATTATTAGTATCAGCCTGGTTTGTCCCACTGCTGGGCAAAGGGAAGGGTAACTGTCAATCACGAGGTCCCGGGTTCTATAGGCAGTGTTTTTAGATTTTTCCATTACAAATTGTCACCTTATACCTAAAGGAATAGGCAGAGCTGTACCCAGGACACACTTTGCCAGTTACACTTTTAGGTCCCATGTAATAGGGGCCAAGCCTATTGCAATCTACCAGGCACAGTTCTAAACACAGTTCCCGCCACAGGCCACAGTTCTAGGCAGTTATTGAAATTCGTTATAGAAATATCCAATTTTTAACACTTTGCCTGACTTAGGGATTGAAACCGGGACCTAATTATCAGCAGTCGAGCTTGCGCCGAGGTAGTCCAGGACTCATCCTGGAAAGATGGAATTCAACTTCTTGTTCTTAATGGCTTGTGCCGACACCAATTTGCCAATGTCGCCGTGGATAGAGAGACCGACAAACGTTGATCAATAATTGATTGGTTTAAAAAAATAAGACCGGTTATTTTGGAAGAAAACCGCAACCGAATTGGATACCTGTAATGAAACATATTAATAATTATTTTATACTCACTTATGGAATGAAACACCATCTTTATCTAAACCGGAGGTCTTAGACGTTTTATTGCAAATAGATACTGCACAACCGGGCATTTTCCTTCTTATTAATTTGTGGCTTGTGATTGTGAGTGCTTATCACAGATAGTGATGTCGGAATCGATTATCAATAATCGATTATGAGAATAATCGGTTGCCAATTGATTATGATTCACATAATCGATCATGAACGATTGTCACAAATAGCATTTATTTATTATTATTTATTACACTAGCAACTTTTACTATTTCTAAAAATTTTTTGTTCGTCATTTTGCTTTATGGTAACTCTGAATTTTGACTACTTTAGGACAGTTTCTTGAGCTACCACTCCTTGACAGAAAGAGCAACCCATTAGTATATTGGGAGAGCATGAAAACGAATAACCCAGGATTATATCATTATATCATATCAAATACACTTAAAATATTCAAGTATACCTGCCACCTCAGTACTCTCTGAAAGAATCTTTTCAAAAACTGGTATGGTGACTAATTTAAGAAGAAACCGGCTTCTCCCGAAACATCTTGATTTTATAATATTTTTGAATGCAAATTGGTCTTTGCTTGAAAATATAAAATAATAAATGTGTCAACTTTCCTTTTTGTATGATTCATTGAATAAAAATTAATACTTTCATCTTTTTTTAATCTAATAAATATTATCACTAAGATTATGTTTTCTTTTTTTAGAAGAGTATACCCTAAGAAGTCATATTTTTTCTTAGGATATGTTTCAGACATGTTATCTAGATAGAGCCGATTACAAATTTCTGACGTTTTAGACGAGGTTTTCAATAATCGCTTGATAATCGATTGATAATCGATTAAATATTGATCGATTACGATTATTAGCATAATCGTTTAATCGATTATTAATATAATCGAATCGGCACATCACTACATTCACTACAGGGCACAGGGTATTGTTCTGTGGATCACTACAGCAGGGGCCCAATTCTGAAAGTGCACTATAAGCGTAATGGTGTTCCGATCGTGTATCATCGGTACTTTTTTTGAAATACGCGAGTCTATATGTCATTTAAAAAACTCCAATGGAAAACCGATGAAATCAGAATGAACACGTTTGATCTGTCATTGTTCGCATAATTTTAATCCCAATTCACTAAGACTCTGGTGATCAATGTCGTAATAATGGTTGACTTTAACCGAATTCTGTAACCATTTTGACATCAAGTACTTCGGCTTTTCAATGATAGATTCTATCGTAAACTACCATTGACTGACCATTTTGCAGCCGAACCTTTTGAGTAGCAGTTGCTCAATGGTAGTTCGATGAAACCTTGAAATTACTCTTAAAATGGCTGTTTATGAGGCGCTGAAAATAAATTTACTATACAAATACGAGTAAATTATCATGAAATAGAGAAAAAATGCCCGCGTCGACGCTTTCTAAGACCTTCCGGATAGTGAATATGAAATGGGAAACACGAAAATCAGACTTATAATTTTATAACCAAACATCCCTATCGTCAATATCTTCGGGACATAGTCAGTGTGGTCTGAGAGTAATAGGGTAAGTAAAAAATAATAATAATAAGTTATTACCTAGTCTAATATATCAATTTATAAAAATATTTTTTATAAGCGCCATGCAAGGAATTTCTACCCATAGCGCCATGACTGCTGTGCATATGGCCTTTGGTTTTATGCCACTCTTTTGATGCTATCGATAAATCGCGCCCTGGATTTTTCAATTTTGACCACAGTTGTACATCACTCACCTAAACAAAGCTAGCCTAAATAATATTTCTTATAATTTTTTTTCAGGTGGTTCAGACATTTGGAGAGGATGGATGAAAGGAGATTAACAAAAGAGCTGTAAATAAGACTGGTGTGAATGGTAAAATTGGTAGGGGTCGACCTAGGCGTACATTTCATGAACAAATTGATGTTGTTCTAAGACGAGCATGTATGAAGAATGTCATAAAAGTGGACAAAGCGAGAGCTGTATGTCCGGGTCGTAGCAAGTGGAGGAAAATAGTCTGCATACCCCAACGTGAACAAGGCGTGAATGTATGTATGTATAACATTTCATCCTAATTTGTGCCGTCGTTTTAGCGTGAAAAGGTAACAAGCATACAATTTATTATATAAGTTGGGATTCTTCATCACTTTTCTATTAGAAATGTGGTAAAAGTTCTTCAAATAAATATAGGCACATTTATTACAAGTAAAAATTCGTTTATTTGTTACAGCATGGGTTACAAAATACAACAACCAGTCGAACAATAAAACAAGCCTTATTCAGCTATAAAACCATAGGTACCATACATATAAGAATATACATAAAATGTTATATGTTATAATTATTGTGAATGTAACTTCAATCAGAACATTAAAAATTATAATTTATGAGAATTTCATTTCTATCTTGTTACATAGATTATTATTTACAGACCCCACATCATTCATTAATCAACTTGATATTATATAAGTAGTTTCTTTTGACAAAACATGAAGGAGAAATTTAAAGTAGAAAGGTGTTATGAGTATGTTGTCAACCTTGAGCACTAGAATTCAGTCCCACACTGCAAGCTTGATCTGCGGAGAATAAAGACAGAATTGTTTAATGGTGTTATTTCATGCCTACTATACACCTAACCCTTCAACCAATATTACTTATGAGGAAATTTATCATCTGGGGCCCAATTCTTAAAGTGCACTATCAGCGCAATGGTGTTTCGATCGTGTATCATCGGTACTTTTTTTGAAATACGCGAGTCTATATGTCATTTAAAAAACTCCAATGGAAAACCGATGAAATCAGAATGAACACGTTTGATCTGTCATTGCTCGCATAATATTAAACCCAATTCACTAAGACTCTGGTGATCAATGTCGTATTGATAGTTGATTTTAACCGAATTCTGTAACCATTTTGACATCAAGTACTTCGGCTTTTCAATGATAGATTCTATCATAAACTACCATTGACTGACCATTTTGCAGCCGAACCTTTTGAGTAGCAGTTGCTCAATGGTAGTTCGATGAAACCTTCAAATTACTCATAAAATGGCCGTATAAGCGGCGCTGAATATAAATTTACTATACAAATACGAGTAAATTATCATGAAATAGAGAAAAAATGCCAGCTTCGACGCTTTCTAAGACCTTCCGGATAGTGAATATGAAATGGGAAACACGAAAATCAGACTTATAATTTTATAACCAAACATCCCTATCGTCAATATCTTCGGGACATAGTCAGTGTGGTCTGAGAGTAATAGGGTAAGTAAAAAATAATAATAATAAGTTATTACCTAGCCTAATATATCCATTTATAAAAATATTTTTTATAAGCGCCATGCAAGGAATTTCTACCCATAGCCTTTGGTTTTATGCCACTCTTTTGATGCTATCGATAAATCGCGCCCTGGATTTTTCAATTCTGACCACAGTTGTACATCACTCACCTAAACAAAGCTAGCCTAAATAATATTTCTTATAATTTTTTTTCAAGTGGTTCAGACATTTGGAGAGGATGGATGAAAGGAGATTAACAAAAGAGCTGTAAATAAGACTGGTGTGAATGGTAAAATTGGTAGGGGTCGACCTAGGCGTACATTTCATGAACAAATTGATGTTGTTCTAAGACGAGCATGTATGAAGAATGTCATAAAAGTGGACAAAGCGAGAGCTGTATGTCCGGGTCGTAGCAAGTGGAGGAAAATAGTCTGCATACCCCAACGTGAACAAGGCGTGAATGTATGTATGTATAACATTTCATCCTAATTTGTGCCGTCGTTTTAGCGTGAAAAGGTAACAAGCATACAATTTATTATATAAGTTGGGATTCTTCATCACTTTTCTTTTAGAAATGTGATAAAAGTTTTTCAAATAAATATAGGCACATTTATTACAAGTAAAAATTCGTTTATTTGTTACAGCATGGGTTACAAAATACAACAACCAGTCGAACAATAAAACAAGCCTTATTCAGCTATAAAACCATAGGTACCATACATATAAGAATATACATAAAATGTTATATGTTATAATTATTGTGAATGTAACTTCAATCAGAACATTAAAAATTATAATTTATGAGAATTTCATTTCTATCTTGTTACATAGATTATTATTTACAGACCCCACATCATTCATTAATCAACTTGATATGATATAAATAGTTTCTTTTGACAAAACATGAAGGAGAAATTTAAAGTAGAAAGGTGTTATGAGTATGTTGTCAACCTTGAGCACTAGAATTCAGTCCCACACTGCAAGCTTGATCTGCGGAGAATAAAGACAGAATTGTTTAATGGTGTTATTTCATGCCTACTATACACCTAACCCTTCAACCAATATTACTTATGATGAAATTTATCATCTGATCTAAAGCGATAATTCATTGTGTTACCTAATCTAATTTCAAAAATTTACTATAGTATCATCAATCCGTTTTTTTTTTCTATGTTATTTTACCTAATCAATCTATGTTACACACCGCTATAAAATATCTTGTGACTTACAGCATTTAACTTAGACTGCCTCAGTGGCGTAGAGGGTGCATGCTGAAATGCCAATCAAGAGGTCATGGGTTCGATTCCCAGGTCAGGCAAAGTGTTAAATAAGGATTTTTCCATTAGGTATTATCTCAATAACTGCCTGGAGTCTGGAACTGTGCCCAGTAGAGGGCAATAGGCTCACCCCCTGTTACATGGGACCAAAAACATACTGGCGAAATGTGGGTGTATCTACTATGGGACTGAGTCCTGGGTACACCTCTGCCTACCCCTTCGGGGAAAGGCGTGAATGTATGTTTAAAGCCGAATGTCAGGATTGTAGCAAGTGGAGAGAAATAGTCTGCTTAGGTACTCCATCGGGAACAAAGTGTAACTGTATGCTGTATGTATGTATAGCATAATTAACAAAGTTGTAAATCACATCTCTGGGCCCTAAGATACAGGCTCTGGAATGGATCCGCTGCAAATATAACAGAATAATATATATTTTAAATGTAAAAGTTTAAGTTAAGAATTTTAAATTTATTTGCGTGTTGACTTGTAACATTTTCTGTTATAAATAAAGAACTTGAACTTATAAAATAAAATTTGATTAGGCAGGCGGGTTGAAGAGCACAGTCCAATGCTAAAATATTCTAAATCTGGTACCCATGCCTGGTAATCTGGCAATAATTAGTTTCCACAACAGAATCTTACACTAATCTCTTTTCATAGAATTCCAAGATCTGACTGTTTGACTTAATAAGTAATCAAGACAAAAGGGTAGGTACTTATACTCACTTTTAAACATTTTGTTGATCATTTGTAATATCCAGTTTTGACTTACACCAGGTAAGCTTGTTAATCTGCAAGGTACCTACTTCTATTAACGATAGACTATTTCTTGGATACAAAGCGGACGCCCATTGTAAGATTTTTGTGAAAACTAGTTCTATCTGTACTCTGGCGCAGCACCTTCTCTGAAAGAATAACAATAATACAATTTAATGACAAGCGTTATTATTCCCGGGATTTCGTTCTGGTAGGAATCTCGGGTCAAGACTTGATTATCATCATCACCATCATCTCAGACGTAGAAGTTTACTAGACATAGGTCCCATTGGGAGGCCTTGGCCTATACTTACCACGCTTGGCAGGCAGGTTGGCGAGATATATATATTATGAAGATAAATATTTGAGTACATTTTTCTACTGAATTAACTGTTTATGTATTTCACTTTTACTTAGGGAGTTGAATACACAGAATACTATTGCTAGGAGGTTGAGACGAGAAACTACGTTTTTCTAAAACTTTCTAGTGATTGTGTGTATTTTTAATTTATTAAATTCGTAAATATTTACACTCGACTCGACTGACAGTATTACTGACTTTGACATGTTCTGTGCTTTGACAGTAAAATAATGAAATTTTCACAGGCTATCCTAAATATTTGCATTTTTGATTTAATTATAGCGTCTTTTCTTTTACCGTTTTTTTGCAGGCAACATTTTTTACATGATTGATTTTGACTGGCAGCACTGTTCATTCCGAGAAGACGCGACTCCGACGACAGGCCAATGCGATCTTTGTGACACTGGTAATTTGATGTTCCGGAATTGACACTTAGGCCACTCTGGCGTTATAATCGTATCGGCCTCTCAGTCGTGTCGGAATGGTCGAAAAATTAAGGTGTCCGTACGGAATCGAGGCCCTGATCTAAAGCGATAATTCATTGTGTTACCTAATCTAATTTCAAAAATTTACTATAGTATCATCAATCCGTTTTTTTTTCTATGTTATTTTACCTAATCAATCTATGTTACACACCGCTATAAAATATCTTGTGACTTACAGCATTTAACTTAGACTGCCTCAGTGGCGTAGAGGGTGCATGCTCAAATGCCAATCAAGAGGTCATGGGTTCGATTCCCAGGTCAGGCAAAGTGTTAAATAAGGATTTTTCCATTAGGTATTATCTCAATAACTGCCTGGAGTCTGGAACTGTGCCCAGTAGAGGGCAATAGGCTCACCCCCTGTTACATGGGACCAAAAACATACTGGCGAAATGTGGGTGTATCTATTATGGGACTGAGTCCTGGGTACACCTCTGCCTACCCCTTCGGGGAAAGGCGTGAATGTATGTTTAAAGCCGAATGTCAGGATTTTAGCAAGTGGAGAGAAATAGTCTGCTTACTCCATCGGGAACAAAGTGTAACTGTATGTTGTATGTATGTATAGCATAATTAACAAAGTTGTAAATCACATCTCTGGGCCCTAAGATACAGGCTCTTTCTTAGTTTAAGGATCCGCTGGAAATATAACAGAATAATATATGTTTTAAATGTAAAAGTTTAAGTTAAGAATTTTAAATTTATTTGCAGGTTGACTTGTAACATTTTCTATTATAAATAAAGAACTTGAACTTATAAAATAAAATTTGATTAGGCAGGTGGGTTGAAGAGCACAGTCTAATGCTAAAAAATAATCTAAATCTGGTACCCATGCCTGGTAATCTGGCAATAATTAGTTTCCACAACAGAATCTTACACTAATCTCTTTTCATAGAATTCCAAGATCTGACTGTTTGACTTAATAAGTAATCAAGACAAAAGGGTAGGTACTTATACTCACTTTTAAACATTTTGTTGATCATTTGTAATATCCAGTTTTGACTTACACCAGGTAAGCTTGTTAATCTGCAAGGTACCTACTTCTATTATAACGATAGACTATTTCTTGGATACAAAGCGGACGCCCATTGTAAGATTTTTGTGAAAACTAGTTCTATCTGTACTCTGGCGCAGCACCTTCTCTGAAAGAATAACAATAATACAATTTAATGACAAGCGTTATTATTCCCGGGATTTCGTTCTGGTAGGAATCTCGGGTCAAGACTTGATTATCATCATCACCATCATCTCAGACGTAGAAGTTTACTAGACATAGGTCCCATTGGGGGGCCTTGGCCTATACTTACCACGCTTGGCAGGCAGGTTGGCGAGATATATATATTATGAAGATAAATATTTGAGTACATTTTTCTACTGAATTAACTGTTTATGTATTTCACTTTTACTTAGGGAGTTGAATACACAGAATACTATTGCTAGGAGGTTGAGACGAGAAACTACGTTTTTCTAAAACTTTCTAGTGATTGTGTGTATTTTTAATTTATTAAATTCGTAAATATTTACACTCGACTCGACTGACGGTATTACTGACTTTGACATGTTCTGTGCTTTGACAGTAAAATAATGAAATTTTCACAGGCTATCCTAAATATTTGCATTTTTGAATTAATTATAGCGTCTTTTCTTTTACCGTTTTTTTGCAGGCAACATTTTTTACATGATTGATTTTGACTGGCAGCACTGTTCATTCCGAGAAGACGCGACTCCGACGACAGGCCAATGCGATCTTTGTGACACTGGTAATTTGATGTTCCGGAATTGACACTTAGGCCACTCTGGCGTTATAATCGTATCGGCCTCTCAGTCGTGTCGGAATGGTCGAAAAATTAAGGTGTCCGTACGGAATCGAGGCCCTGCTTATCTGCCTATTCCATAGAGTATATCACCTCTCAGTACTTCTAATATCAAACCAGTAACCTTGTCATTGTCAATATTCTTGTTGACAGCGACAAAGCCACAGACTAAATCCATAAATCCTTACAATTGCCCAAAAAATTGGTTGTCTGTAAAGTCGGTTTACTGACGATAGTTGAACGTGACAACGCGCTCACTCAAGTAGGAAAGAGACGGATGTCGAACGCTGCCGAACGCAAAGGCCGATTGCGAGAGCGCGGAACGAGCGACAAAGAAGCATTTGTCGCTCGTTCCGCGCTCTCGCTTGCACTTCAAGCCTTACATGGAACGCCTCAGAGCGAGGTAACGCTGCATGAGTCATGTTTTTTCGTGCGTGCAGCCGGCTCTATCGAATTATAAGACGTTGTCACGTCAAAATACTTTTACCACTATTCATCAGAGATGGAGATGAAATCAGCGGGTGAATTACCGACCACGCCAACACCTGTACAATCCTGTGGATCACTTTATTAGGTGCTTAAAACACCACACTTTGCCAAAGACACGTAGGAAGATTGAACATCAAACGAAGGAAATTAACCAATAAGTGCTTTTGAATTTTGAACACAATCAACAATCATTTATTATATATTCTACAGCTTGATACTATTTTCTGTGCCCACAAGATAAGAATTGAATGAACATATTTTACAATAAATGAAGCCACAGAATAAAAGGAACAACGAAGCCACAACATTAAAAATTAAAGAAAAATGTTCAATTGCATGAGCTACATGCATTGCAATAAATAAATATCATAATATTATTAATTTTACTAATTAAATATGTGAATGTGCTACAATCGGCGGCATTGTCTTGTATGATTGGTCATTGGTGAATTAGTCGCAAGTGTTTCTTAGATTTTTAATTTGTGTGATTGATAATATCAAAATAAGACGATGTCTAAAAAAAAGTGTTGTGTGCCTGGATGTGTAGAATCTGGAAGTAAGTACAGCAAACTTGCACTTTAATAATATTAAATAAAATAATAAGATTCTTGTTAGTAGGTATATTACCAGCTATGCCCGGTGTTTTCCCTCACCTGTGTTATTCTTGGGTATTACCTATCTTCATACAAAATTTTAGCCCAATTGGTGCAGTAGTTTTGGCATTAAAACATAATGGACGTTATGTCAAACTTTCGCATTAACAATAAAAATTATTGTTAAGACTGCTTTAAGATGGGTAAGACTCGCAAGTGTGAGTAACCCAAGAAAATACTTCTTGTCAAAACTGTGGAACAAATTGCCAGAGACTATTATTAGTGCTACTTCAGTTTTAAAAACAGACTAGATAAACATTTAAAAACTAATAAACTTTTTAATATACAAGTGCAGTGATATGCAAGCATTAGCGTTTCCTGCCAGTGCATTATAAAATATTTATAAATAAGATTTATACATTATAAATTATAAAGTACTTAAATGCTCTAAGCTAAAGCACTGCTCACTACACTTTGTTATATATGCATGATAAAGGGGAGTGAGCAGGGGAGTGTGTGTGTGTGTGTCTGTGTGAAAATAACACATTGGGTCACATAACAACTAACCTAACCTTTTAGAAAAATGTTATGTTGTGAATTTACTTACATATATTTTTAATTTTTTTCAGATATGCATACAACAATGCATATATTTCCCAATCCATTGAAAGAAAAGGAACGCTTCAATGATTGGCTTATGAAAATAGGAGGTGAAATAATTGGACTGCGCGACAAAGACATATACAATAAGCGAGCTGTCTGTCATGTACACTTTGAAGAAAAATATTGTTGTCGTGGTAATAGGATCACCGTAGATGCTGTGCCAACATTAAATTTGAAAAGTACTTTTACCTATGCATACGTACCCATACTACATGACCCATTTTATACCCCCACTGTGTGACCACTGTGTATATTCCAAGACCCCGCTCTGTAGTACTTTATAGGTACATTAGTGTAAACAAAGCAGCTTGGCCTTTTTTTTTATATGATAGTGAGTGACAAGACGAGCTAATCAGGTGCCTGATGGTAAGCATCATGATTGCCCATATCAGACACAGTGCCACCCATTGTTTTAAAATTCAAAATTGTGCACGGCACTGCACTGCGCCTGTCACTCTGAGATGTGAGTTGTTGAAACTCATCATGCCCAGTAATTTCGCTGGTAACATTGCCCTTCATACCGGAACACAGCAATGTTTGAACATTACTGCTTGGCGGACGAATAACTGGCAAAGGTGTGGTACTTCCGCAGGCGGCCCCCTGCTAAAGAGGCCTACTACTACAATGCCTGCTCGCAATTACGAAACATGGGAGTTTCGTATACCAAAATTTCTCTGACTGAACTGACATTCTCTTTGGACTCCTTAGAATGTGAATTTTTTTAAATCCTTAGCACACGTCCAGACAATGAAAAGAACTTCCAACATTCCAAGTTTGAAGTCTCTAGGGTCAGTGGTTTGGGCTTTGCGTTGCATATCAGTCAGTGTCATTTAAGATTTTATAATATATAGGTAGGTATAGTGATTAAAGGATTGCCTTGGTGGTGGGCAAGCTTGACTGCCGATCATGAGGTTCCGGGTTTGATCCCCAGGCAAACTGTTTTATATTGGATTTTTCCATTAGGAGTTATTTCAATAACTGGACCAATAACATATTGGCGAAATGTGGGTGTATCTACTATGGGCCTGAGTCCTGGGTACACCTCTGCCTACCCCTTCGGGAAAAAGGCGTGAATTTATGTTTTTTTTTAAATTATATAACACCTTAAACTACTTCTGCAGCCATTTTTTATTAATATACCTACCTGATTATAGATAGATAGATAAACAATTCACTGTACACAACAATACAGGAAAACATTTAAAATAATCTTAAGCTAGTACAAGTGGCGGTCTTATCGCTTAAAGCGATTTCTTCCAGACAACCAGAAGGAAAGGAATACTTATGAGTATTTCTGGTCGGCGGTGTATTATTATTCATCGCCTTATACATTTTGCCACCAAAACCAGTTTGTCAACTCTTGACTGGAAAAGGAAGGGAATGATTAGGCTGAACCTGATGCTGCCCAGTGGTCATATATAAATTTTTGGCCTCATTGGAATTGTCTTAAAGAATATGTTACAAATAGATGGTGACCAGGCAGACCAGGGTCTGATGATGGACTAATTAAATATTAGAATAAAGTGGGGAGTGTTTTTTTTTTCAACGATATTAATGTACTAGGTACGTACTAGATTTCGCGTTCAGTACACTCACTTTGCTCGACTAAAGTGCACTTTAAACCGTGCATCTTACTTTAGTGTAGCTTCGACATCCATGCAGTGTGAACGCGTCCGGAGCTGTGTTAATATTACGGGAAACAAATCGAGTAGTTATTTTTCGTTTGATTTGAATAACAAACTATTGTTAAAGTATTTGACCTTATAAACGCAACTTTAATGAACTAAGTAACCGAATTTGAGCAAATATTTTTTTAAGAACGTTCTTGTCTATGACCTGTTAGTTGTAAAGGTACTTATTAGTTTTTTGTTTGGGTCTTTATTCTTTAATCAATTTTTTAACAATGATCTTTTACTTATATAAGCTGCGTTTTACCCTGCATTACGTGATACGTGGCGAACTCAAGTCAAGCTAATTACACCTTGTCTTGCGGCGATGGTACACGTATAAGGTTTGCTGCTCACGTAGCTGTGAACCTGTGTTTATCTCTTTTTGATAACCGTGTTTTATATATCTCTGTTATCTTTTACTCTAATGAATGATGGAAACAACGCTGCGTATATTCTACATAAGGTACAACATAATTTCGCCACGTTTTAGGGCTGTTTTTGAGTAAAAGTTCTCTTCTTGTATGAAAGCTCATAGATTTTTACCCTTGTCCATTTGACAAATTGCTCCGATATTTATAGCTAGACCGCTTATTTTAGTCCTCGCCTGCGGGGTACAAGGGCGGTGGGGGGCGCGGAGGTAGATGTGAGGTGCGGGCGGGCGGAGGTACCGCCCGCCCGCCTAGAGGTGAGGGTACCTCTCCGGTCCTGCGCACTTTTACCCCGCAGGCGAGAACTCAATTAAGTGGTCTACCTATAGTAGGTATACCTACCTACTATACACCTTTATTTCTGTTTCGGATAACAATACAACTTCAGAGAAGGTCCAATATAAATTTCATCCAAATTCATTCAGCGTTGTTTGAAAAAGTAAAATATATCACTAGTAAAGTAGGTAGGTACATGTGTAATCTAGAAATTGTTTTTTATTTTCAGATAAACTTACCGTTGCCCAGCCCAAACACGTGGACGTATTCGGATCTTCAGAAAATGTTGCAGAACCAGAAAAAGTTGTATTAACGGACGTTGGCAACACTCCAAACATTACACCATTAAGCATTGAAATAATTCGCGAGCAATACAAAGATTATAAAGTTGAACTCGTACATAAATTAACCAAAGTCACAAAGGATTTAACAAATGATGGTCAATCTGAGTCGGTTCAAAATGCAAACACAAAACCTCAACCAGATGCGGAAGAAAAAGTGGAAATATACAAAAATAAAATGTCTGCCAATATCACATCGGAAAATGTAAAGCCAAAACCTCAACCAATTACACAAGAAAAAGTGGAAATATACAAAAATAAAATGTCTGCCAATATCACACTGGAAAATGTTAAGCCAAAACCTCAACCAAATAACAAAGAAATAGTGGAAATATACAAAAATAATTTCAAAGATCAAATCCCCGCTAATATAACACCGGAAAATGTAATTACAAAACCTCAACCAAATAACAAAGAAAAAGTGGAAATATACAAAAATTATTTCAAAGATCAAATGCCCGCTAATATAACACCGGAAAATGTAAACACAAAACCTCAACCAAATAACAAAGAAAAAGTGGAAATATACAAAAATTATTTCAAAGATCAAATGCCCGCTGATATAACACCGGAAAATGTAATCACAAAACCTCAACAAAATAACAAAGAAAAAGTGAAAATATACAAAAATTATTATAAAGATCAAATGCCCTCTAATATAACACCGGAAAATGTAATCACAAAACCTCAATCAAATACTCAAGAAAAAGTGGAAATATACAAAAATTATTTCAAAGATCAAATGCCCGCTAATATAACACCGGAAAATGTAAACACAAAACCTCAACCAAATACCAAAGAAAAAGTGGAAATATACAAGAATTATTTCAAAGATCTAATTCCTGCTAATGTCACACAGGATAATGTAAAGCCAACACCTACAAACACCCTTCAAACAGATACGAAACAACTGCCAATATACACAAATTATAAAGAGGATTTAATAAGAATGGCAGCAATAGATTACATAGATCACGAATGTATTCCGGAATATTGTGGAGATTTCGGGTCCCTGAATTATTTGGAAGATGGTGCCCCAGATGATGATCAAGTAGAGGAAGCATTATTGTCTATGGAAGTAGACCCATCATTAGACTTGTAAGTTTTTTATTATACCTATATACTTTTACTAGCGACCCGGCTTATATAGTACCGGATAGATAGTGTAACTAACTAACACTGTAATGTACTTCTTCATAATTACTAATAGCTTGGTATTCTAGGGAATATAAATTCATTGTGTCTAACTAAAACGCTTCTACGTGTTTTGTATTTCAGAGAGTATCTACTTAAAACATAAAATATTATTTGATTACAGGCCAATACCAGAAGTCGAGAGTTCGGTTAGTACAAACGATTTGTTGTCAAAAAGTGAAGACGATTTGCCAAATAATATGGAAGTCGAAACGCCTGTTATTTTCGAAGAAGTACGAAGACCTACTTCTTTGAAAATGTATGAGTCACCACAAGAAATGAATGAAGTAGACATTGCATCGGAGAAGTAAGTTCAAACTCATAACATAACATACTCAATCACGCCTTTTTCTCGAAGGGGTGGGCAGAGGTGTACCCAGGACTGTCCCATAGTAGGCACACATTGCGCTAGTATGATATTGGTCCCATATAATAAGAAGCGAGCCTATTGCCATCTCCCGGGCACAGTTCCAGACTCCAAGCAGTTATTGAGATAATTCTTAATGGAAAAATCCAATATTTAACGCCATCTAGGCAGTCATCTATTAAATATTAGACAATATTTATATATTGATTTAATTGACATGGGCACCTGTTATAATTTGTTAATTTTAAGGGTATATATAAAATTATATATTTATAAGAAAGAATTAGTTGTCCGTGATGTTACTGGGGAAGGTGCTAACGGAAGATCAGCGCAGGTAGTGTTCTGCAAAGTGCATTATGCTGAGTTAGCACCGTTTCTTCGCAGAATGCACGATGTTAGTATAAGTTATACCTACTTATGAGATAGACACGGTTGATGGCATTAGGTTCATGTCAGGAAAGTGTTGCATTTTTCCATTCGGAATTATTTTTATGATAGCCTGGAGTTTGGAACTGTGTCCGGTATATGGCAATAGGGTCGCACCCTATTATAAAAGAACATACTGGCGAAATGTGGGTGTGCCTAATATTATAGGAGTCCTGGATACACGTCTGCGTACCCCTTCGGGAAAAAGGTGTGATTGTATGTTATATGTTATGCTTGATTGCAATAGGCTCGCCCCTTATCTATTATCATCATTATTTCAGCCCTAGAAAGTTGACTGCTGGGCATAGGGGAGTTTTGGCAATACTCGCGACACTTTTCAGGAGGGTTGTCGAGCGCAGTCTGAATGTTATTACGAAGAGGACGCTGCTGCCTCCTCTGGATAATTAACCCTTAGCCGGCTCTTACGGCAACCACGGGTAGAGGGTAGGATACTATTCTATAGCCGATACTGCCCCGGAATCAAAGGTGGTTCCTACTAATAGTATAAATCACAATGTTAAAAAGTAAGCTTTGCTACAGGTTAACAAAACGCTAGCGTGTTCTAACTCGACTCCAGCGCCATCTAGAACTGTTTTTTTTATGTTTGTATGTTTGTTCCGTTTTTACGCTAAAACTACTGAACCGATTAAGTTTTAATTTGGTATGTATAGATAGCTTAAACTATCTGTTGAAAAAATTAAGCCCTACAAGTTTCTTGTGCGTTCATCTTGTAGAGGTATCTTTCCGAACGCACGGTAGACTCAGTACTGTTTATCTTTATTGACGTGCAAAAGTGTCAGATTATAACCTATTTGAATAAATCTGTTTGAGTTTGAGACTTAGACCTTGGAATACATGGGTACTTTTTATTCCGATATTCTCACGGAACGAAGACTATGCGGGTGAAACCGCGGGGCACATCAGTAAATAAATCGAAAATACATTTGTTACATTACAGGCCGAATTCAGATTTTCAAGAGACTCTAGTTCTCCATCATCAAGGTTATCTCAAAGAGAAGTTGAACTCGGTGTTGAGATCTCATACATTCTGTGCACTTTGTTATGAAACAAACAAATGTCTGAAATCGCTCGACGAACAACTCATTATAGTAACAGATCAATGGACGCAGACCACACTACTCAAATATATGTACAATCATGTTTTTAATCAGGTAATTTATATTTTATTATTTTTGTCAAAGCCAGCTAAATCTAGCCAAACAACATTGGCTATTTTTCTTGGTTTTTTAACCACCGACCAAAAAGGTAAGGGTGTTATAAGTTGTACGTGTCTGTGTATTAGTGTGTCTATGGACTATGCGTATATGGAGTTCACCGATTTTAATGCATTTTTTTTGTTTGAAAACCCGATCGATAGTGTTCTCTGAGTCACTGAGAGCTGTTTGAAGATTATCAGCTCTTTTCTAGCGGCTGAAGCTATGTAGGTATACGATTCATCAAGTATATACGAACGGCATTATATCATTTTAATTTTTTTGTCTGCTTATCTCCAAAGTAGACTGATTTTTATGGGACTTCACTGACAGCTAACTGGTGCCATAAGAAGTAACACAAGATTTTTTAGAAAAATGATTAAGGTTCCGAAGATGAACCTAAAAAGTCTTCTAAAAACAAAAAGTGAAGCTTAAGCTTAGAGATCAGCTTAAGTGGTTATTGATCGAGTTTTTAGTACAAAAATCCTTTCCGTCTACTCAAGGTAGACCTTCTCAAACAAGCGATCTGGCTTACTATGGTGCTTCACTTTTTGTTTTAGCAGACTCCGTCCGCCTTTTTTTCTAAGTTCAAGGTTCCGAATAATAAATTAAATTCTAATTCTAATAAAATAAATTAAAAAGAAGTCGCGGTCTACTAGTAATATAACAAGAATTATATTATTTATGTTTCAGGAGGTGGAAGATTCACCCAGTGGACATATTTGCACGGAATGTATGGAACAATTGAAACAATCATACATCTTCATCAAACAATCCAAACTAACCACATTACTGTTGGACTCGTACATTAATGACTTGACATCAAAAACAGACGGAATGGCTGCACATCTGCCTGAAAACGATAAATGCAAACACATGAAGACCGTTATACCATTGGAAAGCGATGAAGTTAACAAATATTTGAGTAAACAATGCGATTGGAGAAATAATATTCCAAAGCGCACTACTGATGAAATACCAGAATGTACAAATAAATGCAAATGCCCCAAATGTGATAAAACTATAGAGTATCCGTTACCAAAACAGGCTGTAACAGAACAAATAATAGAAGTTAGTCCAGTCATAGAAAAAGCGGCACCAACAAGTCTACCAACATCTAATGAAATTAAAACAATTGAATTACAATCCAAAAATAAAATAAAAACTAAACCGTGTGAATCATCAGCAAGTAAAACGAAAACGAAGAGATTCATTTGCGAACTATGCTCGAAGAATTTTGTTGAATATTCAAAATTGTGCAACCATTTCACAGAAATTCATGCGAAAGTGCAATGTAAAATTTGTGATGTGCTTGTAGACGAGGATGATATTAATAACCATTTGACATCAAACCATAGTGATGACATTTACTGCTGTGATATGTGTGCTAATCCATTTTATAAATTAGAAAACGTGCATGTTCATTCCAAAGTTGTTCATGGAAAAGACAGTGAGAGCGTTTGTGTTAAATGTACGGGCAAAATCTACAATGGCGAAAGACATACTTGTACCAATAAATGTCTACATTGCGTTGAAATACCTTGTGTTCATAAAAGATATCTGGATTCATTCATAGAACAAAAACTGAATCATGTTACAGCAAAAGTGAAATGCCCAGATTGTGAATATGTTTGTAGGATAAAAGAAACATTCATCATTCATGCTAATGTAGACCATTTAAATAATCATAGTCCATACATTTGCGACCAATGCGGACAGCCGTTTAATACCAAATACTCTCTAGAAGGTCACATTGCGAATTTTCACAAAAACATTGTGTTTTGCAAATATTGCGATGAGCAGTTTGACAGTTCCGAAATTTTATTCAATCACGAGACAAACTGCAATTTTATTCGTCGAGAACACAGTTGCAACCATTGTCCCGCTTCGTTCAACGAGTTTCAGCAATTGGACAAACATCACAAACGAAGGCACATGGAAGTCTTCCCTTGCAACTTTTGCAACAGAGAATTTCCTAAAGAAGACGAGAGAAAAGTTCACGTTGCTCGAGTACATAGTGGTGGTGTGCGATATAGAAAATCTCTAATCGGGAAACGTACTTGTGCGATCTGTAAAGATGTTTTTAATTCAAAATACGAATTGATGCACCATATTAAGACCCATCAGAATGAAAGTGGGAATTACAACTGTAAAATTTGTAATGCTGAGTTCAAATCGGTTCAAACATTAGAATCTCATAATGATCGCAAGCATAATGAACATTCCGTCATTTGTATCATATGTAGAGAGCAAGTGAAGGAAGATTTGTTGGAGAAACATTTAGTAGAGCACAAAACAGACTCTGAAATTAAATGCGACCTCTGCGGGCGACGGTTCCGAAACGGTACTCTACTTCACCAACATATGCAACGCCATTTATTATTAAAACCAAAAAGAGTGCAGAACAGGACGCAATTGAAATGCGAGTTTTGCGATTACGTTGCAAAAATTTCTCGGAGTTTAGAAAGTCATGTGAATAGACACCATTTGCACGTTACGCCGTATGTCTGTCATATCTGCAAGAAGAAATTTGCCGGCAGATGCGAGTTGAGGCAACACACATTATTGCATATGCAGATGACTAAACGTCCTTGTCCGTTGTGCGGCAAACGAGTTGATAAACGCAATTTGAAAAGACACATGCTTGTACACAAGGACGATATTAAAAACAATTAAAAATTCTTTATTTGTTCAAGTACTAGGTATTACAATGATTACCCCTTTGTTGTAGTTTACACAACTGTGTTGCAATGATGTGTTGCAAACATGATATTTAATAATGTTTGAAATTTGCTGAGAATGATTTTAGTCAGAGAATAAATCAGAAACTGTCTTTATACTACAAAAACGTGCGATTCGTGCCATCTATGAGATGCGTCCACGCTAATCCCTGAGGGAATTAATTAAAGAAATAAACATACTACATTTATGAGAACATCATCTATGTGCGTAAAAATTTACATAAATTAAAATTAAATAGTAACCTTCATAATTTTAATACTAGGAATAAAGACAAAATAGCTGTACCTAGCTTTAGATTATCTAAAACAAATAAAAAGACATTCTTAGGAAATAGTGTACGTTTCTATAATAAAATCCCAAAAGAGATAACTGGGCTCTCAGAGGGTAAATTCAAAACCTATATAAAATCTACTTTACTAAAGAAGGCTTATTATAAAGTCAACCAGTACATAGAGGACAAAGATGCCTGGAAACTTCTGCGTAGCCGCCTCGCGGCACCTTCAAAGAAAATGAATGTAACCAAACCAAATATTGTGAAACTATTAGTTGAAAAAATTAAGCCCTACAAGTTTCTTGTGCGTTCTTCTTGTAGAGGTATCTTTCCGAACGCACGGTAGACTCAGTACTGTTTATCTTCATTGACGTACAAAAGTGTCAGATTATGACCTATTAAAAACCTATTAAACCTATTAAAAACTCAAACAGATTTATTCAAAATCTGTTTGAGTTTTTGAGTTTGAATAAAACGTCGACTATAGTTGTTTGTGCTCTTTAGATGCATATTACAGGGCGATTAACGATAGCTGCCGCGAACTACACATTAACATAATGTCTGTATATGTGTGAAAAAAAATATGACAAAAGACGTTATGCGAATCAACAGGACACCGGTGGCGCGATGCCTCGGCCCGATTACTATTTCAACTAATTCTCCCGAGCTCCCGAGTGATCGCCAGTCTGGTGACTGGTCTCTTTCTATTGCACTACTAAGTACATTTGTTGAAAGAGTGCGACTACTTAGAAAACGTTAAATTCAATGCTCGCTCTCTAGCCCCGGTAGCACATTGTACAGGGAAAACGAAGTCCCAGGGGTTTAGAACGTGACTGCAGATATGCAATGTTCAGGCGCGAAAGAGGCAAATACGAGGAAAATGAGTTATCCCCGTGCCATGCTAGGCGGGCATGCTTGATAATTGCTCCGAGCTGATGATGGTTATTGTTATAATTGATTGAAATTACATTAGTGGTGCGCCAGCTTTTGCTAAGAGACTTAAAAGTATGGATTTTAAAATGAAACAATGATTGTAAATATACCTATTATATTTTCAATTTTCTATCCAAATATGTCGTTTTCATTTAAATAAGTAGATTCACCAACAGGATTGATTAAAATTATATTACTTAATAACATACATAACACCACGCCTTTTCCTCCGAAGGGGTTAGGCACTAAATAAGTACTATTTTGTTTAACTGCTCGGTGGCTCGGAGGCGTAGTTTGCAAGCTCTTCTGCTGGTCGTAAAGTGCCAGGTTCGATTCCCGAGTCATCAGTGTTGTTGAATTTTTTCCCAATGACAACCTGGAGTCTTCTCCCCTATAAGATGGGACCTAAACTGGCAAGGTTTGGGTGATATGAGCGAGATCTAAAAATCGATTTCTGCGCACTCAAGGTCAGCGCTATTAAATCGTGACGCGACTTATAGTGTGCCTATGGCGACACCAACACAACTTCAGTATGTCACGTTGATTGACTTTGTCCCCTAGTAAATTTGTTTTTATGTTATTGTTAGTCTTTCGTTCTTTAAGTCATTTTGTTGGGTTCCGCCTACCACTAAAACCAACTATTATGCGCAGAGCCAACATGTTTCTCCAAATCCTTTTTTGTCTCAAACGCAATTTTACAGAATTTACAGCAATATTGACCACCGTGACTTAATTTCATGTGTTTTTTCGCTTTGCACTGCGAATAGAAAGATTCATTGCATATCTGACAGCAGAATGGCTTGTCTCCCAAATGTTTTCGTATATGGATGACGAGCTGCTTTCTCGAAGGAAGTATTTTATTGCAGAAACGACATTTTTCTTTACTGATAACACTGTGAAGTTTCTTGTGACTTCTCATGTTGTATTCCGTGTAAAACTGTTTCTCACACATATCGCAACTAAAAGGTTTTATTTGTAAATGAACTTTGTTGACATGTAAAGAAAATTCGTTGTTGCTTGAACAATCCTTTTCGCAGAAACTGCAATTTTGTCGAGACTTTCGCATTTGCATGACTATCTTATACTTATGTCTTTCCATGTGACTGTCGAAATATCGTTGAGATTTGAAGAACTTTTCGCATAGTTGGCAGAATTTATTATGGTGGCTTTTTCGATGGAATTGCAAACGGTCTTCGTTCTTGAAATATCTTCCGCAATCTTTACAACACGCGAATTCTGTTCTTTTCTGTAAATGGACGGTCTTTTTGTGTTCGTGCAGATAAAATTTGCATTGAAATTGTGTGTCGCAGATATCACATTCAACTTTTATAGGTATGTGCTTCAGAATATGCCTTTTTAAGAAATAGTCTGATATGAAATGTTTGTTACATAAACAGCAAGTGTATTTGGGTTTTCTTCTAGCAGATTTCTTTGAATATTCGTTGCAAATAGATTTTTCATTAACATATCCGTTGACGGCGTTGGTTTGTAGCTCTGTCTTTATATTACTTGACTTATTTACTTTATTTATATTACTTCTGTGTTTATCATTTAATTCATTTTCTGTAAATGGTTGTGTATCTGTTTCCAGTTCTTCTTCATATTTTAGTCTAAATTCATCTTCTAGAACTTCAATATTTGGATTTTCGTCTATATTATCAAAATCTAAGAGTTTTCCGTCAAACTGTGGACTTGCCGTCATAATTAGACTTTGACCTATTTCTATACAAATATTTCTATTTGGTTCACCCATTTTATTTAAATTATCTAACATATAACTAACACACTTGTTCAGTCTATTCCTGACGAAGTACGATTGATTTATGAAAATGTACGAGGTAATTGCATTATCAAGGCAGATTTTACATATTTTTGTTCCAGTTAAATTGTCTAAGGTAGTCATCTGCAACAAAAAATAAAAGTTTAAAATAAAATCAGAGAAAAAAGCGGGAGACTAGCTTAATATCCAGCATAAAAAATTTGAGATAAGTATAGGTAAGTATCTTATAAACATAGATTTCTGAAAATAAACACTATTTTGAAAAGAACTTACATTATACTTAATAATTTTGTTACAAAAATTATACTCCTAAAAAGCAAAAAGACGTTTTTTATAACACAACTATCCTATGATTATTTTATAATAATAAAATGTAAGTATTCCTAATCAAAACATAATAAATAGGTAAATGTTAACACCTTATTTATGTAGGTACATTAAACTATTGAATAAGCACTGTTCCTTCCATCTATTTGTGGAAAGCTCTAGTCATATTTCGCAAAGGCCTTTTATTTTTGCGACCTTTCGCCCCTGTCCCGATCGAAAATTGGTACTGATTGGAATTGTTGCCATTCGGTTCTATGTGTGGAAGTGCTTCTAACATTATATCTGGTAGAATTGTCTCATTGGAGATAAAAGATTGTGTTGTATCTTCTGTATCCATAGCTTCACAATCAAAGCTATGAATAGTATCACTAAAATTGTCTTTTTCTTCAAATAATTCTGTATCCATGAAAGAGATCTCTGTTACCGTGTTGAAAACATTGCTAGGTTTAAAATCACTAATAAATTCTGTGGGATTATCGTCGACAGTATTAGGAACTGACTCTATCACGCTTTCCTTAATTACATCAACGCTTATAGGTTGAATTTCAAGTTTGTTGAATTTGAAAATATTCTGATTGTTCATTACAGAATCAAATTCACAGCATTGACATATTTCTCTGTCTTCTTTGTTATTTATAAAGCAAACATTACATTGCCATGTTTTATTTTTCTTTAAAACTTTACGTTCTTCTTCATTATTATCTTCTCTTGTACTTGCAATAATTTTGGATTTATGAAGTTCCTTTACCTTATTTTGTTTCTTACAAAATTCACATTTGTTTAAAAGTTTGAACACCCAGCAAACATTGCAAGGCTTTGCAATAGAATTATAGATTTCTTCCTTTGAATTTTTAGTATTAATCTCATTTTTTTCGATATTCGATTTGCTAAAAATACAACAACTTACTTTACTAGTTTTTAGTTTATTGTAAAATTCACCAATTTTTTCCTTTAAATCATATTCAAAAGTGTTAATAACATTTTCTTTGTTAATATTAAATTGGTCTACATTCATTTTTGGTTTGATAATGGAACATCCATCTGTTATATCGTAGGGATTCGAAGATAAAAACTTTGCTGCATCACTGTTCTCTCCACCAAATGTTTTGATGTCAATGATATTAGCATTATTTTCAAAACTTATGGATCTATTTTCAGTATTGGTTTCATCATGATTTTCTAGAAACTCCGTAATCTGTATATCTTTTATCTTATTACCATTTTTACTAGTATTATCCTCTACTGTCTTTAATTTTGGATCAGAAAGATGAGTATGTTCATTGTGATGCTTTATTGACTCTACCTGAATATCTTTAATATTATTTCCATCTGCTTTAGTAATAATATTGTTTGTATTATCTTTTCTAGTTTCATAATTCAGTTCTTCTGGATCTGTTACATTCTTTGCTTCATTCATTTCTACAATATCTAAGTCTTGTTGTATCTCTATTGACTCTGTTTTCTTTTGCTTTTTAGTTAGATTATGCTTTTGTGGATCAGAAAAGGAAAACAAATAACATTGATGGATACCTGTATCATCCACAGCTAAAATATCAGGCTTAGAAAAAAAGAATTCGGGCTTTCTTTGCTTTTTATCGATAAATATAATTCTGCTCACTTGTTTAGGAAGCAATAGCTCTTGGTATTTGTTCTTTTTCTAGAACAGGGTTTTCTATATGTTAATTATTAATAACTAGAAAGTGAGGCGTGAGGCAAGAGGCAAAGGACATAAAGTACAAGTTTAACAATAGTATTTTATGCAACTATTACATAATTAGGGTCCTTAGGAAATGACCAGCATTGTTACAAGCAATTTTAATATGAGAACTTTTTTGTCTGTGGTAGTAGGTAAAATCTGTACTTTAATGTTATTAAAATATAGATTTTACTACCACAGACAAAAAGTTCTTATAGAAAAATTGGTTGTTATGATGCTGGTCATTTCCTACGGTTTCTGAATCCATTATAGAGCAATTATATGTAGATGAAATGTTTTATATCTAGTCAATGGATGAAAAGAATAGTGGAAAATATAAGTACTAACTGTGTATGCCTAGTAATTTCCCGGCCTTACCTTTCCGATCTAAGGAAATCTCTTCAAAATATTGGGCAGTCGCAGTCATGGTAATCTATTCTTGAAAAACTTCAATAATAAGAATTCTCACCTCTGGTAATGTAGAAGCCAAAATAGAGTATAATGGCTTTTCTCCAGCCAGTTCTTTGCATCCTCCATGAAGACAAACTGTTTGATCAAGTGCTGTCATATCATTCCCTTGATTCAAACATATAGTACACAATCTATCCATTTTCTTCTCCACCAAATGCTCCAAAACATTTTTAAACTTATGCTTTTCAACATGTTCCAAGTGTTTATAATAGTTTTCGGAACTGGTGCCACATTTATTGCAAACATAATATGTTTTGTTTTCTGTGTTTTGTGATGGGTGGCCGAGGCGAAAATGCCTTTTCAGCTGGTAAATTTTCGGGAAAGATTGTCCACAAAGACGGCAGTGAAACCACATGGATTTTGGGTGGCTTTTCGTATGATTTAACAATGATTCCAAGTTCGGTAATACTTCACAGCATTTATAACATTCAAATTCATTAAGAGTCTCATTTATTACATCACAAGTATTGATAAGGTGATATAGAGGTTCAGCATAGTCAATGACTTTTTCGTTTTCTGCATATAATTTGTTGTAGTTCGGTTTTAGTTTCTGCCTGCCGCGTTTTTTAGGGCCGTCTAAGGAGTCTAGTTTGATCAGCTTTTCGTAGATATCTTCAAAGCAGTTTCGAAGCGCGCGTTCTGCCCGTTCACACTGCTGAGCGAAAAGATATGAAGAGATGGCTTTGTCTATGCAGCTTTCGCATATTTTGTTAGGCAAATCTGGATCATCTGCCACCTGGAAATGTAATGGAAAAGCTTACTACAGACATGTTTTTCCTGGAGAGGTAGGCTGAGGTGTACTCAGGACTCAGTCCCATAGTAGGTACACCCACATTTCGCCAGAATGTTATTGGTTTCATGTTATGTAATAGGGTACAAGTCTATTGCCATCTACTAGGCACAGTTCCAGACTCCAGGCTGTCGTAGAGATAATTCCTAATGGAAAAATCCAATAATGCTTTGCCTGACCTGGGGATCAAACCCAGGACCTCATGATCGGCAGTCGAGCTTAAGCCCACTATAGGCTAGTTGACTAAATTTGAAAAATTGGTTAATACATTATCTTACTATCTATTTTACCCTAAAAACTTATTATTTTTGAAAAATTCGATCATTTATATTGTGTATTTTTGGTTTTAAAAAATTAATTTGAATTTACCGCAAAAACGCTCCAGACTGTCATGGCGTTTTGAATGACGTCACACCGTGACAAACACAACAAAGGAATCGTGTGTTTTTCTGGGAGTTGTTAGTTTTCTCTAATTAAAAATGAATTCCTCTTATTACAAGAACTGTGTAGTGCCCCAGTGTAAAAGTACGACTATAAAAATGCCAAACAAATTATTCATTTATGTTCCAAACAATAAACATATACGAAAAAAGTGGCTAAACCTTGCGAGGAGAGATGATGCTAATAGTTTATCTGCAGTTTCGAGAATGTATTTTTGTGAAGATCATTTTGATGTAAGTCACACAATCAACTTATTAACAAATTTAAAACAAAAATAATGAATCATTATTTTTCAAGTTTTAATTTACGAGTAAAGGTTATGTTATGTTGTTATCAGGTAGAATTTTAATTTAGTGTTATATTTATTATAATTAACCAACATTATTTTCTTATTCTAATAATATTTTAATTTTAAATAATACTTAGCAAATCTAACCTCAAAACCAATGTCCGGCAACTTACATTAAGTATGACAAACTACGAAACAAATAATACTGTTTATGTTTATAATAAGTCAATGAACATGTATTATATAATTTACACATATTCATACTTACTCTTACACAGAGGTTTTAGCATTGCGGAATTCCGATGAGCAAAAGTCAGTATTTGATGCGAAAAAATTGCCGAGCATGACGGCGTCAATTCTGGGTAAATTCGTACTATTTGCTTTAATAAATCCTGATTCCATAGCGAAATATATCTGTCTTTCAAGAAATAACTGAAAACCACTATGTTAACTTGTCAAAAATAGCTAAAAAACGAAAAACTAATTAAATAACTTGCTCTGTTTTATGGAAACGTCAACAACAACAATGATGTTTGCCGCGGTGTGACGTCACGCTTTCTGATTGGTGTTTAATATCACGTGATCGTACGCCTAGTTTTACGGAATTTATTTATTGAAAATATTATTAATCTTTATTTCGTTTTATAAATCATTTAGTTTTTTAGTATTTCTACATCTTAGTTAATAATCAGAAACAACCGTGCATCCGATTTATTTATAGTGGACACAACCCTATTATACTAAAAGCTTACAATTATAACATTTATGTTACCTTGAAAGATAAGGCAAAGATTGTATTTTCCCATAGTGGGTAAATACAACCACAATTTGTCAGAAATGTTTCAAATGGACTTAAAATATAACAACAGTGGACTGGAATTGGGGGTGAGCCTATTGCTTAATCCTGTGTCGGTTGGTCATTTCCTGAGATCCCAATCATTCGTAACCGATGATCCAAGTAACAGAGTGAAAAGATTCAATCAAAACATCCTAATCATTGGTTGTGAGAACCCCACTGCAGGTACGGTTATGCGTAATCTATATCTTATTGATTTAGTTGTTAGTGCAAAAGGCCCAGGAGTGTGTCTACCGTGTTATTTATACTTTTACTACTTTATTTCTATAAACTTGTCTAAAAAATTTCATCAATAGCGTATTGCACACTGGTCATTAGGTCTCGAGTCTCGGTTCGATTGTATATAGGCACACGCACGCCGCGCCGTTCACGTCACGACATGTGCTGCCGATCCGTTGGTTGCACGCCAGAAAGTCCCAGGTCTTTAACGATTTTTGATGCGACCTCTAAACCATAGAGGCAGGAAGAGTAAATAAAGCAGTATATTATTACCTTGAAAGGGTGAAAAGTGGCTACCATATCCTTCAGAGTCATTTTATATAAAGATCCATTGTTGCCCACTTGAAAAACTTCATCTACTTCACTTAAATGAGATGTTATATTCAAACAATAGCGACAAACTTTGCCTTTCAAAGTTCCATTTAGTAAGAAAGTCACTGCTTTAAGAGTTGTCAATGATACTGGTTTCGTATGTCCAGAGAGATCTGGTTTAGGGATATCTTTATGCTGAGGTGTAGGATTTTGTTCAATGTTACTCTTGGAACCCATTTTGTCCATCTTGGAATATGTTTTCACAATTCTTAGGGGGTTTTGAGGTCTTATTAAAGTTGGAAAATCTTCGTCCATTATGTGAGGTTAGTATCACAGTTATATTTTTTTACATGTAACTTTGCAGTTTACAGCAGTCTTGGAGGATATAACTGGAATTTGATAAATGGATTTTTATTAAAGTCTAAATGTTAACTAATTACATAAAAATTAAATGTTGAAGTTGCATTTAAATTATTAGAAAATTATCTATGTATATATTACTACCACTTTTTAATATGTATTATCTATGATTACAGATTACAGATTTCGCATACCGCCAACGATCAACAAATAACGAATGCCCACAGATAACTATTAATACTAAACAGTAATGGCCAATACTAATCAATTTCAAATGACAGTTGAAAGTGACAATAGACTGATTTTTTTCTTGCAGTAGAAAATAGGGTTGTGTCCACTATAAATAAATCGGATGCACGGTTGTTTCTGATTATTAACTAAGATGTAGAAATACTAAAAAACTAAATGATTTATAAAACGAAATAAAGATTAATAATATTTTCAATAAATAAATTCCGTAAAACTAGGCGTACGATCACGTGATATTAAACACCAATCAGAAAGCGTGACGTCACACCGCGGCAAACATCATTGTTGTTGTTGACGTTTCCATAAAACAGAGCAAGTTATTTAATTAGTTTTTCGTTTTTTAGCTATTTTTGACAAGTTAACATAGTGGTTTTCAGTTATTTCTTGAAAGACAGATATATTTCGCTATGGAATCAGGATTTATTAAAGCAAATAGTACGAATTTACCCAGAATTGACGCCGTCATGCTCGGCAATTTTTTCGCATCAAATACTGACTTTTGCTCATCGGAATTCCGCAATGCTAAAACCTCTGTGTAAGTATGAATATGTGTAAATTATATAATACATGTTCATTGACTTATTATAAACATAAACAGTATTATTTGTTTCGTAGTTTGTCATACTTAATGTAAGTTGCCGGACATTGGTTTTGAGGTTAGATTTGCTAAGTATTATTTAATTTATTACTCCATATAATTAACCATGTCATTTGGCAACTAGAATAAGAAAATAATGTTGGTTAATTATAATAAATATAACACTAAATTAAAATTCTACCTGATAACAACATAACATAACCTTTACTCGTAAATTAAAACTTGAAAAATAATGATTCATTATTTTTGTTTTAAATTTGTAAATATGTTGATTGTGTGACTTACATCAAAATGATCTTCACAAAAATACATTATCATTATCATTATAGCATCATCTCTCCTCGCAAGGTTTAGCCACTTTTTTCGTATATGTTTATTGTTTGGAACATAAATGAATAATTTGTTTGGCGTTTTTATAGTCGTACTTTTACACTGGGGCACTACACAGTTCTTGTAATAAGAGGAATTCATTTTTAATTAGAGAAAACTAACAACTCCCAGAAAAACACACGATTCCTTTGTTGTGTTTGTCACGGTGTGACGTCATTCAAAACGCCATGACAGTCTGGAGCGTTTTTGCGGTAAATTCAAATTGATTTTTTAAAACCAAAAATACACAATATAAATGATCGAATTTTTCAAAAATAATAAGTTTTTAGGGTAAAATAGATAGTAAGATAATGTATTAACCAATTTTTCAAATTTAGTCAACTAGCCTATTATGCCACATGTTAGTATATTTCTCCGTATTATTACTTTGAATTTATCAATATTAGGACAATATTACTGGCATAAACTATATTATACTAAACTACCTGTTTTGGCTGCGTAACCAGAGCTTTATAGAGAGTTTAGAGAGAGTTTTCATTTCATTCATACGTCATAATACGTTCACCGTTGTTCGCATGTTATGTTTTTGGTCCCATGTAATAAAGGGAGAGCTTATTATTAAAACTTACTTAATGATTTTATGTTACGTGGACTCGCATGAAACGCTCGCATAAAATAACAAAATCGTTGATCGTTTGTGAAATAAACTAAGTCATTCTACATTCTAGTTTTTAGTTTTACAGAAGATTTTCCACAGGATACACAGAATAACGTCATAATGTCAAATTTTGTATCTGTCAAACGTCAAAAATAAAAAATGGCGATTTGTTTTGCCAACTGGTCATCGTCCTGTCACTGAGCAAAATAATGAAATTTTCGCATTGTTTACATCTATTAACCCACTATAATCTGATTGTAAAATCTGCAGCGTAATATGTCGCAATAGTTTTTACTTGTAAACATGTCGTGGTTAAATTTGAACGAGAGTTTTAACAGTTTGAAGGGGCAGATTACAAACTTCGCTTCCGAGGTATTATCCGAGGTTCCTGGCGAAGATTCAGTGGATAATGCCTCTAAACCGGAGTCTTCAGTCTCTGAACTTGAGGATAAGTGCCGAAACCAGGAGCTCGAGGTGAGTTTTCGTTATAATTTTGTGATAACTAACTTTTGACAGATGACGTGAAGGTTATGTTTTTCTGTGTTTATTTTCATGTTAAAGTTTGAAAATACGTAAAAAATGGGTTTTAAATCAAAGGGACAGGGACATTACTTATGAATTTTTGTTTTCGATAGGTGAATCAGTGGAAATGTTAATATTGAAACACAAGAATCGTAAAACTTAGTGATAGGTAATAGACATTCTATATTAGGTACCTAGATAATATAGTTATGCTTGTAGATGTCTCAGACACAGGATATCATGATTGTTGATCGCCCACACCTCTATTAATTATATCTATACTCTATTGTTACCAAGGGGATATTGTTACACAAACAGCAAAGCTCATAAAGAAGGTTAATATTTTTGTAGGTAGTCTATGTACCTATCCTTATCCATGTTGCACCACCTTAGGCCCTAATAGAAACAACTGACAACCGGAACTGTTGGTCTGATAAGTGTACCTAATAGAAGCATCCCTGGTCCAGTGGGAATAAGCCTGGCTATAACTCCAGAGTCCCTGGATTGATTCTTACCATGTAGACTTTTCACCTGGGCGCTACCGTGTTCCGTATGTACTTTAGGTCCCTATAGTTTCCTATAAGATATGTAGGGCGCAGTCGTTAGCTCATGTCGGAGGCTGCGTAGGAATCTTGCCGACCTGAAACTCTGACAATATGGGTTGTCCACATAACACATATGAATTGACTCGAGCAGTGTAATTGGGGTAAACCCTAAATTATCATTATTATTAACATAACATATATTCACGCCTTTTTCCCGAAGGGGTAGGCAGAGGTGTACCCAGGACTCAGTCCCACAGTAGATACACCCACATTTCGCCAGTATGTTATTGGTCCCATGTAATAGGGGGCGAGCCTATTGTCATCTACCAGGCACAGTTCCAGACTCCAGGCAGTTATTGAGATAATTCATAATGGAAAAATCCAATATTTAACACTGCCTGACCTGGGGATCAAACCCGAGACCTCTTGATTGGCAGTTGAGCATGCGCCCTCTATGCCACCGAGGCAGTCTTATTAAATTATTATTATTATTAATTATGAATTTTTAACTTATTTGTCCATTCTTAGCCATTATAGAATAGAAAAGAATACCCTTTACTATCACCAAAAATAAAAGAATGGTCTTTTATTTTAACTAGTTTCAACATTGACTCTTGGTCGACAATGGGCGGGCCTTATCACTGTAAGTAGTCTGCTCCAGTCAGTTTCTCCATAATTATGTATATTGCTCGCCCCCTTACAAGGGATTTAAAAAAACATAGTTGTTTTTGTGTGAAAGAGTAACAAACATACACAAATTAATCCATAGGCACAAACTCTCGCCTCTATAATATTCAGTGGGATTATTATTTAATGACTGCCTCAGTGGCTTAGTGAGCACAAGCTCAACTGCGGTTCAAGGGGTCCCTGGTTCAATCCCCAGGTCAGGCAAAGTATTATTGGATTTTTCCATTAGCATCATTACACATACTGGTGAAATGTGGGTGTGCCTACTATGGGACTGAGTCCTGGGTACACCTCTGCTTATCCTTTCAGGAGAAACGCGTGATTGTATGTTATATGTGTCATCATCATCATCATCTCGGCCGTTGGTAATCCACTACTGAACATAGGCCTCTAGGGGTTTTTGCCAATACTCGACACGCTTGGCAGGCGGGTTGACGACCGCAGTTTGATGGTTTTACACAGAGGATGTTTCTGCTCATCCCTTGGATCTGTTAACCCTCAGCCGTCTCTTACAACCAGGGGTAGAGAGGTTGAGGTAATATTTTCTAAAACTGGTAACCCTACTCTATATGTACGGCAATCTTATATGTATGTTATGTTTTTATTATCTAATCTTTTACTCAAACATTACCCTTCATTTTCACTGAAAGTTTGCTATCAAAAGTGCTTAAAAGGGTAGATTTGGTTAGCACTGATAATATTTAATATTACATTTTATAATATCCTTGCTGAACACGAGGTTCTGGGTCAAATAGTTAGATTTTTCTATTAGGAATTAATATTTTCAATAACAGTCTGGAGTTTAGATTAGTGCCTACTTTATGTAAATAGGCTCGCCCCCTATTATATTATGAGACTAAAAACATAACTGGCAGAGTGTGCGTGTACAATGTATATCTATGTGCAGTGATATGTAAACATCGCCTAATGTCCACATGGCTGAACATAATAGGCTATATAAGTAAAACCCAACCTAGGGTTCGATCCCTGGCCAGGTCAAACATTATGTGCATGAACATGTGAGTTTGATCTGTGTCCAGGTGTTATAAGCTTATATATGTATGTATATCAGTCATACTCAGTCATATCAGTATATATATCTGTACAATAGTACAGGCTTCTAGCCTAGTTTGGGACCAGATGACCATGTGTGGAAGTGGTCCCATATTATTATTATTACCTAAATATATTTCTTAATAATATTATGAAGCCTTATGGTGTAACATAAAAAAGCATACCTCTACTTCCTTAAGGAACTATTAGTTAATCTGTGCCATTACACTCAGTTTATGGGCTTATTCACCTAGCACCTGGCAGTAATGCATAAAGTGGTTTACCTATTATACGACAAATGAAGGTATCCGACCAGGCGTGGATGGAATGGTATCACAGAATATAAAGTTGTACTTACGTACAGAAAACTCACTCTCGAAATAAGAATGTACCTTTTTATTCTGCTGGCACACGGAATTGGAACCTTATGGAATTCTGTTGTGGGGGTCGGCCGCAGATATAGAAACTATCTTTATACTACAAAAACGTGCGATTCGTGCCATCTATGAGATGCGTCCACGCGAATCCCTGAGGGATTTATTTAAAGAAATAATCATTCTGACCCTACCATCCTTATACATTTATGAGAACATCATGTATGTGCGTAAAAATTTACATAAATTAAAATTAAATAGTGACCTTCATAATTTTAATACTAGGAATAAAAACAAAATAGCTGTACCTAGCTTTAGATTATCTAAAACAAATAAAAAGACATTCTTAGGAAATAGTGTAAGTTTCTATAATAAAATCCCAAAAGAGATAACTGGGCTCTCAGAGGGTAAATTCAAAACCAATATAAAATCTACTTTTTTTTTTATGATATTGAGTGACAAGACGAGCAAATCAGGTGCCTGATGGTAAGCATCATGATTGCCCATATCAGACACAGTGCCACCCAGTGTTTTAAAATTCAGAATTCTGCGCGGCACTGCACTGCGCCTGTCACCCTGAGATATGAGTTGTTGAATCTCATCATGCCCAGTAATTTCGCTGGTAACATTGCCCTTCAGACCGGAACACAGTAATGTTTGCACATTACTGCTTGGCGGATGAATAACTGGCAAAGGTGTGGTACTTCCCCAGGCGGCCTCCTGCTAAAGAGGCCTACCACTACAAAACTACTTTACTAAAGAAGGCTTATTATAAAGTCAACCATTACATAGAGGACAAAGATGCCTGGAAACTTCTGCATAGCCGCCTCGCGGCACCTTCAAAGAAAACGAATGTAAGCAAACCAAATATTGTGAAACTATCTGTTGAAAAAATTAAGCCCTACAAGTTTCTTGTGCGTTCTTCTTGTAGAGGTATCTTTCCGAACGCACGGTAGACTCAGTACTGTTAATCTTCATTGACGTACAAAAGCGTCAGATTATGACCTATTTGAATAAATCTGTTTGAGTTTGAGTTTATCTTGTGACGCAAGCATTCAAATTCCGGAGTTTCCTATAAGATATGTAGGGGGCAGTCGTTCGCTCATGTGGGAGGTCTTGTAGGAAATGGGCGACCTGAAACTCTGACAATATGGGTTGTCCACATAACACATATAAAATTGACTCGAGCAGTGTAATTGGGGTAACCCGTTCTGTTAGAGTAAAAATTCAAATTATGACTTACTTTACATACTTTAGCTGTGTCCAGCGGTTTCACCCGCGTATTGTTCGTTCCCGTGGGAATATCGCGAAAATAAGTACCCCATATGTTTTTCCAGGGTCCGAGCTACCTAAATAACAAATTTCAGGCTAATCGGTTCAGTAGTCTTGGCGTGAAAGAGTAACAAACATCCATCCATCCTCACAAACTTTCGCATTTATAATATTATATATATTAGGATGTGCCCCGGGGTTTCACCCGCGTGGACAGCGTTCCCTTCGGAATATCTAGAAAAAACCTAGCCTATGTATTATTCCAGGGTCTATCTATCTAAATACCAAATTTCTGCTCAATCGGTCCAGTAGTTTTGGCGCGAAAGAGTAACAATCATCCATTCCATCCATCCACGCTCACAAATTTCGCATTAATAATATTAGTAGGATTGTTCATCATATCCGCTGTTTCTCTGACTCCACCCCCACCGTACCACCATGGCCCATGGTAGGGTAGATAATAGATACACTATCTGTATTGACATACAGATAACGCGCAGCTTTCGTCGGACCTGTGGACTGAGCCTTCACACCCTAATTCAACCTCATAGAAATACGACCAAAACCTATAGGTTCGTTGTCCTGTCCCTTAACAGGAAAGAGGACCTCTTAGCAGTTTGACACAATCCTACGGAAAATTTGCTAAATCGATGTTTTGTATTCCCCTGTTTCCTCCGAATACAGTAAACCTATTTGATATATTTATATCCTGATATTTTAAAGATAAAGTATGTCCCTATCATATTATTTTTGTTTATAAATGCTACATTTTTTTGTAGTGGACGTCCAATCACGCGAGTAAAACTGGGATTTTTGGAAGTTCACAATGAAAAAACATAGGTTACTTCACTATAAAAATATCAAGATATCATATTATAGATTGGGTTTATTATATTCAGAGGAAACAGGGGAATACAAAACATTGATTTGGTAATTTTTTCATAAGATTGTGTCAAATTCCTAGAAGGCCGCGAACGCTCTTAAAACATAGAGAGAAGTGAATCGCTACTCTCGAGTTTCCCGATATTTTGACTTTTTTGACGCAGTTGCATGCGCCATGATCACGGAAGAACTGACAGGCATCGGCGAGTTGATGTTTATTGGCAGATTTTTTGTAGTGGTAGGCCTCTTTTGCAGGAGGCCGCCTGGGGAAGTACCACACCTTTGCCAGTTATTCATCCGCCAAGCAGTAATGTCCAAACATTACTGTGTTCCGGTATGAAGGGCAATGTTACCAGCGAAATTACTGGGCATGATGAGATTCAACAACTCATATCTCAGGGTGATAGGCGCAGTGCAGTGCCGCGCAGAATTTGAATTTTAAAATACTGGGTGGCACTGTGTCTGATATGGACAATCATGATGCTTACCATCAGGCATCTGATGAGCTCGTCTTGTCACTCACTATCATAAAAAAAAATCTATCTACCCTCTTTTTTGATCTATTACTCTAAGATATGACACTAACGATTCTAATGTTTATAACCATGATAGTTTCCAATCTTATAATCCTGTGATATTTTTAGTAGCTTTTTAACCCCTCCACGCAGAATATTGTCCCTTTTTCCGAATCTTTTCTAAGCTTTTTTCTCTGTCTATTTTTCGCAAGCCACGGCTACTTGTAGCTTAATTCATACCTAAAAACCGAGTGTCCCAGGATTGATGGGGGTTAATATTAGTTAGATAGATTAGCATTCGTGAACCCCTCCCTGTGTTGAAAATTCGAAACTACAGAGGGGACCGTTAAAACTCATAACATTCCAAATATTCGCCAGCCCGCCACAGTGTTTCGGATGGCACGTTGAGCTTTAGTGGCCCCGTTTGTCTCCTATAGGTAAGATTGTAGGAGACATACTTAACATAACATACATTCACGCCTTTTTCCCGAAGGGGTAGGCAGAGGTGTACCCAGGACTCAGTCCCATAGTAAATACACCCACATTTCGCCAGTATGTTATTGGTCCCATGTAATAGGGGGCGAGCCTATTGCCATCTACCGGGCATAGTTCCAGACTCCAGGCAGTTATTAAGATAATTCCTAATGGAAAAATCCAATATTTAACACTGCCTGGCCTGGGGATCGAACCCGGGACCTCTTGATTGGCAGTCGAGCATGCGCCCTCTACGCCACCGAGGCAGTCCGAGCAGTAGGAGATAGTCAGTTCATGATTTAATACATGACAATCAAATGTCGGAGCCTTGTAGAAATCTTGTCGACCTGAAATTACGACATTTGTGTTGTGTTGAACATACACAAAAAAATACAGCTCTAGATGGCGCTGGAGTCAAACACAAGTGTTTTGTTTACCTGTTGCAAAGGTAACTTTTTTACATTGTTTTGTGATTTGAATTTTATGATATTAGTAGGATTTGTAAATGTTTTTTATCGATATTAACACGTGTTATCAAAAACATTAATCGAAAATCAAAACCCTCTTCTATCAACAATATTAAAATTTGCTAATGAATTCAATTTTCAATCTACGTTGTTGCAAAACGCTTCCTGTTTTCCAGTCGTCGGCGTTCCAGGGATGTTTTATTCATAATAATGGCGACGATAACAATGAACACTGCGACTTAGATTTTTTTTATCATTCTTTGAAATGGATTCATCTATCTATCAGTGGGGTTTGCGTGTGTTGTTTTTCGGGAGAAAAATAATCGCCATATAGACTGCAGTTGCATTGTGTTTCGGCATGATTTTTACCCCTGACCGAGAAACGGGGGTGTTTTAAGTTTGACGTATCTATGTGGGATGCCACAGACAGATACATCGCATTTAGGATTTTTGTTTGAAAGCTGACGTGATAGAGAGTGTTCTTCTCCCTATAAATTTTCCCAGGGTCTGCTTTCTGGCTATTTCTCCTCCGAGTTACTACCATCTGAGCCAACGAGGCTGTCAATGAATGAGTCCTGGGTTACACCTCTGCCTACCCCTTAAGGAAAAGGGCGTGATTGCATGTTATAGTAGTGTCCGTGGTCCTGCGGGAATATGCCCGGCTTTAAATCCGGAGTCCCTGGATCGAATCTCACCGTGTGGACTTTTCGCCTGGGCGCTTCCGAGTTTCGGATAGCACGTTAAACTGTAGGTCCCTATAGTTTCCTATAAGATATGTAGGGGACAGTCGTTAGCTCACGTCGGAGGCTGCGTAGGAATCTTGTCGACCTGAAACTCTAACAATATCGGTTGTCCACATAACCCATATGAATTGGAGTAACCCGTTCTGTTAGAGTATAAATTCAAATTATTTATAAATGAATTTTGAAATATCTCTCTTCAAATATAACCACACCTTTTCGGAGCACCTTTGTATGATAACGTGCCACATCAAATTATTCCCAAGCTATTGACGTCAACACTAGGTAGCAGGATCGATTCCGATCTCCATGATATGTAGGACGAAAATTATAATAGCTAATGTGCACATTTATTGACAAATATGACCTGTTCTCTTGCGGGACATTTGATGTTTTTTTAAAGGTGAATTTTAAATTAAATTGAATTGAATTTAAAACTGTGTTTTATTTATTCATGAGGAATAATGGTCATCGATCCCTCAGTGACAGCATGACTAACAATGATTTAATGATATTACACTGCTGCATCGTTACATTTTGAATAAATATTTACCGGAATTTCGCCGTGGGGTACCGGTTGCCGGATAGGTATAGAATAGTGCTCCACCCTCTACTCGTGGATGCCGTAAGAGCCGGCTAAGGGTTAACAGATCCAGAGGAGGCAGCAGCGTCCTCTGCAACAAACCATCGAACGGCGCTCGTCAACCCGCCTGCCAAGCGTGTCGAGTATTGGCAAAACCCTCCTAGGAGGCCAATGTTCATTAGTGGATTACCAACGGCTGAGATGATGATGATGATGATGATGAATAACCCGGCGCTGGGAATAGAACGAGTAAACGTGAACGAGGAAAGTGATCAACCGGTAAAAACTACAACGTTTTTCAAAATAAGTACAAAAAAACCTCTTCCAAATAGACCCATTAGTAAAGGACTTCCATTTTCCTGCGGCTAGTCCTGCGGTCATAGCATAACATACAATCACGCCTTTTTTCCAAAGGGGCAGACAGAGCTGTATCCAGGACTTGGTTCCATAGTAGGCACACCCACATTTCGCCAGTATGTTATTGGTCCCATATAATAGGGGGCGAGCCAATTGCCATCTACCGGGCATAGTTCCAGGCTCCAAGCTATCATCCAATATTTAACACTTTACCTAACCTAGGGATCGAACCCGGGACTTTCTGATCGGCAGTCGAGCTAGCGCCCACTACGCCACCGAGGCGAGGGATCTTCCGGGTCGGGGGTTAAAAATACGACACGTTATGCGTGGGCGGTCGATGATAAAAAACCAAAATCGAATCAACCAATGACAGACGTCCGTTTTGTAATTCAAATTCGAAACCGATTTAAATTCACGCTGCCAATAGGTCAGAGCAGTATTCGCATCATAAGTGGCTCAATATTATATTATATATTGTATATCATTGTGTGTGTATTGTGCATGTGTGAGTGAGGCTTTTGATTAGAAAGGGTTATATTACGGTTTTATCTTTAAAGGGACCGACCCCATGAACTATGTTTTTATTATTAACTATAGCTTTGCCCCGCGGTTTCACTCGCGTAGTCTTCGTTCCCGTAGATATATCGGGATAAAAAGTACCTACCCTATGTATTATCCCAATGTCTAAACTGTCTACAAACCGAATTTCAGCCAAGTCCGTTCAGTAGTTTTTGCGTGAAAGAGTAACAAACTCCAGCCATCCCTCATTAACCTTCGCATTTATAATATTAATAGGACTAGATTAATCCTGTTACACCGATGTTGACGACCATATCTTTCTTAGAAAAAAATCCACTGGTCATTTCCATCCTGAAATCATAGAGGACATGTCACTTCGTCTAACCACTTTTTTTTGTAGCCAACATGGATGTCCCGGCTTTATTTTTTTCTTTATATAAACAAAATTTATACATATTATAAAAAAAACCAGATTCTTGTGAAATTTTTGAAATTTTGCTATATGTAATTTTGACTGCCTCGGTGGCGTAGAGGGCGCATGCTCGACTGCCAATCAAGAGGTCCCGGGTTCGATCCCCAGGTCAGGCAAAGTGTTAAATATTGGATTTTTCCATTAGGAATTATCTCAATAACTGCCTGGAGTCTGGAACTGTGCCCGGTAGATGGCAATAGGCTCGCCCCCTATTACATGGGACCAATAACATACTGGCGAAATGTGGGTGTATCTACTAAGGGACTGAGTCCTGGGTATACCTCTGCCTACCCCTTCGGGAAAAAGGCGTGAATGTATGTTATGTTATGTTATGTAATTTTGCGGCCGAAGGTCGGGGTTTGTAACATTTTCTCTAGTTTTAGGATAGCTGGTAGAAAATTCTACTCTAGCATTAAGTTAGTCCTAGCGTTGTGCTGAATTATAAATTAATACATCGTCATCTCAGCCTTAAAAGAGCTGGTTGTAGACCTTCCCCATAGGGGGGGCTAAACCACCCCGTTTTGCCGACGCTCTTGGCTTGGCAGACGGGTTGATGGGGTAGGGCATTTCGTCCTCTGGATCTGTTAACCCTTAGCCGGCTCTTACAGCAACCACGGGTAGAGGGTTAGGTACTATTCTAAAGCTGGTACCGCCACGCCCACGAGTTTATCACGTAAACACTATTTAAATAAAAACTTAACATATTGTTTTTTGTTCAGATTTCATCGCTCAAGAAGCTGAATGAAGAATTGCGAGCTTCCTTGCAGTCAGAGGTAAGTGGAAACCATAATACTATAATTATACCTATATAGAACATAACATAACATACATTCACGCCTTTTTTCCCGAAGGGGTAGGCAGAGGTGTACCCAGGACTAAGTCCCATAGTAGATACACCCACATTTCGCCAGTATGTTATTGGTCCCATGTAATAATGGGTGGCGAGCCTATTGCCATCTACTGGGCACAGTTCCAGACTCCAGGCAGTTATTGAGATAATTCCTAATGGAAAAATCCAATATTTAACACTATGCCTGACCTGGGGATCGAACCCGGGACCTCTTGATTGGCAGTCGAGCATGCGCCCTCTACGCCACCGAGGCAGTCAACTATATATATATAAATATATAGGTATATAAATATTGGTATGTAGTTGTTACCCGCGACCTCGTCCGCGTGAAATTCAAGAAAGAAATATTTGTTCACTTCGCAGGGTTTGATTGATGATTTTATACGCAATCCTCATATTGTGTCTGAAAAAAACATTAGTTATGTTACGTTTAATTACGTAATCGACGTCCTGTATCATTTTATTTTTGTTCATAAACTCCTAATTTTTCGTAGTGAGCGTCTAATCACGCGAGTACACTAATAGACTAATAGGGTTTTAGAGATTTACTAAAAAAAATCGACAGTTTATAAAAGAAAGTAAAATGAAAGGGACATAATTTACTTACATCCGAATGTTAGTAATTTAATATTCGGAGGAAACATGAAAAACATCGATTAGCTAAACGTTTCTTCAGCTTGGGTCTAATTTCTAAAAGGTCTTGTTTTTACAAATTTGACATAAGATAAGACCCCATCATCATCATCATCTACAGTGCACTACATCCCACTGCTGGGCATAGGCCTCCTTTAAAAAAATACCTGTATTAAATTTCTCAAAAGTGGCACTAAAAATACCCTTGAAATAAAAAAAAAACTTTAATAAAAAATATATGTAATGGATTATGTAAATGATCAAAAAAGTTCACACAAGCAAAGGTCAGGAATTCAAAGTAAAATCACAGGAAACTTGTTAATATTTATAAAATGTTAATTCACACAAATAATAGGCGTCGTTAAGGATGTTTGTCCGTTGATCACAATCGCTGGGTGAAAAGGGCATACGAAAAAAAAAATACGATTTCGTTGAGCGTTATTATACCCTATTTCCCATTCCAGAGTCCAAACTATCTACATAGCGAATTTCAGCCCAATCTGTTCAGTAGTTTTAGCGTGAAAACGGAACAAACACACACATACAAAAAGCAGCACTAAACTCAAATTCAAACTCAAACAGATTTATTCAAATAGGTCATAATCTGACACTTTTGCACGTCAATGAAGACAAACAGTACCTGAGTCTACCGTGCGTTCGGAAAGATACCTCTACAAGAAGAACGCACAAGAAACTTGTAGGGTTTAATTTTTTCAACAGATAGTTTCACAATATTTGGTTTGGTTACATTCGTTTTCTTTGAAGGTGCCGCGAGGCTATGCAGAAGTTTCCAGACATCTTTGTCCTCTATGTACTGGTTGACTTTATAATAAGCCTTCCTTAGTAAAGTATAATATAGCTAGATGACGTTGGAGTCGAGTGAGAACTCGCTAGCGTTTTGTTTACCTGTTACAAACTTAATTTTTTTACATTGCTCTGAGATTTAAGATTTCAAATAATATCAGTAGGATAAAACCCAAAATTAGAAAGCTTCAAATTTTCGAAATTTGGGTGGTGACCCAAATTTCGCCGCAATTTGTACAAAAATCACCCTATCACGTAAACAGCAATAGTAGTCAGAGATAAAACTATTGATCCATCAGCCATAGATATTGATAAGAGCAGTATAAAAGGGACTGATAAGGGTGCCCAGCCTTTGTTCCCATGTGACCCCGGTACGTGAATCAGGTAAGTCTAGCTATTAATTACTACATGAATATATTATGTGAATTTGTGAAGGAAAAATTTATCCCACGAGAGGGATTTGAACGACCTCCGCCGTGAAGTGGCGGTGCTCTAACCAAGTGAGCTATCGTGGTTTTATCACTTTTATTTTTATTCTTGTCGCTCGAAAACACGGGCTATTCCCGGTATTTTAATAGGCGTACACGGCGACCTATTTTTATTAAGACCAACGTGCAGGAGCCCCTTTGAGCTTCTAATCTAAAGGTAATGGATAGCACCTATCGGGGTCCATCTCTGAAACCATCTACAGTAGTGAGCTCAAAGACAGTCCCCGCTAGGTGCAAGAACTATTGTGAATGGATGGAAACCACTATCATTATTATTATCCACCTGGTTTATCCCACTGCTGGGCAATAAAGGCCTCCCCCATAGATTTCCATCCAGCCCATATCAGCCGTTCCGGTTTCGACTCGCATCCACCGTATTCCTGCATTCCTTATCAGATTGTCTGTCCACCTTGTGGTTTGACGTCCTACGCTTGCCGGTACGTTGTCTCCAAGAGACTTGTAGGATTTAATTATTTCAGCTGATATTTTTACAACATTTGGTTTGGTTACATTCGTTTGTTTGTCGCGGTGCCGCGTTGTGGCTATGCAGAAGTTTCCAAGCATCTTTGTCCTCTATGTACTGATTTACTTTACAATAAACCTTCTTTAGTAAAGTAGATTTCATATAGGTTTTGAATTATCTGCATTAGTTTACTTGTCTTTTTTAATGTGTTCTGAACAGCGTTTGACCGCAATCTCGTAAGTGATGATGCGGCCTAAGTTGGAGCACGCTTGTTCAGTAAATACCTATTCACTCCTGACTAGAACAAAGCCACGTTATAGTTTTCGGGGAAAACGGACGACAGTAGCGAGTTCCATTGCTTCGCCGTTTTCATGACAAATGTTGAGGCAAATCGCATTGTGCGAGCTGTTTGTAAATCTATCAAATTGTGGTGACGCTTTGCCGTTTGTCTAGTGGTGCGGTAGGCGACGCGGATGATGTAATGTTTGTTGTATCTGTTGTACCTAAACCCGCAAGAAAAAATTATTATTATTATAAGCCTCATCGGTCCCACTGTTGGACAAAGGTCTCTCTACCCTCAATCCACTTGTGGTTCATGAGTGTAAAGGTTGGGACGTTTAACCCACCACGCTTGTCCAATGCGGGTTGATGGGTGTGCGTGCAGAGAGCCTTTAGAAAAAATGCATTAAAATAAATTGTAGGTAAAGTTGCGCTTGACTTCTCCATAGCTATATTATCTAAGTTCATTAGCTATTCATACGATTACACAAACGAGAAAAGAATTTCAAAACCGGGACAATTCCGCTTTCGTGTTTGTTCAAGTGTAAAATACTGTCTGATAATTTCACGTAACTTGGCATAGTAACAATGTTATTATTACTAATTTATACTTAATGTAATAAAGTCAAAGTTAAAAAGATATATTCAAATAGATCACAATCTGACACTTTTGTATGTCAATGAAGATAAACACTAATGAGTCTACCGTGCGTTCGGAAAGATACCTTTACAAGAAGTTTTTTTTTTGAGTTTGAAAACACACAAAAATGTAGGGCATAAAATTTTATCAATTGATTGTTTTACAATATTTGGTTTGGTTACATTCTTTTGTTTGGAAGGTACCGCGTGGTGGCTATGCAGAAGTTTCCATGCATCTGTGTCCTCTATGTGCTGATTGATTTTATAAAGCCTTCTACACTAATATTATAAAGAGAGAAACTTTGTTTGTAACGAATAGGCTCCGAAAGTACTGGACCGATTTAAAAAAAAAATTCACTTATGGATAGCTTAATTCTGTGTGAGTGACATAGGCTATATGAGATTTTGAAAAAAAATAGGGATCCGTAAGAAAACTGCAATATTGTGTGTTACATAATATAATTACCATATTCATAAATTTGCGTGCGCTGTGAAATCCATTGATGATAGAATAATATAATGTACTAGGGGTTTGTAGTACTTATCAATATCTACAAAATAGTCCACGGAAATTTTATCCATCTATTTTGTTTTAGTCACAATAATCGAAACAGACATTATATGCATGCGCTGTGAAAAGTATTGGTGGTAGAATAAAGTAATGTACTAGGGGTTTGTAGTAATTATCAATGCCTACAAAACAGTATACATAGATTATATCCATCTTTTTTGGTATAGTCACAATAATGGAAGCAGTGATTATTTTTCATGCGGTGTGAAAACTATTGGTGGTAGAGTATAGTAATGTACTAGGGGATTGTAGTAATTATCAATACCTACAAAACAGTATACATATATATCCATCTATTTTGGTTTAGTCACAATAATCGAAGCAGTGATAATTTTTCATGCGGTGTGAAAACTATTGGTGGTAGAGTAAAATAATGTAGTAGGGGTATGTAGTACTTATCAATACCTACAAAACAGTATACATAGATTATATCCATCTTTTCTGATTTAGTCACAATAATCGAAGTAGTGATTATTTTTCATGCGGTATGAAAACTATTGGTGGTAGATTAAAGTAATGTACTAGGGTTTTGTAGGACTTATCAATATCTTCAAAATAGCCCACGATAAATTTATACATGTAACATGTGTTAAGGTTTGGTCGTTGTAACAGAAATAGTCATTAATTTGCGTGCGCTGCGTAAACCATTAGGGTTATATTTATTAATTAATTTATAATCAGATGCTTGCCACACTTACAGAAACTCCAATACGCGAAGCAAGCCAAAAACAACAACAGTATCTACTTAACTACTTATTATATATCTACTATACATATTTATAATAATATGTATCACGAATTAACTCCTGTTAAACGTTCACTATACCTACTATATATATATATATATTTCTATCACGGAGTTCCCAAGTCTCATAGAAAACTTTTCCTCTTTAAATTTGAACAAAAGATGCGTAAGAAAGGAGTTATTTTCGAACCATTATCGTAGTCGATCTAAGGTCACATACAAATAAAGACTGCTAACTGCTAAACGAAGTCAAAAGGTCCGGACGCATTGTAATCCAGTTGGAATATTTATCGATTTGAACTGTTTCAACCTTACTACAGGATAAAGGGTATTTTACACGTGATATTATAGTTAGTTAATTTGTCGACGTTTGTAGAAGTGGTGCGAGGGCGCTTAATTTAAATTCATGAATTCAAATATAAAAAAATATATAGCTAGGGCTTTAATTTGCTGTCAGGTATCAAGCTATATATTTTGGCCATCTTTCAGTAAATTAAGTTCTTAGGTGGTAATTAATAATTTGAATTATAAATTAATAATAATAATAATAATAATAATGCCATTTGTGTACCTATTATAAGGAAATATGACCAAAACTTAATTTTCGTTTCGCTGTCAGGTATCAAGCTATATTTTACAAAACATAATATTTTAAAAAGTTTTAAGTAGATACAAAAAAATCGTTTCGATCGTCTCGGTCACTTCAGTTTTAAGCTACTTAAAACGCCTTCCAACTTTAATCTCAACGGCTTGACGATGCTTTTAAAATAGTGTACAGGCGCCTTAGCACATTGCATTTTCATGAAGGCTCCGACGGTTTTACACACACACAGACACAAACAAGGCGATGTGTGAGTCAAAGGCGTTGCTAATCGACGCAGGCGCCGCCTAACCACTTGTCACTCCGCTAGGTTCCAGTTCAGTTTCATTCCGGACGCCGTGCCGCGCGGACGTCCCGCATAAAGCACCGAAAACGTTTGTACCGCGCCGCAGTTCAAATAAGGTTATCGGTTGTTTGCGCGTAGGATATCCAGCCTTAGGTAAGTTTTGTAATGTTTACTCGGCTTGTTTAACTTTGATTAGAGGTTTTAAAGTTTACAGTTTAAGCTTTGTAGGTTATGGATCTTTTTTATTTGTCACGGTTGTGACATCATTTTTTGCAACTGGCAAGTTTTCAGCTGTATCAAATAATTTATGAGTCACTTGTTTAAACATAATTGTGCTATATATGTTAACAATCATTCTGATAAACGATGATAAAGTTTTCATTATCAAAGACACACCATTAAAAAATACTAAATACATAGGTACATAATAACATAACATACAATCACACGCCTTTTTCCTCGAAGGTGTAGGCAGTGGTGTATCCAGAACTCAGTCCCATAGTACGCCCACATTTTCGCCAGTATTGGTCCCATGTAATAGTTGACGAGCCTATTGCCTTCTACCGGGCACAGTTCTAGACTCCAGCTACATAACATATCAAATTATTACTATATTAAGGCATATCGATGGGCTTCTCGACTTGACTTGACTTGACTTGAGACTGCCTCGGTGGTGTAGAGGGCGCATGCTCGACTGCCAATCAAGAGGTCCCGGGTTCGATCCCCAGGTCAGGCAAAGTGTTAAATATTGGGATTTTCCATTAGGAATTATCTCAATAACTGCCTGGAGTCTGGAACTGTGCCCGGTAGATGGCAATAGGCTCGCCCCCTATTACATGGGACCAATAACATACTGGCGAAATGTGGGTGTATCTACTATGGGACTGAGTCCTGGGTACACCTCTGCCTACCCACCCCTTCGGGAAAAAAAGGCGTGAATGTATGTATGTCGATGGGCTTTTTCTTGGTAATCCCCAATGGAAATTAAGACTTTTTATTTGAAATCCAGAATTATTTTGCGATTTGGTATATTTCATTTTACTTATTTCATTAACTAGACACACGGCAGTGTATCAGCCAAGTTCGCATTTTTATTAAAATTAAGAGGACAGAAAGAATAGAAAAGAAAATTGTTCTCTTTCTTCCATTAACCTATTATGAACGTCCAGAATACTTGAGTATTTATTTATTAATAAAATAAATATATAAATATCAATTTATCTCATGATTCTACAGTGCCTTCATGATAAGTCCTGAGTCATGACCCGCTGTCATAAATATTATGTATCGTGACATATTTTATTATAGCGTGGTTGAATTGCTTTTTTTTGTCACGCAAGGACATAAAAAAATTGCAATCGATCAAAGTTAAATAATTTATATGAATTCTAAAATCATTAAAATTTGGAAGTTGGCACAATTTCCGATCGTCTAAAGAGCGTTTAATCAAATTTGTTATCCTTTTAATCGAACTCAAACAATAAAAATGCCTGTTTATGTCAAGAATACTATTAAAATTATTAATGCGAAAGTTTGTGAGGATGGATGGATGTTTGTTTCTCTTTCACGCCAAAACTACTGAACCTATTGGGCTTATTACTATATTACTATTATTATTATTACTTATTATTACTTATTCGATATGTACCTATGGATAGGTTAGACCCTGGAATAACACGGTGTTCTAATTCTAACTATACCGATATTCCCCCGGGAACGAAGAATACGCGGGTGATACCGCGGGGCGCAGCTAGTCATTCATATAATATACTTATTGAAAGCCCCAATATCCTATTTCATTATATTACATCTTTAAATGAGCAATTCTTGTATATATATATAATTGGAATCTCGGAATCGGCTCCAACGATTTTCATAAAATTTAGTATATAGGGGGTTTCGGGGGCGATAAATCGATCTAGCTAGGAATCATTTTTAGAAAATGACATTTTATTTAAAAAATAATAAAAAAATACCGAGCAAAGCTCGGTCATCCAGGTACTGGCTATAAAAAGAGATATTATTATGTAATTATCTGTGTCCCGCGGTTCCACCCGCGTAGACTTCATTCCCGTGGGAATATCGGGATAAAATTACCCTATGTGTTATTCCAGGGTCTAAGCTACCTACATACCAAATTTCAGCCCAATCTGTTCAGTAGTTTTGGCGTGAAAGAGTAAAAAACATCCATCCATCCATCAATCTAACCATAACCGCGCTAGTTGGCGCTGAAGGTGAGTTAGAACTCGCAAGCGTTTTGTTCACCTGTTACAAACGTATGTTTTTTTTTTTTACATTGTACTAAAATTTGAGATTTATAATATTTTTATTTTATTTTATTTTCTTAGGAAAACTAACAGCTAGGTAGATAGATAAGATAAAACAGAATACATATTTGAAGGCCAATTAGAAGTTTTCACAGATATCAGAATGTATATTATATATAAGTAGACAGAAAATTATAATAATTTTATATAAATATATTGAATTAATAATACATATTAAATTAAAGTAGATGTTAAATACAAATTGCTAGTCAAAGTATATATTGCCACAGATGCGTTTAAACTTGGCTGTAGATATGTTAAAGATATGTAGTTCTTTTGATATTGCGTTGAAACACTTGCATGCCCAATATTAGCAGGATTAAAAGAATTTGAAACGAAAAAGAAGATTAAAGAAGTTAAATGAGTTATGTCTCTTCTGAGATAGTGTGTAGACGGCCGATATTATGTCGCAAGCTCATGTCAGAGCCTTGTAGGAATCTTATCGAGCTGAAGGAGCTGAAGCTACGACACTAGTGCACCTAACTTGATCCTGGTTACACCTTTACCTACCCCTTCGGGAAAAAGGCGTGATTGTATTTTGTAAAACACTTGATTTGACTCGGGCAATGTAAATGGAGAAACCCGTAAAGTATATACGTAAATATATATAAGTATAGGTACATAGGTCGCCTTGTTCCCGTTGTAGCCAGATACTATTTCTCTCAACTTGCTACGATTCTGACATACAACTTTCGCTTCTTACACTTTCATGACATTCTTCATTTACATGCTTATCGGTTCGAGGTACTTTTGATTTGGCCTTTCCTTAGGACAACACCAGCACACTTGCATATAGGTATAATATATACATAATTTTTTGCATTGTATATTCCGAATAATTAAAATCCAAGAGAAAAAATACGTTCTGTTTACAGTCACAATCTTTCAATATATCAAACAAATATATTTTGTGGAATTTTCTAAAGTTCCAAAAGAATCGTAAATCAACCGGATTTTTCGTAGAGCATCTACCATGAAGGATGTGAAAACGATGATAGAAAGAGAGAAACAATATCACCGTTTCATTCCAACGTTATTTAAGTATTAAGTGGATGTAAGTTGTGATTTCAAATGATAATAAACTGACAACCTTGACAAGGCAAGCGATGCGTTTCAAACCTTGCATATTACTGGTTAATATGCACATGCAACATATTTAGCCTAATAACAAGCTTATGAACTCAAACTCAATAAAGAGGCTTAATAATAAAGTAAATTAATATGAAAAGAATTTAATTTCGATAAAATCTATATGACGACGGAAGAATGACCTACCAAACAAAAATGTACTTATCAAAATAAATTAATAATTGGCGAAGTAATCACGTAACAAAAAAAAGGAAGGCAATGTTATAATAAATGTTAATGGCTGAAGGGCAATGTTACCAGCGAAATTACTGGGCATGACGATAACTAATATATCAGGGTGATAGGCGCAGTGCAATGCCGCGCAGAATTTTGAATTTTAAAACACTGGGTGGCACTGTGTCTGATATGGGCAATCATGATGCTTACCATGAGGCACCTGATTTGCTCGTCTCGTTACTCACTATCATAAAAAAAATAAACAAACATAGGGAAAAAAAACAAAATCGAATTGAGAAACTTCTGGAGTCTGATAAAAATGAGTTCCTATTGAATGGAAAGTCTGAAAGTAGCACCAGTGACTGAGAAACTAAAGAGTGGAAGACTGCCTGGTATGGATATGTTAGGCGGAGGAATGAAAGTCATGTAGACAATATAACTATAAGGATTAATGTAAGTGGTTATGTGCGGAGAGACCTAAAAAGACTTTGTGAATGAAGATATGCATGTGGATATGCAGATATGCATGTGGATATGCATGTGGAGATGACGGATGATAAAGTGCCTTTATTGAAAAAAGACTAAACAATAGAGCTACCTACTTACTACCTTTTTTTTTTTTTTTTTTTTTTTTTTTTTTCCCAGGAAAAATGCTTTACGCATCGTCACCCTGCGCCGGGGGGCGGCAGGGCGGTATGTGGGACTCCCCCGCCAAGATGTAACGGCGGGGTTTACCCACTAAAAAACCTGGGGGTTATCCAGCGGGACGCCATGTGTCCGGACCACGGGTACGCCGAAGCACTCGTCCGCAGCCCGGACGGCGTTCGGTCCTCCGTAGAGGACCCCACCGCGGGGGGCGAGGAGAAGTTCTCGCCCCCGACACAAAAGGGGCGCGCGGGATACCGCGCGCGCCACCTCGCGGGTCTAATCTATTCGGCAGTGGGTGCCCCCGCACTCACCGCCTAGACCCGTGTTATGGGGGATGGAGAAGGGCGTGGAAGAGCCTTCTTCGACGCCCTGGTCTCCGGGCGCGCATCGCGAGGTCGGTAGTGGCCTCGCGATCACGCTCCGCGGTCTCCTTCTGCGAGATGACAGTCTCGCAGAATTCGACCGCTGCCCTCCACGAGGTCTCGCTCTCAACCATGGTTCGAACCATGGTTGCTAGCGAGAGCTCGGCCCCCATAACTGTGACGAGGGTACGACGCTCACTGGCCCATGCTGGGCACTCCTCCAGTGTGTGCTGCGCCGTATCCACGTCACATCCACAGTGGTGGCAAGCGGGGGTCGGTTCCCTACCGGCTATGTGGTGCAGGTACTTGCCGAAGCATCCGTGCCCCGTAAGCACCTGCACAAGCCGGTAGGTAAGCGACCCGTGCTGCCTTTCCGTCCACTCCTGGAGTAGTGGACGGACTGCCACCACTGTCCAGCTGCCTGCTCGAGGGTGGGCCAGGCGCGTCCTCCACCTCTCGAGCAATGCCTCGTTGGCCGCCTCCTTCCACTGGTTCACCTCCCTAGGGGCAGGGAATTCCCCACGGAGACGGAGTGCAGTGCGCCATTCATACCGAGCGGCGCACAGCTCCGCCTCCAAGTCCCAGGGAGGGGAACCAGCCAACAGGCATGCCGCCTCATAGGAGACGGTGCGGTATCCCCGTATTACCCCGACGGCCATCACCCTCTGAGGTTTCCTCAGGTGGGCGATGGTTTGCTCCGTCAGGGCATCTACCCATACGGGGGCCCCATACAGGGCCATCGACCGCACCACCCCCATGTAGAGGCGGCGGCAGCTGGCCTTGGGTCCACCAAGGTTGGGCAGCAGCCGCTTGAGAGCGGCCGCAGCCCCCATCAGACGGGGAGACAACCGGGAGAAGTGCTCCCGGAAGTTCCACCGCCCGTCGAGGACGAGTCCAAGATATCGCATCGAGGACTCGACCCCGATGCGGACCCCTCCGATAGGGATGCTCGAACCCCCGGGTGGGGCTCTCCGAGGCCCGTGAAAACAAAGGGCCTCGGTTTTATTGAGCGCGACCCGGAGTCCCAACCTCCCTATCCGTCCCACCACCTCCCCCACCGCCACGGTGGCAAGGCGGGCAGCCTCCTCGAATGTCCCCCCCGGGGCCATGACGAGCGTGTCGTCAGCGTAGCACGTCACGCTGGCCCCAGGGGGGACCTACTTACTACCTACCCTAACTAAATACACTATACCATAGAACGCTTCGAAAATCCACAGGCCGACATGCCAGCCTATAGAAAATCCAAGTGCTCTAAACCACTGTCAGATGGCAGCGTACCCAAGATACTGGCGGCATTGCCACGTTGAATAGCAATGCTTATACGTTGAGCCAGATAAACGCCAGCATTTTGATCACGCGTCGCCTCGACCAAGCGCTCAGATAGATTTTTGAAAATGCGATGAGCTCCCGGCCCCCACGGTCCCAGAGTCTCGACTCCAAACGGTTCAAATATGTAACCGCTACCGAGGTTTGCATACTTGCCCCGCTTGCGTTGCTCGGCAGAACCCGCCGCCGCACCAGCCGTACCTTGGGTCTCTGGTACATGTGACGGCGCTAGTGTGTCAACGCAAGTAGCGTCCCACACCAGCGGCCGTCCCAGCTTCCAAGGAACGAGGGTCATACCGTCAGGTCTTTTACCATCGTCACGCATCAAACCGTTCGGTTCGAGAACGGCTGGTACATTGGCGCTGGTAAAAGCCCGGCGGATGATGTCATTAAGGCTAGCGTGGCGGGAGATCCGGCCAGCACTTCGAGAACATGAGAGACCGTGGTGACCGCGTTCGTCGACGGCAGTACCACACTGGCAACGGTGACCTACATAGCAAGGTGCACCCAAACGCAAGCTGACAGCTACACGAAAAGCAGATGGATCTAATAGATTGCCAGTATTGAAAGATGGGATTGCTTGCAACCAAAAACCAGATTCCCTAACAGAGACTGCCAGGAGTCGGGCCTTGTCTGTGGAGTTGGCGCACGTTTGTATGAGACAATTCCGTAATATAAATAATAATAATAATAATATAAATAATAATAATATGGGACAACTTCCACACACGGTCATCAGGTCCCAAACTAGGCAGAGCCTGTACTATGGTAACCAGATGACTGATATACATACTTATATAAGCTTATAACACCCAGACACAGATCAAACAGTCAAACAGACATGTTCATGCACAAACAGACATGTGCGTTTTTCTAGTAGAGATATATTTCCCAGTTTATTAGAGAAACTAAAATGACAGTTTACACTAAAATAATATCAGAATACCTATATAAATTTATAGTAGGAGGATTGTGTAAAATTTCTTAACAAACAAATTTAGGCTAGTCAAATGGAGATGCTTAGTGATTCAGCTGGTCACAGGTTATCAAGTAAATAATTGATTATTAGTACTCGTTACAGTTTCATATAGGTATTACCAAATTCCAAATATGTACGTATCTATATAGAATAGCAAGCGACCTTCGGTAGTATCCAAAGATATTTACTAGAAGGTAACTAAATTGATTATTAATTTGACGTTTTTGGTCTATCATGATAATATTATGGTCGTTTTTATTAACGAATTTAGGCGATAAACGGTATTCGATACCAAATGCGATTTCAGATATGGCACATCAAATTAAAAGAAAATAATGCAATGGCGCTGCAGCGCGGCATCACAATTTATTCTGTACTCTTAAAGATGTAATAAACACACATATATATCACTCCTTTTCCTGATACCAAACAGTAGTTTTAACTACTGTTTCTACTTAAGCTGTCCCGGTTGTCTCATGTATTATAATTTTTAGTAGTAGTTTGCTCATCTTGGAGGCCTTGTAGAAATTCTGGCTATCTGAAACTGTCATATCCCACATCATGCCCACAATTATATCCCACTTCTGATGGTTGACGCCTTATTTTGTCCTGACAACATTGTTTGTTAGGTTTTATATTAATAATATAGAACCTAATATCTATAATATGAGAAGTTGAATATGGTTTTATATGAATATAAGACATCTATTAGAAATAACACAATCCAATGAAAAAATTTACCAAACCGATGTAACGTATTCACCTAACCGATTCGATAAATCAAATCGAAAAAACGCAACCCAAAAGACAAAATTACATCCCGATATTTTGAAGATAAACTATGTCCCGATATTTTATTTATAAAAACATCGTTTCTTTTACTAATAAATGTCTTAAAATAATAATTTTACACACGTGATTAATATAGGGAACCTAAGATATAGTTTTTGTATTTCATAAGAACCTAGAAGGTAGTAAAGTCTTCAAAGAGACAAATTCCCGTGCCAATAAAACCTTCACCGGATAGGGCCCAGGGCAGCTGTGTTAAACAAATATTGACTGTCTGGGACCTACGGGGCCTTTGAACTTGTGACCGTTCACTCATATTATACCCGCACCTTAGAAATATCATAAGAATTGCTGACATACGTGGATATCTCTAATTTTTACTATTTGATATTATATCTAAAAAAATAATATCAGTAGGCAAAATTATTACTTTTAAGAAGGTCCTTACACTATGAAATACATTTTCATACATCCAAGAGTTTAATTTAGGTATACATTAATTTATACCGACTGCCTCGGTGGCAAGCCGGACTGCCGATTATGAGGTCCCGGGTTCGATCCCCTGGTCAGGCAAAGCTTTAATTAAATATTGGATTTTTCCATTAGGAATTATTTTAGTAACTGCCTGGAGTCTGAAACTGTGTCCGGTAGATGTCAATAGCCTCGCCCCCTATTACATGGGACCAATAACGTACCGGCGAACTGTTGGTGCCTACTATGGGACTGAGTCCTGGGTACACGTATGTTATGTTATAAATTTATTTAATGGAAGGTCAGTCAGCATCTGGTATAGCATTGTATATGCGACCAACATGACAGCTATTCTTGACATATAAATGTTTTAGGACCTTTATGCAAATTCAATTCTATTGGGACGTCTTGTATTTCGGGGATAGATTTCACGAGCTGATAATACATAGGAATTCTCTAATCTATTCTATTCTAATATTTAGTATTTTGGTATGTATTAAGGCCCTGTACAAAGCCAAATAAGCTCTCTTAAAAAAAATAGTTTGTACGGTACTATTACGTTTATGGCAGTACAAAACTATATGTTCAAGTTGATTATATATATAAAATATTTCAAGATCCCAAAACATGAATTAATAAAAAAATTATGATAAAAAAATTTTGTTAACATACCTCTAAAAATTACTTTAAATCAGTGTTTTCTTCCAGTATTTGTCAATATCTAATGATAAAATTAATTTATGAGACGTATTTCATTAGTTTCTAGTAAGTTCAAGGTTTTATTTGATAGAAAGGTAAATTATCATTGAGTAACGTAATACCCATATGCTTTTCAGTGGGTAAAATCGTAGCTGCTTAACTCAGCTAGGTTATATCATCAACTAAACTATGAACTCATTGTAATTAGGCCCTTAGTTGACGTGGATGGGTGTCAAGGATTGGCACAAGTCTTTACGTTAATATTATTGGCTGCGTCTCGCCTAGCAACCGAATTATTTGTTTTAACGTTGCGATAATGATATTCTATGGATAAATTTGTATCCTGATATGTTTAAAATGAAGTATGAAAATTTTACCAATAGAAACGTGCTCGGAATCTAAGGAATCTGGGCCCAGAAAACCTTACATCTATACTTTGTTGTCGGGTAGGGAATGTTATTTGCAATAATATTCCGAAACATGGTATGCCCTCTTATTATCTCCGATTAATTTATAATTTGATTTGAATAATGTGAGGTTAGGTACTGAGTTTTCTTTTTGATTGTGACGTGCGTTCCAATTTTAGTAGAACATTTGCTTATTTCATTAAAATTTATATCGATACTAAAAAATAATATTTTTTACATTTGAAAATCTTTTTAGGCCTAATCAATCAAAATTATAATGTTTTCTGGTCCCAGTCTCTTTGGATTCCAAGCCCATTTCCCTTATCAAATGTGTTGGATTAAGTTCTAAGGAAACATCGATTTGCAAAAAATTCATAGGATTGTGTAAAATTTCAAAGTTGTCATTAACTTTTAATACTGTCCGACTATCTCTCTGTTTAGCCCATAGAAAATTTCCCGTCCAGACGGACGCCCCAGCTAGTTTCAGGAAGATACACATTTTAGAAGGTAGATATTTTGCTAAATGCAGATTAAGAGTTTTTAAATTAAACAGAAAGTGAACATTTTAGGAATAACACATTTTCATCACGACATGCCTCGAAATCATCTATACGTATTATACGTATGTTTGAAATCTGTGTCTAATTTCTCCAACCTTGGATTTTAGTGTGTAGTAGGTAATTCGCGTCTGTCCGTGTCTTCGTAAAAGTTGTTATAAGATACCTACGCCTGACCTTGCATATCTTCATCCTTCATACTACACGTACACATGACATGTTCTTTCGAAAAGATGAATTTTAACCTGATTTTAAAACTTTGGAACTAGTTAATCCGGATTTTACTTGGGATTTTTTTGAAACCTATTTTGCATTTTTCTGTGCGTTTTTTGTAAAGGAGTTATGCGTTTTTGGGCCACGTCGACCTTATATTATGACTTTGGTTTTGTGTGATAGGCCTAATAGTTGTAGTGGTAGGCCTCTTTTGCAGGAGGCCGCCTGGAGAAGTACCACACCTTTGCCAGTTATTCATCCGCCAAGCAGTAATGTCCAAACATTACTGTGTTCCGGTATGAAGGGCAATGTTACCAGCGAAATTACTGGGCATGATGAGATTCAACAACTCATATCTCAGGGTGATAGGCGCAGTGCAGTGTCGCGCAGAATTTTGAATTTTAAAATACTGGGTGGCACTGTGTCTGATATGAGCAATCATGATGCTTTTCATCAGGCATCTGATGAGCTCGTCTTGTCACTCAGTATCATAAAAAAAAAATAAGTTTTCAAATAAATGTGCTTAAATAATATTTTTTGTATCGCCATTAATTATAATAAAATAAGCGAAAGTTCTTTTAAAATTAAAAGGAACGGAGACGGATCGGCGGAGAAGAAAGGAATTTTCGAAATTACCACGTGAATGAAGTAACAGGATTAATCTAGTCCTATTAATATTATAAATGCGAAGGTTAATGAGGGATGGCTGGAGTTTGTTACTCTTTCACGCAAAAACTACTGAACGGATTTGGCTGTAATTCGGTATGTATTAGATAGCTTAGACCCTAGTATAACATATAGGGTACTTTTCATCTCGATATTCTATTATGTATCTATAATCTTAGTATATTATGTATTGGTCATATAGCATGGTCTTATAAGTAGGTATTATATATTATTTGTTATGTATTTTGTTATGCAAGAGGTTCGATCCCCAGGTCAGGCAATGTTAAATATTGGATTTTTCCATTAGGAATTATCTCTATAACTGCCTGGAGTCTGGAACTGTGCCCGGTAGATGGCAATAGGCTCGCCCCCTATTACATGGGACCAATAACATACTGGCGAAATGTGGGTGGTATCTACTATGAGACTGAGTCCTGGGTACACCTCTGCCTACCCCTTCGGGAAAAAGGCGTGAATGTATATTATGTTATGTATTTTATTAATTTATTACATAAGTATTTGTTTTTGAAACCGCCGTCCCTTCAGTATCTGTATTTACTTTCTCTGCATGGTCTGGAAGAGATCGTTCTGAGCGATAAGGCCGCCAGTTGTTACTCTTTCTAGTTTTAAGTTTCCTTTTTGTTATTTTCTGTATTATCGTGGTACCAATAAAAAGTTATCTTTCATTCGTTCATTATTCATTATACTTCGCGCGTCGTCCTCGAGATTAGTAGTGAAGTAAGTAATTTATACTTAACGTAGTGTAATCGTGCCTTTTCCATTAAATAATACTCCAATAAATAACACTTCAGCATTTTTTACATGATTTATTCCAAGTCCACCATCTTCAATCTCGCTCTACAATCATCTGTCGCGCTGGCATACACCTCCCTGTGTTGCCATCGCGCCCTCGCACATGCCATAGATCTCCGTGAAACCACACGTTGCCATTAATACTTTCCATAAAACCACCAAAACGTTCACAGAATCCGTAGCATGCGCGTCACAAAATAACATCAACTATATCATCAATCATCAATCCTACATACCTAAAGGTTCGCAACCGTAGGTATGACTGGGAAGGTGGGATGTACTAATCTCTTCGGACTCGGAATTATGATAGAACTTCACGTACAAACGAACTATGAACTACGGGACTTGCACCTGAATAAAGAACTTTATTATTATTATTATTATAGAAGAGCTAGTTTTGTATAAATAAATCAATCTAAACATAACAAACTGTTCTAAACACGTGACGTTAGAACTTAATGACATTGAAGGATCAACCAAAGTACCTAAGTATAATCTAAGTGCCTATACAATAGCAGTTACTGATAGGTTCGTACTTGTAATAAAATTACATATAGATACACGCAAACGCAGTCTCCATTGTCTGTCGAGTCTGTCCAGCGTAGTAAAAAAGAGGACATCTTTAATTGTCTATGGCAAGGAAAATGGCGGCCATGGGAATGTAATATCGGGCAAGTGTCAATTGAAATATATCGTTAAAGGCATACTTTGATAAGTATGCTTAGTGTAGGGTTCCAAATTTAGATACCTGAAAGAAAAAGGCACCGCGTTCTAAGAACATCGTCATCTACTAGTTTTTTTTTATGATAGTGAGTGACAAGACGAGCAAATCAGGTGCCTGATGGTAAGCATCATGATTTATTTTAGTTATTAATACATCTAAATTATTCAAAAATTTAAAATAAGAAAGCCTTGATTCTGTCAGGATAAAAGCACAATAAAAAAAAAAAAGCATCATGATTGCCCATATCAGCTGTGCGGTACTGCACAGCGCCTGTCACCCTGAGATATAAGCTGTTGAAACTCGTCATTCCGATTAATTTCGCTAGTAACATTGCCCTTTAGACCGGAACACAGTACTGAAACCTTGTTTGGATTAAATGGGATTTTTTTAACAATTAATAATAACTAGTGTAACAATGGGCGGTCTAACCGCTAAGAGCCTAGTTAAACCTAGTCGCTAACCTAGTTGTCTTTATTTTACGTAATTACATGTAGTATTTTTTAGATCTTCCAAAATGTGGGTACGTGTGAGCGAGAGGGCGAGCTGCTTTGGACAGTACTCAGTACCTTCGGTTACTACTTACTACATCTATATTTTATTCTATATTTACCTTGTAAAGTTACGACCGTTTTTGCGGCACAGTCACGTATTTACAGAAGTCGTGAGGTGAACGCAATAATCTATATTTTTATGCACTAATACTTATCAAGAATTTAGGTCTCACTAAATAGGGACAAAACGTTTTCATAAATGTTATTCGATTGTAATTATAATACATATTTGAATCGATGAAGTTGAATAGCGGTTAGGTATATCAGCCACCTATTATGTTAATTATATTGGTATTCTTGACAATAATTATTCTAAATTTAATCGTTTTTGGTAAAGTTAATTTACTACTTGAATCTATGAGTAATTTCGTGAAATACATTCGTAATTTATTTAAGGCGCGGTGTAAAGCAAATTCGCCCTCTCGCTCTCACGTACCCACATTTTTGAAAATATAATAAATACTACATGTAATTACGTAAAATAAAGACAACTAGGAACTAGAAAATAACAATTTCAGTAAACAATCCAATTTAATTCTATCGAGTTTTCATGTATAAAAACCTGCACTAAGAAAAAAATCTCAGAATAATAAAAAGGCACTGAAAACTTGTTTGGATTAAATTGGATTTGAATAGTTTATGGCGTTCTATGTAGAGGATCTAAGGGCGGAGGCCTATGTTCAGCAGTGGACTTCAAACGTCTTCAAATGGAGCAGTGGATGACTGAAATTAGTACATTGAAATACACTTTTTTAAAAAACACAGTGCCACAGATAAAAAAACAGTGACAAAAAAGGCGGGAAATGGCTGTGACCGTTATAAACGTTATCGGTTACCCGTTTATCTTTGAACATCGGTTTGACGTTCACACTTGTTGATAATTTCTGATATAATATAAGGTACTTATGACATACTTTGGTCTTTAATATTGTACGACAGGATTTTTTATTGATGGGACACGACTTGGGTTATTCTAAAAACTAAAAGTTTTATGGTATAATGTTTGACACATTGCGATGAAAAAATTTGCAAATCGATGTTTTGTAATCCCCAGATTCCTCCTAAAATAATGAATCTATTTAAATTGTATCCTCAAATGTTTAGTTTATAAAGTAAACTAAGGCCGATTTTATTTTCTTTTATAAACTTTGAACATTAGTATTGGCGCAGTTAAAACAATTTTTTTTGATATTTTTTTTAATCAAACAATCTTTTTTTGAAACAATATAATTTAACATTAGTTTGTAGAAAAGTAAGTAACTGGAACACGCTAGACCAAGCTTTGAAATGATTACTTTAAAGACGTTATTTATGAAGAAAACCGGGGAATATGTTTGTATGGAAAAACATCACTCAAATAGTTCAACACAACACAACAATAGTTCAACTAAAATTTCAGCAGGGTATGCCCATTTGCCACTTCCGACTAACATTTTATTTATTTCCAGTGGCAAATCAACATCATATTGTGCAAATATAATATATATTCAAATTCCAAGTAAGCATGCCACGGTGCTATCATTCGTCACGAATGAATACACACAAACCGGATGTATGTATGTAAAACGTGTATGTAACAAGTCATAGGTTCGCATTTACATAGATTACGTTAATGTTCTTTTATTTTTAAACTTTCATAAAAGTATAGGTGGGTAATGAAGGTAATTATCGCTTCGACGTTTATAAAGTATCTGTTTAATTAAATATTTAATTGATTGTATATGTAACTGGCAATTGGTATTTATTTGAATTACTTTTTCGGGATATTTACCATGATGAAACTCGAGAGCCGTCGGCTCTCGAGTTTCCCGATATTTCGACGCAGTTCTTTTTTTTATGATAGTGAGTGACAAGACGAGCAAATCAGATGACTGATGGTAAGTATCATGATTGCCCATATCAGACACAGTGCCACCCATTGGACAATAAAAATCATCTCGCCGATGCCTGTCAGTTACTATAGGACTATGTCCTGTATACACATCTACCTACATACCCTTGTGGGAAAGAGACGTGGTGCTATGTATGTAATGGTTCATAAACATTATCATCAGCCGGAAGACGTCCACTGCTGAACATAGGCCTCGCCCATAGAACGTCATAAACTATTCATATGGGGGGATTTTGGCAGGCGGATTGATGATCGCAGTAGTTGGAATACATGGTGCCGGAGAGCGCTGCTCCCCACTCTCCGAATATGCCGGGTCTCACGGCTCTCACCAGATGAGAAAGGGGTGGCCCTATTATATAGCCGGGAACAACACATATAATGGTTATCTATTATTAATTGATTGAATTTGGCGTTACTTTTCGGAACTCCATGCGAATCCACACGAACAAGTCTACAACTTCGGGAACAAGAATCTTTATTTTTTAGTTCCGATTTTTAGTGTCAAAAACAATATGCACAGTGCACCGCCCTCCCGCCCGCAAAATTGCATGCAAAGAGAAAATGCTATTAGGTATTATTTTTGTTAGGGGCGCCATTCATATATCGACACGTGTTTCGCGTCTACACGACGCATCATCACGAAATATCTATGGAATGGTTATCTATTGTAAATTCATAAAGAGACTAAACTTCGGCTTTACAAGAAACATTATCAAATGCGAAGGAGTTCTCAGTATCTCAATATGGGTCATATTTTATCAGATAAAATAAAGTAAATAATATTGGATTTGTACTCAAAATTCCATTAATAGATATAATAACACTTCAAAGTACTTGATTGTAATCTATTACGTCTTGTAGATACGTATGGAACCATTGATATAAAAAAAGGCGAGATGAGGTACTACTGGCTTCTCGAAAATGGCAAGCTCAAATTAAGTCCTATTAGGTCCACGTACGTCAGTAAAGTAAGATCGTACGAGCGAATAATATTGTAGTCTCGGTCGAACTTCGGTCTGAGGTTACGTCTTTCTATCTTTGTTGTTCATTATATGCCACTGTGCAAACTTAACACTGAGCAAATTGCACGCGCCATTTGTGGAGTAAGCGCTGGGGGAACGTATCCTATCTCCCCTTTTCTTTATATCAATGTTTAGATTATCTATTAGATGTTATTTGACGATATTATTTCGTAGTGAACCGAGTTTTTTTAGTACTGTGTGGGACAGTGGGGAAATATTTACTTTTCTTTACAAATTCTATTTCCATTGGTAGGGATTTCCGATATAAAAACCTAGAGGATGCCCCGCGATTTCACCCGCGTAATCTATGTTCCCCTGGGAATGTCGGGATAAAAGTACCATATGTGTTATTCCAGAGTCTAAACTATCTACATATCGAATTTCAGCACAATCGTTTAAGTAGTTTTTGCGTGAAAGAGTAACGAACTTCTATCCATTCCTTACAAACTTTCACATTTTTGTAATATTGTTGGGTAGGATTATAACGCGAGTGAGTAAGATGGTTCTCCTCTGGATCTGTTAACCCTTAGCCGGCTCTTACAGCAACCACGGGTAAAGAGGGTGGAGCACTATTCTAAAGCCCAGTAATCGGTTAACCAATACAGTTACGAGTATATGAAAACAATGTATTTCGGCATTATTCCTCTTAAATTTGCATTTTTATCTTATGATAATGAGTAACAAGAAGAGCAAATCAAGTGCCTGATGGTAAGCGTCATGATTGCCCATATCAGACACAGTGCCACTCAGTGTTTTAAAATTCAAAATTCTGCACGGCACTGCACTGCGTCTGTCACCCTGAGATATTAGTTGTTGAAACTCATGCCCAGTAATTTCGCTTTCGGTAACATTGCCTTTCAGTCCGAAACACAGTAATGTTTGCACATTACTGCTTGGCGGATGAATAACTGGCAAAGGTGTGGTACCTACTTCCCCAGACGGTTTCAAAAGAGGCCTACCACTACAAAAACTATGTTCTGTTGTCTGCTACAGTTATCCAACATCTAGATCACATGTGGAGCAAACACGGAGTAGACCGATACCATCGTGTTTTCCCTTTCACACCGCCAAAGGCTTTCAACCTGAAAAAAAACCCGTGCGAAGCCAGGGCTAGTCGTCAGTATGAGGAGTGTGAGAAACTACAGTTGATATATAACACCTAAGTCAGCAATATGTTGAAAGCTGCCGCTTCGCATTCCATGAAGCTTATAGTACGAATATAAAACATGTAACATTGTATATTAAATACTTTTTAAGTCTAGAGTCTAGGCACCAATGACCTGACAACTAATATACAGTTTTTTTTTTATGATAGTGAGTGACAAGACGAGCAAATCAGGTGCCTGATGGTAAGCATCATGATTGCCCATATCAGACACAGTGCACCCAATGTTTTAAAATTTAAAATTCTGCGCGGCACTGCACTGCGCCTGTCGCCCTGAGATATTAGTTGTTGATCCTCGTCATGCCCAGTAATTTCGCTGGTAACATTGCCCTTCATACCGGAACACAGTAATGTTTGTACATTACTGCTTGGCGGATGAATAACTGGCAAAGGTGTGGTACTTCCCCAGGCGGCCTCCTGCAAGAGGCCTACCACTACAAAAGTTACATTTAGTTAGGGTAGATAGTAACTAGGTAGCTCTATTGTTTAGTCTTTTTTCAATAAAGGCACTCTGTCCTAAAAAAAATACAAATACATAGTAACCAAATAAAAATAGTAACAAACATCTTTTATTAATAGGATAGGATAGGATTTTATATAGGTTTTGAATGTAGGTACCCTATGTAAACCTAGTTATCACAAAAATCTCGTGGAATCAATGCGAGATGGTTTTATATCGTTCTATTACTGTCCCATACTATATTATTCTTGTAAATATTATGTGACCATTGATATAAAGAAGCTGCTGAATGCTGGTTTCTCGAAAATGGCAAGCTCAATTAGGTGTCATTAGGTCCACGTACGTCAGTAAAAAGTAAAAAGATCGTACAAGCGAATAATATTGTTGTCTCTGTCGCACTTCGGTCTTAGGTACGTCTATCTTTGTTGTTCATTATATGTCACTGTACAAACTTCACACTGAGGAAATTGCACGTGCCATTTGTTGAGTAAGCGCTGGGAGAACGTACCCTATCTTCCCTTTTCTTTATATCAATGTATATGACAAAGATTTTAAAAAGGTAGATTTCAGAAACAACACCTCACCTAATTGACCTGAATATCAAATCAAAAGGGAATTCATGTATGCGGATTTTTCGATTTTAATATCAAATCGTATCTCGTGATACTACTTAAATATTCACCTAAGCAAAAGCTTAATGGATTTTGACCAACATTTCAGCATCCAAAATATATATTTTGTTTTTATTTTTAGGTGTGTTGTATGAAAATGAGGTTCGATGACATTTGAAATAACTGTTTTAAAGATGGAGGGAAGTGACGCCATGTTGAATTTCCTTTGTCTATGAGCGTGTTTTATTCTTTGTTTTCTAGAAACTTGCGTTATCTTTGAACTAAATTGTTAGTACCTTTTAAAGGTATGGTGTCAAGATAATCGTTTTACTGTCTCGTTGGCGTTGTGGTCGGAAGCTCGCTCGTGAGGTCCCGGGTTTGATCTACATGTCAGGCCAAAGTGTTATTGGATTTTTCCATTAGGAATTATGACAATGACAGCTTGGAGTCTGTAAATATGCCCGGTAGATGGCAATAGGGTGGTCCCCTATTACATGGGCCCAGTAGTATATTCACCTACTATGGGACTAAGTCCTGGGTACACCTCTGCCTACCTCTTTGGGAAAAAGGTGAGATGGAATGTTATATTAAGTTATAAACGTTTTAGCAATCCTCAAAGTGAAAGGAAAGGATATTAATCTTACTTCCTGTGCAAAACAATATCTGACTGACTGACATGCAACGCCGAGCCTAGAGACTTGAAACTTGAAATGTAGGTTCTTTTCGATGCCTGGTTATTAACTCTTTATTTAAGGTTTTTAATTTAAGTAACACACTACAAACAAAAAACCTTAAATATAAAATACAATTATAAAAAAATAATGTAACAATTGGCGGTCTTATCGCTAAGAGCGATCTTTTTCTGACAACCGTGCAGGAGAGGAGAGTACAGTGAATCACATTTAGTCGGTAGTATGACAGAAATAGTAAAATTGTAGATACATTATATATATATATTTATAATATTATATAAGTAGTTTTTAGACATAATATACTTACCTACATAAACTAAAAAAACCTCTGTACTACTACTATATACGTGGTAAACCAACTCGATTCAAAGGCAGCTGTTGTTACCATCCACGTATTTCGTCTTTAGACTATTGACTCAGATGTCCCACTGTTTGATATTTACACTGTGCCATTCCATATCCCCACTTCATGTGTAACCTCTACTAAATGTTCCAAATTGAGAGGAAAAAAACGACCATGGATACTAATTGTAGTGTGGTAGACCTCTTTTGCAGGGAGGGGACCGCCTGGGGAAGTACCACACCTTTGCCAGTTATTCATCCGCCAAGCAGTAATGTGCAAACATTACTGTGTTCCGCTATGAAGGGCAATGTTACCAGCGAAATTACTGGGCATGACGAGATCCATCAACTCATGTCTCAGGGTGACAGGCGCAGTGCAGCGCCGCGCAGAATTTTGAACTTTAAAACACTGGGTGGCACTGTGTCTGATATGGGCAATAATGATGCTTACCATCAGGCACCTGATTTGCGATCTCTTAGCGATAAGAGCGCCTATTGTTGCATTATTTTTTTTATAATTGTATTTTAAATTTAAGGTTTCATGTTTGTAGTGTAATAATAAAGAGTTAATCTATCTCTATTATAATATTAATATTACTACCTGTGACCCGCGGTCTCACCCGCGTAGTCTTCGTTCCCGTGGGAATATCGGTTTAAAAAGTTTTTTTTGTAGTGAACGCCCAATCACGCGAGTAAAACTGGGCTTTTTGGATGTTCACTATGAAAAAACCAAGGATTTATAAGAAAAATTAAAATGACAGGGACATAGGTTACTTCACTATAAAAATATCAGGATATAAATTTATAGAATGAGTTTATTATATTTGTAGGAAACAGGGGAATACAAAACATCGAAGTGGTAAATTTTTCATAGCCGCGTACGCTCTTAATTGTTTCACTTTGATCTTGTGGCTAACTACAAAATTACAAAAGTATTACACGACAAATTGTAATTTATCGAAATGATTGTTTCGGCAGCAAATTATGTACCTAAGTACCTTCTACATAATGCCCACATAAATATCACAAGATCTAAACGTAACTAGTAGCATAGCACGTCTGAGCCTCCCGCATAAGCAAAACGCACTAATTTGCCTACATCATCATCACCAGCTCCACCAGACCCCTGCATTCTTTACAAAGCACTCGTGATGTGTAAACTCTTAACAGCTCAGAATACAATAGACACTTTAACTTTACTCGAACGTGACTCGAATCGAGGAGAATATTTCGAATTTCGAATGCGGGTTTCGCGCCTATATTAAACATCTGTCAGTATTTTTTTTTTAATTTCGGTTCAATAATGGATTTGCGACATTTAAATGCTCAGATTTAATCTATCTCAGCTATTATATAAATCTTATTAGAATCTGCGAAATGTTTAAAAGTATAAATAAAGATATACTTACTTAATTTTTTAAAGTCTTACTGACCAGTAACTGTTAGTGTTTCCTTTTTAATAACCCAGTTTTACGTGGAACATGTACTTAGTTCAAATTTTTTAGATTACATATTTTTGTTTAGATCGTGGTTGGGCACTAATAGATAACATTTTTCTAAAGTTGTTTGTTAGCATGCAATTTTGATTGGTTTGTTCTGTTGTTCTTTGTAATCTGTGTAATCATGACTTTCTTGCTCAAAATTATGAATAAAAAGTAAGATTGTTTTATAATTTAGACATTTTTTGTCCAAACCCAAATAACATAACCACTCGAAATCGAAATACTAATTCGGCATAACACCGTGAAACGACCTACCGCAATCCTAACGAAAAAAGTTGTCAGTCCCAAAAACTAAAAAAAAAACTAAGTTACATCACTGGCCGCATAGAACATTTGGTTTTCGTCTGCGACACAATTGTCGTTTAAAATTTGAATCACAATGAGAACACTGTATTTACTTGGTAATGTTTCTTTATTGTCGTTTGAGGTTAACTGGGGTTACGTTACGAAACGGTGGCGTCTTCTTCGTGATGTTTTATCTGTGGACAAGTTTGAGCGGGAAAATGACGTCAAGCCAAGCCAGTTTATACACAAATGCGGCACTTCTCTGTAGACTTTCAAATTCAAAGTTCTAAACAATATACCTATGTAGGTATTCAAAACGTTCCTTTTGGTATATAGTATATACCTATGTACTATGAAAAAAGGAGTGAGTTTTTCAGGCACAACATTGACACCACACCGCTTATACTTATACATTATACAGGTCTTTTTAAGCCGCCCCGTGCTCACGTAACTACTAACATTCATTTTCATAATCCTCTTGGGCACATTACTTTCATCATATAATACATAACATGTCCACAGGCTTGGCTTGCACCACAGGCACAGATCACCCTATGATACTACAGATATCTACACATACTCTATGGCTTCCACTCTTTAATTGCAATCTCTAATCTCTGGTACAAAAAACATTTTGTCAGCTTAATAATTAAACTTACCTACTATATTTGCACATTACAATAATAGTATCGTACTAATATTATTAATCTCAAATCTCAGTACAATGTAAAAAAATTACGTCTTTATAAGGTGAACAAAACGCTACCGAGTTCTAACTTAACTCCAGCGCCATCTAGATAACACAAAGAAAAACAACGCTAGCACTGTTTTTTTGTGTGTATGTTTGTTCCGTTTTCACGCTATAACTACTGGACCGATTGGGCTGAAATTCGGTATATATAGATAGTTCAGACCCTGGAATAACATAAAATACTTGTTATCCCGATATTCCCGCGGGAACGGAGACTATGCGGGTGAAACCGCGGGGCACAGGTTGTATAATATAATAATTAATAAGTCCTTTATTTCAGGCATAAGAATCCCATATGGTTTTACAAAAACCAATTAGACTAATACAAACTAATACGAATAATAATAACATAATTACAATGAATTCAGATATTCTTTGGAGTTACATACCTTTGCAAAATAAAACAAAGTTAGGAACGTCAAAAAAGGTTATAATAATATTTGTTTAATTTCTTTGCACCGTTTCGCAAACGGCCCCTAAGTTTGTTTTCGGAACGCCGCGAAGGTGCGTTAGGAAGTGACAATGAGTGCAGTGGGTGGGCCTGCACGCGAACTATTTCGCGCCTTTTTTACGACACTTTTTGTGAAACGTAAACTCTGTGCTGTGGTGCGCTCGATGACAGGGGTATAAAACCTTTTTAACCCCAGACCGTAAATGGAAGTGGTGTTGTATGTTTGGCGAATCTGTCTGTATCTGTGTGTGGCGGCATCGTAGCTCCTAAAACGGATGGAACTACTTTGATACGATTCTTTTTGTTTGAAATTCTATTTTGGTTGGTAAGCTGACGTGATCGAAATTGTTTTTAAAATTTAACTTATATCGTACTCTTTGTGACGCTTCTTCTCTTTGTTTGTTGGTTTCTCATTGTATTTTCATCTAAAATCTAAATGCCAGGAAACGCAATATTCTACAGCAACATTGGCAAATCTTATGAACGTCCTGAGCCTTAAAAAAACAATGCCTCAACCATAAACCTCGAGCTGTGTGAGCATGCCAAACGTACCGTGCGTTCAACTTTTGCTGTGTAAACAAACCAGTTGCCTAGCAACCGAGAGCGAAATACCAATATATCAAGCCAAACGAGCGAGCGAGACAGAAAAGTTGGTTGAACGATAAAGAACGACACGGTGGATTTAAAGTTTTATTGGAGCTTTTATTACTTCCCAGTGTATTGAAAGGTTTATGGACTTCCTAGGTGCCTGAGACCTGACACCTAATAGCTTTTGCTTGCGAAATTAATATTTTACACTTTGCTAAAAATGTAGGTATAAAATAATTTTTTACGTTTTTTAACTTGGCAACTAACTCCAACGTGACTGCATTTGCCAGTTTCAAGACTAGCAAATGCTTACTGCATGACGTTAATGTTTGAGTTCATATTTCTCTTCCGGGAGTATAATATAAAAAAAAAACTTGGCAACTGATAGAAATAAATGGCAATCCACGACAGAACAACTAAGATTTCTTAACCACTTCTTATTTCATAAAAACTTCTAATTATCCTAAATCAAATCATTAAATTATGAACGAATAAGAGCGTTAGGATGTACATGATAGTGCGTTTGTCGGCGATTCAAAATGGCGGAACATCTAGATAAATTTTTGACGCCATAAATTAAACCTAGCCTGAATTTTACGAAACTTGACGTTTTTCATAAGAACAAATCTATCCATATTGCGCAAAATCGTATAATTTATTTCATATATGGCAGAATTAATTTTAATTACCAGATGACTCTGAGGTCCGACAGCTGAAACCTCAGGGTTTATATTACAGATTAGAGAATGCCACTGACCCGGACCAATGTTTAACCACATGTCCCAAAAGCTGGCATATTTACCATAATACTTATCAGATTTTCTATGACAAGCCTTTACAAAATGACTGCCTCGGTGGCGTCAAGGGCGCATGCTCGACTGCCAATCAAGAGGTCCCGGGTTCGATCCCCAGGTCAGGCATAGTGTTAAATATTGGATATTTCCATTAGGAATTATCTCAATAACTGCCTGGAGTCTGGAACTGTGCCCGGTAGATGGCAATAGGCTCGCCCCCTATTACATGGGACCAATAACATACTGGCGAAATGTGGGTGTATCTACTATGGGACTGAGTCCTGGGTACACCTCTGCCTACCCCTTCGGGTGTTATGTTATGTTTACAAAATATCCAAGAAAACCACAGTAAAAATTATAAAAGAAAGCACGACATACGAATTTCTTGGCCGTTATTGAAAAAAAATCACACTCAAATTAACAAGAACACAAAGCCTTCTGAGTTAGTGTAGTGACAGTGACAGTATAATGTATTATCAGTGCAGTGTTATTGAGAATACACGAACAAAGTGCCTCACCACTCACGTCACCTTATTAGAGACAAAGAAAAAGTGCCAGCGGACGCATTCTTAGTTCTAAATGTTTACGTAGCAATTTAAGGTAGATCTAAATTACTCATAAGCCTTCAATTGAAAAGATGAGGAAGGCTAGATTGTAATTCAATGACATAACCATCACGGTATGTCATTGAAAAAAAAAACTCAGATTAGACCCTAAAAATACATTTGAGCACGATAGTGAAGCTAATAAACGAATCTCCCGCGCGATAGGAAAGATACCTCTACAAGAAGAACGCACAAGAAACTTAATAGGGTTGAATGTTTAAAGGTACCTTATTGACAATATTTGATGGTGCTAATAAAGCAGAAAGTAGCACTTATTGTGTGCCTATGGGTTTTATATGCGAAGAGACCTAATAAGGGCAACGATGCACATGAAAATCTTTAAATTATGGAATTTCAAAGCAGTTTTTTTGGCACCGAACAAAAGATCAAAATACATTTTCAAAAATATTGACCACAAAACTAATTTCTAAGAAGGCCGTCGCCAACAGAAGTGCCACATTACTCGTATGTGTATACGCGAAATGGTTGCCTAACGACATGTCAAAGTTAAAAGTGTTTTGTGTGTTTATTTTTAAAGTTAAAAGTCAAATTTCTTGATTAAGATTGGTCACAGACTCAGATCATACAAACAAGTAGTAGTGGTAGGCCTCTTTTGCAGGGGGCCGCCTGGGGAAGTACCACACCTTTGCCAGTTATTCATCCGCCAAGCAGTAATGTGAAAACATTACTGTGTTCCGGTCTGAAGGGCAATGTTACCAGCGAAATTACTGGGCATAACGAGTTTCGTCAACTAATAACTCAGGGTGACAGGCGCAGTACAGTGCCGCGCAGAATTTAGAGTTTTAAAACACTGGGTGGCACTGTGTCTGATATGGGCAATCATGATGCTTACCATCAGGCACCTGATTTGCTCGTCTTGTCATTCACTATCATAAAAAAAAAAAAAAAAGCAAGGGTCACAGAACATATTACACAGTAATGAATCTTGTGTTCAAAAAGATACCTCTTTTGCACGCTACTGTTAAGAGAGCGCTGAATGTAAAAAGTAGGCAAATGGTGTATATATTTAGCGCATACTTTAAAAGAATAAACGAATAATTTATTTAGTTTAAGAAAATACTATTGTAGTATTTTTTATTTTATATTATAGATTTTCCCCTACCTATAATAGGTAGGGGAAAATCATGTATAGGTAGTACTGGATTAATTAAATAGGATTTTAAAAAAACAATCCAGAAAAATGACGATCGGTGCTCACAGACTTCAACTCGCCTTCTGTGGTGTGCAATATTCGACTTTAAACAAAACAGTTCGGATAGCATTTGGAATGACAGTGTGCTGTGTCGGTTAAGACCAAATTTGCTAGCATTATGCGCACCCTTAAGGCATAAATATATGTACCTAGTATGAGACGAGTCCTCTGCCTACCCCTTCGCAAAATAGGCGTGATGCTATGTTATGTTGTAGTAGAATTAATATTGCGTTCTCCTGTAACCTTGGATTGAAAACAACAAACAATACCAACATTTCATAGCTTTATATGTTTTGCTCATCAGAAACGACAATGGTTGCGGTCACATTTGCAAATCTTGCTCAACCGCTGTAAGGTTTGGGAACATTTTGGACCATAACTACAAATGTCGATTAGAAATATCAAAGGGCTGACTGTTTCAGAATTTAGGAGGAAATAGGTACAGAACGGAAAGGGATAAGGAGAAAGGGAGTCATAAGTTCACGCAGCAAGTTCAACCCCATAGATAATACATATTCAACCTGGTACCCTAACGACTGTCATCGTATAATTTAAAGGACACAATAAAACCTTAGATTATTGATGATTCTCCACTTGTGCTTCGACTAGATGTAATGTAATGTACAGTGGACTCTTTTTCCGCACTTACTCTTAATTGATCAGTTGTGCGTGAAGTCCTGGCAGCCTAACTCCGCCCAGAAGCTCAGAAGCTTCCTGGGAACTTCGTAGGCTTCGCGGAGTGGCCTCACTGTTCTGAGGATTTGTTCACGTTGAAGGGCTACTGCCTCGCATTCCAGGACTACGTGGAATCAACTGATAAATGCTCTTCTTACTTTAACTTTGCGAAGTATGAGTGGAGTGACCTTGATGGACAAAGTGAGGAATAGTGTGATAAGGGAACGCTGTGGCATGTTAGAAGATGTAGTGACAAAGATAGAGAAAGGATTGCTTAGATGGTTCGGACATGTGGAGAGGATGGACGAAAGGAGATTTATAAGGCGAGTATGAATGGTCAAGTCGGTAGGGGTCGACCTAGGCGTACCTTTCATGAACAAGTTGATGTTATCTTAAGGAAAGGCCAGGTCAAAAGTACCAACAACCGACGAGCATGTATGAAAATTGTGATGAAAGTGGAAGAAGCGAAAGTTGTATGTCAGGATCGTAGCAAGTGGAAAGAAATAGTTTCTGCCTACCCCAACGGGAACAAGGCGTGACTGTATGTATGTATGTATGTATATATGTTACTTTAACTTTATCATTTGGCAAAGGTCTCATGATCGTGGCACATGATGGCACGTTGATATAACAATAATAGTCAATAACTGTCGATGTTTAACGCCTGCGCGCGCGCATCGCCACACATCTGGCACAAGGTCCTATACTTGTTACCTCTGCGCATGATAGGAAATACTGTATGGATTATATTTTATTATCAGATAAACATAACATCACCACTTATATTACCGCAGGGTTGGACAGAGGTGTACATAGGTACAATGGGAATAGTCTCATTGTAATTACAAATTATATATACAAGGCATACATCTAAGATTTGTTGGTTTTTGGGTCACATACATCTTATTTTTTTTAATATATATTACCAAATAAATACGTAAACACATTTTACTTACAAAATCTTAATGAAATCTCCTAATATTCTGCTCACATCAGAAGCGAGAGTAATTAGTTTTTTTTTAAACATGGCGGCGTCGCAACTGGACGCCATTCAGCAGTTAGTTCCACATCGCGTGAAGGTTGTGTCTAAGTATTGTTTAAATTTTTACCTATATTCTGTTATTTAACAGGATTTTAGGTAGAATTTTTAGGAATGTGTGAGACATGCTGTGCCGCTGTGCAGATTACACCTAGAGTGAGATAAGGACAGGAAGATAATCATATCGATACTGAATCGTCTCAGAAGTCAGTATATCAAATCCTTAACTTTTTCTGTACAAAAACCCGATATTCAATCCATAAAATAAATAACACTGGAATTCGATTTGGATTAGCCCACTACAGGTCGCACACGTATTTTGTAAAAAAAATTGAGTTCTGACACTCTTTTTTTTACATTCAGAAAAGTAGTATTTTTGATCCTTTGTTCATGTAACCTTACCATGGTAAACCAAATAGGGTTATTTGTTTTAAATTATAACATCATAACTCTTATAATTTTTTAGTGGTTACAAATTTATTGGTAAGTATAAAAAATTTATGTATAATTCAAAATTAGCGATTAGCGGAAAATTTTTAGTCAGAAATCCTCTTTCCGTTAGACTTCCTCGTCGTTTCGTCCCGCAAATTATTCTATTGAGCCGAAATGACAAAAACTGTGTATAAAAGCACCCTTAAACATACATACATTCACGCCTTTTTTTTCCCGAAGGGGTAGGCAGAGCTGTACCCAGGACTCAGTCCCATAGTAGATACACCCACATTTCGCCAGTATGTTATTGGTCCCATGTAATAGGGGGCGAGCCTATTGCCATCCACCCTTAAACACCCTTAAACACATTTAAAAATATCACCTTTAAAATAAACAGAAATCGTGCGAAGCCAAAACTGCTTTTAGTAAAAATCTCACAGTATACATACGGCGTCCTCTCGGTCAGTTGCATAATAACCTAACATACATACATAAATACATACAAACAATAATAAATAATTACTCAAATGACACAAAGTACAGACATTCACACGGCACGGACATTGTTGGCAGGTGCACAGTATAACTATCAAACAGTATCTTAAGTTTAGCCAGAGTGGTATGAATAAAAATTTAACATAAATAAATCTTCTTGGTAGCTTCATTCTAATTCTAACGTTACCGTCATTCAGTTTAATTAAGTTTTAATACACTATTATTAGGATGTTGGTGGAGTGCTGATGTTCTGTGACCCTTTTAAACGTATGAAAACGTATTTTCAAGGCTTACTGTTATGTTTATTATTATTATGTATATATTTTTTTACTTTGACTATGTGTTGCTACAGGGACTAGTGACTGCTACGCAAACTGTAAATGTCTATTACTCTTTAAACTATACAGCCCTGTGACAGGCGGTCATTGTGGAAGTAGGCTCGTAAATCTTCAAGAACATCGATGTTCGCGTCGTTTATTCGCGCGATGATCGTGTACTATACTAATAGAATAAAGCCTTAGTGGCATGGTCGAATCGAAAAAAAGGTCTCGCATTCTGGCCTGACTCTTGCTGACGTTACTATAAAATTACCATTCAAACACCTACAAATTTCGAATTTTGAGAACATGCTGGAACGGCGATGACGTAAGCAAGAGCCAGTCACGTGACCATTCGTATCTTGGAGTGTGTGTCCAAGATACACATATAACTGCCAAACTATATTATTATACCATGCTTAGTTAAAATTGTACAGACTTGAGTTACTGCCAATATTACTACCGTCACACATAGAACCAACCAACCGTCAATCATTTCATTTGACATTGGACCATGCACTTCCATTCATAGATTACTCACATAACGACATTAGCGCCATCTGGTTACAAAGAATATTCAACTTTATTATCACTTGGGTAAGGATTTATTTTGTCTTTTTTTCATTTTAGAGTATGTCATTCGACGTTTCTCATCTAGGCGTTTTCGTTTTCTACGAGAAAATGTTTTTTTTTTAAATCATTGACCTGTATGACTTCTACATCATTATTAGCAGCTCTAACCGTATACTACGTTAGTACTATTAACTATTATTTATTCTGTTGTAGGTGTAGTAGACTGCCTCTGTGGCTTAGCGGGCGCAAGCATGACTGCCGATCATGAGGTTCCGGGTTCGATCCCCAGGTCAGGCGATGTGTTATTGGATTATCCATTAGGAATTATCTCAACGACAGCGGGGTCTGGTACTGTGCCCGGTAGATGGCAATAGGCTCGCCCCCTGTTACATGGGACCAATAACATACTGGCGAAGTATCTACTATGGGACTGACCTTTGCTTACCCCTTCGGGAAAGGGATTGTATGTTATGTTATGTAGTAGGACGTCCACTGCTAGATATGAGCTTCCCCCATAGATTTCCGACAAGTCCCGTTGTAAGCGGCTTGCATCCAGCTTAATTGCCGGTCCATGGTCTCCATTCGAGAACTTTACAGCCCCATCGGCCATGTTCAGTTGTACGTGCTATGTGCCGCCCATTGCCACTTCAACTTGCTAATCCGCTGGGCTTTGTATGCCATTATTCTTGCATCAATTTGTACGCCATTTGTGAATCCCGAGCGAAGTCGGGAACGTGCAGTTATAGTCATAACATCACAATCCATCGCACACAGGTGGTGGTGTTATGAAAACTTCGTGACACGTTTGTTACGGGACAGTAAACGGTCGAGTACAGACCGTTTAGGTAATTGACACTGACATCTCTTATGATAACAGTCTTATGATATGAATACATAAGATCTAGTTACTTATTAAGCTAGAGGTAAAATAAACATAAACAGATTGTACGTTTGATACTTGTGGTAGGAGAGTTGTTCCAAGCTGCGCATTGTATTAATCGTTAAAAAAATTAATTTATTCTGTAACTAGCTGTGTCCTGCGATTTCACCCGCGTAGACATCGTTCCCGTAGGAATATCGAAATAAAGTAGCCCCTGTCTTAATCTGGGGTCTAAGCTAACTACATACCAAATTTCAGCTCAATCGGTTCAGTAGTTTTGGCGTGAAAGAGTAACAAACATCCATTCTCACAAATTGTCGCATTTATAATATTATTAAGTAGGAAAATTAATTATTAGTAACGAATCCTCCCACTGCCTCGGTGGCGTAGAGTGCGCATGCTCGACTGCCAATCAAGAGGTCCCGGGTTCGATCAGGTCAGGCAGTGTTAGATATTATCTCAATAACTGCCTGGAGTCTGGAACTGTGCCCGGTAGATGGCAATAGGCTCGCCCCCTATTACACGGGACTAATAACATACTGGCGAAATGTGGGTGTATCTACTATGGGACTGAGTCCTGGGTACACCTCTGCCTACCCCTTCGGGAAAAAGGCGTGAATGTATGTTATGTTATGTAATCCTCCCACATTGGGCGCTAATTTTATTCCACTCGCTTGGAATCTATCTATAATTTCTAAAGGGTTACTTGCCATACAACCACAAACGTACAAAAAAATTAGTGCACGCTACTAAAGTATACAGTATAAAGTGCGTCGCCTTTTGATTAAAAATATTTTGACCTACATTAGGTATTAAAATGATTACGGAAGTAGAGTTAAAATTCAAAAGTTTGAACTTGTAGATTGTCATAGTGAGTATGGCAGTTCGAGTTACCGTAAAGTTTGTTCGAGACTAATTCCTCAAAACAACTGGATCAAGTAACTATCACGATGTAAACGTACCTATTGCATAAATATTACGAGGTGCCAGTGCGTCGCGAATTCGCGTCATTGTTCGCCGCGTTCGATCATCGAAATATATCGAAAGATTTGAATTTAGAACTCGTGATTTGTGAAAAATAAGAGTGTGAAATAATAATAACGAATTGGACTACAGAACTCAAACTCAAAGTCAAAAAGATATATTTAAATAGGTCACTATCTGACACTTTTGCACGTCAGATAAACATGTGATGAGTCTACCGTGCGTTCGGAAAGATAACTCTACAAGAAGAACGCACGGGAAACTTTTAGGGCTTAATTTTTTCACCTGCGAGTTTTACAATATTTGGTCCGGTTACATGTGTTTGTTTGGAATAAGGTGCCGCGTAATAATAACAGCTAAAACTCGGTGAATATTAAGTTCCATTCATAACTAACTTGAATTTGGCAAGTACAATTCACGCTAAGTAAAATGAAAGAGTGGTAACAATAATAACTAACTAACTAACTAATAATAATATATACTAATATTATAAGGGCGAAAGTTTGTTTGGATGTATGGATGTTTGTTACTCCTTCACGTCAAAATTACTGAACCGATTTGGATGAAATTCGGTATGTAGACAGTTTAGACCCTGAAATAACACATAGGGTACCTCTTGTCCCGATATTCCCACGGGACCGAATGCTATGCGGGTGAAACCGCCAGGTACAGTTAGTCATATAATATGGGACAATTTCCACACACGGTCATCTGGTCCCAAACTAGGCAAAGCCTGTACTATGTTAAACAGAAGACTGATATACTTATGTATACTTACTTATAACACCTACGAGAATCGAATCAGAGACCTATGGTTCAGAAGGCAGAGTGACTACCAACTGAGCCAACGGGTCAGCCAAACAAAACAGAACTACAAAACAGATTCAATGAAAAAAACATAATAATTCATATCTAAAGAGCGTAACCTATTGGGAAACTAAAACTAATAATTACACATCATATTATTTAGAGCGGAAAACGAGCGCAGTCGTGTGGGTGAACAAACTAAATTTATAACCGACTATAAATTAAAACATAATATATATTATACTTAAAAACGCTTTCATTAGAATCAATAAAGGATTTGATAATAATAAAAGCCTAAAGAAATAAAAAAAACCTAATTAAAAGTAGTCTTTAACCCCGACCGCAAAAGTTAGGGGTGTCATAAGTTTGACGTATCTGTGTATCGGTTCAGCCTTTTAAAAATATTAGCTTGTACTAGCGACAAAAGGGATATGAGCAATTTGTAGTAGATGCTGCAGCCTCAGTTTCAAATGGGCTAGCTTTCAAATATATCGTGTTTGGCCTATTGGAATCGTCTCAACAAATATAATGTTGACCAGGTCTCAAGAGGGTGACAGACACGCGAACTTAATCGCGACCTTACGGCTCGGCTAGCTAAATCGCGTGTCTGTCACCGTAAGTACGCGTACTTAAAATCCGCCGAGTAAGTTTGTCGGCGATCCATCATGTTTGAAATTTTACTCGTAGCCCGCCATGGCTCGCACGTTTGTCTACGTCGCGAGCCGCGAGCCGCCGTTTTGATGGTTTGTTGATTGTAAATGCTTATGGATTTTGACAAATTTTATCTTATGTGTGATGCGTTTTGATGCACCTTTGATCAATATACCTGGAAAATTTCATCAAAATCCTACATTTCCAAAAAGACACAAGGCTACCGCCATCAACGACATCTCGTAACAAAATGAACTTAAGTAGTTCATGTGTGTCACCGACGTCGAGCCGAGTCGTCACGAGCTTTAAAACCGCTTACTTTAAGTTCGCGTGTTTGTTAACCACTTTACGGTGATCAGATAGATGGTGACTAGGGTTTTATGATGCTGGAGAAATAAGAAACATAAAATAATTCAGCTGAGCGGTAAAGAATGGGAACTCGACATTTTGTGAACATCGCAATTCTTTCTTTTGAAAGTAGTTTCGTTCGCGGAGTCTCTTCAAGTATTACTTACACCTTATTACTACGCCTTTTTTAATTACAAGTTGTATTAGGTACTCATGTAACCCTATGAAGCCACGAACGGTCACGGTGACCAGCCACGGTCACGGGTCGTCACATACGCACGGGCACGTTTAGCGTAATCGTTTGATATTTACTTGTTCGAACCTGGCCGATCGAAGCAAAACAAAATAGGAATTTCAGCAAAAACGCCTTAGATAAACTTTCATGCATACAGTCACGCCCTGTTCCTGATGGGGGTAGGCAGAGACTATTTCCCTCCTGCTACGTTCCTGACAAATTTAGATAAACAAAAGGAGAGCAAATAATAATAATCCATTTAAGTATTTCGGTTGTTCACCATAATACAAATAATACATCATCCATAATAAGTTAATTAAAAGAAAAATGATATAAAACAAAATTATAAATTACAATGAAAAAAAATTAGGCAAAAAATTATAAACATTTATAAATAAATTAAATTATAAATTAAAATCATACGGAAACATTTGTGGCAAAACCCCCATGCAGCCCCATCCAGTGACCCAAAAAAGGACAATCCCACCTGTCTGACAATACCTTCACGATGCTGTTCGAACTTCCAAGAACTCTGCCCCTCAAAGATCATTATTACCGCTTGCGCAAGATGGCATGAAAGCCGTCAACTGCGCACTCGGCGAACATACCAGAGGCACTACAAAATCGAGGAAGACCCATATATAATAGTGTTAGTCGGGTCGGCAACATACTGGCAATGCCCCTGGTGTTGCAGGTTCTATAGGCGGCGGTAACCGCGACCTATCCGGCACACCGTCTGCTTGAGATCCAGGGCATAAAAAAAACTTAGCAAAAAAATTACCTATAAAATTGCTTAGCTCAATCCGATGAACGGTTTGGATTGAAAATGGTTATTATGAAGAAGGCATCCGCTAAAAACGGATTCCACCCCTAAAGGGGGATAACTAGTAGACTTATGTTAGGGTATATTCATTACAAACACCCTTTCTTAACCATGGAATGTAACCAAACCAATTATTGTAACACTATCAGTTGAAAAATTAACCCCAGTTTCTTGTGCGTTCTTCTTGTAAGAGGTATCTTTCCGAACGCACGGTAGACTCATGATTATAATAGCTTCGTCAACGTTCTAAAGTGTATTTTTAGGACCTGCGAGAATAAAAAACATATTTGAATTAAAATAAAAGTAAAAGTGATAGTGTACAAAGAACTCGGACATATTTGAAAGTATAAAAATGCGGTTGCAAAAATGTTAAAAGTGATCATAACCTTACAATTGTTGGAGTTTTCTTCATGCATTCTACTTCCGTTAATGGCTAGAGAGGTATGTTTCATCATTATCATCTTACGTACATATTATATATAATCAGTTTCCCGTGTCTCCATACAATCGCTATTAATAAGGGGGAGTGGGAAGAAACGGGGGAATACAAAATATCAATTTGGTAAAGCCATAGGATTGTGTCGCCGGGTTGAGGAAGGCCCGATTGGTGGGCAGATGAAAGTGTCCATTCTATACGTAGTATTATTATCTCTGTTCTGTGATTCTGTGCCTGTTTGCTAGATTGACACAGATTATGAATGCAGGAATTGCACGCGATGCTATCAAGCCTTGACCAAGTTCCCGTGGCTTCTCGTTTCAACTCATTACGGACGTTTAGTGCTAGCCGTTGGCTTTACGTAATAACTGAGTATTATACTTAGCTGCGTAGGTACAAGTTACGTTCGGTTACTTGTACTTGACGTACTTTCGTGTAATAATCACGTCATGTGTTTTTTTTTAGCAATTTTTTAACGTCTCCCTCTCACCGGTATGGACGTGGTGAGGTTTTTACAAAGGTAACAGGGGAATACGGGGGATTTGGTATCTTTCATAGGATTGTCAATTCTCCTGTTTGAGGATGTTGTCGTTCCTTTAAAAAGACTAAATCCCCTTCAGCCGCTTTTGAAATTAATGACTCGAAACCAGTTTTGAAAACAGAATGAGACCTGGTTTCCAATAAAGAATAATAATTTGTTTTCTAATAAATAATATTGAATCTTCTACGTTGATTTAGAGAAAAGGGGAGATGAGGTACTGGAAAGCTCAAATTAGGTACGTCAGTAAAGTGGGGTTGTACTAGAGACTAATATTGTTGTCTCGGTCGCACTCAGGTCTTAGGTACGTCATTCTATCTTTGTTGTTCATTATATTGCACTGTGCACACTGCACACTGAGCAAATTGCACATGCCAGTTGTTGAGTAAGCGCTGAGATAACATGCCCTAACTCCCCTTTTCTTTAAATCTTCATGATCTTCTATAATTAATTCTTCTTTCAATTGATTTTATCCCTATTTTTTGGTAAAAATAGGGATAAAATCAATTGAAAGAAGTAATTGAAGGAATTTGAGAAGGAATTGGAAGAAATTCATTAATTTCTTGAAAGAGAACGAGAACAAGGTTTTATAAAGTACCAGGGCAGCAGGAGTACGTAGGAGGTTCGATAGTTCTGATGACTTCCCTATTTTTCGTCGACCATTCTTCCTATCAAGCGATTCTATTATCTATATCACAGTGTATAAGGTTAATTATCCTTTCCGCAATTAACAAGTACTTACACCCCCTTGGGAACGAGATGGTAGAAATGTTTAAATGCAACATTAATGCCAATGTCGACGGAATCCCACGGTTAATACACCTAAGGTCGTATTACGACTACATTAGTAATTATTTTGTGTGTCAAAAACTTAATTTTTATTATTTACTGCGACTACAAGGTCGGCTATTCCAACAGTAATTAGAAAATGTCTTGCAAACAATGATACCTTGTTGGTACTTTGAAGTTTTGAAGCTTATTTGCTTGTAGTGGTAGGCATCTTTAGCAGGGGGCCGCCTGAGGAAGTACCACACCTTTGCCAGTTATTCATCCGCCAAGCAGTAATGTGCAAACATTACTGTGTTCCGGTCCGAAGGGCAATGTTACCAGTGAATTTACTGGGCATGACGAGTTTCAACAACTAATATCTCAGGGTGACAGGCGTAGTGTGCCGCCCATAATTTAGAATGTTAAAACACTGGGTGGCACTGTATCTGATATGGGCAATCATGATGCTTACCTCCAGGCACTTGATTTGCTCGTCTTGTCACTATCATAAAAAAAATATTCAGCTTTAAAAGCGAAGCTGTTCCCAGTTGACATTTACATACATACATACATACAGTCACGCCTTGTTCCCGTTGGGGTAGGCAGAGACTATTTCTTTCCACTTGCTACGATCCTGACATACAACTTTCGCTTCTTCCACTTTCATCACATTCTTCATGCATGCTCGTCGGTTGTTGGTGCTTTTGACCTGGCCTTTCCGTAAGATAACATCAACTTGATCATGAAAGGTACGCCTAGGTCGACCCCTACCGACTTGACCATTCACACTAGCCTTATAAATCTCCTTTGTCAATCTCTTTTCGTCCATCCTCTCCACATGTCCGAACCATCTAAGCAATCCTTTCTCTATCTTTGTCACTACATCTTCTAACACGCCACAGCGTTCCCTTATCACACTGTTCCTCACTTTGTCCATCAAGGTCACTCCAGTCATACTTCTCAAACTTCTCATTTCCACAGCATTAATCTTACTTTCATGCTTCTTCTGCCAGACCCAACATTCACTACCATACGTAAGTGTGGGGATAAGCACCCCTCTATACACAGCCAGTCGTGCCTTTTTAGACACTTTCTGACTGTTCATTATAAAAGTATGCAACGCCCCATTCACCTGATTTCCTGCCAAAACTCTTCTTTCAATGTCACAGTCATACTTTCCGTCCCTATTTAGAAGAATAAAATCTCACCATGTGGACTTTTCACCTGGACGTTACCGCGTTTCGTACGTTACGTTAAACTGTAAGTCCCTATAGTTTCCTATAAGATATGTAGGGGGCAGTCGTTAGCTCATGTCGGAGGCTGCGTAGGAATCTTAACGACCTGAAACTGACAATATGGGTTGTCCACATAACACATATGAATTGACTCGAGATTCGAGATACACTGGTAGCTTGGGGAATAAATTTGTTAGGTGTATAAATTACATTGTGACCAGGAATCAGACCTATAGTAAGAACACCTACATATCGCCAGTATGTTATTGGTCCGATGTAATAGGGGGCGAGCCTATTGCCATCTACCGGGCACAGTTCCAGACACCAAGCAGTTACGGAGATAATTTCTAATGAAAAAATCCAATATTTAACGCTTTGCCTGACCTGGGGATCGAACCCGGGGCCCCATGATCGGCAATCGAGCTTGCGCCCACTTCGCCACCGAGGCAGTCTAAATTAAATTTAAGAGTACAAATTAAATAAATAATTATTATTATCAATGAGAAAGAGACAGTAAATGCATTCTATTCATGCGCGAGAGGGAAGGACTACAAGGAACAATACGGCTTGCCCATATAATTTCTTCCCATTGTGCTTGGTTTTATATTACAAGTTCCAAAGTTTAATAGTATTTGTACCCTTCCACGTAAGGCTTAGAATAATGAGCACTGGATGTGTCAAGTGCTACTTGCAGTTATCTTTGCCGATTTTCTCTATGACGTAGAATTTTCATATCGCGCTAACTAATCCAGTAAATAACGTAACATAAAGAAAGAGAAAGAAAAATACATTTATTACTCAACCTTAATACGTATTACGTAACTAACACGTTATTACAATCTGCTAGTACATATATTGAGACAGTGGTTGTGGTAATCGGCTAATCGTGCACAGCGCTGTTTTTCAGCACGTACCCTCTTATTCAAATTTTTACATATAACATTAACATTGCGCCTTTTTCATAAATGGATAGGTAGAGGTGTACCAGTGTCCCAGTCCCATAGTAGGTACAACCCACGCTTCGCCAGTTATGTTCTTAGGTCCCATGTCAGGGGGGGCGAGCCATCAACCGGGCACAGTTCTAGACTCCAGCCTGTCAATGAGAAAATTCCTTATGAAAATGCTTGCGAATTACTACAACACCGAGGCAGTTCGAGTGATCATCAAATTAGATCACAAACACAAAGCCAGCATAAATATATATATGTACATGAACAATGTTCATGTCCCTGGGTACGGGTTGGCTCGTACGATTAACACCACTGAATAGCTATTCAGTGGTTAACACCTACTAATCCGTTTTCAATGCTCTAAGAGGTAAGGTCACAAGTCACTGCGGGAAGTATTAGATTCGCACAGGCTATGAGTTTATGCGCCATTGTCGAGGTTCTAACAACACGGTAATGGCGAGCCGCGTGCAAACATATAGCTTCTCTTAAACATACCTACATTACCTATATAGGTGTATTTTTTTTTTTTATGATAATGAATGACAAGACGAGCAAATCAGGTGCCTGATGGTAAGCATCATGATTACCCATATCAGACACAGTGCCACCCAGTGTTTAAACATTCTAAATTATGCGCGGCACACTACGCCTGTCATCCTGAGATATTAGTTGTTGAAACTCGTCATTCCCAGTAATTTCGCTGGTAACATTGTCCTTCAGACCGGAACACAGTAATGTTTGCACATTAGTGCTTGGCGGATGAATAACTGGCAAAGGTGTGGTACTTCCACAGGTACACCGGTACTTACACAGTGCAACCCAGTGTTTTAAAATTTAAAATTCTGCGCGGCACTGCACTGCGCCTGTCACCCTGAGATATTAGCTGTTGAATCTCATCATGCCCAGTAATTTGCTGGTAATATTGCCCTTTAGTCCGGAACGCAGTAATGTTTGCACATTACTCCTTGGCGGATGAATAACTGGCAAAGGTGGTAGTACTTCCCCAGGCGGCCCCCTGCAAAAGAGGCCTACCACTACAAAATATGTATATAATTATACGACCATTGAACAACCAAACAACTTTTCCTTGCCAGGACCTATCTCAATAATTTTCTGGAGTCTGAAACTGTACCCGGTAGATGGCAATAGGCTCGCCCCCTATTACACGGGACCAATAACATACTGGCGAAATGTGGGTGTGCCTACTATGGGACTTAATAGGACTCAGTACTGGGTACACCTGTGCCTACCCCTTCGGGAAAAATAAATGCGTGATTGTATGTATGTTACACATAGATTTGACAGGTCTCCGCGTGCGCTCCGACAAGATACCCCTGACATACCTACTTGCCAAATGCGGCAACTTAAATTACGCCAAGTCGGCGTAATCGGGCCTTGTCCGACACAAGTTTTTTTACGAAGATTAACAGGAAAGAGGACCTCTTAGCAGTTTGACACAATACTATGGAAAATTTACTAAATCGATGTTTTGTATTCCCCTGTTTCCTCCGAATACAGTAAACCTATTTGATATATATATATACCCTAATATTTCAAAGATGAATAAGTAAAGTATGTCCCTATCATTTTTTTTTATAAAGCTACTTTATTTTGTAGTTAACGGCCAATCACGCGAGTAAAACCGATATTTTTGGAAATTCACTATGAAATAACCAAGGGTTAATAAGAAAAATTGAAATGACAGGGACATTGGCTACTTCACTATAAAAACATCAGGGTATAATATATTAGGTTATAATAACAGGTTATAATATATATATATATATTTATAGAATGGGTTTCCTAGTATTATCGTATTTTTTATTTTATTTTGAAAGTTTAATGAAAATTGTGTCTCATCTGATCCCAAAATTACTTTAAAAATATATTTTTTAATTAATTATAAGCGATTCAAAATTGATAAAATTCCATTATGAGTCACTTGATTACGAACGCGCCACGATTGATCGCCATTTTCGTGACGTAGTAATGTTATAGTTACGTATGGTACTTTATCACATTGTGACGTCACTACAGGTCACGAGCTCGTTCGATCACAATCGGCATGTTTTTAATTTGTTATAACTTGGCAATTATAGCGAATAAAAAAAAAAACGAGAAATAGGTTTTATATATTATGATATTTCCATTTATGCAAAAACAAAAAATTCAAATACCCAATTGCCCAAGTTCTTGACGAGTTTAGGTGTAACATAATGTGTCACCTATTATCTGAGTTACGCACCACTTGCTCCAACGATGTCGGTAATCGGTGTTCACTTCCTGTGTTGCTAACTAAAATGGTTTTATTTTAAACTTATGTTAGTCTTTAGCTGGGCTCTCAGAGGTAACATTCAAAATGAAGGCTTACTATTCATTATATTATTCATCATCTCAGCCGTTGGTAATCCACTACTGAACATATCGCTCCACCATAGAGGGGGGTTTTGCCAATACTCGACACTCTTGGCAGGCGGGTTTTCGAGCAAATTAACTAATAACTAATCATATATTGACTGCCTCGGTGGCGTAGAGGGCGCATGCTCGACTGCCAATCAAGAGGTCCCGGGTTCGATCCCCAGGTCAGGCAAAGTGTGAAATATTGGATTTTGCCATTAGGAATTATCTCAATAACTGCCTGGAGTCTGGAACTGTGCCTGGTAGATGGCAATAGGCTGGCCCCCTATTTGGGACCAATAACATACTGGCGAAATGTGGGTGTATGTAGATACACCCACATTACATAGGAATCACCCTAGTATTATACCCAGTACCCAGGAATCACCTCTGCCTACCCCTTCGGGAAAAAGGCGTGAATGTATATATATTAACATTATATTCTACAAAAATCCCGGGCAAAAATTTTTTGTAAACCCTATAGGGATCATACTGAGTACACTCCTGTGTACTAATGCAGTACGGTTGGTAGGGAACTGGCTGCGGTTCTCACACTGAATGGCTTCAAGTCGCGCCTACAACGCTGGCTTGTTGAGCATTCTTTCTATAGGTACCTATCAAGAATTTATTAATTGTAAATGACTTGATTACTTATTTATTACTTACTGTATTTCTTTTGCTACTTTGTATTTTTTACAACTAAGTATATTTTTATTATTTAAGATGACATGTAAACTGATTGTATGAAATAAAAGAAAATGAATATGAACTGTATTTTGTGGTATTGTTGTGGTTTCCGAACGCACGGTAGACTCAGTACTGTTTATCTTCATTGACGTGCAAAAGTGTCAGATTATGACCTATCTGAATAAATCTGTTTGAGTTTGAGTTATTGAGTTATGGCCCTTATTGTGGCCCTAGTTACGGCCCTGATCGTAGTGTGGATTAAAACGTGTAGTTCAACAGCGTTGAGTCACCCGTTATAAAGATAACGTATCGTATGTGCAAACAGACCAACAGACGGTTACAGTTTACAGTTTATATATATATACCTACGTGGCCTCTCTCGTGGACTGACTCAGTGGCGTAATGGGCTCGAGTGCCGATCATGAGGTCCCGGGTTTGATCCCCAGGTCAGGCAAACTCAAACTCAAAACTCAAACAGATTTATTCAAATAGGTCATAATTTGACACTTTTGTACGTCAATGAAGATAAACAGTACTGAGTCTACCGTGCGTTCGGAAAGATACCTCTACTAGAAGAACGCACAAGAAACTTGTAGGGCTTAATTTTTTCAACAGATAGTTTCACAATATTTGGTTTGGTTACATTAGTTTTCTTTGAAGGTGCCGCGAGGCGGCTATGCAGAAGTTTCCAGGCATCTTTGTCCTCAATGTACTGGTTGACTTTATAATAAGCCTTCTTTAGTAAAGTAGATTTTATATAGGTTTTAGAATTTACCCTCTGAACTTTGCCTGGCAAAGTGATTTTTCCATTACGAATTATCCCTACGACAGCGTGGAGTCTGGAACTGTGCCCGGTAAATGGCAATAGGCTTGACCCCCTATTACATGGGACCAATAACATACTGGCGAAATGTGGGTGTACCTACTATGCGACTTAGTCCTGGGTAAATCTCTGTCTACCCCTTTGGAAAAAAGGCGTGATATGTATACCTACATCGATGATCAGTGTTGGTGCTCTCAAGCGGATTCTAGAAGACTTGCAAAAGACTACACGCCTAAACTCGCCGACATGACCCGCCGGCGTGTTAAGATGTTGGTTTTAGGATCACGTCGACTTTATTTATAAAACATAACATACATTCACGCCTTTCTCCCGAAGGGGTAGGCAGAGGTGTACCCAGGACTCAGTCCCATAGTAGATACACCCACATTTCGCCAGTATGTTATTGGTCCCATGTAATAGGGGGCGAGCCTATTGCCATCTACCGGGCACAGTTCCAGACTCCAGGCAGTTATTGAGATAATTCCTAATGGAAAAATCCTATATTTAACACATTGCCTGACCTGGGGATCGAACCCGGGACCTCTTGATTGGCAGTCGAGCATGCGCCCTCTACGCCACCGAGGCACCGAGGCGAGACTTTATTTATAATTTGGGTTTTATTTAATATGCCTAGTAATAAGATTATCAATTTTGCATAAATAATATTTTTAAGCACCGCCATTAATTATAATAAACTAAGCAAATGTTTATCTAAAATAGGAAATAAACGATTATTGAATTAAATCAATTTAAATTGTGAAAATTCAAGGCTTCGTGTTTATGTTGAATTCTCTGATTCTAATGTAATATTGGCGTGGATAGAAAGCGGTGGTTTCTAGTCTCTGAAATAATTGAACAATTGTTTCTTATTCCCCTGTTTTCTTTGCAAATTATGAACCCATGTCCCCCGAAAATATTTTATCTCTCCGCCTGCATCACTCTCTTTGAGCTCTTCTTGTAAGTTTCTTTTATGATGTCCTAACCATTATTTTCTCTTATTTCCAGAGACTCACAAAACACAATGGCGTCAAAGAAGAAGAAGGCAGCTGGTACTGGGACCCACCACCACAAACGCCTAAACTCGACGAAGACCTCGAAAACCAGTACAAAGTACAAATACGAACGTTACAGAACGAAATATCCACCATGAGAGAAAGAAGCACCATTGACCTGCGACCTGATGATGAAATAGCTAGATTAAGAGAAGAGAATCAGAACCTAACCACCAATCTAGAAGACCTGGATCAACAGCACCAGCAAGCTATGGAAAGACTCCTTACCCTCAAGAAAGAACTGCATAAGAACTTCGAAGTTCTCAAACAGGATCACGAAGACTTGAAGGCAAGTAATGAAGAGTACGCAGCAGAAATCAAGACGCTACTGGAGAAATTAGGCGAAAGAGACAAGGAAATCGAAAGTATGCAGTCAGTAAAATCCGACTATGACACACTTCACCATAAATATCTGAATTTAGAAAGAGTTTATGGTGTTCTAAAAGAAAACGCTGAAAAGTTTCAAGAGGAGAATCAAGATTTGCACGAAGAAGTCTTCGGTTTACAAGAACAAGTAACCAAATATGAACATGATTTAGAAGTTGCAGCGAAAAAAGATGAATTATTAGAAACAGTACCAAAGGAAAGGTACGAAGAAGTTTTGAGAGAATTAAACGATATTAAGGATAGAAGCAATGCAAATCTCTTGCATCTTGATGAGGTAAATATTGATGATAATGCAAAGAGTGTTATTGAGAATTTGAAACGGGATATTACCAAATTAAGACATGAATTGTCTCAAAAAGATAATGAAGATAACCACAAAATGATAAAACCTGAGAAAATAATGCAACTCTACAACAAATATGTCAACTTTGAGATTCCTTTAGATTATGTGGGAGAAATGCCTACAGGAAATGACAATGTCGTTCTATTCAAACTGGAAAGCGTATTCAAAACTGTGAACTCATTCAAAAAAGAAATTGATACCCTAGAGAACGAAATATTGGAGAAAAATCTTAACGTTAATCATTTGCAAACTCAGATAGAAGATTTGACTACGGAAAACGATTTCCTCACAACTGATATTCAACATTTCGAACAAGAGCTCAATGAAATGAAGAAAAACAACGATTTTCTCATATCTGAAATAGCAGTGTTAAAGAATGCTTCAAAATTAGAACCTATAATAGAATCACATGAAGACAATCTAGTTAAACTTGAAACAGAGTTAAATGCTTGTAACAACATGAACAAAACGTTCGAATCTGAAATAAAGAGAATAGAAAAAGAATTGCAAGAGGTAAATACAGAGAAAAAGATTCTTCAAGAAAGCTTGGCTGATTTGAAAACTAAGTATACAACAATGTTGAGCGAAATGGAAATGTGTCAAAACAAAACTCAAGCTGTCGAAGAATTAGAAAATACAGCCCATGTCCAAGAAATAGAGAAACTTAAGAACGTTGCAAATGAAATCGATGACTTAAAGAAACACTTGAACGCAGCAAATGCTAAAAATGAGCAACTAGCTATAGACATTCATATCATTGAAAATGACAAGGTTCTATTAACAAAACAAGTAGATGACCTAAAGAACGCGTTGATTGAGAAAAATTCTTCACACTTAGAGCTAGAAGCTATCAAACTAGCAATGGATCATAAATTACAAGAGTTTAATCTGAAAATTGAGGAAATTGTTAAGCAGAAAACTGAAATTGAAACAGAAAAGCAAACATTACTTGAAAATGTAACGGCTTTAAAAACTCAAGTTGGATCCAGTAATACTGAAATTGAACGTTTAACTACAGAGAAAAGTAACCTCTCACAAAAAATAAACCAAGTGGTTAAAGAGAACACCACTCTCGTGTCTCAAATTCAGTCTTTACAAAGCAGGGAACAAGATCTAGTAACTCAGAATAATAATTTAAAAGCTAGCTCTAAAGCTCAAGGAGACGTCGATACGAAAGAATCAAAAGACCCTTGCGTAGTGAAAATAATCGAACAACAAGATTTATATAAAGAAATTACTACTTTAAAACAAGAAAATCACCAACTCAACCAAAGAAATGCACAACTAGAATCAGAACTGTCATCGACGGATGCTAAAATATTACATTTAGATGAAGAGTTTAGCAAACTAACAGCAGATATAAATGAGAAAGATGACATGATTGATGAACTTAATAACGCAGTGAAAGATAATGAATTAACTATTTTCAAACTGAGTAATACAGTTGCTGAATTACAAACTAGTATTCGAGACAAAAATGAAGAATTGGAAAGTCTAAGGCTTAGAAATGAAGCTTTGTCTCACCAAGTCGTTAATATTCGTGAAAGATTTAATCAGACTCAAGAAGAATTCCATATTGTTAGAGAAAATTCACATGAAATCGGTGCAGAATTAAGCAAAATTCGAGAAGAAATGAATATAAAAAATAATGAATTAACTGACCTCACTAATAAGCTAGAACAAGCGGAGAAAAGTCGAGATGAATACCAAATTGTAATAACTGTTAAAGAAAATGAAATTTTAGAACTGAAACAAAATATCAACGAACTGACAGAGAAGTTTAAAACTAATAGTCATATTAATAAAGACTTTGTTAATATAGTACAAGAAAAAGAAAGTATTTTGAAAGAGGTACACGACCTCAAAAATAGTTTAACACTAAAAGAGAATGAAATAGATGAGTTGAAGGCAAAAATAGAAGAATTAGATAAATCAGTAATAGAACACAAAAATAATGAAGATAAAACTACAGCAGAGAAAACTGAACTAATAAATCTAATTAATTTGAAACATAACGAAAGTATTCAATACCATAATGAGATTCAACGTCTAAATCACGTTCTATTAGAACAGAGCAATGAATTCAAGAAAGTTATTGAAGAAAATCAAAACAACACCAAAAATTGTAACAACTGTGAAAGATTGAAAATGACTCTAAAGGAAAAAGATGAAATAATAATAGCATTGAATAAAAATTCATCGGAATTTGAAAGAATTAAGACTGAATTAGATAATGCGAGTGCAGTTGTGACAAATTTGACGGAGAAATGCGATTCTTTGGACAAGAATTTGAATATACAGTTGGAGATGGTTAAGAAATTGACAACAGAAAATGCACAGGTAATTGTTTTACAACTTACTTCCACTGAAAAGTTTCCTATGTTAGCACAGAAACATCCATTAAAGGCTAATTGTTTCAGTGTCTTTATTATGTAACAAAGTTCCATTGCCAAACATCTATCCCTCAAATTTAAACGGCAGACCTGCGACCGAAGAATTCTCCATAGAAACGTTATACCTAAATCATTTGCAATCAAAGCATATTTATCATCACTACATAGTATAAAACAAAGTCGCTTCCCGCTGTCTGTCCCTATGTATGCTTAGATCTTTGAAACTACGCAACGGATTTTGATGCGGTTTTTTTTAATAGATAGAGTGATTCAAGAGGAAGGTTTGTATGTATAATACATGCATAATATAGTAAAAAACATAAAATTGTAGAGATTTAGTGTCAGCATTGCACCCGTGCGAAGCTGGGGCGGGTCGCTAGTAAATATAATGCTATTCAGCTATTGTTATGTGGCCGTGTTGTTCCCGGCTATATACTAGAGCCACCTCTTCCTCATCTGGTGGGAGCCGTGAGACCCGACAAAGAGACATATCCGGAGAGTGGGCAGCAGTACCTACTCTCCGTTTCCAAGTTTTTTTTTTATGATAGTGAGTGACAAGACGAGCAAATCAGGTGCCTGATGGTAAGCAACATGATTGCCCATGTCAGACTGGAACGCAGTAATGTTTGCACATTACTGCTTGGCGGATGAATAACAATGAATAGCAAAGGTGTGGTATTTCCCCAGGCGGGCGCCTGCAAAAGAGGACTACCACTACAAGATACAAGTATTCCAACTGCGATCATCAAGCCGCCTGCCAAGCGTGGAGATTACGGCTGAATCTCCCCATATTAATAGTTTATGAGGTTCTATGAGGGAGGCTTATATTCAGCAGTGGACGTCTTCCGGCTGCTGATGATGTTATTCAGAATGAGACACTAGTTATCTAGGTTTATAATTATATTTTAGTCCAAAATACGGGGCAAATAGGTGCATCCGCATTTCGCCAGTATGTTATTGGTTCCATGTAATAAGGGGCGATTCTATTGCCGTCTACCAGGCACAATTATGGCCTCCAACGGGGCTATTGTGGAACTCGGTGACTATCACTGTATTGACTTCTTGATTTGACATTAACTACAAATGTCAAAAGTCCGGTTACTAACCAAAGATGTTATGATATACCTACTAACTAGACCGCATACTGTGTCGAAAAAACGGTTCCGAGTGAGAACCACTTGCAGAGTGTCTGTCTCGCAAATTTGGCAAGTTCACGGTCTTGTTAGAAGGGTAAACCGTCTTTGTTACTAACTCAAGCCAAAGAACATAAAGACTCCAGCCTGATAGCAACTGGTGATTGAAGAACGACAATAGCATCGCTGGATGTCAATTAAAAAAATCCTATTGGCAAAGCTAATAACACGAAGCCTGACCTGGACCTGTGGGGCTATTGATGTTCTTCATAATCAATCACCAGTCGTTATCAGGCTTAAGTCTTTGTGTTCTGTGGTTTGAATTTGTTACAAAGACGTTTTACCTTTCTAACAAGACTGTGCACTGTCAAATTTTGAGGAGAAAAAGGATAAGGATAGACACTGCGAGTGGTTCTCACTCGGGACCGACACAGTGCACAGCCTACTTAGTAAGTTTATCATTGTCTTTGGTTAGTAACCGGACCTTGACATTCGTAGTTAATGTCAAATCAAGATACTAGTCACTAAAGTGATTGTCACCACTAGACACGGTAGACCTGGGGATACAACCTTGGACCTCATGATTGGCGAAGTGCTTGCGATCACTGTGCCATCGAGGCAGTTTCCGAAAGTTGACATTTCATCCTTAATTTATTTATCACGTCGAATACATCGTTTCAGTTGTCAGAACAGTATGAAACCTCGAACCGCGAGTTAGAGAGACTCAGACGCCACCTAGTGGAAACAGAAGAGAGCTACACACAAGAGCTGATGACATGCGAACAGAAGCTGACAGAGTGTCAGACTAGACTGCATAATGTTGAAGAACGAGCTAAACAAACCAGCACCGTGTATACTAGCAATAGGTAAGAATATTCAGTTTTAATAGACTCCAAAAAGGTTCTGACAGCAGTGCGACAACAGCGTGACAGCAGTGCGACAGCTGTAAACTTAACAATTACTGCCGCGCTGCCGAAGTTCGCCTGCATAGTCTTTGTTTCCGAGGGAATATAGAGATGAAAGTACCATACGTATTATTTCAGGGTCTTCACAGCTATCTAGATACCAAATTTCAGCTCAATCGGTTTAGTAGTTTCAACGTGAAATGGGAACAAACATACACACGAAAAAAACAGCAAGATGGCGCTGGGGTCGAGTTAGAACACGCTTTGTGGACATGTTATGTTTACCCGTTACAAAGGTATTTTTTTTACATTATACTGAAATTTTAGATTTAAAATACTAGTAGAATAACGACGTAACATGACATAACATTAACACCACGCCTTTTTTCAGAAGAGGTAGACAGAGGGTAAAATACTACACTAGCTTAAGTTAGTTCTAGCGTTGTGCCGATTTTTTTTTTATGATAGTGAGTGACAAGACGAGCTAATCAGGTGCCTGATGGTAAGCATCATGATTGCCCATATCAGACACAGTGCCACCCAGTGTTTTAACATTCAAAATTCTGCGCGGCACTGCACTGCGCCTGTCACGCCGAGATATTAGTTGTTATGAAATAGTGGATACACCTACAATAACATAAAATTGTTTATTTCCAGTATCAGAGCAAATCAAGAAGTTGAAACGCTTCGCAATCAGATCAAACTTCTAGAGAAGCAACGCGAAGAAGTGCAAGCGAAGTTGAGCGAAGCGGACGACGGGAGAAGCCGCAGCGAAGCGGCGCTGACCAACTTACAGATTGTATTGGAACAGTTCCAATTAGGTATGTTTTAGCTTAGCCGTAGGAAGTCCACTGCTGGACATAGTGCTCCCCCATGAGGGGAGGGGGGGTCCAATCCTCGCTACGCTTGTTCGGGTTGGCGAGCGCAGTTCGATGGTATTCACACTGTCGTTTTATCTTGGCGAGTCTGAACATAGGCTCTGCGAACTTAAGCGTATGAAAACTGGTCAACAAAACGGTTTCTTTTTTTATGATAGTGAGTAACAAGACGAGCAAATCAGGTGACTGATGGTAAGAATCATGATTGCCCATAACAGAGACAGTGCCACCCAGTGTTTTAACATTCTAAATTCTGCGCGGCACTGCATTGCGCCTGTCACCCTGAGATATTATTTGCTGAAACTCGTCATGCCCATTAATTTTGCTGGTAACATGTTATTGCCAGATACACAAATTCCTATATAGGAATAAATGTATATTGTAAATGTAATGTTCAGTTCAGTTCAATCATAATATAATAACAGTTTTGTTCACGAGTTTTCACGCGCTAAAGTTCGCAGAGCCTACGTTCAGACTCGTCAAGATACGCAGCCGTATTGTACGAAGAGGAAGCTCTTGCCTACTATTTACAGGGTATATGTATATATTTGAATGTTTGTGTGTGTAATATTATTGTTTTTATTGTAGTGTGTGTATAATGAAATGTATTTAATGTATGTATGTATTTATTGCGACATTATCCAGTCAGTAAATCCATCAGTAAAACCACCGATCAAATGTGATCTACTTTACTCTCCCTGCACGGTTGTCTTGAAGAGATCGCTTTTAGCGATAAGACCGCCTATTGTTACACTATATATGAACTTATAATTTCTTTTTAGTTTTAAGATTCTTGTGGTGTAATCATAAAGAGTTTATATATCTATCGATCTAATATTATAAATGCGACAGTTTGTGAAGGTGGATGAATGGATGTTTGTTACTCTTTCACGCCAAAACTACTGAACCGATTGGGCTGAAATTTGGTATATAGGTAGTTTAGACCCTGGAATAACGCATAGGGTATTTTTTATCCCTATATTCCCATGGGAACGAAGACTACGCGGGTGAAACCGCGGGGCACAACCAGTGTTTTTTATGAAACACAAAAGGCTTCTTGTTATATCTCCCAAACAACTTTGTTAATATTATTGAATTCCCAAATTACAGATAAAGACCGCGAAATCGAAACAGCCACAGAGAAAATAAGAAACAAGATGGACGACATGAAATGTCAGAATGACACGTTGCAAGCAGAAATTAACAGGTTAAATGCCAAATTGGAGGAGTCAGTGGCTGGCTTGCAGGCGGCTAACAGGTTGGGAGACCAATTGGAAACAAAAACAGCATTAATTAATGATTTGAAGGAACAAGGTAAGTTTCTTTTATTTTTTTCTTAGAAATAGGTTTTTTATTTTATTTACATAACTTATGTCTTTAGTTTGTGTGTTATAGTTGTTTTTAATTATTTTTGAGTAGTTAATTTAAATATGACTGAATTGTATGCACATGCGGGTTTTAGAATCGTATAAAAAGTCTTATTGGTTTTATAACAGAGACGTTTATTCAATTTGGTCCCAATAAGGGCCACTTGCACGAAAAATCAAAGTTTAATAATATGAGTTTATTAACCACAGGTTAGATCAGTCACATTTTACCTTGCAACACATAAACTGACACTGTGGTAGCTAATATTACATTTCTATTATTTTATCTGAAACGACTGACATGTTACGCTACCGTTATTGTACGATCGAGGATGAATGACAAACTTTAGATATTCTTATTATACCTTGTAAAAAATAGATTGATTACAGACAGCTGAAAAAAAAAACACATTTTTAGGCCATATTTCCGTAAATTAAGTTCTAAGAGGGTATTTGATAAATCATTTGAGTGATAAACTACCTGATGTGATACCATTTATTACCTAATTTAAGTAAATATGACCAAAAATGGATTGTTGTTCAGCTGTCACGCATCAAGCTGCATTTTAAGCTTAGTATAGTCTCCTTCATATTTTTATAACATAAGTACAGGTTTGAAATTAACTTGGCTAACCTAGTTTTAACTTTCCCGAATCGATGGGTTAAAGTAATCACTGAGTTAACTCCTAAATGTTGTTGGCGCAAGAGAAATTATTTATTAAACCTGGTTTAGTGGTTAACTTGGAAATAATTACGTTGCGATGCAAGTGGCCTCGACGTTTCATTTTATAAAGCAATTTTGAAGCCGTAAAGTGAAGTTTGCGTAGCCGTAACTAACAGTTATGAATTTTATTAAAAGATGTACAATTTTTTAATAAATAAATAAAAAAAAATACAAATCTCCCAAACAAGGCCCAATAAGAATAAGTGTCAAACGAAACTTCTTAGATTTTATGGTATTAGTATTTGAAGAGTCTTTTTAAATAACTATTCTAAAACGCGCTGGTAGATATTTTAACTCATTTATTAGTGTTTATATTAAGTTTTTAAACAGACAATTTCAGTTAAAAATGTATTTTTTTTGGTTATGTAGTGATACTGCATAACTGCCGACTCCATCCCGTTTCTGTTCTCATTAGATTTGATGTATGACATGACATGAACTATGACATCTTTGAAGTCATACAAAAAATCATGTAAGCGGTGTACTTTTAAGTTGAATTGTCTGTTTTTTTACTGCAAATGAAATTGTCACATTGAAAAATTACCCAGATTTTATTAGAGTCCTAACATGGCAACATTACGGTCTCCCGGTCAAATATCAGCTGGTAATTCTGGGATATTGTAGCCCCAGAGTACCGACTGGTATGCGATTGGGTTCCGCACACTCACAATAATAAAAACATTGAAAATTTTCCATGACAAGTAAGTTTCATGTAACGCTTTTTGTATCTGTAGTCGTTTTCAGCTTGACATTTTGTGAGTGTGTTTTAATTTTTTGTTTAGCTTTTTTGATTGTTTTTTTGATCTTTCATGGCTTTTGATATTTTTTTAAACAGTACATTATTAGTTATAGTCTATTATTATAAAATACGTCATGTAAAAAGCCAGTTTTGTTATATACTTCAAATAATTACTTTCCGAGAAAAAAGTAACCTAAGCTCGGATTCCTAACAAAGGCAGTGACGCCATTTTAACTTTATCGAAATGGGCAAACCTTCTTTGAATGCCACCACGCATGGTGTATGGGGGTATAGAAAGTTATGCAAACATACAGATAATGTAGGCTTCACATTCTACTTGAATGCTGAAATTGAATCATGAAAAAAAAAACATTAAATATACAAAATAAGTTATGGCCTTATTCTCTTACAAATCAATATCATATAGTAAAAACTTATTATTTGACACCATTTAATTAATTATAGCTAGTAATAAATAAAAGTCAAAAAAGAAATAATTGTATCAAGAAAAAGCTTCCGCCTTGCTTCGGTCTAATCTCATTTGGTAACTGTGAGGTTTATCACAACGCGGCTGCGAGCTGGCAATCACGACTCTTGTCACTGTCATTTTGACAGCTGTCACTGTCAATATGGCTGCTGTCATTGTTAATGTTGCCAGCTTGTTAGCCTGTGTACTCAGATTACCATATGGGGTTTGATTGAGGTGTTTGGCTTTTCATCGTGACGTCCTTTTACCAGTTTTATTTGCTTGTGATTGTTGTTGTTTTTTTATTATTTTGCAAAATGTCGTCTTGTTTGTAATTTGTGTTTACGATTGTGATGAATGTAGACAAGGGCACTAGTGTCTACGTTTTTTAACTTCTTGGGGTGGAACGTAAGAATGCGCGCCAGGTATCACTGCACGCGGTCGAAATCTTCTAAATGGTTCTTCTGGAAATGTATTACGTAGAACCTAGTAATTCAAGCCTTGTCTAGAAAACTTTTATTATAAAATTATAATCTGTACAAATACTTAACCAAAACGCGATATTTTTAACGGGGGAAACAAGTTAGCTTTGGTTTTGGCCGCGCTTTAAGTTATCGGGCGCGCATTCACACATTCAAATTTTTTGTCACATTCGTTACAATCGTAGAAGACTTTTTTTGTTTTTTCTTGCTCTGGGAAATTAATGAATATACTTTTTTAATCATGAATGAAATCTATACTAATATTATAAAGAGAGAATCTTTGTTTTTTTGTTTTTTTGTTTTTTTGTTTGTAACGAATAGGCTCCGAAACTACTGGACCGATTTTAAAAATTCTTTCACTTATGGATAGCTTAATTCAGTGTGAGTGACATAGGCTATATGAGATTTTGAAAAATATTAGGGATCCGTAAGAAAACTGCAATAATGTGAACCAAGGTGTCACATATATTTTTTAATTTGCGTGCGCTGTGAAAACTATTGATGGTAGAATAAAATAATGTACTAGGGGTTTGTAGTACTTACTAATATCTACAAAATAGTCCACGGATATTTCATCCATCTATTTTGGTTTAGTCACAATAATCGAAAAAGACATAATATGAATGCGCTGTAATAAGTATTGGAGGTAGAATAAAATAATGTACTAGGGGTTTGTAGTACTTATCAATACCTACAAAACAGTATACATAGATTATATCCATCTTTTTTGGTTTAGTCACAATAATCGAAAAAGTGATTATTTTTCATGCGGTGTGAAAACTATTGGTGGTAGAGTAAAGTAATGTACTAGGGGTTTGTAGTACTTATCAATACCTACAAAACAGTATACAGAGATTATATCCATCTTTTTTGGTTTAGTCACAATAATCGAAAAAGTGATTATTTTTCATGCGGTGTGAAAACTATTGGTGGTAGAGTAAAGTAATGTACCAGGGGTTTGTAGTACTTATCAATACCTACAAAACAGTATACATAGATTATATCCATCTTTTTTGGTTTAGTCACAATAATCGAAAAAATGATTATTTTTCATGCGGTGTGAAAACTATTGGTGGTAGAGTAAAGTAATGTACTAGGGGTTTGTAGTACTTATCAATACCTACAAAACAGTATACATAGATTATATCCATCTTTTTTGGTTTAGTCACAATAATCGAAAAAGTGATTATTTTTCATGCGGTGTGAAAACTATTGGTGGTAGAGTAAAGTAATGTACTAAGGGTTTGTAGTACTTATCAATACCTACAAAACAGTAAACATAGATTATATCCATCTTTTTTGGTTTAGTCACAATAATCAAAACAGTGATTATTTCTCATGCGGTATGAAAACTATTGGTGGTAGAGTAAAGTAATGTACTAGGGGTATGTAGTACTTATCAATACCTACAAAACAGTATACATAGATTATATCCATCTTTTTTGGTTTAGTCACAATAATCGAAAAAGTGATTATTTTTCATGCGGTGTGAAAACTATTGGTGGTGGAGTAAAATAATGTACTAGGGGTTTGTAGTAATTATCAATACCTACAAAACAGTATACATAGATTATATCCATCTTTTTTGGTTTAGTCACAATAATCGAAAAAGTGATTATTTTTCATGCGGTGTGAAAACTATTGGTGGTAGAGTAAAGTAATGTACTAGGGGTTTGTAGTACTTATCAATACCTACAAAACAGTATACAGAGATTATATCCATCTTTTTTTGTTTAGTCACAACAATCGAAGCAGTAATTATTTTTCATGCGGTGTGAAAACTAATTGGTGGTGGAGTAAAGTAAAGTAATAAAAAGTAATAAAGTAATAAACTAGGGGATTGTAGTACTTATCAATACCTACAAAACAGTAAACATAGATTATATCCATCTTTTTTGGTTTAGTCACAATAATCAAAACAGTGATTATTTCTCATGCGGTATGAAAACTATTGGTGGTAGAGTAAAGTAATGTACTAGGGGTATGTAGTACTTATCAATACCTACAAAACAGTATACATAGATTATATCCATCTTTTTTGGTTTAGTCACAATAATCGAAAAAGTGATTATTTTTCATGCGGTGTGAAAACTATTGGTGGTGGAGTAAAATAATGTACTAGGGGTTTGTAGTAATTATCAATACCTACAAAACAGTATACATAGATTATATCCATCTTTTTTGGTTTAGTCACAATAATCGAAAAAGTGATTATTTTTCATGCGGTGTGAAAACTATTGGTGGTAGAGTAAAGTAATGTACTAGGGGTTTGTAGTACTTATCAATACCTACAAAACAGTATACAGAGATTATATCCATCTTTTTTTGTTTAGTCACAACAATCGAAGCAGTAATTATTTTTCATGCGGTGTGAAAACTAATTGGTGGTGGAGTAAAGTAAAGTAATAAAAAGTAATAAAGTAATAAACTAGGGGATTGTAGTAATTATCAATACCTACAAAACAGTATACATAGATTATATCCATCTTTTTTTGTTTGGTCACAATAATCGAAGCAGTGATTATTTTTCATGCGGTGTGAAAACTATTGGTGTTAGAGTAAAATAATGTACTAGGGGTTTGTAGTAATTATCAATACCTACAAAACAATATACATAAATTATATCCATTTATTTTGGTTTAGTCACAATAATCGAAAGTCATTATACGCATGCGATGTGAAAAGTATTTGTGGTAGAATAAAGGAATGTACTAGGGGTTTGTAGTACTTATAAATATCTTCAAAATAGCCCACAATAAATTTATACATGTGTTAAGGTTTGGTCATTGTAACAGAAATAGTCATTAATTTGCGTGCGCTGCGTAAACCATTAGGGTTTTATCTATTAAAATACAATGTATCACGAATTTACTCCTGTTAAACGTTCACTATACCTACTTCTGCTACCCGTGCGAAGCCGGGGCGGGCCGCTAGTCATATAATAAAAAAAGTCAATTCCCAAAGCGAGAAAGCTTGTGTTATTTTTTATGCTAGTTTTAGTAGACCGTAGAAGAGAACCAGCACCATTGTTTCTGAGTATTACTTCAGGTACTGGTAGATTCAGTGAGCATACGAATCACTCGCACTTTTGTCATAACCACTTATAAAAGACATTTCATAAAATACCCCACGTTTCCAAATCCTTAAAAAAGTCTTTGAAGAACACTGTTTCACGCAAAAATAACTTTTGACAGCAGTTATTGCGTATTACGTATATCGCACTGCTGTCAAAAAGTTCATATCTACTCCGTCATTTTAGAGAATATATCCCAATTAATGAAAGATTTACTTCAAATTAATGGATATGTCGGTTGATTTGGCCTGTTGTTCAGTGGTTAAACATCGAATGAATGATACGTCACTGGTAATGGCTGGTTGTCAGTGGTTACAGACATCACTTTTCCAGTATGACAGTGGTTTTTGCTGGTTATAATCTGCTGACCGATATGTCTGTAGTAGATTGTCAGTGGTTTTTATCTTGTGAAAGGTGGTTAGACCGGATGACCGGATTGTCAGTGGTTTTGACGGATTAGTCAGTGGTTTTGTCTAGTCGTTAGTGGTTTAGTCAATAAGTGTAGGTGGTACGGGTGCTCTACCCAGTGGCTGAATAATACTTTGAAATCGTGTGTGTTATTGCATCGATGGATCTCCGCTGTAGCTGCATGGTGAGATTTTGTTTATTAGTTTTTGTTTTATAATAAGATAAAATGTTTTTTTTTTAAACAGAATGTTACAGAACTAAACACATTTAGTCGTATCGCATTAATCAATCGCCAATTACTACACGCTTTCTAATTTCAAATTTGATTTCTTTATATGATATACAAATTACGGCTTTACCCACGGACTTATTTAAATTTTAAATGAGAACCCTCGCGCTGGATTTCGAACATATTCGATGTCCTGCCTCAGGATTTCGCATCACAACCGAGTCCCTAAACCATAGACGTAATAAAGGTTGAAGGATTAGTTAGATAGGTACATGGTTAAAGCTGTCATTTGTGGCTAATATTTTCTGTACTGTGGTATCAATAAAGAGTTATATACAGATCATCATCATCTCAGCCATAGGACGTCCACTGCTGAACATAAGCCACCCCCGTATGTTTCCTTGGATTGTAAGCGGCTAGCATCCAGCGTGTTCGTGCTGTCTTTATTAGATCGTCTGTCCACCTTGTGGATGGACATCCTACGCATTACTTGTCGGTCCCTGGTTTCCATTCGAGAAACTTACAGCCCCATCGGGTATCAGTTCTACGTGCTATGTATAGCTCGACAGAAAAGAGTAGACAATAATGGGGGCGCCACTGTCTTTTAAAACAGTAATAACGTTTGATATCAACACATACACTTTAAATTAGTTCCGTTTCTACTCTTTTCTGTCGAGCTATATATACCGTCTGTGACTTTCGTTCGCCTACAGATCTCCACATTAAGCAGTTATACAGATATTTGTGTATAATTGACTGTTATTTTAACTGTCCCAGTGCGAACTCTACAAACGTCAGTCCAAGGCGCCGAGGAGAGATACTACAACGCCATATCGAACCAACAGGACAAAGTGGATAAGAACTTGGTCAAGAATTTGATCATTAATTATGTTTTGACAACTGGAAATACCTCTAATAAGTGAGTGATTCACTTTGATCATGTGTAATCCTTCTTTCTATCCTACTAATATTATAAATGCGAAAGTTTGTCATAGATGGATGGATGTTTGTTACTCTTTCACGCCAAAACTACTGAAACGATTGGGCTGAAATTTTGTAAAGAGATAGTTTAAGAGTCCCGGGAAAGGACATGGTATAGTTTTTATCCTAGAAATCAATCCTTAACGGGTTGGAAGATTGTATGGGGAGTCCATAACCGCTGAACCTATTGAGCTGAAATTTGGAATGTAGATAGTTTAGACCCTGGAATAACACATAGGGTACTTTTTATCCCAATATTCCCACGGGAACGAAAACTATAATAATATTAGAATAATTTTAGGTATGGAATTATGGAACCCTAACACTAAGCATATCTAGTATTTTATACTGCCTCGGTGGCGTAATGGTCGCGAGCTCCATTGCCGATGAGGTCCCAGGTTCGATTCCCAAGTCAGGCAAAAAGTGTTATTGGCTTTTTCCATGACTCATGGAAAAGTTCGCGAAAAAGGCTCGATGTTTTTTTATGCCATAGCGGTCACCGCCGCCTATGTGTACCTACAACATCAGGAGTATTGTGGCACGGTGGCACGGTGTCTGATATGGGCAATCATGATGCTTACCATCAGGGACCTGATTTGCTTGTCTTGTCACTCACTATCATAAAAAAAATAAAAAAAACAAGGCATGTTAGTAATTTTTATTAATAATTTTTACTTTTTTAATTTTTTCACAGAACTCAAGTCCTCCGAATCTTATCAACAGTTCTAGACTTCAACCAACAAGAATGCACTAAACTGGGTCTAGTGAAGTCTCAAGCGCCGGACTCATTAGCCGCTGAGTTCGTCAAGTTCCTGGAGAACGAGTCCAAACCCAGACCGGCTCTACCAAATATGATGGGATTGACGCAGAGTAGGAGCACCACGCCGGTTTCCAGGAAGAGTTCTAATGCGGGTAGGTGGAAAAAAAATTATAACAATATAGGGTAACCTAAACAATCATTGGCACCTAATGGTGACAGATGTCATTCAATATGGAATATTTTCAATAATACGTTAATAGTTAATAGTGTTAAATATACTCATGTCATTTGATTTGTTGATTATTGGTGATAAATTAAATAAAAAATTCCAGTTCGAATATTATTAATATGTATTCAAAATCGACATATTTAGCAGCAGTGGTCAAAAAGTACAATCATTGGCACTCAAGTACAATCATTGGCACTCAAAAAATGTACAATCATTGGCACTAATAAATTTTTTTTTTTGCTTTATTCTGATTATTTCCTCGTCTCTGATTGGATTAATGTCTGCAGATTTAAGAATTTGTCAATTATTATGGTATATAGGATGATTTTATTTAAATGGGTATTTAAGGCGTTCTCCGAAACTACCGGGAATTTCGAAAAAACAACTTACATGACCGATTTCAATAGTAACTAAAACATCATAATCAAAATTTTAAACGGTTTTATTAAACTTGATCTGTTTGTTGTGGCTTTTTGTTTGTTTCTTAATAATTCAATTTTACCTATTTTTACTGTTGACTGATTTATCTGATATTAAGTACACATTTTTAGTTCTAATTAGAATACAATTGAATATATTTGGTATCATTATATATTCAAGATGGCGGCCGCCACAAAATGGCGGATTACTTACGTATTTCAAAGTCCCCGAAATACGGGTATTAAATGAAAGGCATTGATTAGAAAAACACTGAGTTAATTCACGAAATAAAAATAAACACTTCATTGCAGATTTCAATACAATCATCTAGTCTAAGTGTAATGAGAAACACTACCCAGACGTAATAATTTACTAATCCATATCCAAAACAAAAGCTTTTTTTACGGTAAGCTAGCAGTTGATAAACTGACCACGACCTCTTTCATTGTATGGGGTCAACAGTTTTCGAACGGTATAATTAAAATTTGACCGTAAGGCTTCGCTTAGCTTCGACCGTGTTGACCCTTTTAAAAATCACATTAGATCCTGGCCCCGTTTCATTTTATTACGTATAAGGTTCCATACCTCAAAGGAAAAAGGGGTATGGGTATGGGGTACGAGTATGGTAAAGGGTATGAAGTGACAATTAATATCTAATACCTAGGTTGTCTGCAATGGCTGCCGTGTCTGCCTTTGAGCTAAGCAAAAATAAAATTTTGATATGTACGCAAACAAAGGTACGGCGATTAAATATAAAGTAGGATGTGGGTTCTTCGATCCTTAGCTAAATTTAATCATCACTTATTATTTCAGCTCGGTATTAACCCTACATTAATCAGAAATAGGTAGGCATGCCACCCTGATAATTATTAATTTATTATTTACGTATGCATTTGCGGCCTTTTTTACCTAAAATACTTTACATTGGTTATCAGTAAATCCTATTCCAACGAAAGAAATACACAAAAATGGCCAATATTATGCCAAGGTACAATCATTGGCACTGCCAATGATTGGATTTGATCGATAATATATGTTAAATCCATGCGATATAAATTCCATTACAATGTAAATGAATTTCAACACAAAATAAGTTGCATTTTAAAAAACATTTAAAAAGTACAATGATTGGCATAGGTGCCAATGACTACACCGTCATAGAGTTCATAGTGCAATTATTGGCATATTAAAAACTGGCAAAGTAATCATTGAATTGCAAATCTTACACAAATATCCCAAATTATGCACCTTCTCTTACGTGAAAATTACAAACATTAAACAATACTTACATAAATATAATTATTTTAACGCAGTTTTCTTTTCTACTTCTCAAACTTTTTTCATATCATCAGCAGCAATGGCGCGCAAATTTATGAAAAAAATAAATCCCGCCAATTTAACTGTCAATGTCACTTACAATTTGGTTTTGGCAGACGCTAAATTTAAAATACTATTTAGGAAAAAATATTAGAAATGGCTGCAGTCGTGTTGTGTTATAATATTACGATTCAAAGTTGAAAGTGCCAATGATTGGGGGGGTGCTAACAATACTACCGGTTACCCTACAATCACGACTTTTTCCCGAAGGAATAGGCAGAGATGTACCCATGACTCAGTCCAATAGTAGGTACATTTCGCCAGTATGGTATTGGTCCCAATAAGGGGCGAGCATACTGCCATCTACCGGGCACAGTTCCAGACTCCAGGCGGTCACTAAGATAATTCCAAACAGAAAAATCCAATAATTACTGCCTGACCTGGGGATCGAACCCGGAACCTCATGATCGGCAATCAAGCTTGCACCCACTACGCCACCGAGGCAGTATAAAAACTTCCAGGGTCTAAGCTACCTACATACGAAATTTCAACCCAATCCATTCAGCTTCAGCATTCAGTTTTGACGTGAAAGAGTAACAAACATCCATCCATCCCTACAAATTTTCATTTATATTAGTAGGTTTATGTTATAATATATTTCATCATATTATATCCTATAATTTGACAGCCTCGTTGGCTCAGATGGTAGTAACTCTGCTTTCTGTGCCGCAGGCCCCGGGTTCCATCCCCGTCCAGGTCAAACATTTGTGTGCATGAACATGTCTGTTTGATCTGTCCCTGTGTGTTATAAGCTTATATAAGTATGTATATCAGTCATCTGGTTACCATAGTACAGGCTTCTAGCCTAGTTTGGGACCAGATGACCGTGTGTGGAAGTTGTCCCATATTATATTATAATTATTATAACAATCCGTTTTTTCTTCAGGATCCACACCAACAGAAAACTCCCATAAACGAAACCCTTCGTCAGGATCAAACAACTTACTCTTCGTTAACATAGAGAACGTGGACACACCCACACAAGCATCGCCATTGTCGCACACATCCGAACCGACATACAGTATAGATACAGGGTTGATGCACACTAGGAACAACGAGGGGGCTATATTGAAACATGTCTTGAAAGACATGTGAACGACAAGTAAGCCATGTGAAAGTATATGAAAAGTAAGCCATTTCGTTAAGAAAGTAAGCCATTTCGTTAAGGCATTGTATGAAAAGATATGTAAAGTACGCCGTTGTGAAAATAAGCCATTTTGTTAAAGTTAGTTTCTTTTGCGCTCTTCTTATAGAAGTATTTTTCATATATCGTTATTTTTAATGACGTGCAAAGTGTGCTTTAAAGACTTAACCTTTACTGAAATAGGTTAATTCATGTTAATTTTTTGAGTCATGTAGATAATATTAACTAAATCCAAAACTACAGTCCAATCGGTTCAGTAGTTTGACATAAAATGGTAACAAACGCAACCCATCGTCAGGTTCAAACAACCTTCTATTCGTTAACATAGAGAACGACGACACACCCACACTATATACACTAGATACAGGGTTGATGCACACTAGGAACAACGAGGTGTCTATACTGAAACATGTCTTATTAGCGATAAGACCGCCGCTTGTACATTTAAGTTTCTGTGTCCTGTAATGTTATTTCATTATGTGTGGTGTACAATAAAGTACTATCTATCTATTCCTTGAAAGATATGTAAAGGAAATGTAAGCCATTTTGTTATATTTTTGTGTCAAAAGATGTAAGTTAAGTCAAAAGGTGTAAGATGTAAAGTACGCCGTTGTGAAAGTCATTTATTAATTATTTGAATTTGAGTTTGTAATAAATAATCATCCTAATCGCAGTTTTTTTGTGTGAAGAGTTGGTAAAACCATGCAGTTGAAATTAAATTAGTGTGAGTGCTTTACAATGCGTCAGTTTTTGTTAACCGACCTGCACAACCCAGTAAATATAATATAGTGTTTTTATTAAAGCCATGTATTATTTAATACAAGTATTTGTATTATTTTTAACAACGTTTTAAGCATTTATTATGTTGAAGTATTGTCGAGTTTGTCATATATTATTTCATAAATACATATTTTTATGTATTATAGTGTAATATTTAGGTCTGCCTCGTATCTATTAAGACATTTAATGAATTCATATTTAAAAGAAATTATTAGTCAATTTTAATTAGAATGATATAGTATTTTAATACTTATTTCAGTGATAATATTACTTAAAATGTTTCTTTAAAAAATATGACATATCTTATTGTAATTTTTTTTTCTATATTATAAATATTGATTTAATGCATTAATGAATATCGAATCATAACTCGTTATGCAATATAGTTTTTACAGTTAAATTTATTAGTCCAGTGACTGCCTCGGTGGCGTAGAGGGTCCCGGGTTCGATCCCCAGGTCAGGCAAAGTGTTAAATATTGGATTTTTCCATTAGGAATTATCTCAATAACTGCCTGGAGTCTGGAACTGTGCCCGTTAGATGGCAATAGGCTCGCCCCCTATTACATGGGACCAATAACATACTGGCGAAATGTGGGTGTATCTACTATGGGACTGAGTCCTGGGTACACCTCTGCCTACCCCTTCGGGAAAAAGGCGTGAATGTATGTTATGTTATGTTATGTTAGTAGTCCAGAAATGTGACGGAGGTGGTTTTATCTGTATCGAGTTTTACGTTTGGTTTTTTTTTAAGTATTGGTAAGTATTGAAACAGACTTCGGTTTCGGAAGTGTTTTACCAATCGGAAGTTCCGACATTTTGGAACCGAAGCTCCGTAACATCCCTAATACAGTCATAAATCAATATTATGATTATATATGTAATAAACTTTATAATAATATAAATATATATAAATAAATATACGGTAATAATTTTACTGTACTCTATTCTAAACTCAGAGGGAATCCATTGCATTTCGTACATGTTAGAGCGAGATAGCTTGACGCGCCTTTCACTCTACGCTGTACTGTAATGCCTAGGGTGAATGGCCGCTTTTCTCTCTGTATTTGGGACGCATTAGATAATTGTATTCAGTTTATTATTGTGCGATATTAAAGTAGGTAATATTAAGTTTTTGGTGCCTTACAATATAATTATTTTTGTTTTTTTTTTTTTTTTTTTTTTATGATAGTGAGTGACAAGACGAGCAAATCAGGTGCCTGATGGTAAGCATCATGATTGCCCATATCAGACACAGTGACACCCAGTGTTTTTAAATTCAAAATTCTGCGCGGCACTGCACTGCGCCTGTCACCCTGAGATATGAGTTGTTGAATCTCATCATGCCCAGTAATTTCGCTGGTAACATTGCCCTTCATACCGGAACACAGTTATGATTGCACATTACTGCTTGGCGGATGAATAACTGGCAAAGGTGTGGTACTTCCCCAGGCGGCCCCCTGCAAAAGAGGCCTACCACTACAAAAAAATTTTCGTTTTAATGTTGTTGTTTTCTGTTTAATTATGCTATACTTACCACCTAATTTTAAAAAAATCTAGCGTCTTTGCTTTTTTATGTTAGTATTAATAAAATACAAATTTTTATTTTGTTTTAAATTGAATCTTTCATAAAAAAAAAATTTAAAATATTTGTAAAAAATTGTAATCTTAGTGTTTTAATTTCCATAAATTTAAATTTTTTGTTTGTGTAGTTTTGCCCCAATTTGATAAAATGCAATCAATTGCATTCTTTGTAATCGTCAAACACTTTTCTGCTTCATAGTACCTACTTGTACAAATTAATTGTAATAAAAATTATTGTTTTATTCTTGCTTCTGGCAACACTGTTTGTATAATTGTGAATAATGTGTAATATACTATATTAGATAGTTATGTATCTGCCTAATTTAATTTATTAGTTTCATATCGATTATAATAATAAATGATAAATATTAAAAAAGTGTTTGTTTTCCTTTTAATAATATATCATAACGGCGCACGCCTTTTTCCCGAAGGGGTAAGTAGACCTCTACTACCCGGGACTCGGTCCCATAATCCCATAGTATATACCTACACACACTTTGCCAGTTATATGTATGTAATTATGTAATATAGTTAAGTTTAATAAAGTAGCCTATTGCTATCTACCGGGCAAAGTTCCAGACTCCAGGCTTTCATTGAAAATATTCTAATGGAAAAATCAAACACACTTTTTTCTTGACCTGGGTATCGAACCCAGGACTCGGGAACTCGGGACCTCGTGATCGGCAGGAGAGCTTACGATCACTACGCCACCGAGGGAGACAGTTTTATTTAAATAAGTATTTAAAAAAATATCTATAAATTCCAATAACGAAAATAACATACATAAAGATGTGAATTTAATAAAAACAAAATAACTTAGATAAAAGGCAAACATACTTGAAATGCCTACTTTTTACTATAAAAATAACCACCATTCTTAAAGTTACCATATTGAAAAAATGTTATTTCTTTTGCTAATAATCACGGTCGCAGCTCAAGAAAAAGTTTTCTATGAAGATGAAAATGCAGCGAACCATTTCAAAGATTTCATTCAAACCTACAACAAGGAGTATGTATATGAAGAAAAAATAAAAAGATTTGCCATTTTCAAGCAGAATTTAAAGGAAATTAATAGACTAAACTCCTTAGATGATGCTGTATTCGGCATCACTGAGTTTGCTGATCTAACGGCCGACGAAATTAGGACTGACTACATGGGTTTTAATTCAGAATTAAATTATACTCAGAAAAATACGTGCATACTAGTTTCAGAAGCATTGACAGACGTTCAAGCCCCGGATTCCTTAGATTATAGACAAAAACACGCAGTGACCGAAGTGAAGAATCAAGGGAAATGCCATACATGCTGGCTTTTCGGCTCTATTGGCACTATAGAAGGCAGTTACGCTTTAAAACATGGAGAATTATTGAGTTTTTCCGAGGAGCAGTTAATGAATTGTCTAAAATGCAGTGGAGGATGTACAGTAGCAAGTGTAATGGTTTTAGCTTTATCGGAATTATCGAAAGAAGACGGAATTATGTTAGAATCTGACTACCCGTACACTGGCAAAGACCAGTCTTGCCAAATTAAGAAAAATAAAATAAAAGTGAAAGTAACTGGCTGCTACAACTTCCTGTTAGAACATGAAAACTATTTAAAAGATTATTTGTTTCAGTATGGACCAATAACTATAGCTATAAATTACGATGCGGCTCAGTTTTACAAAAGAGGTATTTTTACCAAAAAGTCCTGTCCAAGTAACGGTGTGAACCATGCAGTTTTGTTGGTAGGGTATGGGACGGAGAATGGAACGGACTATTGGATTGTGAAGAATAGTTTTGGGGAATGTTTTGGAGAGAAAGGCTATATGAGGATGAGTAGAGGAGAAAATACGTGTGGGCTTGTTAATTATAGTGCAGCGTCGGCTATTGTGGCATAATACTAACTTCTTTTTTATAATAGTGAGTGACAAGACGAGCAAATCAGGTGCCTGACGACTGACGGTAAGCATCATGATTGCCCATATCAGACATAGTACCACCCAGCGTTTAAAATTCAAAATTGTGCGCGGCACTGCACTGCGCCTGTCACCCTGAGATGAGATGTTGATGAAACTCGTCGTGCCCAGTAATTTCACTGGCAACATTGTCCTTTCGGAACACAGTAATGTTTGCACATTACTGCTTGGCGGATGAATAACTGGCAAAGGTATGGTACTTCCCCAGGCAGCCCCCTGCAAAAGAGGCCTACCACAACAATATTACAATATAGTTTGTTACTTCTTACAAAGTGCTATATGTTCAGGCATGATTTGTAAGTAAACGATTTTTCAGTCATCTAGAGACGCAGTGGACTGAATCATATAATATTAATATTTATTGATATTACCTTAATCATTTTCATCTGATCATCATTTCATACCGCCTCGGTGGCGTAGTGGGCGCATGCTCGACTGCCAATCAAGAGGTCCCGGGTTCGATCCCCAGGTCAGGCATAGTGTTAAATATTGGATATTTCCATTAGGAATTATCTCAATAGCTGCCTGGAGTCTGGAACTGTGCCCGGTATATGGCAATAGGCTCGCCCCCTATTACATGGGACCAATAACATACTGGCGAAATGTGGGTGCTACTATGGGACTGAGTCCTGGGTACACCTCTGCCTACCCCTTCGGGAAAAAGGCGTGAATGTATGTTATGTTTATCATTTCATATGCATGTAAAATAAATTAATATACAAGAAATGTTTTTGTTGTTATCTAGCGACGTTGTAGAGAGAATTTCACTAGACCAAATATGAATGAATGAATGAATGAAAACTCTTTATTGCTACCACAATATAACAGAAAATAACAAAGAAGAAAACCTTAGAAAACTAGAAAGAAGTACCAACTGGTGGCCTTATCGCTCAGAGCGATCTCTTCCAGGCAACCATGCAGGGAAAGGAAATACATATATGAAGGGACGGTGGTTTCAAACACATTACGTATACTTAAATAAGTAAATAAAGAAAATACATAACAAATAATCAACTTATATTATTATCTTATATTTTTAAATTTGCCTCGGTGGCGTAGCGGTAGTGGTCGAACTTCGACTGCCTATCATGAGATCCCGGGTTCGATCCCCAGGTCAGACAATGTTATTGGATTTTTCAATTAGGAATTTTTTTAGTGACAGCCATCAAAATTAGCTTTAATTGCTGCGACACTATTACGTTTTATTACTTACTAGCAGTGCAAAAATAATTAATTATTTTATCGTTCGATATCATATTTTCGAAAGCGGAACGTTTTTGCCCTCTCTGTGGACGGCAGGACAGGCAGCCTGAAAGCCAAACTGTCCTGCCTAAAGTGCGACGTATGGTCACGTTAGGCATGGTGCCCTTGCACATGTTCCGACCCGAGACTTCCTCAAGCGGATACGTGGACACCGAGTAAATAATAGTCGGTACTAATAGATAGGTACCTACATAGGTAGTAGGTAGGTTGTTCACCTATATTTCCAGAATTTAGAACATAGACTCTTTCAATACACTAATGTTCTGCATAAAGGCTTTTTACAATATTCGATACGATTCCTCGAGAGACTCGTAGAACTTGCATGACATAATAATGTGTTATAAGCTACGAATAATAATAAGTTTATAAGTTTACTAGCGACCCGCCCCGGCTTCGCACGGGTAGCAGAAGTAGGTATAGTGGACGTTTATCAGGAGTAAATTCGTGATACATTGTATTTTAATAAATATAACCCTAATGGTTTACGCAGCGCACGCAAATTAATGACTATTTCTGTTACAATGACCAAACCTTAACACATGTTATAATTTATCGTGGGCTATTTTGAAGATATTGATGAGTACTACAAACCCCTAGTACATTACTTTATTCTACCACCAATACTTTTCACACCACATGAAAAATAATCACTGCTTCGATTATTGTGACTAAACCAGAAAATATGGATATAATCTATGTATACTGTTTTGTAGGTATTGATAATTAATACAATCCCCTAGTACATTATTTTACTCTACCACCAATAGTTTTCACACCGCATGAAATATAATCACTGCTTCAATTATTGTGACTAAACCAAAATAGATGGATATAATCTATGTATACTGTTTTGTAGGTATTGATAATTAATACAATCCCCTAGTACATTATTTTACTCTACCACCAATAGTTTTCACACCGCATGAAATATAATCACTGCTTCAATTATTGTGACTAAACCAAAATAGATGGATATAATCTATGTATACTGTTTTGTAGGTATTGATAAGTACTACAAACCCTAGTACATTACTTTACTCTACCACCAATAGTTTTCACACCGCATGAAAAATAATCACTTTTTCGATTATTGTGACTAAACCAAAATAGATGGATATAATCTATGTATACTGTTTTGTAGGTATTGATAAGTACTACAAACCCCTAGTACATTACTTTACTCTACCACCAATAGTTTTCACACCGCATGAAAAATAATCACTTTTTCGATTATTGAGACTAAACCAAAAAAGATGGATATAATCTATGTATACTGTTTTGTAGGTATTGATAAGTACTACAAACCCCTAGTACATTACTTTACTCTACCACCAATAGTTTTCACACCGCATGAAAAATAATCACTTTTTCGATTATTGTGACTAAACCAAAAAAGATGGATATACCTAATCTATGTATACTGTTTTGTAGGTATTGATAAGTACTACAAACCCCTAGTACATTACTTTACTCTACCACCAATAGTTTTCACACCGCATGAAAAATAATCACTTTTTCGATTATTGAGACTAAACCAAAAAAGATGGATATAATCTATGTATACTGTTTTGTAGGTATTGATAAGTACTACAAACCCCTAGTACATTACTTTACTCTACCACCAATAGTTTTCACACCGCATGAAAAATAATCACTTTTTCGATTATTGTGACTAAACCAAAAAAGATGGATATAATCTATGTATACTGTTTTGTAGGTATTGATAATTAATACAATCCCCTAGTACATTACTTTAATCTACCACCGATAGTTTTCACACCGCATGAAAAATAATCACTGCTTCGATTATTGTGACTAAACCAAAAAAGATGGATATAATCTATGTATACTGTTTTGTAGGTATTAATAAGTACTACAAACCCCTAGTACATTATTTTACTCTACCACCAATAGTTTTCACACCGCATGAAAAATAATCACTGCTTCAATTATTGTGACTAAACCAAAATAGATGGATATAATCTATGTATATACTGTTTTGTAGGTATTGATAAGTACTACAAACCCCTAGTACATTACTTTACTCTACCACCAATAGTTTTCACACCGCATGAAAAATAATCACTTTTTCGATTATTGTGACTAAACCAAAAAAGATGGATAGAATCTATGTATACTGTTTTGTAGGTATTGATAAGTACTACAAACCCCTAGTACATTACTTTACTCTACCACCAATAGTTTTCACACCGCATGAAAAATAATCACTTTTCGATTATTGTGACTAAACCAAAAAAGATGGATATAATCTATGTATACTGTTTTGTAGGTATTGATAAGTACTACAAACCCCTAGTACATTACTTTACTCTACCACCAATAGTTTTCACACCGCATGAAAAATAATCACTTTTTCGATTATTGAGACTAAACCAAAAAAGATGGATATAATCTATGTATACTGTTTTGTAGGTATTGATAAGTACTACAAACCCCTAGTACATTACTTTACTCTACCACCAATAGTTTTCACACCGCATGAAAAATAATCACTTTTTCGATTATTGTGACTAAACCAAAAAAGATGGATATAATCTATGTATACTGTTTTGTAGGTATTGATAATTAATACAATCCCCTAGTACATTACTTTAATCTACCACCGATAGTTTTCACACCGCATGAAAAATAATCACTGCTTCGATTATTGTGACTAAACCAAAAAAGATGGATATAATCTATGTATACTGTTTTGTAGGTATTAATAAGTACTACAAACCCCTAGTACATTATTTTACTCTACCACCAATAGTTTTCACACCGCATGAAAAATAATCACTGCTTCAATTATTGTGACTAAACCAAAATAGATGGATATAATCTATGTATACTGTTTTGTAGGTATTGATAAGTACTACAAACTCCAAGTACATTACTTTACTCTACCACCAATAGTTTTCACACCGCATGAAAAATAATCACTTTTTCGATTATTGTGACTAAACCAAAAAAGATGGATAGAATCTATGTATACTGTTTTGTAGGTATTGATAAGTACTACAAACCCCAAGTACATTACTTTACTCTACCACCAATAGTTTTCACACCGCATGAATAATAATCATTTTTTCGATTATTGTGACTAAACCAAAAAAGATGGATATAATCTATGTATACTGTTTTGTAGGTATTGTTAAGTACTACAAACCCCTAGTACATTACTTTACTCTACCACCAATAGTTTTCACACCGCATGAAAAATAATCACTTTTTCGATTATTGTGACTAAACCAAAAAAGATGGATATAATCTATGTATACTGTTTTGTAGGTATTGATAAGTACTATAAACCCCTAGTACATTACTTTACTCTACCACCAATAGTTTTCACACCGCATGAAAAATAATCACTGCTTCAATTATTGTGACTAAACCAAAATAGATGGATATAATCTATGTATATACTGTTTTGTAGGTATTGATAAGTACTACAAACCCCTAGTACATTACTTTACTCTACCACCAATAGTTTTCACACCGCATGAAAAATAATCACTCTTTCGATTATTGTGACTAAACCAAAAAAGATGGATATAATCTATGTATACTGTTTTGTAGGTATTGATAAGTACTACAAACCCCTAGTACATTACTTTACTCTACCTCCAATAGTTTTCACACCGCATGAAAATAATCACTTTTTCGATTATTGTGACTAAACCAAAAAAGATGGATATAATCTATGTATACTGTTTTGTAGGTATTGATAAGTACTACAAACCCCTAGTACATTATATTATTCTACCATCAATGCATTTCACAGCGCACGCAAATTTATGAATATGGTAATTATATTATGTAACACCTTGGTTCACAATATTGCAGTTTTCTTACGGATCCCCATTTTTTTTCAAAATCTCATATAGCCTATGGCACTCACACTGAATTAACCTATCCATAAGTGAAAGAATTTTTAAAATCGGTCCAGTAGTTTCAGAGCCTATTCGTTACAAACAAAAAAACAAAGTTTCTCTCTTTATAATATTAGTATAGATTACGCGTATTATCCATATGGTAATAGGATTAATATTTTTATAGACAAAGCGGTCAATTCGCTTTAAATATAAAAACAATGAAGAAAACATTTAACCCATTACTCTTACCTCACGATAGCTCAATTGGTAGATTGCCGTCACACGGATTTGTGCGCAAGATTGCGGGTTCAAGTCGCGGGTGAAATAATTTCGTATTTGTTTGAAAGCTGACCTGATCGAGAGTTTGTTAATTACGTTAATGACGTGAGGGATATGAGCAACTTTTAGTGATCTGATCGATTCGATATTTGCTATATATAGGTACCTACTTATATACTTACTGTTATTTCAATAATATCACAACGACTTGGTAACCTCGACCTGATGCTGCATCAGATTCAGATGGACCAGTAGTCTTCTATACTTATTGATCGTGTTTGGGGTTATTGGTATCGTCTCAATGAATATCCTACAGTACAATATCCTACCTTTGCCAGTAATTCATCCGCCAAGCAGTAATATGCTAACATTAATTGAAGAGAAATTACTGGGCATGACGAGATTCAACAACCAATATCTCAGGGTGACAGGCGCAGTGCAGTGCAGCGCACAATTTTAAAGCACTGGGTGGCACTGTGTCTGATATGAGCAATCATGATGCATATAGCTCGTCAGAAAAGAGTAGAAACGGAACTAATAGGTATAAAGTTTATGTGTAGACTAAATTGTTTTTAATATTGTAAACGACAGTGGCGCCCCTATTATTTTCTACTCTTTTATGTCGAGCTATACCATCAGGTACTTGATTTGCTCGTCTTGTCACTCACTATCATAAAAAAAAAGTGATCAGGGTCTCATGATGAAGCAGAAGGAATTAAGTGCAGGGGGTTTTTAATTTTTTTACACATGTGATCGTAAGTTCTAAACGGACATCACCAAATTGCAAATTCCATTATAGGTACAGGGTGTAGCCAGCTAGCCGCTCCCGGCAGCTAATTGCTATGAATTTGATAAGTGGGCCAATTTAAATTTGGAATTTCTAAAACTGCCAGTAATATTTAACGGCCATTTATGATGGCAGATTTACACGGTTTCAGTTGATCAACTTCTCCTGAATTATTAAAAGGGCCATCTCTCCAAAACTACGGTGAATTTTGAAAAATGCTGGTAGAAGTCGTGTCCGAAAAATCATTTCATCATTAAAAAAAAATTGAAAAAGTAAAATTCCACGCGCCGGAAATAGAATAGGTTGATTTTGAAACAAAATAAAACCTGTATTATTGCATTATCTGATAACTTTTCATTAATAAAGGTCAATTTTAGGATAGTAACATTATGGTTTGTCATTTCAGATTTTTTTTAAATTCACCGTAGTTTTGGGGATGCATTAAGAAATTCACCTGTTTATGAATAAAGAGTACCTAATTTTTTTTATGATAGTGACAAGACGAGCATATCAGGTGCCTGATGGTAAGCATCATGACTGCCCATATCAGACACAGTGCCACCCAGTGTTTATAATTCAAAATTCTGCGCGTCTCTGCACTGCGTCTATCACCCTGAGATATTAGTTGTTGAATCTCGACATGACCAGTAATTTATTTAAATCTTCAAATCTATAGCATAATGTTATAATAGCCTATGTTACAAAAACATTTGTATCAAATAAGTTTATTTTCGAAAGCAAAACCCTCAAAAATCTGTTAAATTCTATAAAAAGACTAAAAATAACATGAAATAGGGCCACCCGCATTGAACATGACATCTTAACCTCAAAATGGCGCCAAAATCGGCAACATAAACGCACCACGCAATTAAAAAACAAAATTATTCCTTCGGGGTGGAAACCACAATGTTAAGAAAATTTTCAGACGGCGCTAGCGTCTATTTAAAAATAAATTTTGAACGACGACTTGCTATGGCGGATTTTGGTTCTATTTTTTGCCACGTGAATAAAGATCGTGGGTGGTAAGAACTTGATTAAAAGCCCCCATTGGGTGGCGCCATAGACAACTAACCATAAAAGACTCATGGATTTTAGTATGAAAACTAAATTGCCATTAAACTTTGTCACGAATCTAAGCTCTACTTTCTACTATGATAAATAATAATATTTTAATAATAATATGAGAAATAATAATAATATTTGTGTGCATGAACATGTCTGTTTAATCTGTGTCTGTGTATTATAAGCTTATATAAATATGTATATCAGTCATCTGGTTACCATAGTACTGGCTTCTAGCCTAGTTTGGGACCAGATGACCGTGTGTAGAAGTTGTCCCATATTATTATTATTATAAATGCGAAAGATAGTGAGGATGGATGGATGTTTGTTACTCTTCAGGCCAAAACTTCTGAACCGATTGGGCTGAAATTCAATATGTAGAAACATTAGACAAGGACTCTATGTGTCAGGCACATCGGGTACCCATTTGTCATCCCGAGATTCCAACGGGAACGAAGACTCCGCGGGTGAAACCGCGGGACACAGCATGTAGTTCATATTATTATCATGCGCGAACATTGAATCCAATTTTATTAGAAACGAGAAGGGGAGGAGTTAGCTGTTATGCCATATCACTGCATAAACTTGGCGATATCATACCCCGTAAAGCGTCGGCTTTAGGTTGTCTGTGGGTGGTGGCCACCCCGTTCCTTGTTACAGCGGTCAGTTGGAATACTGCCTTGAAAGACGTCGTAGTCTTAGTAACTAAGCGCAAAACAAAAATAAACAACCTATAAATTTACGCAAAATATTCGCTAATAATTAACAAAAAAATAAAACCTCTTTGGAAAATCAAGTGTGTGTGGCCAGTTATTTTTTAATATTGCTTTTTTTCATAATGGCGAAGTGTAACCTTCAAGCATGCACTGTTTTTTAACAACCTGTATAATAAATTAGTGTTCACTTTTTAAAACAATGACAATGACGGTCTATTTTCGCGCCAGAAAAACCATAATGGTGGCTATAGTTTCCGTTATCTTTTACGTGTTCAAAATCAAGTTGAAATGACGAATTTTAAAACGTGTGTAGTGATAATATTATGATAGCAAAAATGTGAAATTTTGACTTGAATTTGTGATCTTCCAAGACTTCATTGTGTGCGTTAGTTATAGTACTTAGATATTATATGAATGTGTTTTGGATTTTGTAATTCACTTCCGGTGAGTTTCTTTTTTTCATTAAAATTAAAAAAGTTTAAATGGTTTTCCAGCCAGTATGTTTTATAGGTTAGCAAGACAAAGAGATTTAGCAAGCTTAATAACTAAACTAACTATCCAAATGTTGCAAAAAGGTGTAGTAATATAAGTATTACTTTATCTTAACTTAGGGTTAGATAGGTACTTATAACGAATTGAAAAGCTGGATATAAGTAATAATATAATATACATAAAATTAAAATTATCCATATCAATATACTACTTGCTACTATTATTATAAATGCGAAAGTTTGCCAGGGTCGATGGATGGATGGATGTTTAGATGTTTGTTACTCTTTCACGCCAAAACTACTGAAACGATTGAACTAAAATTCAGTATGTAGATAGTACTTTTCATCTCGATATTCCTACGGGAACGAAGACTACACGGGTGAAACCGCGGGGCACAGCTAGTCTAAAATATTATTTGACTTTACAATGGTACAAGCCACGGTCTTATCTATAATAAGCAATTACTTCCAGACAACCGGTGGATGCAAGGGATTCTTTCAGCAAATTTAAAAACGCTGATTAATATGCCTATTAGGTAGGTACTTACATTAAAATTAAAAAGTGCAAAAATTGCCGGTCTTATCGTTAAAACGATTCCAGACAACCTTAAAGGGAAAGAATGATCAAAACATTTTGGTCGCTATTGTGACAGGAATATAAAAACACTATTCTCTTATGTAGACTAAAAAGTATAATTCCTAGGAATACTACAATCTTGGAGGTCAATATTCAGCTAGCATAGACTAATGCCGTAGTCCTAGCCTTGGCGATACTATAAAACCTCAGAATTAAGCAGGCATTTAATATTCTTGGGTTTACAACATAACATGGGGCAAGCGATAGGACACGAACATTATTAAAACATGTTACAATAATTATTTGACAGCCTCATTGGCTCATATGGTAGTAACTCTGCTTTCTGTGCCGCAGGCCCCGGGTTCGATCCCCGGCCAGGTCAAACATTTGTGTGCATGAGAACATGTCTGTTTGATCTACGTGTTTTTTTTTTATTTTTTATGATAGTGAGTGACAAGACGAGCAAATCAGGTGGTTGATGGTAAGCAGATGGTGTCTGATATGGGCAATCAGCCCATATCAGACACAGTGCCACCCAGTGTTTTAAAATTCAAATTCAACGCGGCACTGCACTGCGCCTGTCACCCTGAGATATGAGTTGTTGAATCTCATTATGCCCAGTAATTTCGCTGGTAACATTGCCCTTCATACCGGAACACAGTAATGTTTACACATTACTGCTTGGCGGATGAATAGCTGGCAAAGGTGTGGTACTTCCCCAGGCGGCCAAAACCGTGAAATTTTACATGAAAAATGTTGTGATTACCAACATGTTTGCAGTATCTAGGTATGGAACCCTACAAAAGCATACTTACCAAAGTGTGCTTTTACTATTTATTTGACGAGTACCTAATTTGCATTAGTTTGCCACATTTTGCTAATTCCCAGAAAATGATCCTTATTGGGAACACTATCAGATGATATGTGGACCAGGAGATGGTGGAAAGCTAATAGTATGTTTAAGAACTAGTAAATTCCCGGATCTAGGGGGGCAAACCGACTACCCGCCCTGGGCGACAGTTTCAGGAGGCGCCAAAATAATAATATTTTATAATATGATTAAAAAAACTTGCTCCATAAAGCGCCTGTCTTATGGAAGCATGGTTGGCTCACCGCACTGTCATCATAATATTATATAAGAAAAACGCGCCATACAAGCCCAGACCTCAAGTGAATTTGTGGACTCGAAATAATTTGAGATTTACCGTGCAACAAGGAACTATTAGTTAATTTGTGCTAGCGACGTCTTTTAACACCGCACCGAAATTAATGTCATTTAGCTATAAAAAAATAATTTGGAACATTTTTATAGGAATTTATTTCAAACGTGGAAAGCGAGGGGCGCCACTATCAAGTTTTTGCCCCGGTTCGAAAAAATCGTAGATCCAAGCCTGGTAAAATTCAGTAGCACGCATAGTTGAGTGCACTATACATATTGTTTACTGACCTTGCCTGTCTCAAGGCTATGCAGTCGCACGTGCCAAGTGCCAACACACCGCACACTCTAATGTTTTTGTTAATCATCTATATACTTTGAGTAGGTAAGTAAACATAATTAACAGGAGAGGACCTCTTAGCAGTTGGACACAATCCTTTGGAAAATTGACTAGATCGATGTTTTGTATTCCCCTGTTTTCTCCGAATACAGTAAACCTATTTGATATATTTATATCCTGATATTTTAAAGTTGAAGTAAGGTATGTCCCTATCATTTTATTTTTTTTATAAACTCTACATATTTTTGTAGTGAACGTCCAATCACGCGAGTGAAACTGCGATTTTTGTAAGTTCACTATGAAAAAAACCAAGGGTTTATAAGAAAAATTGACATGACAGGGACATACTTTAATTAGTAATTTTTTTATAGGATTGTGTCAAATGCCTAGAAGACCATGTACGCTCTTAAATAGATAATTAATTATTTATTAGGTACCAGCTGTGCGCCGCGGTTTCACCCGCGTAATCTTCGAAAATTCCCGTATTCCCATGGGAATATCGGGATACAAAGTACCCTATATAATTTCAGTGTCTAAACTACCTACATACCTAATTTCAGCCCAATCTGTTCTGTAGTTTTGGTGTGAAAAAGTAACAAACATCCATCCATCCATCCATCCTCACAAACTTTCGCATTTATAATAATAGTAGAATAGGATTATCTATCTTCATGCATTTGTGAATGACCATTTGTGGCCAACGGTTTCACCTGCTGAAAACTTATAACACCCCTTCAGAACTTCGGTCGGGTGTTAATTAAGTAGATCCTATCAAAAAGCACCTATCTATTATGTTATGTTATTAATTCGCGATAAGTTACAAAGGATGATTAATGGTTTTCTTGGCGCAAACTGTTATGTAGACAGGTACACAGGTACACCAACTCATTATTAGCAAATGTAACTTTGTAATCCTATACATTTATATAGGTTATATTATATGCAGTTGGTGTATTTAGAAAACTTACAATTACAAAATATTTTAAATTTTCCTTGATTTATAGTCTAAACACTAATTGTATTATAAATTTGAAGCTTGTCTGCTAGAAGGCCTTAGAGTTCTGATGATGGTCAGTCAGTCAGTGAGTGACAATATTAGCAATTTTGACTAATTATAATTCTTAAACTACTGGTTCAAATTGAATGAAATTTGAAATATACCGTGTTTATACAATGCTTGCTTGGTTACTGAAAATTCAGGCTTCTAGTTTTATCGACAACAAAGTTATAGGGCTAACCTCCGCTACGCTGATGACACGACTCTCTTAGCCGCAAGTGAGCAAGAGATGGTAGCCCTGTTAAGGAGAATGGAGCTCAGGAGGAGGAGCTAGGTTTTTCCATAAACAGAGGCGAGACCAAGCTTATGATAGTGGACCGCGCGAAAAAGCTGGAACCCATTGGGACTTTAAATCTGGACATAGTAGACGACTTTATATACTTGGGTTCCAGCATCAGCAACAACGGTTCCTGTGAAGTGGACGTGCGTAGGCGCATAGGCATGGCGAGAAACGCCATGTCTCAACTTGACAAGATCTGGAGGAATCGAAAAATCACGCTAAGCACAAAGAAAAACCTCGTTCGCACATTGGTGTTTTCGATCTTCCTCTACGGCGTTGAGACATGGACGTTAAGAGCAGCTGACCGCAACCGCATAGACGCCTTTGAGATGTGGTGTTGGATGAGAATGCTACGGATACCCTGGACAGCACACCGGACCAACGCATCAATATTGAAACAACTCCAGATCACGACGAGACTATCGACCACATGTCTCCAGAGGATACTCGAGTACTTCGGCCATATAGCAAGGAAGGAGGGTGATAACCTGGAGAAGCTCATGGTAACAGGTAAAATCGAAGGAAAGAGATCCCGAGGTCGTAGTCCGATGCGTTGGTCTGACCAGATCCGCACCACTCTTGAAACTCCCGTGCACGAGGCTCTAAAAATCGCCGTCAACAGATCTACATGGCGCTCCATTGTAAAGGACCGCATCCTAGGAAGGGATCACGACCCCCAGTAATGGGGAATACGATTCAAGGCGGAGGAGTTTTATCCACAACAAAGTTATAGGGGGTCGAAAATGGCGTGAACTGCTTCGATAAAAAATTGCGGCCGTGCCGCTATTTTGCTCGACTTGGCGGGGGCACTGCCGTGCCCCCAGATACTTAAAGGGATGAATCTACCAGTCAAACTGAACTACTTTCAAAAGAAAGATTTGCGAAATTAACAATTTTTTTTTTATAATTGCTCATATATTATATATTTTTTTGTTATAAACTCTTCACTCTCTCACCCTTGATAGGACCATTCTCTACATAATATACATTATGACCTTACGTGTGCCAAGTTCACCGACTCACGACTGACTGACTGACTCAATGACTGAATGACTCAGCCGCAATCCGACTCCAATTACCTGCGGTTCAGAGTTCAATCAGAAATGAGTCAGCTGTTTAATTTGCACCTACGGAAAACTTAATGGGAAATTGCCTTCTAGGAATTTGATACAGTCCTATGAAAAATTTACTAAATCGATGTTTTTTTGTGTTCTCCTGTTTCCTCCGAATATACTAAACCCATTCTATAAATTTATATCCTGATATTTTATAGTGAAGTAACAATAACATATTATGTCCCTATCATTTTAATTTTTCTTATAAACCCTTGGTATTTTCATAGTGAACTTTCAAAAATCCCAGTTTTACTCACGTGAATGGACGTTCACTACAAAATGTAGAGTTTATAAACAAAAAAAAATTATAGGGACATACTTTATTTCAACTTTAAAATATCAAGATATAAATATATCAAATAGGTTTACTGTATTCGGAGGAAACAGGGGTATACAAAACATCGATTTAGTAAATTTTCCATAGGATTTGTGTCCAAATGCTAAGAGGTCCTTTTTCCTGTTAAAGTCAGGTATATAATTATACTCATTTTTCATAGGATTGTGTCAAATTCCTAGTAGGGCATGTTCGCTCTTAAGGGTAAATCCAAGCAAACGATACGGTGCGGCGTGCGTGTGCAGTGTGCAGTTACATGTTTAATGCTGAATAGCTGAGTCACTGACCCTGGTACAGTCCGCATATTAAACACTATGGGCTATTTAATTAAAGAAAAAGGGAGATAATTGATAATATACGTTCTCTCAGCGCTTACTAAAAACAGTCATGTGAAATTTGAAAAAAACAAAGTTAGACGTACCTAAGACCGAAGTGCGAACGAGACAATTAACTTTACTGACGTTCGTGGACCTAATGGGACCTAATTTGAGCTTTCCATTTTCGAGAAGCCACCTCATCTCCCCTTTTCTTTAAATCAATGCTATGGACAAAATTTTACGATGCGAGAAGCGTAAAGTCTCGAAGAGTAGACGGCGAGCCCGGTGAGTACGGTTTTATGGCGAACCAAGAAGTCCTGGGTTCTAATCCCAGACAGGACAAGTATTTGTGCTCGGAGCTGTGCTGTTTCTTCTCTGCCTCGGTAGCACAGTGACCAGGGAAAACGAAGTCTCTGGGGGTTAGAACGAGATAGCAGAAATGAATTGTTCGAGCGCGAAAGAGAGAAAAAACGGGGAAAACTAGTTATCCCCGTGCCATGCTAGGCGGGCTGGTGTTGCATGTGAGTGGTGTGTAAAATCGGAACTAAAAACTAAATATTCCTGTTCCAGAAGTCTACAATGAAGTTTCGAAAATTAACGCCAAATTCAATCATTATCTTTAATCAATTATATATTATTGAATTAAAAAACTATTCATTATTTGGTAGACACAAAACGGTAGATAAGTAATTACTTATTGACATTCTGTGAAACGCGACACACAGATCGTTTAAAAATCTTTTCTACTGGCGGTACACAATTGTTTACTTTAAGTAAAATCGATACTTGCAACTTGCATCATGAGCTGTAATGTCCATTTATGATCCTCAAGAACTTCTATAAAAATCAAATTTGAGCTTGGGTTATTCAGATTGCTGTCACCCTGTTTTGTCCCCTCGTGGGGAAAGATCGGAAAAACAGTTAGACCTGCCCCCCAATTAGCAACGAGGGGACAGTTAGAACCTTATTAATTACTGTGTTCCGGTCTGAAGGGCAATGTTACCAGCGAAATTACTGGGCATGACGAGATTCAACAACTAATATCTCAGGGTGACAGGCGCAGTGCAGTGCCGCGCAGAATTTTTAATTTTCATACACTGGATGGCACTGTGTCTGATATGGGCAATCATGATGCTTACCATCAGGCACCTGATTTGCTCGTCTTGTCACTCACTATCATTTAAAAAAAACCCTTCGGAAAAAAGGCGTAATTGTTTGTTGTGTTTGTATGATTTTCCATACAAATTTGCTGACCAGCTGATCCATGTTGTATGGAAAGACGAATATTTCATTTGCTTATTTCGCAATTCATTCTTTTGAAATTTGTTCAATGATTTATTTAAATTCAAATTCATTTATTAATAAAATTGGTTACAATATGACACTTTTACACAATGAATATTAACAGTAATGAGTCTACCGTGCGTTCGGAGAGATACCTCTACAAGAAGAACGCACAAGAAACTTGTATACTTCATTTTTTTAAACTAATAGCGTTATTCTTATTTTACATAACATAACATACATTCACGCCTTTTTCCCGAAGGGGTAGGCAGAGGTGTACCCAGGACTCAGTGCCATAGTAGATACACCCACATTTCTCCAGTATGTTATTGGTTCCATGTAATAGGGGGCGAGCCTATTGCCATCAACCGGGCACAGTTCCAGACTCCGGGCAGTTATTGAGATAATTCCTAATGGAAAAATCCAATATTTAACACTGCCTGACCTGGGGATCGAACCCGGGACCTCTTGATTGGCAGTCGAGCATGCGCCCTCTACGCCACCGAGGCAGTCCTTATTTTACAATATTACAAAATCCACAATATTACAATAACTGCCCGGAGTCTGGAACTGTGCCCGGTAGATGGCAATAGGCTCGCCCCTATTACATGGGACCAATAACATACTGGCGAAATGTGGGTGTATCTACTATGGGACTGAGTCCTGGGTACACCTCTGCCTACCCCTTCGGGAAAAAGGCGTGAATGTATGTATGTATGTATGTACAATATCACAAAATCCACAGGCCTTACAAATAAACTTAAATCTTTTAATTTAATCGGACGTCCAATAACGGATTTGTATGCTGTATTTACATTTTTAGAGAGCAGAGCAGTGCTAGTCGCCAATAACTTGTACCTTTTGAGAAGTGTCCCTTCTGTTTCTTTATTACTACATACTAATAAGTATGCTGTGGCCTTATGGGGTTGCTAATTTCGTATAATTCGCTAGCTTCATAAAATTGCCCGCAAAGAAATGACTAACACAAGTTAGTTCAAGATATTAGCTACGAAGGTGACAGAAAGTTCATGACAAGAGGCAATTAGAGTTATAGACTCTTATTATGCCGTTATGGCTCGTAATTTCATGTTTTGGCGTTAATATCAAGCTTCCAGCTTATTCTGAGGTCCTAGTAGGCAGACATTTACATATCATGACAACACGCCTTTTCCCCTGAGGAGCAGAGGCGTGCCTATTCCCATAGTAATACCAACACTTCGCCAGTTATGGTTTTAGGATTCCGTACCCAAAGAGTGCCGAAGGAACCCTAAAACTAAGCCTCCGCCGTCCGTCCGTCCGTCACAGAGCTCTATCTCATAAACCGTTACAGCTAGAAGCTTGAAATTTCCACAAAATATGTATTCCTATTAGCCTACTATCCTACTAGCTATAACAGCAATTATTAAACTCAAACTCAAACATATTTATTCAAATAGGTCATAATCTGACACTTTTGCACGTCAATAAAGATAAACAGTACTGAGTCTACCGTGCGTTCGGAAAGATACCTCTACAAGAAGAACGCACAAGAAACTTGTAATAAAATAAACTTGTAATAACATAAAGTTCATAATTTATTTAAGGTACTCTCCATACAAATAACGTGTTTTTTAAATGTTATATAAGACTTCTGTAATAAGAATAAATTCTTATACGAATGGGAATAATAATAAGAATAAGAATTTTATTTAGTATAATATCTTAGGTGGGGAGAGGTGACACATATATATTCACATTAAATATACATATAGTATATTTAATGTGAATGTATCTATCTACATTCTGAATGGGATGGTAATAGAAACATGGTGGGTAGGAACCCTTCATATGCGAGTCATATTCGCATTTGACCAGTTTATTTAACACCTAGTAAAGGAGGCAAGCCTGTTGACATCAACCAAAATCCTGACGCCAAAAGGCTGTGAGAAAATTGACTCCAACATTTTGGTTGACCTAGTAATCAAACGCAGGACCTCATGATCATGCGATCGCTATAGCTGTGTCCTGGGTGGTGTACCCAGGACATGTCTGCTTACTCCTGCGGGAAAAAGGCATGATTTTATAATAATAATAAATAATAATTTGACAACTCAGCCATAGGACGTCCACTGCTGAACATAGGGCCTCCCCCTTAGATTTCCATCCAGTCTGGTTGTAAGCAGCCTGCATCCAGAGAGCTCCTGCCGAACTTATCAGATCGTCCGAACACCTTATGGGAGGACATCCTACGCTGCGCTTACCAGTCCGTGGTCTCCATTCGAAAACTTTACGGCCCCTTCGGCCATCAGTTAACGTGCTATGTGCACTGCCCATTGCCACTTCAACTTGGTAACCCCCCATGATAAGCACTATACAGAACGGGTTACCCCAATTAAACTGCTCGAGTTAATTCATATGGGTTATATATTATTGTAATAACTGAACGGCAAATATTTCTCATAAACGCCTGGTCAAATAACAATAGCAAAATTTACCTGGTGGTAGTAGGGTCAAAATAATTTCCGAAATCCCTACTATTGTGGATAAGGCAGCGTAAATGTAGCGTAGTGGTTCTACTAATGTTATAAATATCGTCAAAGAGCAGCATTCCTCCGTCGCGTCCGGGGCAGCTCGAATAGCATGGTGAGTGATAGGGAATCAATTGGAGAATCCCATTTGGAAAAACTGGATTTAGCTGCACAGGAAGTCCTAATTAGTTATCCAGGATTCCATGCTCCCGTCTCGTCCTGTCGTCGTCGTCATCTTCGTTATTATTTTTTTAATATTATTTAATTTTTTCATGTTTGTTTTGAGTTATTCTTTAATACATTTCTATATAATCTAATATTTACTGTCTTTTTTTATTTTATATATGTGTCGGTATGATGTGTATTGTGTATAATAGATAGATAAACTTTATTCGTACACCACATAATAGAAAACATAAACTAAACAGTTGACCGTGTAGTTCCCGGCAATATACTTAATACGGGGCCACCCCTTTCTCATCTGTTTGGAGCCGTGAGACCCGGCAGAGGGACATGTTCGGAGAGTGTGCAGCAGCGCTCTCCGGCACCAAGTATTCCAACTACTGCGATCATCAAGCCGCACAACAAGCGTGGTGATTACGGCAAAATCCCCCCATATGAACAGTTTATGCGGCGTTCTATGGAGGAGGCTTATGTTCAGCAGTGGACGTCTTCCGGCTGATAATGATAATGGTGATCATGATATTCTGATATTTTGAAGTTAAATTAAACTTTTTGCCTATCATTTTCTTTTTGTTTATAAACTTCATTTTTTTATAGTGAACGTCTAATCACGATGGTAAAACTCGGATTTTTTTAATACTGTGAAAAAACCGAGAGCTTATTAGATAAACTAAAACGACAGGGACATAGTTACTGCACTTTAAAAATATCAGGATACATTTTTTTTTACGAAAGTTTAACTATATTCGGAGGAAACAAGGGAATACAAAAACATCGATTGGTAAAATTTTTCATATAGGATTGTGGATTAAGAGACATGGTTTTGGGCACATTTTTGGAAAGAAAGTCTTTCAAAACCCTGCAAAATTCACCACATTCATTTCCATCCAACCACAACATTATTTAATATATAACAAATTGCTAATTCCCGCGGCAGTGCGTAGTCCTTGACACAAGATGGAGTCGATAAGAAGGAAGTGACCCAAGGCCCTCTTGACCTTCCACTGGGTGATTATGTTACGGATAGTTTTATACGTGTGTTCATGTAAGACATAAAAACTAGAGGTATGCCCTTGGGCTAGTGTGACGAAAGTAAATTTATGGATATAAGTACAATACATCAACCTAAACAAAATGTATAAGAAAGAATTGCGATATTCGCTTAAAAAATACGTCTTTCCGTATGGAAAGACGTATTCTTCGAACCCGATAATATAATACAAAATAGAGATGAGCTGATCAGCAAAGTATTTTGCTGATCAGCTCATCTCTATTTTGTATGGGAAGTTGAAATTATGTTTTTCGAATTATGCATTTCTTTCTTTTGAAAATGGTTTATTTTGACGGATACCCCCTTAAGTATTACTGCCACAAATTGTAGCCGTGCCTTTTACCAATATCCATAAGCGAAAATTCGCCGACATTTTGTCAGAATCCTGACCGTCACGATACTTAAAGATCTCAGATCTGGTCACGAAACAGGTCACAGTACCACGTCATAGGTTTATTGTGGGTTTTTGAGCACTTCTGATATGAAGCCGTGCCTTTTTTATTAAATAATACTCGAACACTTCAGCATATTTTAAATGATTTATTCCAAGCTCACCATCTACAATCATCTGTCGCACTGGCATCCACCTCCCTGTGTTGCCATCGCGCCCTCGCACATGCCATAGATCTTCGTGAAACCACACGTTGCCAACAATACTTTTCATAAAACCACCAAAACGTTCACAGAATCCGTAGCATGCGCGTCACAAAATAACATCAACCCTACAAAAGTTACGAAAAGGTAACAAGTTCCATATAGCGTCTGTGGCCCAGCGGAACTAAAACATTAATTTGGGTGTACTTACTATGGGACTGAGTCAGGGCTCAAGACCGTGATGATATGTTTTTTTTAATGACCTATGCTGTTGGCCTCAGAAGGCCTCTACAGCTTTACCGGGCCGTGGTGAGCGCAGGAGGCGCTCGACCCAAAGTTTAAGGGCGACTAGCACAAGGGCACCTAGACGGTACAACCTCGGCTTGTGATCGCCAGAATACGAGGGGTCAGACTTGCCCTGACACCCCAAAAGGGGAGTGTCCTAGGGCCCTATCAATGGTTTGATCTGTTTGATTATTTGGAAGTTCACTATAAAAAAACCAAGGATTTAAAAGAAAAATTAAAATGACAGGGACATAGTTTACTTCACTATAAAAATATTAGGATATAAATTTATAGAATGGGTTTATTATATTTGTAGGAAACAGGGGAATACAAAACATCGATTTGGTAAATTTTTCATAGGATTTTGTCAAGGTCCTAGAAGGACGCGTAAGCTCTTAACTTATGCGAAATTCCTACATACGTGGTAAAATGTAATTAATTGTTTTTATTTCGAGTGTAGCAACATTACTCGCATATTTAGCGCTTGGCAACACAGCCCCGAAATAGCATGGGGTAATTTTAGTTTGCCTTATAAATATGGGTTAATAAAACTATTTATAAGTAAATTAGCACTCATTAAATCTCATTGCTTTGGGATTAATACATTTGAAAAGAAAACACTAAAAGCCTATAATAATAAACGATAGTACCTATCTACCATACATACATACATACATACATACATACATACATACATACATACATACATACATACATACATACATACATACATACATACATACATACATACATACATACATACATACATACATACATACATACATACATACATACATACATACATACATACATACATACATACATACATACATACATACATACATACATACATACATACATACATACATACATACATACATACATACATACATACATACATACATACATACAATACATACATACAATCACGCTTTTTCCCGCAAGAGCAAGGGCGAAGAGGTGTACCCAGGACTCCATTGCAATCTACCGGACACAGTTTTAGACTCCAAGGAGTTATTAAAAAATCCAATATGTAACACTTTGCCTGACCTGGGGATCGAACCCGGAAACACATGATCGGCAGTCGAGCTTGCGTTCAGTACGCCACCGAGGCAGTTGAGTCGAGGAGAGGATAGAGAGGAGGTAGTATTTACCACCCGTGCCTTGAATCGATTGACCCCAGATTCATCCAAATCGGACGAGATAATGGCTATTAGGTGTTACAGTCGTATAATAATAAAATCTCTACTATTATTCTTCTATTATTATTTATTTATCTTCCTTCGAACTTCTCTCTTCTTCTGATAATGAAATCTTTTGAATGCATAAAGTCCAATTTTTTTCTCGAATCTAGGCAATTGTTCCTATTGCAAGTGGTTCAGTTTGAAAGTCCAACCTCTAAGTATTCTACACCATTTTGCAATACCTTTTATAGTCTATTCAAAGTTTGCTAAAAATTTCACCCTGCGTTGAGATCACCATAGATAATACATATAAACTGGTAGAGATCACATAGGAAGAATACTGAATACGGAGCGGAATTTTTTTTCGGTTAGTCGCTGTCGGGTAAAACTGAAAGAACGATAAAACCAATTCTCTTTTACCCTGAATTTTACACTACTGCATTTCATAATTTACAATGTGATGTAATAGTACCTAACTGTAATAATTACTGTAATTAAAAATGAAGTGAAATGTAGAGTCCGTGTACCAGCGAAAATATTATGCCCGGCTTCAAATGAACTTTTCATCGGACTTTTCACCTGTCATCTGGGCGCTACCGTGTTTAGGATGTCACGTTAAACTGTAGGTCCCGGCTGTTTTACTTTTAGATATGAAGGCAGCAGTCGTTACCTCATCCGAAGCCTTTTGAAATCTTGTCGATCTGAAACTGAAAATATGGGTTATCCACATAACCCATGCGAATTGACTCGAGCAGTGTAATTGGGGTGACCGGTTCAGTTACGTTATAAATTCAAATAATCATTATGTAATCAAATGTGTCTTTTGTTCGCAGATACCTTCAAACATGCCTTAAAATGGCGCTCAAGTTAAAGTACACGGACGAGCACGGCATAGTTCATATAAACATGTCACCCAATAGCAGTCCTCGAGACGAAATAAACGATCCCAAGTTCGACACAATAAACCACCGCTTCGGTAGCTACGACCTCTTCGGTGGGAAATATAACGAAACGGATTCGAGTGGGGATGCCCCCCATTCACTCTTCAGAAGTCGCTATAATAGTATTGAAGAAGAGCTTGCTAACACGCCGTATGCGTTCGCAACAGAACGGTCGCTCCGCAGCGCGAATAAACTCGATATCACTATCGATCGATCGGAAATATCACCGTCGAAAGATATAGAAGACGATCGATTCTTCCATCGACGATTGAGCCTCGATTACGATGACGTTTTCCGGGAAAGTGCGCCTGCGTTCACTGTGACACAACTTATCCACGCGCAGGACCGATATTTCGATTTATCCACTAGAGAAAAATCTGAAAATGAATTCGTAAATACACCGTCGGTTAAAAGGACGCCTTTCGAGAAAGATTTCGTGGAAAAGCCGTCGACGGCTGGGAAGATCAGTCTTAGTTCGAGGCTCGTAAAGTCGGGTTTCGCGAAGTCGTTGGATAAACTGGACTTTAAAGATAGGACTCAAGTGTCGAGTGGTGTGGACGATGCTTTCAAAGTATTGAACAGTGATGTGAACACGCAGACTGATCCGGTTGCTACTACGTAAGTATTTTTGATTTTAATATCAGTGTTACCAACTCTTACCAAAATTTACCCCCAAGTTTTTTTCCAAATCCCCCTAAATACCCCTAAATATAAAATTTTATTATATGTAATTATTTAGTTTTCGTAGCTCAAAATAAAACGATACATATTTTTAAGTAAGTAATTTATTTAATATTAAGGTGATTAAACTAAACGAAACTGTTCCAAACTGTTCATTACTTCTAGCACCGCGTTATCGGCGTCATCATCCTGCGCCTCATTTTCGTCTGACGATACATTTTTATTTTTAAAATCATACATCCGTACGTTGAACTTTTTTATCATATCAGCAGAAGGTTCAAAGTTAACACATGATCCATAATCCCGATTTAAGGAAAATCGCACCATCATGATGCTCTGTACCATTTTCAGAGATAATTTGTTCCTTAGTTTATTTTTGATTGTACCATATATAGAAAAGGCACGCTCCACAGATGCATTGGAAACAGGCAATGTCAATAACGCCAAAGCAAATTTTGCAACATTTTCAAATCGTTTACAGTTACCAGCATCGCGATCTGCATGTACTTCTGCATAGAATTCAGCGGAGGAACTCGAAACATGTGTCCATGTTTTATTTTGTAGTTGATGCCATTCCGATTCTACGTCATTTTTGTTGCCATAAACGGAACTTCGGTGGAATTTTTCCAAAATAATATTTAAACTGGGTTTAACTTGCGATGTGGCAACTTCAGGTTTTAAATTTGTCATCATCTTGAGAATCGATATATTTTCAGGTAATGTTTTTTTGCATTTCAGTGGCCAAAGTGCAAAGAAACTTCTTGCACCTCTCTTTCACATCTAGTAAATCTCTCTCTGTAATAGTTTTGGCAATTTCTTCAAAAGCATACCCAAAATATAAAGATGAAGTGTGCATCAGATAGGACTGAAAATCGAATTCAGCCAGTTCGTTGTCGTGTACTTTCTGTAATTGAGAAGGTACAACTAATTTCTGGAGTATCTTTTTATATAATAAAAACAAATCTTCCATCAATTTTGTCGGTTCAGCGTGCTCACTTTGAAACAGCATGTTAATTTGAGTAACGCTTTTCAATTCCTCTCTTAAAAAAACGACATATGCTTTATATGCAGGCCGTCTCATAATGTCATATAATTGCTCTGCCATATAACATTTGTCTTCTTTTATCACCAAAGAATAAAGTAATTGCAACTCATCCCACTGTTTCAAAATGGTGTCAATAGCTGCGTAACGTGCAAGCCAACGAGTACCGCTCAGTCCTTGTATTTTATTGGCATTTCGATTCCCGTCATTCATGGTCTCATATAAGTCTCTGTATTGTTCCAACCGTTTTGTACTGTAAGAGAACCAATTGTGTGCTTCCCGCGCTAAAAATTCCAACTGACGGGGTAGTTCCTCCGCAGCTTTCTCGGCACACAAGTGCAAAGAGTGACAAACGCACTTCACAATGATTAAATCACTCAGTTCTTGTTTAAACAAGGCAGTTACCGAGTTATATTTGCCAACCATAACACTTGCGCCATCAGCCCCAATTCCTACAATTTTTTTGTAATTTAAGCCATCTTCTGTTAGCTGGCCTTTGATTGCATTGTATATACTTACTGCGTCGCAGTTCACTAACTTGATGAGCCTATAAAATGTCGATACAATTTGTTTCTTCTTGTGAGAAAAAAAACGAATCATCACACATAATATCTTTTGTGTTGATAGATCGGTACTTTCATCAATTATTAAGGAAAATGGGGAATCACCAATCTCTTTCAATAAATCATTAAGCATACATGGGCTTAGTACGTTTTTTATTAGCATTGAGCACTTGGTGCGATGAAGTTTCAAACTTTTCAATATGTCTGATGAAACATCCAACTGGGGGACCACTTTCATTAAATGATCTACAGTTAAAAGCGAAGTGTGTTCGGCAACGAAGGCGGCAACTTTTAATTCAGCTATCTTTGTTGCATCTGATAAAATCGGTTTAATAACCGTTGTTAATGGTTGACATGACTTAGCTGTTTTGCTCAAAGCTACAGACTTCTTATGTTTTTCTGTATTTGCGTGTTTGATCAGATCTTTTTTGTGCGCTTTTAATGTTACGCGACAGTATTTACAGGCAGCAGACATTTCGTCGGTAGGATCGGGTGATAGCCAATCTGCAAAAAAAAAATACAAATTTAGATTGAGTTTTCATACAGCCTCGCCCGTACCAAAAAATATTAGTGCATAAAGTCAACAACAAAACTCATGCAGACGACACCACAAAAATGGGAATTTATTTAATAGTGGCAACACCAACAGAAATGTCATTGTAAAAATGTCGTTTGAGTCAAACGGTCAAACGGTTAGACTTTTAACCGTATTTTGATGTAAAACAACAAAAATGAATGAAAACGAAAACAAGTCTAGTCATCGAAAATACGTATAAAATAGCGCACCGCTGTATATTTACGTTAGGTTATCTTCTTTGTCCCAACCAACACCACATTGCAAAAATTCACACCAATGATTTCGAGCACATAAACAAACCGACATAACACATTTGCTTGCTACCAAGCACCATATAATTATAGATATTATAAGCTAATCCAAAATACAACCAACCGACACACCAGCATTAGTCACCATTTGGAATCATAAATTCATAAGTAAGTACCTACCGTACCTACTTACTACTCTATATTATAAAGTCGAGACTCCAGAGACATCATATCGAGGAAATCCTGTGTAATGTAATAAATGAATTAAATAATAAATTAAGTTATTTGAAATAGTGAACAGAAAACCAATTTACGAACCTTTCAACGAGGGATCTGTTTCCCAAGATTTTGTATACTTTTGTTTATATTTTTTATTAGCGTCTTTCGACATTATAATGTCGTACTCAAAATCACACTCGTCTTATGTTATTTTTTGCTAATAAACAGTATAGAATAGGTAGATTTTAAACTGAAAAGAAAACCACGTTAAATCACAAACACACAACTCCCACACAACAAATTGTTTTTTTTTTGTGAACAATTATCTCCTGGATTCCAGTCCTTTAAGCCAAATCTTATTTTGTGGTAAGATCAAATTACAAGAACGAATGAATGGACGCAACACGGAACGAATGAAGAAAACGCGCTGCTCTGTTCACTCGTTTCTTAGCGTGCGTTCCGTTCTACGCACAAAAGCACTTTTTATTTTCGATTTAATTCATGTTGTGTTCGAAGCCCCTAAAAAAATCCCCAAATAATTCCAGGCCCTAAAAAAGTCCCTTTTTACACTGCTAGCCCCTAAATTTAGGGGCAAAACCCCTAAGTTGGCAACCGTGTTTAATATCTACATTTTCCTGGAAGAAGGCTTGCCGGACTTCCTTTATGCTATAACGGGACTTTTCACCTGGGCGCTACCGTGTTTTGGATGGCACGTTAAACTGTAGGTCCCGATTGCCTCCTGTGATATAGGTATATTAATTATTATTAGGGTAGTCAGTAGGAATCATGTCTGAGGCCTTGTTTGAATCTTGGTGACCTGCGAAACTTCCAACATTTGGTCTATTGAGTTGACTTAAATCCATAATAAATCGACTGAAAAATATGAGTGTAAAATTCAGAAAACCCCTAATTTTATTATTTATTATGGTTTACATGTATAATTTTTTTTTTAATTATTATTTATTTAGGAAAAATAAAATAATATAATTATATACTCGTGGTATCTACTTAGTTTTTGCATCCTAAGAAGTAGAGCTATGTAAAATATGAGATAATTTCAGCCTAGACTTTTTGAAGGATCCATCTAAATAATAAAATTACACAAAAGTGTTTCTAGCTATCAGACTTTTGGATTACATTGTTTTGTCTTCTGGCAACTTATTTCTTAATTCTTACATAATGAGTACATCATAATAAGGTATGTATGTAGATATAGTCTGCATTTGTTTTTAATGGGTAAAGGGCCTTTATTGGAAAATACTAAACAATAGAGGTAAGTACCTACTTACTATCTACCCTAACTAAATACACTATACCATAGAACACTTCGAAAATACTACACAGACCGACATGCCAGCTTATAGAAAATCCAACTGCTCTATACCACCACATAATTATTTAATTATATTTATTTTCAAAATCTCTTCAAAAACCCTTAATTAACAAAGTTCCAAATGATAACTTAAAAATATACGCCCAAGAACTGATTTTTATTTTATAATAGTGTACCATTTATAAATAAGACAGTCTTGAAAAGAGAAATTTAAATATTGCCAAACTTAATAACTACATAATATGATGATATCTAATTTTATCAAATTATATTATTAACTATGTTTTGAATATACCTAATTATATCTACCTACCTACCTAATTAATAACATAATACAACCTTACCATTTACTATTCCTTTGTATTTGTTCGCAAAGTAGAAAAACGATTTAAATCTAGTTCAGGATTTGCATAACTATTCCGAGTAAATAGGTATGTAAAATTATAACGTGCATTTCGTTACGGTGTTAAAATACCTACCTACTCCATTAAATAATTTAGTAATTTGCAACTTCTGTATTAATATGTGATTTTCTTTAAAATTGATGTTTAGAGCGACTTTGGAAATTGGGAATTTGCACAAATGAGGGACCGATTTTTCCTTTCATTGATTTTCTGCATACTATCGAATTACTTTATCTTTATCAGAATATTTTTATTACAATTAGGTGTATATTTTATGTATTCACAAGTATGAGCATATCCTAGCTACGCGGGTAGATCGTATCGTAGACACAATCCTAGAAAAAAATAAATACTTACTTATTCTTAGCGATAAGACCGCCAATTGTTGCACTATTTAGCGTACTGTTTTGTTTAATTTTTAAGATTTATTGTTTTGTGGTGTACCAATAAAGTAAACACTTTATAGATAGATGGATAGATAACCATCTATCTATCTATCTACTTATCAAAAGATGAATAATAATTGTATTCCCCTGTTTTCTCCGAATATTATTATCTCATTATTTAAATTTATATCTAGATATTTTATAGTGAAGTAGGTAAACTTTGCATATATAATTAAAGTTTCATTTATATACTCTGTTTTTTTTTCTAATAAACTTTTAAAAACAGTTTTACTCTATTTCTTTTTAATAATGTTTAGTTTTAATTATATATCGCCATAAGTTATGTATGCCTTTAATTGTCATATATATCTGTTATTTTTCTACAAAAACAAAATTTACAATGTAATTTTTTAATATGTATGATGTGGAATGCTAAATAAATAAATACAAAAATAAATAAATAAAATAAAATTATAGAGAGACATAATTTACTTCATCTTCAAAATATCTAGATATCAATCATACAGGTTACTATATTCGGAGGAAACTCAGAAATACAAAACATCGGTTTGGTATATTTTTCATATGTGTAAAATTGCTAATATTCTTAGGACTAACTCAACACACGCAAAAGAAAAAAGGCTAAATTCGTATGAAGACTTCGTTTTATTTTCGAAATTCTTGCCATTTTTTTTTTTAAGTTGTTTAGTGGGGCTGATTCTACTTCTAGGGGGCAGATTAGTGGGGCAAGTGAAATAATAAGTACTTACCTAAAATTAGGCAAAATATACTTAGTTAAATTTACAAGTAGTTGTAGCTCCTTTAGTACGTATTACAAGATCTTTTCGTTACTTTGCTCTATGTTGATCTTATTAGAAACATGCTATGGCGATTCTATCGGATGCAATGGTTTACAATAAAACTACCTAACAATTGAATTTTCTTTTGATCAAAATCAAATTATGTGTTCTTTATATGATATTCCGTTCGTTTCTGTCGCATACGTGCAAACCGTGAAATGATCTCCCTGCTGCGGTCTTCCCGTTGAGCTACAACATGGGGCTCTTCAATAGGAGAGTGAATAGATTGTTGGTCGGGTCGGCAACATACTGGCAATACGCCTGGTGTTGCAGGTATCCATAGGCGGCGGTAAACGCGAGCCATCCGGCACACCGTCTGCTTGCGTAGCCACCGCAGATATAAAAAAATTAAAAGCTATTATTTATAATTTCTAGTTCAAATTAAAATTTTTCGAATCCAATTAATTCGACTCTATTCCCGTTAGTTTGAAGAGATGACAATAAAAACCCACTTGAAAGATTCACCCTGCCATAAGTAATTTATTATGTTTTGCCAAAATTGACATAAAAATGACGTCACACGACATTAGTTTAATCCAAAATGCATTAATATTTTTATTTGTTTAACCAAAACAAGGTATCAGACAATCATATAAGAAGTTACCAGTTTCCTTAACAGATTGTGCGTTGGTGTAGACATTTCCAATGTCAGTGACTTTTAAAACGTGTGTTGTTTTTTGGTGTTTATTATGTTTTAATTTTTGTATAATTAGCTTGTTAAAATACATAATAATTATTATATAATATAATAAACAGGTGTAGGTTGCATGTAGGTTTAATATTATGTATTATGGAAATCTAAAAATGCATATTTTTCTAATGGCACTAGCAAATGGTTTCCGTAAGGATTATGTTTAAATTTTGTAAAAAATATATTTATAGCTATATATATTTATTTATGTATGCAGACATTATATTACTTAGGTATGTAATTCTAAATAAGTAATATTCCTATTATTTACTTCAAATTTATAATCGTTCATGTTTAATATATTTTAATAAGTTACCTTTTTTATATTATTTTAAGTGTAGTGCCTAAAATAGCTAGCTAAAAGACCTATATCGATGTTATACTTATTGACTTTTATTTTAAGTATCTGTGCTTAATCAAGTTAACAATCAAACACCTTGGAGAGGTCTTCTACTCGCCTCAGTAACCTCAAGGATTTATAATAAACAAAAAAATACCGATTACTCAATAGATTTGCTTTGAATTAATAAAAATATAAGTAGACCACAATTTCCTCGTTTCCTATCATTATTTCCTGCAATAAACAATATTTTATAAAAACCATAAAACAACTTTTTTCGTTAAGGTTGATGGCGTCACAAGGTTTGTGCATTAAGTTAGTGACAACAAGAAATCGTTTACATAGATGATTTTGAAAGAACAATGATACTTTGTTTAATCTTTTTTATATGATCTTGCAATTTTTAAATTGGGTATTTCCCTGTTAGATTTTAACTTTTTACGGCAAAGATAAAATAGAAGATATTATTTTTTATCAGCCTATATTTAGATAATGTCACCGGTAGGTATTTCGTAAATAAATAATTTAATTTATAAATGTGGACGTCATTAACTGCGATTTTCTCGTTCTTTTCTGCTGCATACGCTGTATCCTGCGAAAACAGTAAACCTATTTAATATATTTATATCCTGATATTTATTTTAAAGTTGAAGTAAAGTATGTCCCTATCATTTTATTTTTGTTTATAAACTCTAAACTTTTTTGTAGTGAACGTCCAATCACGCGAGTAAAAGTGGGATTTTTGTAAATTCACTATGAAAAAACCAAGGGTTTATAAGAAAAATTAATATGTCAGTGACATAGGTTACGTCACTATAAAAATAACAGGATATAAATTAGAATGGGTTCAATAAATTCCGAGGAAACAGGGGAATACAAAACATCGATTTGGTAAATTTTTCATTGGATTATGTCAAATTCCTAGAAGGCCATGTACGCTAAATGCTTTAAAAGCTAAATGTTTTTTAAAACAATATGTGAATGGGACGAAAAATTTGACCTACAAGCGGGACTTCCGCACCAATCCGCGTGGAGGCACTCTAACAACTGAGCTACCGTGGAGGTGCTAGTCATCGGCGAAATGTTTCTATCCCACCTACTACCGCCTATAGGGGCGTGTGTGTATATCTATAGGTGATGCATTTCGCATTCTCTCCACCGACAAGTCTAATGTTGCAATTAGAATTCATATCGAAATTGATAACAACCTGTTTTCATAATAATATTTAAAATAATTCAAATTAGTATTTCAAGCGAACAGACCGCTTAGTCTATAAAGAAATATCTACGTGTTTTTTTAATGTTTGTAAGATTTTTTAATGTTAACTTCTAGAACAAGAATATTTTATTTTTAATTCCGATTGTTTAGTGTCAAAAACAACATTCACAGTGCACCGCCCTCACCGCAATTTTGCGGACGGGAGGGCGGTGTTTTTATAGACTAAGCGGTCTATTCGCTTGAAATACTAATTTGAATTATTTACGTCAGAATAGATGGAAATCTATGGGGGAGGCGTACCTCTCTCCAGCAGTGAACCCCTGATTTTGCCAACTCGCAACGCTTGGCAGGTGGGTTGGTGGGAGCAGTTCAATGGTTTTACGCAGAGAACGCTGCCCGTCCACTGGGTCTGATAATTCTATAGCCTTATATGTCAACCACTGGTAGAGATGGTGGATACTATTTAAAGCTGGTAACACCACAGCAAATTAGCCTATAAAAGTCCTACTTTGCTTATAAGCCAAATCACGGAAAAATATCGAAATATAATTAATTTCGCCATGTATTGCGTTATGCTAATAAGAATTTCTAAGCACCGGCAAAAACAGTTTGCACCAAATTGTGTTTTCGCCAAAAAAAAGCAATGTTGCAACGAGTTATGTAGGCACATTCAGTACTGTTTCACTGTAAATACTATATTAGATAACAATATAAAGTAGATATAAAGTACCTAAGTGTTTAAACACTTAAAACAATTACTAACAAATGCCGAAGCTCACCAAATAAGGCTTCATCATCACGTTAGTCGAATTTCGAAGTAATCCAGCTACTTGACACCACATTTAGAAAATGGCTGACTTCGGATGATTTGGGTAAATATATTAAAAATTTTAACTGAGAGCACTGCTAAATTATTTATTAAGCCCTCGTTGAAGTATAGAATACATAAAACCATAACACACCCATAATTCAGCATCTCGTTACCAAACAATAATTCTTAGAAGTGGGCTGCCACTTGACCCTTTTTTTATGATGTTTCGAGGGAGTGTCATATTACCTGCTAGGCTAACCAAAGTGTTTGAAGTGCATTCATATTTTGATTTTACAGTAGAGTTGGGGTATTGTTGTGTAAAATAAAACACAGTTATACAACTAAATATATATTTTTCAGTACTTTTGTCAATAATCATAGTCTAACATTTTGCAAACGTACTTTTTACGACGTAATGACACAACATTCTTCCAATAAGCTACACAAATGGTTAACATAAAAAGATAGGTAGTTTCAAGAGGTTTCTAGATATATAAGTTTAACAATAGCTTCCCTAACAAGAAATCAAAGAAATAGCCGTTTTAGTGCCGCGCCGAGACGGCGCGCGCCGATTTTCACTACATGCTCCGCAGTTCTTCACTTAAAAAAAAATGACAGCTGCCAAAGGAGAGGATAAAAGAAAATTTAAGAATGTACACATGGCCTTCTAGGAATTTGACACAATCCTATAAAAAATTTACCAAATCGATGTTTTGTATTCCCGTGTTTCCTCCGAATATAATTAACCTATTCTATAAATTTATATCCTGTTATTTTTATGGTGAAGTAACCTATGTCCCCCTCATTTAAATTTTTCTTATAAACCCTTGCTTTTTTCATAGTGCTTTTCGTAGTTTTTTTCATAATGAACTTCCAAAAATCCCAGTTTTACTCGCGTGATTGGACGTTCACTACAAAAAAATGTAGTTTATAAACAAAAATAAAATTATAAGGACATATTTTATACTTCATATTTAAAATATCAGGATATAAATATATCAAATAGGTTTACTGTATTCGGAGGAAACAGGGGAACACAAAACATCGATTTAGTAAATGTTCCATAGGATTGTGTCAAACAGCTAAGAGGTTTTTCCTGTGTATACAGTTGCTTATTTTAATAATTATCATGTCATTACCATGTCATGTTTAACTATTTAAAATGTAGGCTATATAATAAATATGAAAATATATTCAAATTAATTTGGTAATTGATAAGTTATGTAGGCGAAAGGTTACGGTCATTAACACATTGACTTATAAATAAATAAACATAAAGTGCGCCTTCATCGACATTATTTTTTTCGATTTATTGTCGACCAATTTCTATTTTATAAATATATTTTCCGGGTTTTTTCTATCTTATTCGCACCTGAACAGAAAGCATATAATATTATGCTTAGAGGATATCCTACCTACTTAGTGGAAAGTGGAAATATACAATTATTGTATTATTTTTTTAATAATAGTGGTACTCGTAAGGATTTTATAATTTATTTGTAAGCGGCCTCTTGATCAATTACAAACGTACAGAAACCTTAATTATTGTTAAAACTACAAACAACAGTGTTACTTGAGTGTAACGATCCGTAATCATATGATTCCAGTAAAAAAACCAAGGTTTCTCATCAATATAAAAACTAGCAGATGACCACTAACGACGCGGCGTTCGCTTGTATTGTACAAGGTCTCGTTGATTTAAACAATAAAATAACATACATTCACGCCTTTTTCCCGAAGGGGTAGGCAGAGGTGTATCCAGGAATCAGTCCCATAGTAGATACACCCACATTTCGCCAGTATGTTATTGGTCCCATGTAATAGGGGGCGAGCCTATTGCCATCTACCGGGCACAGTTCCAGACTCCAGGCAGTTATTGAGATAATTCCTAATGGAAAAATCCAATATTTAACACTTTGCCTGACCTGGGGATCGAACCCGGGACCTCTTGATTGGCAGTCGAGCATGCGCCCTCTACGCCACCGAGGCAGTCAATAGGAGTCGAGGCAACAATAAAATACTCGTAAGTTACTACTTATTGGCAAAGAAATAAATATTATGAATAAAACTTACTGAAAAATATTTTGGCAACATTTATTCGGTAGGCTTAAGTCATTTCAGGAAAAACAGGTAAATAAGTAAGTAACGCAATAAGTATATTTCTAAATACCAAATGTATCCATATTACGAGCCTATACATAATTTTACATAGTATATACATAAAATTAGTATAAGAATTGCTTGCATTATGCAAGCAAATCTAATATTATAATAATAATCATAACAATATGGGACCACTTCCACACACGGTCATCTGGTCCCAAACTAGGCTAGAAGCCTGTACTATGCTAACCAGATGACTGATATACATACTTATATAAGCTTATAACACCCAGACACAGATCAAACAGATATGTTCATGTACACAAATGTTTGACCTGGCCGGGGATCGATCCCGGGGCCTGCGGCACAGAAAGCAAAGTTACAACCATCTGGGCCAACGAGGCTGTCAACTATTATATAAATTAATATTAGATTTATTGTTAATCTCAAATCTCAGTACAATATTAAAAAGTTACTTTTGTAACAGGTAAACAAAACGCTAGCGTGTTCTTACTCGATTCCAGTGCCATCTAGCGCTGTTATTTTTGTGTAGATGTTTGTTCCGTTTTTACGCTAAAATTATTGAACCGATTGAGCTGAAATTTGGTATTTAGGTAGCTTAAACCCTGGAAAATACTTAGGGTACTCTACATCTCGTTAGTCACACGAGAACGAAGACAACGCGGGTGATATCGCGGGGCACAACTAGTGAAACATATTGGACAAATTATGATAAGTTCCTTTTTTATGATTTTTTACGACTTTGACTTTGACTGCCTCGGTGGCGTAGAGGGCGCATGCTCGACTGCCGATCAAGAGGTCCCGGGTTCGATCCCCAGGTCAGGCAAAGTGTTAAATATTGGAATTTTCCATTAGAAATTATCTCAATAACTGCCTGGAGTCTGGAACTGTGCCCGGTAGATGGCAATAGGCTCGCCTCCTATTACATGGGACCAATAACATACTGGCGAAATGTGGGTTTATCTACTATGGGACTGAGTCCTGGGTACACCTCTGCCTACCCCTTCGGGAAAAAAGGCGTGAATGTATGATGTTAATAGGTCGTAGAAAGTTTAGATATAGCTTTTAGATATAATATGGCTAATATTGGAAGCTACATTATGTAAAAGGTCTTTCGAAAATAGGTATAATATACCTACCTATAACTACCTACTTAGGTACTCGCTATTAAGTAGATACACCTGCATAAAAAATTTGGTGTCTCAATAAAAATGAATATTCCTAGTTTCCATCAATTCAAATATTACACCATGATCTAAAAACATAGATTAATGAAACAAGTGGCAAAGATCAAACTCGAAATATCTCTACAAAATCTCATAAAACCTATCATATGTTTGCCAACCAGATTATGTAAAACTAAATCTTGAAACATGCAATGTGAACAACATAGATTATGAGATAAGTAATTATCATAAAATTAATGTAACCGAGGTTTCGTTCCCGTGGAATTTTTTAGAATCCTTTCTTAATGGAGTAATCATCTTCTCGGGCGTTGGAAGTCTCACTGCTGAACATAGGCATCCCCCATAGATTTACAACTACAGCCTATCAAATCTATGAAGTATCGTTTGACGTTTCATCATTTCAAGCAATTTTCATGCCGTAATAACTTTTCATGTGCGTAACTCGCACAATTTTAATAACCTTTGCCGTCATCATCATCATCATCTCAGTCGTTGGTAATCCACTACTGAACATAGGTCTCCCCCATAAAGGGGGGTTTTGTCAATACTCGACATGCTTGGCAGGCGGGTTGCCGAGCGCAGTTCGATGATTTTTGCAGAGGCCGCAGTGGGTAATTTTTTTTTTATTGATACCTAAGTGGTATCAATAAAAAAAATATTGAATATTGATGAAGGTAAATTGGCTTAGTCTAGATTCTAGATGTGTTTTTTCTCATATTTTTTTTATGGATTTTGTATGTAAATTAGATGAATTCCAGTTTTTACCAAAACTTTTATCTTTCCATATAAAGAATCTTTGTAAAATTACTTTGCCCTTTTGTCCCACATCTGCCTAAACTGAAACCCTTTTCAAATGGTACCATGTATACCTATTGTTCTATTGTACGTAATAAATGTATGTCTGTCAGTCCGTACGCAATTCTATTGTCACTAATTGAAATTACTTCCTTTACTATTATGCAATTTGTCTTTACGGCGTCCGAGTGAATTGAATAATTGTTAAAAAGAAGTTTAAATTACATGAAAAGATATTTTTAGAATATGTTTTTTTTGTTTTTACACTTCTCTCTAAGTAAATTTAACATTACACATAACATACATTCACGCCTTTTTCCCGAAGGGGCAGGCAGAGGTGTACCCAGGACTCAGTCCCATAGTAGATACACCCACATTTCGCCAGTATGTTATTGGTCCCATGTAATAGGGGGCGAGTCTATTACCATCTACCGGGCACAGATCCAGACTCCATGGAGTTATTGAGATAATTCCTAATGGAAAAATCCAATATTTAATACTGCCTGACCTGGGGATCGAACCCGGGACCTCTTGATTGGCAGTCGAGCATGCGCCCTCTACGCCACCGAGGCAGTCCAGTAAATTTAGTAGGTACTAAACAGGTTTAGTACTTTAGTTTTTAGTGCTCAAAAGGATATCATACGAGCTCTAGCTACGAGGTATTTGACACAATCTTAAGAAAATATTACAAAAATCGATGTTTTGTATTCTCCTGTTTCCTCCGAATATAGTTAACCCATTCGATAAATTTATATCCTGATTTTTTGATATTGAAATAAACTATATCCCTATTATTTTATTTTCTACTAGTGTATGAACGGCGGCTTAGCCCGCTCGCAATTATGAAATAAGTTAATAGTTATAAGTTGTAAGTCATAAGCTTATATAAGTATGTATATCAGTCATTTGGTTACCAAAGTATAGGCTACAGATGACCATGTGTGGAAGTTGTCCCATATTATTATATTTAATATGGGAGTTTATATCAAAACTTGACGCCCTTTTTGGACCTCTTAGAATGTGAGTTTTCAAAAATCCTTTCTTAGCACACGTCCAGACGAAAAAAACCTAAATTTCAAGTTTCAAATCTCTAGGATCTGTGGTTTTGGATCTGCGTTGCATGTCAGTCAGTGAGTCATTAAGGATTTTATAATATATGGTGATTATAAACTCTTTATATTTTTCTGTGAACGTATAATAAGCTATTCTCCTATTTTTTCAAATATTTTTTAAAATGCTCATATATATCAGATAATCAAGGATTATTTTTATTTCTGCAAAATATACCTGCTAAATGTTAAAAAAAATATATCAAAAATTTGACTTAAAATATACGCGCCAAAACACCGACCGCCATGATGGTGGCGGCGACTGACGTCATATAAACTAAAATGAAGAAATGTCAAAATGCCAGTTTGTCTTGTACTCTTGTAGTGATTTAATATAATTTAATTTCAAGTAAAAATGAGTTTTTATAGCCCATATCGTTGGTGTGTAGCGTTGAATTGTAAAAATTCTACGTTGAAGACTCCAGAAAAGTTATTTATTAATGTGCCGACCGACGTTTCTATGAGAAATGTTTGGTTGGAACTCGCGGGACGAGATCCTGTAAAATATTCTAAGAAATCTCATTTATATCTTTGTGAGGATCACTTTGACGTAAGTACATAAGCTTTTTTTATTGATTTTTATTTAAATTACGATATTACTCTCTTTTTTACTATGTAAACGAGACTTTGAGGTTATTTTTACTACATAGCTCGGTATCATTGCTCTGCTTAGCTAAATAACCTACAATAATTATTAACATTTGTTTTTAGCTAGAGCAAGACATGGAAAATTATATGCAATATAAAATAATGGGCTCAGTAAAGAAAATCAGAATGAAACCTGGCATTATACCATCTAAGTTTAATAATATACCCATTGTGAGTCCTGGCCAGGAAGCAGAGAGCTCTTCAACAAGTGTACAACCTGGTTCATCAACATCACGTAAGTATATTTTATTTACCAAGCTTTGATGGTGCTAAAATGATAAAATATATTTAAACCTAAAGGGAAATTTTGTTTCTAACTGAAATCCTACCATTTACATCGTGTCATAGAGAGGTTGTGAATCTCAGCCAAACACCATTTACATCATGTCATACAAGAGGTAATCCCAGTCAAACAGAAGAGAGTGCTTTAATAAATAACCATACAGCCCACTTTATTAACTCAACTTAAGTTTAATGATGATCACTCACCATCGCATTACTTTAAATTATTACAATGGAAAGGCTGCTCTACAGATTCTTATCTATTGTTTTCAGATGTTGTGGAAGTGGAGGAAGATGAAAATATTTCACACAAGGCAGATAAAGAAGTTCAAGTACAGATAATGCCAGTTATGGAATACAAAGCTGTCCAAGTGAATTTATCTGCCCATTATAGAAGCAAAGCAACACAAATAAATTTAAAAGTGCGGCACAGCACTACATCTCCAATAAAGTTAAGCACTTCAGTTGCCACTTCACCACTCATTAAAATGAGCACTATAGATGTACCAAGTACATCAGGTATCACAAGACCAGCAAAAAGGAAATTGTCTACCTTGTTCGAAGACCAGTCTGATAGTGAGATATCATTTACTCCATCAGTATCTGGATCAACGAGTCAAGACTTCTCTCCAATAAAAGTCACAACATCTGACAGTAGTTTGCCTGAAGAAATTCAGAGGGACAAGAAAACGAACTTAGAAAACACAATCTTAAAAATAAAGAAAAAGCCTAGACTCTATATTGGTATCCCTAAGGAACTTTATTTTTTACTAAATATCATACAAACACAGACAAACATTTCTGAGGCAAATATTTTGTTGTGTTTGACAAAAATTAGGCTAAATAGCTCATTTTCACAAATATCTGATGATTTTGGTTTGTCACTATCACAAGCAAGTAAACTTTTTTCAACCAACATAATACCAATCAGTAAAGTAATGTTACCTTTTATTAGATCGTTTACAACGGAGTCAATAAAATTAAATTTACCAATAGCATTTAGACATAGATATAATAAAGTAAGTTGTATAATAGATTGTTTGGAGATAGAAATACAGAAACCCACTAATGCAGTCCACCAAGCACTGACTTGGTCCGAGTATAAGAAGGCCAACACAATAAAATATTTGGTTGCTTGTACTCCAGATGGATTAATAAGTTTTATATCTGCAGGATATGGCGGAAGAGTAACAGATGTACATTTATTCGAACACTCCAAATTTTTAGATACTCTCCCATCAAACACATGTGTCTTAGCTGACAGAGGATTCAAGCACATTGAAACATATTTGTCTAAAAAGAACATAACTTTATTAAGGCCCCCAAGTGTTGGTAGTGGTTCCAAACTGTCAAAAGCTGAGGTACTTCAGACAAAAGAAATAGCAAGCCTCCGGATTCATGTGGAAAGGGTGATCCGAAGAATCCGGGAGTTTGCTTTTTTAAAACCACATTCTGTGGTTAACATAAATTTAGTTCACCTTCTTGATGAATGTATTACTACTGCATGTGCTCTGATTAACATACAAGATAGTCTTATTAAATAAATACATATACAATTTTTTTTAAACTTTTATTTATACCCATAATATCCCAGCCAACTGTTCAAACCAGATATTGACATATGCTATTTATTACATTAAAGTGGACAGTATGTAATTGATATAACCATGTAGTAGAAATATTAGGTTTTTCATGATTTTGGTAACTTGCATGAGCTAGTTAGAAATGCAAAAGTAACTCTGGCAGTCTGTCTGTTACTTCTTTTCTCTTTATCCTATGAACAAGTTTGGTTAAAACTCAGTATAGAGGAGATAAGTTTGAGGATTTTATCTAAGGTGTGGTTTGAGGTCCGGGGGCATAGGTAATAAAGATTCATCCTAAGACAAGGTACTGTAGCTAGTGGTAGAAGCCTTGGGCTAAAGCATATAAAATAAAACAATACACATAAATACTTACAAGTTCTATATTTTGGTACTTTCATACAAAATTGGATATATATTATTTTTCCAAAAAGGAACAATTTTGTCCAAAAGTTCCTGTACTACTTTTCTATCATACTGCACCTCTACAATACTGACATCATTGGAAGTCTCAAAATCACTACTCGCAACACAAAAAAAACTTTTTTCTGCTTTTGCACAGAACATTTGCATTTGCACTTGTGCCATATATTTTTTGGTCACAGCACCATCCTTAATATAATTTGTTAAAGTTTTTACACTTGTTGGGCACTTTATTTCTACCAAAGTACTTTTTTTATAGATGCCATCAGGTGAGCCTGCAATCATAGGATATGTTTCTGAAATAGAAAGACCACATTTTTCAATCTTATGGCCCAATTTTTTTTCTACTGTTTTCCTTACTTTTTCTTCTAATTTTTGCCCTCTTTTCATTGCTGAAGTTAGTGGAGTCCTTGCTCCAAGAATAGCCGCTACTAAGGAGCCATCCACAGTTTTGCATTTGCTCACTTCGTAGCATTTTGATGCTGTAACTCTTCCATAACGTAGCTCATACCAAAAGCTTGTTTGATGCTGGTGCCTTGTCTCTTTTTCAGCATTTCTTAAGTTAATATCATTAAATACACTACTGATATTATTTAAAAATGAATTACAATCCAGTCTTTCATTAAATTTGCACATCAAATAATGTAAAGAAAGCATATTAATTTTTTTTTCAGCATAGTTAATCTCATGTTTGAGCAGCTGGCATGAGCTTATTTTTCTTTTTTTACATTCAGTCACAAAGATTTCTGCGACACTTTTATGTGGTGCTACTTCTGGGGTTTGAGTACTACTTCCTTTTCTTTTCTTCAATATGTCCTTAGCAAGTAATATTTTTAGAGAAGATCCAACTTTAGATAAAGTAGATTTCCTCCAATAGCACTCAATAGCAGTGCAAGGTGGCTCTTCACTCCGACGATGACACCACATTAAAAAAGCAACAGCATGCTTACAACCACCTTCAGATGCTGGACAGTCATGGCATACTACACTTTTAATTTCTTCTTCCTGTTCATCAACAGTAAGTGTGCAAGAGTATGGCTTGGAACGCACTTTGTGTTCAGGACACATTTTGCATTTGACAACGCATGTCTGCTGATCTCTTTTCAGCTGCACATACCCAACAGCATCATCGCCATACGTTTCTCTGGCTGACCTATAAAAAAAGATGAAAAGTTACGATACCTACTTATTGTTTACACATAACCTCAAAACACGTAAGGATACTTTCATACACAATAAAACTATTTAGTTTTAAATACAAGTTGTAATTTAAATACATTATACTTACATAGCTGTTTTGATATTTCTGCATTCGGCAGAAAAAAAGTCGGTATTACACGCAAAGAACTTTGCAATCATTACCGCATCTATTTTCGGGAGATTAGTACTTTCGGCTTTTACAAAACCGACGTCCATTTTAATTAAGTAAAACTAACGTATTAAAATATTAAATCTTTTAAATTTAAGCTTCAAAACACATTAAACTCAATAAAAATATTAAATTTCTATGAGCGCTGGTAGGTAAGTAGTTTGTTGTTTGTAAAACGAGTGACGGACGACGAGCTTTAGTGAAATTGACGTCACATCATGGCGGTCGGCGTTTTCAATCACGTGACATACAGATAATGAAACCTCAATTTTAATTTTGAAAAATAAAATTAACCTTAGGTTTTCATGGGAAAATAACTTTATATTTGCATTTTCCGTGATGAAAACTATCCAAGTAATATAATTTCATAATTTATTGTTGATATAAGAAAATGGCCTATTATGAATACGAATGTAAAACTTGGAATTTTAGCTCTATAGATTCAGATTCAGATTCAGGTTCTTTATAGACCATAATAATAACAATTTCTGTTACATGTCAGATAGGTGTTAATTATATGAAATACTTATACAAAATACAATACAAATTTTTAAATCATAATATTATGTCATAATCATATTAATAAAATAAGAAATATTGTATTGATTTTAAAAATAATAATAATAATATATCAGACCAAGAGAAACTAGTAAAAAATAAACAATTATTATTAGGCAAAGCCCGCATGCAAGAATGACGATTCACTGAGACGCATTTCCATAAATTCATTTATTGTGTAAAATGGTTTCAGTTCAAACAGTGTCAGCATCAGATGGCAGCATACCCAAGATGTTGACTACATTGCCTTGGGAATCGATTTTAAACTATGATAATATGTGTATTGAATATAGAGAAAGTTATATACATTTACCAGTTACTGATCATAGATACATATATTTGAGATAACAAACAATAGCGGAAAATCACGTTAGATTCTGCGATAAACCAAATCTTGCTATATTTAGTAGGTACCTATATAATTTATGCCCATTATGTAAGGAACACAAAAACTACAGGCTATTTTGATGACGCAAGATGATTGTATTCAATTTCAAATAAATTAATGTCTTGTGGCTTTTGTTTTTGTGAAATAGGCTTCTGTTTAAAATATTCAGTTTTAAAAAAAAAAACATACGTTCACGCCTTTTTCCCGAAGGGGTAGGCAGAGGTGTACCCAGGACTCAGTCCCATAGTAGATACACCCACATTTCGCCAGTATGTTATTGGTCCCATGTAATAGGGGGCGAGCCTATTGCCATCTACCGGGCACAGTTCCAGACTCTGTTTTAATATTAAATAATTACATAAAAACATAGTTCATATATGTATTTTTTCAAACTTAAACTATGTTTTTATGTCGTTTATATTTTTTAATGTGGTATTAATAAAAACCAAAAGGATCAATAAACCAAATCAGGGTTTTATATTTCTCTATTTCATCAGAATATAATTAACCGAGCAGCGTCCTCTGTGTAAAAACTATAAAACTGCGCCCGCCAACCCGCCTGCCAAGAGTAACGAGATTTGGCAAACCTCCACTGCTAGACATAAGCCATAAGTGGGGGGGACTTATGGCCTATTTCTAGCAGTGGACTTCCAATGGCTGAGATAAATTCTGATATTTATTCAACATGAAGTTAAAGCACCTAAACCATTTATAATATAACCTATAATATGTACCTATCTACCTATCATTTTATTTTTATTTCTAAATTATTAATTTTTTTAGTGAAATTCTAAAAATCCCATATTATCTCGCGTTTTTCGCGTTATAATAAAATGATAGAGACATATGATGCTTACCATCAGGCACCTGATTTGCTCGTCCAGTCACTCACTATCGTAAAAAAAAATTGTCAAGGACATAATAATAATAATAATCTAACTTTTAGGTACCTCATTAATATACATAAGACTATTTCTTTTCACTTTCATCATAACATAACATTCAATCACGCCTTAATCCCGATGGAGAGGCAGAGGTGTACCCAGGACTCAGTTCCATAGTAGGTATTTCCACATTTCGCCAGTAAGTATGTAATAGGGCGCACCCTATTACATGACCAATTGCCATCTACCGGACAATTCCCAATGGAAAATACCCATAACACTTTGCCTGACCTGGGGATCGAACATTGGACCTCATGATCGGCAGTCGAGCTTGCGTTCACTACGCACCGAAGCAATCTTCATATTCTTCGTTATAATAGCTCCTTTTGATCTGATTTTTCCCTAGTACAACATCAATTTGTTCATGAAAAATACGCCTAGGTCGCTCTTACCGACTTGAAAAATTGACCCATTGATTTATAAGAAATTAATTTTTGACTGCCTCGGTGGCGTAGAGGGCGCATGCTAGACTGCCAATCAAGAGGTCCCGGGTTCGATCCCCAGGTCAGGCAAAATGTTGAATATTGGATTTTTCCATTAGGAATTATCTCAATAACTGCCTGGAGTCTGGAACTGTGCCCGGTAGATGGCAATAGGCTCGCCCCCTATTACATGGGACCAATAACATACTTGCGAATTGTGATTGTAGCTACTATGGGACTGAGTCCTGGGTACACCTCTGCCTACCCCTTCGGGAAAAAGGCGTGAATGTATGTTATGTTATGTAATTTTTTACATCTAATCTGAAATTGACATTGTACCTACCTAAATATTAATAAAAAAAATTTAAGGATAATATTTGTAAGATATGTGTTTATTTTTGCATGCTATTTTATATTATATTATATTACAATTAGGTCAACATGTCTAATGCTCCTCATAATAAAATAATAATGACTATTGTAACATCTCAAATACCATGTTGGAAGGCAAATAAAGAATTATGAATTGACCATTCACATTCCTAACCTAATTACATAGCTCTAAAACAGTAAAACCTATTTAACATTTCGTACTTGAACTTATAACTTTAGAATCCATATAAAACCGATACAAAAGTGGCAATGAGCTTACCCATCTGTATGTGGGCAGAATGAATCACCCAGCAGTTGTTATTACTCGTAAATAGAAAGATTCACCTTGAACCGCTCATCTGATACCCACGTGCGTCTAGATCGATTCTAAATTACCTACCTACAGAGTTGATTAGGGTAATGAGAGATGTTGCAATCCTTGCATTGTGGGATTTGCCTTTGAATAGGTAACCAAAAAACATAAAACATACATTCACGCCTTTTTCCCAAAGGGGTAGGCAGAAATATAGAAGAGGTAACCAATTTTTTTAAAAAGCTGCGCCAGTCCGTGAAAAGAAATCTACGATTTATACCGTACTTGCATTCAACGTACTTAATAATTGTTTTTTTTTATGATAGTGAGTAACAAGACGAGCAAATCAGGTACCTGATGGTAAGCATCATGATTGCCCATATCAGACACAGTGCCACCCAGCGTTTTAGTTTTCAGTTTCAACTGCACTGCGCCTGTCACCCTGAGATATGAGTTGTTGAATGTCATCATCCCAGTAATTTCGCTGGTAACATTGCCCTTCATACCAGAACACAGTAATGTTTGCACATTGACTGCTTGGCGGATGAATAACTGGCAAAGGTGTAGTACTTCTCCAGGCGGCCCCCTGCAAAAGAGGCCTACCACTACAGTACACTACATTGAAGCTAACATAATAATTGAATGCACTTCTGAAAGATATCTCTACAAGAAGAACTCACATGAAACTTTTAGGGATTAATGTATTATTTTAACGGAAAACGCCACAATTTTACACAATCCTATGGAAAATTTACGAAATTATATCGAAACTAAATAGTAATTAGTCAGAATCATTATTTTCACATCAGCTATCTAATCAGCTCCCACACATCGGCTGCACAGGTGCGAGTGCAGGCGGAACCTACCGCTGCCCACGGGTCTCTATTGTTCAACATTCGTTACGTTTCGCAATGGATGAAGATTACCCTTCGTTCATGTAGGTTTGTTATTTTGCATTGCACAATAATAATTTAAAAAGAAGATTTTGAGGAGAATCTTCGTAACTTATTTAGTTTTCTATAAATTTTCTATAAACAGGTGTGGTTTAAAAGGGCCTTCAGGGCCATCTCCGAAACTACTGCAAAAATCATAAAATGCTCATAGAAATCATGCTCAATCAAACGAATTAATTGCCATTAATGCCCAACGAAGTGCCATTAATTCGAATCAATTCGTGGAAAGTAACAAATCAATGATCAACGTAATGATGCAGTTTTAGTTTTTATCAAAATTGGTCACATTACTTCTTACACCATTTTTCGAAATTCATGTGAATATGGCCCCTGAAGACCCTTGTAAAATATTCATCCTGTATACTAACGAAATAAGAGCGTACGCGGCCTTCTAGGAATTTGACGCAATCCTATTAAAAATTTACCAAATCGATGTTTTGTATTCCCCTGTTTCCTCCGGATTTTATAAACCCATTCTATAAATTTTAATCCTAATATTTTTATAGAGGGTTTATAAGAAAAATGAAAATACGTCAGGGACATAATCTATGTCCCTGACTTATTTTCAATCCCTTGGTTTTTTCATAGTGCACTTCCCAGAAAATCCCAGTTTTACTGCGTGATTGGACGTTCACTACAAAAATGTAGTTAATTATACACAAAAATAAAATGATAGGGACATATTTTATACTTCATATTTAAAATATCAGGATATTAATATTTCAAATAGGTTTACTGTATTCGGAGGAAACAGGGGAATACAAAACATCGATTTAGTAAATTTTCCATGGGATTGTGTCAAACTAAGCTAACTGCTAAGAGGTTCTCTTTCATGTTAATAAGTGTGAGTATACTATCCCACTTCTGAAGTGTAACGAGTAGAAATTATTAAATTTTATAATAAGCCTCGTACACCTCCTTTTATTATATTTTTCTCATAATTCACTCCATATTCCATCATCACTACTTTGCCGCCATATTTCTTGCTTATCTGCCTATTCCATAGAGTATATCACATTTCAGTACTTCTAATATCAAACCAGTAACCTTGTCATTGTCAATATTCTTGTTGACAGCGACAAAGCCACAGACTAAATCCACAAATCCTTACATTTGCCAAAAATACTTATAACATAGGTTAAGAACATAATGTATAATAAGACATTATGTCTAATATGCATGAAAAAATATATGCATGAAATAATAATATATGCACATCGCATGTGTGGTGCGTTTAATTCTTTTATATGATGACAGTACGAAAAACATTTATATGTTGGAATAATGTGTATTCAGTAGATTAATAATTTTTTAAAGGTTTTTTTGGTCAGTGTTACAAAAAATGTACATTAGTTACTTAAGGGGGTGTATCATCCAGTTTTAGACTGAAAACTAATATAAAAATAATATAATTCTTTTTTTGGAAAATTCATATAATTCTCATTTGCATTTCTTTCCCTAGCAATGTGTTTAGTTTGACGATTAGATACACAATAGTACAATAAATGGTACATTTAGGCGGTATTAAGTATATTACTACACCTTTTTAAGACAAGGTGAAACTTACACTTTCCCGTTTCACTATCGGTGGTGACAGATGATGTTGCGGTCGACAAAGCTTTGTTGCGGTCGATGAAAGTTATATTGAAACCGATTGGATTGTTAGATTTAATAAGATTATGTGTGGCACATCAGGTAGAGCAAGGTTATATATTTTTTATGATAGTGAGTGACAAGACGAGCAAATCAGGTACCTGATGGTAAGCATCATGATTGCCCATATCAGACACAGTGCCACCCAGTGTTTTAAAATTCTAAATTCTACGCGGCACTGCACTGCGCCTGTCACCCAGAGATATTAGTTGTTGAAACTCGTGCTCATGCTTAGTAATTTCGCTGGTAACATTGTCCTTCAGACCGGAACACGCAGTAATGTTTGCACATTACTGCTTGGCGAATGAATAACTGGCAAAGATGCTGTACTTCCTCAGGCGGAGCCTTGCAAGAGAGGCCTACCACTACAAAATATATACACACACCCTGGCCTTTAACATCTACAGAAGATGATTCAAGCAGCGTCACAGAACAGATAATAATACTACGTATAGAATGGACACTGTCATCCGCCTACATATAATTAAATATTGGGATAAAAAGATCCACTAGGTTCCTAATCCTTCTTCAAGATCCCATTATATGTGAAACGCGTAGCTTTCGTAGGCTTATTGTAACGTTACTTCGACATTTAGTATTCTGTTAGTTCATCAATATTGCATCGACTTGGTAACCATGACCTGATGCTGCATCATGGCAGATGGAGCAGATGGTAGTCTAATATATTGTGTTTGGGCTTATTGGCAGGGCTGGGCAAAATACATGCTTTGCTTTAATTGAAATACACATACATACATACAGTTTACGCCTTGTTCCCGGTGGGGTAGGCAGAGACTATTTCCCTCCACTTTCTACGATCCTGACATACATCTTTTGCTTCGTTCACTTTCATCACATTTTTCATACATGCTCGTCGGTTGTAGAATTGAAATACAAATAAAAAAATACTGTATCGCAAGTAATTAAAATACGAAATACAATATATCTTTAAGGTATTTGCAATATAAAATACAATATTTTAGCTATTTTTAATTGAAATACAAATTACAAAATACAAAATAGGACGTACAGTCATAGCGTACAGTATACATAACAGGTGCAGTTTTGCCAAATCTATTATAGGTGTTTTACCATCATTACACTCTCGCCTCGCACGAAGGTTAAATGTATTTTAATGTTAAAATGTATTTTGAAGCCTCTCAAGTATTTGTAATACGAATTACAAATTACATTTTAAGGAAGTAATTGAAACACAAATACCAAATACGTATTTGTATTTCAATTACGTATTTTAATTACAAGTAATTCAAATACTGCTCAACCCTGTTTATTAATAATTACAACAATATATTCATTGAGACTATTCCAGTCTCAATGAATATATTGTACAGATTGATAATGTAGGTGGAAGAAGAAAAGTAGGGGGTTTATTAGTTTCTTCATTCACACTTTTTAAAACTAGCAAAGAGTGCACTATTCTATCTTATGGTTTGACTCCAGTATTTGTATTTTTAGGGTTCACTACCTCAAAAAGGAAAAACGAAACCCTTATAGGACTTTGTTCTCACTTTGTTCTCCGTCTGTCTGTCAGTGTGTCTGTCTGTTGGTCAAGACACTTTTGCTCGGGAACGCGTGGAGGTATCAAGTTGAAATTGATATCAAATACTCAGGTCTGTGGTCCCTTGTGGCTGTACAAAAATCATACTTCTAAGTTAACGCAATGAAAAGTTATGGCCATTTTACTGCATATTTTCATACTTTGCGAGAATGAAATGTGTATCAAAGTTTCGTCGCTAACTCTAACGTTATCGTAGCGCTGCTGTAGTTTGTAACTAGATGGCGCTGTATATTATTTTAGAAGGCGGTAGGGTTTTGTTCCGGTATCTAGGTATGGAACCCTACACTACGCATACCTACATACGAGTACGTATGCCTTAACAATTTATTTTACTAATATTACAAATCTCAAATTTCAGTACAATGTAAAAACTTACGTTTTTAAAACGTGAACAAAAGACGTGCGAGTTCTAACTCAACTCCAGCGCCATCTAGCGCGGTTTTGGTTAGATTGATGGATGGATGAATGGATGTTTGTTACTCTTTCACGCCAAAACTACTGAACAGATTTGGCTGAAATTTGGTATGCAGGTAGCTTAGACTCTGGAATTTGACAGCCTCGTTGGCTCAGATAGTAGTAACTTTGCTTTCTGTGCCGCAGGCCCGGGGTTCGATCCCCGGCCAGGTCAAACATTTGTGTGCATTAACATGTCTGTTTGGTCTGTGTCTGGGTGTTATTAGCTTATATAAGTATGGTATATCAGTCATCTGGTTACCATAGTACAGGCTTCTAGCCTAGTTTGGGACCGTGTTTGGAAGTTGTCCAATATTATTATTATTATTATTATTAATAACACATAGGGTACTTGTTTCCCGATATTCCCACGGGAACTATGTCTGTGCGGGTGAAACCGCGGAGCATAGCTAGATTTTAAATAAAATTCTCGTTTAATCCTATGGTCGCTGAAAGAGGTAATGCGGGTAGGTTCACGTTGGTTGTTGAGTGTTGTAGGTCTACAACCCGTAATGGTCAGTGCATATTGTAATTGCACGCTATGCTTGTGCGTTAGGAATGGTGTGGGTGATGAGCGAGAGCGATTAATTGTTCAACATAATATAGCATACCATTAGGCCTTTTGCCCGGTGGGATAGGCAGAAGTGTACCCAGGACTCAGTCCCATAGTAGGTAAACTCACATTTGCCGGTATTTTATTGGTCCCATGTAATAGGTAGCGAGCCTATTGTCATCTACCGGGCACAGTTCCAGGCTCCAGGCTGTCATTGGAAAAGTAAAGTTCATAATGCAAAAATCTAATAACACTTTCCCTGACCTGGGGATTGAACCCGAGACCTCATGATTGGCAGTCATATTTTTCATAGGGAGGTAGACCTTTCAACTTCTTATGTAATTGAAAAATTTATCACTTTATTATTTAGTAATATAATTATAAGTAATATCGTATGTCATTTTACCTATTTTACAAGCTCTTAGCTTTCAGACGAACATCGGCGTAACGTCAACGCGCCGCTAACGCGGCGTTGTGGTCGGCCGCTAATTTCTATAAAAAAGAACAGTAGAATACACACGACGGCGTCGCTCCTCTGAAAGCTCACTTATATTAATTAAATTTATAAAATTCTTTATTCAGACCAAATGATACAATAATTGTTAGTATATATGAAATCTTAAAAACTGATGTTAGTAAAATTATTAAGACAAATCACAAAAGCATAAAATTCTAACAAGGTCACCAAGCCTATGCATTACCCGCCTGTTCGATATGAACACCAACCCAGTGTTTTCATATGGATTAGTCCGGTCTGTCAGCTAATTCAACTTAGTCTCAACTGATTCAGCTGAAATTTTGCATACTTATATAAAAAGTGCAATATTATGGTACCATTGAGCTGCTCTTGTAGCGACTGGAACTGAGTGATGACAAATGATAAGATAGTAATTTCTCAATTAAAATTTACATCATTTCATAATACTTACGTGTGAAGTATCCCGAGTAAGCCCGAGAGACTTTAGTTGGCAACCAGTAGAACTTTATTTTAGTAGAACCAACCAATCACAGCGAGTCACAACGTCTTCTAATATAAGTCAATGGTTAGCCGCTCCCGCTCCCGCTACCTCCTATCACCCACCCGAGTCAGCGACGCATATCCACCGGCGAAAGTTATACTACACGCCGCGCGTAACCACCGGCCCAACTGTGAAATTACCATCTTGTACCATATATTATACCACACCATTGAACTATGGGGTGGGACATGTGAATGACAGATTTGGGTGAATAGAGCACTATAATGATAATGTCTGCCTCGTTTGTGAAGTAGTCCCGATGGGGTAGGCAGAGGTGTACCCATAACGCAGTAGGTTACCCACATTTTACCAATATGTTATTGATCCCATGAAGAAGGGGGTGAGCTTATTGCCATCTGCCGGGCACAGTTCCAGTCTCCAGCCTGTCATAGAGATAATTTTCCAAATGGAAAAATTCAATAACACAGCCTGACCTGGGGATCGAACCCGGGACCTCATGATCGGCATAGGAGCTTACGCCCACTACGCCACCGAGGCAGTCATGATTTGATGAGTTGCTGAGCATGATGGGTTCGATTCCTAGGACAGGTAAAAAGTGTTAATGAATCGTTTTCTATATAATAGAAGGAGTCTGGAGTCTGGATTGAAATAGTGACCGTTCTCCTAAGACCGATTCACTTGGACTGTTCGTCGACAGGACTACTTCATTTATTTCCGTTTCCCTAGGAGAGTCTTTCCCCTATGGACATTTCGCCGACAGAACCTTTCATCTACGCTACATTCGCCGACATGCCTTTCCAGCTACAGAATGTTTTACCGACACTGAAGACTTTAGTTTCGGCTGTCGGTTAACATTCTGTCTATTTCGTTTGGATTTATGCCCGATTGATGACATTAAGCTAGCCCCTGATTATTACACGTGACATAACAAAATACCTAGCTAAGTACGGGTGGTATGGATACACCTCTGCCAAGATTATATAGAAAGGACTTGTTAGTTTCTGCGTCACATAAACATAAAACATACATTCACGCCTTTTTTCCCGAAGGGGTAGGCAGAGGTGTACCCAGGACTCAGTCCCATAGTAGATACACCCACATTTCGCCAGTATGTTATTGGTCCCATGTAATAGGGGGCGAGCCTATTGCCATCTACCGGGCACAGTTCCAGACTCCCTCCAGGCAGTTATTGAGATAATTCCTAATGGAAAAATCCAATATTTAATTAACACTTTGCCTGACCCGGGGATCGAACCCGGGACCTCTTGATAGGCAGTCGAGCATGCGCCCACTACGCCACCGAGGCAGTCACTTCTGCGTCACGGCGACATAAAATTATAATTTTCATTTTATTTCATAGGCCTTATAATAAGATTCTCAAATATCTATAAATAATATTCTTTGTTATCGCCATTCATTATTATGAATTAAGCAAATGTTCTACTAAAATTAGAAAGTGCGTCGCCATTACGAAAATTCTTAGAACTTAACCTCACTTTATTTAAATCAAATTATAAATTAAACGGCGATAATAAGATAGATACTATGTTTGTGAATATTATTGCGAATAACATTCCCTACCCGGCAATATAGGATAGACAGTGTAAGGTTTTCTGGGCTTAGCTTCCTTGGATTACGTGTCCGTTTCCTTTAATCACTTCATGAAATGACGTTGAATAGCTACTTCAGGTCATTCAATTCGAAAGAATTGAAAGTTATCAGTAATAATTTTGAGAAATAAACTCAGTTCAGGGCTGCGGGTAATTATAACTAAAATTACACTTCTGTTAACTTAACCGTTAACTTACAAAACTTGAGTTAAGTATTCTGAAGAAATCAAACAAGGTTTTTATTTCGAAAATACTTGAAAATGTAACTTTATAATTATTGTTTTCGATAGCATGGTAGCTGTGACCGCGGCTTTACCTGCTGCTTGAAGTAATTTATTTAGAACTTAGACAAAATTACTTTTGTTAGGGTTGCGTACCTCTGCTTACCCCTTCGGGAAAATTGGCGTGATTGTATGTTATATGTACCTTAAAAGGAAAAAAGGAGCTTTCCTTATAGGATCGCTTCGTTGTCTATCTGTCTGTCAAGACATTTTTCTTGGGAAAGGGTTGGGGTATCAAGTTGAAACTTATATCAACATCTTCTAAGACTGGGTTTTTTGATTACTGGTTAAGTCGACCAATGGTTAAATTTTTTGACAAATAGTTAAAATTCGACAAAATTCGTTTTTTCATTCCTGGTTAACTATTTTTTTCCAAACGTTTTAACCATCGGTTAGAAATTTAACTATAGTTAGTTTGACAAATGGTTAACTTAACCGTAACTAACGATCAAAAAACCGGCCCTAAGTCAACGCAAACAAAAGATTAATTAACCGCTCATTTCCACACTTTACGCAACGGGTTAAAAACCTCTAGGTTACATCCCGTAAGCTTGTGATAATGATGGTAGATCATGAAATTTCAGAGGTAGTCAGATCTTTTAATTAATTAATAATAATATGGGACAACTTCCACACACGGTCAACTGGTCCCAAACTAGGCTTGAAGCCTGTACTATGGTAGCCAGATGACTGATATACATACTTATATACGCTTATAACACAAGTAAAAGAAATCATTTCAATACCGTAAATTTGAACATAAAACTCACCTCGCCTCGGTGCCTCGGTGGCGTAGAGGGCGCATGCTCGACTGCCAATCAAGAGGTCCCGGGTTCGATCCCCAGGTCAGGCAAAGTGTTAAATATTGGATTTTTCCATTAGGAATTATCTCAATAACTGCCTGGAGTCTGGAACTGTGCCCGGTAGATGGCAATAGGCTCGCCCCCTATTACATGGGACCAATAACATACTGGCGAAATGTGGGTGTGTGTATCTACTATGGGACTGAGTCCTGGGTACACCTCTGCCTACCCCTTCGGGAAAAAAGGCGTGAATGTATGTTATGTTGAACATAAAATAGTGATTACTTAAGTACTAACATGTTTGTGGTATCTAGTATCAAGTTATAATGCTTTGTGTATGAAAAGATGTCTACAAAAATGTATAAGGAACTTGTACGGTTTTTTTAATTACAATTGGTTTCGTTACGTATTTGTTTGATAGTAGGTGCCGGCGGTGGCTATGGAGCAACTACTCTTGGTTCAAATAAGAAATAGTAGGTACATCCACATTTCGCCAGTATGTTATTGGTCCCATGTGATAGGGGGCGAGCCTATTGCCTTCTACCGGGCACAGTTCCAGACTCCAGGCAGTTATTGATAATATAAATTCCTAACGGAGAAATCTAATATTAAAACTTTGCCTAACGTGGGGATCGAACCCAGGACCTCATGATCGGCAGTCGAGCTTGCGCCCACTACGCCACCGAGGCAGTCACGTCCTGTGTGAGGGGGAGGTAGTTATGTTAATGTTTTTTTATAAACAGCAAAACCCATTCAGTTTTCTTTAACCAAAATGTTTTGCAGCAAATAAAGGCCAAATCCAGAGCTAAGGACAACCCAGTTTAGTTTAAGATCCATATATAACAGTACCTTTCTTCTGCAGAGTAATACCAGTGTCAATAAGGAAGAAGGAGAAGTCGTTCGCGATCCTCACGGAGACTCCGACAGCGTCCCGGCCGACCAGCCCGCGGTCGCTGCCTGTTGACATCAGATACGGGAGGGTCTCGCCTTTTAAAGGTACGAGTAAGTTAAGCCGCGGTGCTAAGCTAATTCGCCCTCTCGCTCTCACGTACCCACATTTTTGTAGATATAAAAAATACTACATGTACGTAAAATAAAGACCAATTCAATTTAGTCAATTAAATATAATAAAAAAATAAATATAATATTATGTTCATATAATCCTACTTCTTACTAATATTATAAATCTCAAATCTTAGTAAAATGTAAAAATGTTACCTTTGTAACAGGTAAACAAAATGCTGGCGTGTCCTAACTCGACTCCAGCGCCATCTAGCACTGTTTGTGTGTATTTTTGTTCCATTTTAACGCTAAAACTACTGAACCGATTGAGCTGAAATTTGATATGTAGATAGCTTAGGCCCTGGACTAACACTTAGGGTACTTCTATCCCGATATTCCCGCGGGAACGAGAACTACGCGGGTGAAATCGCGGGACATAACTAAGAAGTAATACACCACATTTATATTCAGTTCAAGTAGGAAGTAAATAGGGAAATGAGTAACTCCTTTCATGAGAAGTGACTCAACAAGGTAACTTATGCTACCCACTTCTTTACATACTTGCTGAATTATATAGAATAGGTATAACCAAGAATTTGAAATTCTTCTTTTCTATTTAAAAAAGTGTTCCTTTATTTTGGTCCAGTATTTTGCCAGATCTACGGCGTTTTTGTTTATTTCGAGAAGACCCTTCATTGAGAAGGAATTTTAAATTAGAAGTCGCGACTTGATTTCGCGCGAATTTAGTCGCACGTATCTACGATCGAAGCGTCTTGTAAGAAGCCAGTCAAAATAGGGTTTTGATCGTGATTTAATTATTAATTACTGATCTTATTAAATTAGCCAATCATAGCTGGTACCTACCTAATATAGCCACCAAGTATTATTCGGCAATAATCGATTATTCTGCATAAGCTCTGAGTAACTGTTTTACACACCAATAAATAAATTAATTGATTTCTGTTCCCCAAAGGTCGAGGCTTCAGAGAAGAGACATCCCGCCACAACACACCTCGAACCTCTGCTAACAACTCCCGAGCGAACTCTCCCCCTCGAAGACGAACCAACTCTCTATCAAGAATAGACAAAATGGCCGCCGTCCTCCCACCACCCATCATTTTACCCCCGAGAAACTTCCTCAAAGAAAACATCCAAGGAATCAGAGATATAAGTGAAATAAACAGAGAAAAGCATGAAGCAGAAGCTGAGAGGAAGAAGATTGAAGAGGAAGTGGCGATTTTGAAAGAGATGGGCTTGAACGAGAAGGACGCTAAGGAAGAAGCTAAAAGAAGCGTTGTTGCTTCGAGAAATAATTCTAGAGCTAATTCGAGAAGCAACTCTCCGAGTAAAATTAATTTAAGATCGAGATCAAATTCCCCTTCAACGAAATTGAACAGTACTAAAAGCAAGGAATATATAAATGCAAATGATGGACTTCCCAAAGGCACCCATAGGTCTAGAGTCCAATCGAAATCTCAACCGCAATCGAACGATGGTTCACCGAAAAATTCGAAAATACCGAAACGACAGAGCTCCGTGAGCCCGAACCGAACTAAAAGTCTTCCCAGAAAAGATTTTATATCTCGACGACCTAATGCTAATAATAATTTAAACCAAAATCGATATATGTCGAACAGTACAAGTAGTATTCATGAAACGATAAAAATCGGTAGTCAAATACATGATAAAAGAAGTATCAGTCAAAGTGCCCAGCATTTGAGTATTTCACCTGCTCATATCAGAGGGAAACCTCCCATTTCTCCGGGGAAAGGAGGCCCTCCACCTTCAAATAGGACTATCAATGCTAAAAGACTGTCTCCTATTGTTGGTACTCCCAACAAAAGTCCTATAGATGATCTGAAAAGTTCAGCTAAAACTACGAAAGCTGTTAAAAGGCCGGTTAAGACTGCTGTAACGTCTGCAACTAAATCTAAAGTCGCAAGTAGAGACCCCAGTCCTGATAAGAAGAAAACTGCTAAGCCGGCTAACGCTACCAAACCTATCAGTAGAACACCTAGTTCAAAATCTATTCAAAAACCCTCAACACCAACTAAGAGTGAGGTTAAAAAACCAATGACTCGCACAGATAGTAATAAAAGTTTGAATAGAGCGTCCAGTACGAAGAACTTAGCTGGCAAACCTCCATTAAAAAGAAGTGATAGCAAATTGTCAAACAAAATTCAAAATGACAAATCCAATGAAAGGAAAGATTCAGTGAAATCTGAAAAAGGTGAAGCAAAAGATAACGTAAAAAGTGACGCAAAAGAAATACAGCGAACTGATTCAGCTACAGACCCAGAAGAAATCCCTACACAAGATAATGAGACGCAGTACGATAAAATTACCAATGATAAAGGAGAATTAGTTATTTTAACGAAGAAAAACATAGTTTCAATGACTACAGCAGCAATTACTTCTCAACCTTTAGAAATTGTCACTACTGTTACTAATCAGCTTCCAGCAGCTTTAGAAAAAGCTAGGGAGAAGCGGAATATTGAGAGATTAAATTCTAAAGACTCTTTAACTGGCAAAGAGGAAGAAAAAGATAAACCTGAAAAAGTGGAAGTAAAAGTGGTTGATGAGAAGAAGAAAACTGAAAAACATCCTGAAAAATCTAACGAGAAAGAAAATCATCATGACAAACCCAAAAAGCATACGTACGATGATAACATTAGACTAAAACCTCTACAGCCTCCGTACAACGATCCTCAATTGGACAAAGTTAAACAAAAAATCGACGACATATTGAAAACCCCCGAAATTTCCCGTGAAAATATACTCACGTCTGCTAAATTAAGAGACACAAAATTTAAAAACATAGCTGAGAAAACTAAAAACGATGTTAAAGAAAAGAAGGATTCAGTCACAGACAAACTGACAGAGTTGAAGATTGAAATGGTTAAACAAAAACAAGAAGAAAAACCTGTTGTAGAAAGTATCAAAGAAATTCGATCAGAAGCTACTAAAATTGTGGATAGTATTATAACTCCAATAGAAACACCCAAAGATATTCCTGAAAAGATAGAAGTTGTTAAAGGGAAAGTAGAAACGGTTAAAAAAGATACAATAGAACCAATAGTAATGGTAGTTAACGAGAAGAAGAAAGATTTAACGGAAACAGCAGTTAAAGTTAATGAAACTTTAGTTAAAGGTGAACCTGAAGTCGAAGTACAGAGTTCAAATGTTTCCACGCCAGTTGAAGTGATGGGAACCAAGATAGCGGATTGGAATGGATCTGACAAGTCGCAGAGCAATGGCGGGTAAGTGCACATTTTTTTTTCCACTTTTGCAGGAGCGGTATGACGCCACAAGTTAGCTTATATGCTAGTGTAAATAATAAAAAATAAAAAATAAAAATAAAAAGCCTTTTATTTCAAGTAAAAACTTACAAAACATTTCGAGCTTTTAGCTTAGTTAGTTTAAGTTAGTTATTACATTATATATTTCTATTTTAGGTTAGTAAGGTTGTGTATTTGTTATGTTTTTACAAGAACCCCTCTTCAGGTGAAGGCCTCCTCCAAAGACAACCACTTGTCTCTGTCTTGTGCCAGTTTCATCCAGTTCACGCCAGCTATATGAGTTATGTCATCCTCCCATCTTGAATTAGGTCTCCCTTTGCCTCGTTTCCCTTGTGGGCCTTTCCACTCCGTTACCTTTTTTGTCCATCTATTGTCTTGCAGTCTTGCAACATGGCCTGCCCACTTCCATTTTTGTCTTTTTGCGTAGGTGAGGAAGTCCTTTGCTTTTGTTATGTCTCTTATCTTCTTATGTTTTATTTTTTGTATTTTTTTTATATTTAGCATACTTCGTTCGATTCCTCGTTGACATGTGGTGATTTTTCTTTGACTCTTTGTTGTGAATTTCCAAGTTTGGCTTCCATATGTTAGACATGGTAGTAGACATGACATCATAACTTTAGTTTTAATGTTTACTGGCATAGTACTTTTGAATATTTCTTTTAAACCCCAGTATTTATTCCAAGTCCGTTGTGTTCTTCTTTCTATTTCAGCCTCGTTATTTTTCTTGTCGAAACTAATTTGTTTTCCCAAATACACATATTCTTCTGTGTAGTTTAGTTTTTCACTATCTACCATCACTGGTCTTTTGTTGCTATTTGTCATAATCATTGTCTTTGAGAGGTTTATTTCCAAGCCTACTTGTTTGCTGGCCTCATTTAACGAATTGATCAGGTGTTGCATTTGAGTGTATGTCTCTGATAGAAGTACTATATCGTCGGCAAATCTGAGGTGATTTAAATATTTGCCGTTGATGTTAATTCCGTATTTTGTCCAGTTCAGCTTGTTTATAATCGATTCTAATATAGCAATGAATAATTTAGGGGACATTGGGTCACCCTGCCTTACGCCTCTCTTGATTGGAAAGCTCGGACCTGTTGTTTCTAGTTTAACTCTGCTTGTACTATTTTTGTAAATGTTTTTGATTATTTCTATATATTCTTTTTCTACTTCATGTTCATTAAGGGCATTCCATATACTATCATGTGATACTGTGTCGAAAGCCTTTTGGTAGTCGACAAAGGCCACATACAGGGCTCGTTGTCTCTCTTGGTATTTTTCAATGATTAATTCTAGTGTGTGTATATGATCAATTGTTGAGAATTTTTTCCTAAAGCCGGCTTGTTCCAAGGGCTGTTTAGCTTCTATGCTAATACTAATTCTATGGTTTATTATGCTGGAAAAAAGTTTATATATACTTGGTAGTAGGCTTATTGGTCTGTAGTTTGTAATATCTTTAGGATTTCCTTTTTTGTAAATTAAAATGATATTTGAATTTGACCATTGCAGGGGTGTTTCTACAGTTTCCAGTATGAGGTTGAATAAATATGTTAGTGGTTTTAGCAGAATCACTTCAGCTGTTTTTATGGCTTCATTTGATATATTATCTGATCCTGGGCTTTTTTCTATTTTAAGACTTCTGATTGCCTCAAGTACTTCTCTTTCTGTTATTGGAGATATTCCTTCTTTTGTGTAGTTTTTGGGCATGTTCTCTTGTGCTTTTGTCTCCTTGTACAGATTTTTATAGAATTCAGTAGCTACTTCTGCAATTTCTTTACGGCTATTTTGTACTTTTCCAGTTTTATTTAAACCCTCGATCCATGTATTATTTGTTTGTAGTTCTTTTAAAGCTTTCTTAGTACTTCCTGAGTTTGTAAGGTGTTTTTCAATTGCATTCAACCTGTGTTTTGAATAATCTTGTTTTATGCTTCTACTTACTAACTTGTATAGAGCTGATATATGGTTTTTTGTGACCTTGGTTTTATTTTCTGATCTTTGCAGCTCTTGTCTTTTCTTTATGAGGTTTAAAGTATATGGTCTTAAAACGTTATGTGATTTTTCCTTTCTCTGGTTGTTGTTTGTTTTAGCATTCTGAAGGCTTTGAGTGATAGCCTCTGTTAATTTTTCGTAGTACATCTGAACAGTAGTACTGTTTTGTAACTCTATGAGCCCCTGTATTCTAGATGAAAGACATTTTTTATATGTGTTTATTTCCTCATCATTTTTCAGTGTGATGAATTGATTCGAAGTAAATTTTACCCTTTTCTTCTTTGATTTATTTATTAATAGCGTAGCTCTTATGGCTCTGTGGTCAGACGGGTAGTTTAAATTTAATACTTCCATATTTTGGAACATCTTTGGGCGATTAGACAGTACAAAATCAATTTCATTTTTATGCTTTCCGTTTGGAGAGCGCCATGTCCATCTGGCACTGCTTTTCTTTTTGAAAAAGGTGTTGAGTATTGAGAGTTTATTTTCTACGGCGAAGTCGATAAGTCTTTGACCTCTCTCATTTCTTTTTCCATATCCATTTGAATTCATCACAAGGTACTCTTCTTTTTTTGGTTGACCTACCTTGGCATTAAAGTCGCCCATTAATATAAAATCTTTGTGTGCCAAATCTATAGCTTCATTTATATTTTTGTAAAAATTGTTTATGTCTACTTCTTCTGCTGATTCTGTGGGTGCGTATGATTGTATAATAGAGATTTTATAGTCATTAATGTTTAAATTTAGTAGTGCAACTCTTTCAGATATACTTATGAAGCTCTCTATGTTACTTTTATGTTGTTTGTTTACTATGAAGCCAATACCATATTTACCAGGTGTATTATTTCCTGCTTGACAAAATATAAAGTTTTCATATTCTTCTATTTTATTTTCACTTCTTCTTGTTTCTGATATGCCTATAATGTCATATTTTATTTCTCTTAGTGCCTCATTTAATTCTATAAGTTTCTCATATGTTGATAATGTACGTACATTATAAGTAAGTATATAAAGTTTAGTTAATTTGTTTCTATTCACATTGGGTTTGTTCTTCGGAGGGTTTTGGTCTTTATCTTCCACGGTGACCAGCCGGGTTGGAAGATTTATTTTTGATTTCTTATTATTTAAAGTGCTTATTTGAGAGGGGTTGCTTGGTAGCTATGTGGCCTTTTCTCTGTTGTCTTGGTTGTTGGACAGAGTATCTTTGTCATTTTTGTTTACCAAATAATTTAAAATTCCTGGTTTTATAACGCCTTCTGACAAACTGTATGACCTGCGGAATGGTGTTTGTGACGGCAAGGTTTTATTCTTTTTTTTGGCCTGCGAGTTAAGTCCCCCATTTTTAGCAGGCTGCTGCTGTGTATTATTTTCTGGAGATATAGGGAGTGATCTCTTATTACTGCTTGATGTTGTTACCTTGTTATTCAAAATAATCAGTTTATCATATTTTATGACAGCAATGTTCCCTTTTTCTCTCTCAATTCTGACTTGATCCTGTAGTTCTCTTCTTTTTTCTAGAATTTTCTGTGGATAGTCTTCCTTGATATAATAATCTTGTGTATCTTTCAACATTCCTTTTCTTTTTAATATTTCAATTTTTAAGCCCATCGTAAGGAAAGTAACAGCTATGGGACGGGGCCGATCTCCTTTCTTTCCTATTCTTTTTATCACTTGCACGTCTCTGCTGTCTACTTTTAAGGAAAGATATTTTTCTATAAAGCTGGTAATATTTATTTCCAAGCTTTTGTAAGATGTTTCGTCTTCCTCTATACCGAAGAATAGTAAGTTTCGTTGTTTTGATTGTTTTTCTAGGAAACACAACCTTTTTTCCTGGTTTACTACTTTCTCCTCAAGTTGTTCGTATTTCTCTTCCCAGAAACCGAATTTTTCAGCTAAAATATTATTTAAATTTTGTGTTACTTGTTCTGTGACATTTTCACAACTTTTTAAAATAGTAGATTTTTGTTCGTCTAATTCGTTCTGTATATTTCGAAGAGCAATCATTACTTCCTCCATGATAAGTAGGTAGTTATTGGTCAATTCAGCAGTAGAACTTGGAATTTAGTATGAGATTTATGTCCTGTGCGGGTCTTGGTTCCGTGCCAGTCCGTTATATTTATTGACTTTTTGAGGTTAGTTTGGAGTAAAATCACATTTATTTTATCGGCTAATTTTGTGTTAATTTGCTATTATCTCACTTTAGTCCTGTAGTAATAGCTAAAACCATTACATTTAGTGTCTTTAAATTCGACAAAACACTTGAAACTTTGATATTTTCGTGTTTCATTGCACTTCACTTTCACTGACTTTTTTGTCCATTAAGAGATTATTTAACTTCTTGTCCACAATATATGTATCGTATTTCGCAAATTTCTTCACTTTGCACTAGTTTTCTGGTAGTATTATTGCTTTTTTATAAATTTAAAGTACAACTTTTACAGACGCGATCTAGTCTGTGGCACAGCAGCGCCCACGCTAGTGTAAATAATAAATAATAATTATTTTAACCATCATTAATTACATTTTTGATATATTCAAAGTCTACTTAATTAATATAACTAATTAGCGATAAGACCGCCGCTTGTACATTTAAGTTTAGTTTCTGTGTCTTATAATGTTATTTCATTGTGTGTGGTGTACAATAAAGTATTATCCATCTATCTATCTACCTACGCCTAATTATTAGTCTTTGAATCAGTTAGAGCTGAAGTATTAAAACTATAGTCCCACGGTTTCTGCATTTGCCAGTATCAAGATTAGTTATAAAACTTTTTATTGTAGCTCTATAATCATATTACACAATCGTTTTACTAATTAGATTAATTATAATAATCAATCTCACTAGAATAAAAGAAAGTATGAATATAATTCCCGAGAGTGAATTTCCATTAATTCCCAAGAGACAAACGTAGGCGCATCGAAAGAATATTAAAAATTATTTTCACTTTTTTTATTTTACACAATATTCACCTCTACTGTGAAATTAGATTGTTGACCGAGTGCTTGCTTGCGCGAATTAGGCACATTTTTTCGTATGTCCACAGTAGTCCGTCTGTCCGGCTGTTCAGCCTCTACACGTCGCATTTTTTAACCGAGGCACGTGAAATTTTGTTAGGAGATCCGATATTTTTGTACAATTTTTTGTCGATACAATCTATGGAAATTTTTCAAAATGTCTGTAACTATGGGGGTAGATAACAAAAATGACGAAATTTGTCAGCTTTCGGATTATAACAATGATTTTTGGTTTTTAACCGACTTCAATAATGACTGCCTCGGTGGCGTAGAGGGCGCATGCTCGACTGCCAAGCAAGAGGTCCCCGGGTTCGATCCCCAGGTCAGGCAAAGTGTTAAATATTGGATTTTTCCATATGGAATTATCTCAATAACTGCCTGGAGTCTGGAACTGTGCCCGGTAGATGGCAATAGGCTCGCCCCCTATTACATGGGACCAATAACATACTGGCGAAATGTGGGTGTATCTACTATGGGACTGAGTCCTGGGTACACCTCTGCCTACCCCTTCGGGAAAGAGGCGTGAATGTATGTTATGTTTATGTTCAATAATAGAGAAGGTTTTCAACACAGAACACATATACAAGAAGAAGTCCCACTACGTACTTCAGATTTGCGTACACGAAGCGACGCTAGCGTTACCAACGCTTCGCACTGGAACTATTCAGTAGCGCGGGAGATTTAATATTTCTAACATTAGCTATAGGTACCTACCAATATTATATGTCTATATTTACTTCTATATCTATTCATGACATACGCAAAGGGTAAAAAAATAACGGCAGCTATTAGAAGTAGTCTTTATTCAGATGAAAATAAGGTAAATCTTATATTACACATCTTTCTAGAAGGGGTTGGCCGAGGTGTACCCAGAACTCAGTCTCATACTAAGTATACTCCCACATTTCGCCAGTATGTTATTGGTCCTATGTAATAGAAGGCGAGACTATTGCCATTTACCGGGCACAGTTCTAGACTCCAGGTTGTTATTGAGATAATCCCTCACGGAAAAATCCGATATTTAACACCACAGTTTAACACTTTGCCTAACCTAGGCGTCTTTTTCGCACAATCGCAATAATAGAGTCTATGATCTCGTTAGCACAAAAACAAAACTTTCTATAGCACAATTTAACAAATACGAGAAACTTTACAAAACTTATTTCCATTAAAGATGTGCAAAGTGCAAATCAATGAAAAAGTGAAAATCATAAACAAAAAGCAGCCATTTCTATTATCCGGTTGCCAGATGGCAAAAAAGAAATTCTTCTAACGCTGATTCAAGTAATCATAAGAATCTGAAGTCTAGATTTAACTAATTTGAACAATATATGTGATAAAATTATTAATAAATTTCATTACTTATTTTTTGAAATAAGTAATGAATTTATTGTAGTGTTTATTTCTATCTTCCGAATTAATTAAATTATTCCCATAACTTTGAATTCTACTAAAATGTTATATTTTCCTTAGTAGGGTCAGTAAATAGTGCTTTCTCTGTCGTTTGTAGATCTCCGTTTCTTTTTAACATTTCCTTCGCCGTGTTGGCATTGGCCGGGAACTAAGCTGACACCCCCTGGTTTTCAATTCGACTGTATGTAAATTTTGGATATGGTGCGAGGTGTTAAAAATATAAATATACGTCTACTAAGTCTACTTTTAATATAAGTCTACTTTTACTAACTTTTGAGTAACTAAAGATAATAGTTTATTATTTAATTTAAACCAAGACATAAACCGCCTTTACATTCTCATTCCGGAATATCACCCCTATCCTTCGTAGAATGACCCCACGCGCTGCTAATTTCCGTTGCGTTAAATTACATTAGTGTGGCAGCTCTGTGTATGATTAGTAGCTAACGGTAGCTAAATAGGTCTTTTACAAATTATAGATGAATCATTTGTATACACAAAAATAACTAAAATTAGTACAAAATACCAAAGATAAAACTCTATTTTTTTAATCAGTTTTCTTTTTTATATAATTTTTCATTACTTGCTAGATTTTTTATTTAACTTAGGAGTTTTGGCACCGTATTGTTTACGTTTTCCGATGTTACTATTTTAAGCACCTATACCTATATTATATTGTTACAAAGATTTCTGTAAGTATATATTATACAAATTATTACAAGTTTGGTCCCGCTTTTATCTGTTATTTTTCTTTGAATTATATTATATGGTTTTTAATTAAATTTATTTTTACAAGTCTATTGTTTCCTTCGACAAGTTAGCTTCTTAATTACTATTATTAGGTTGGCAATACAATCATAAATTCTAAACGTTGGTACACCATAAAAAACATGGCTTCCCAAGAATTTCAACCGCATTTTATCAAAACTTTCTTTGTTTTCAAGGTTTAATTGTACACGCCACGCAATTCTTGGCACTTGATACTAGCCCTTAAGGAATTACTTTAGTTCGACCTCGATCGCCAACCACCGCGCCCGCCCTATGCTGACAAAATGGCGGGAAACTTTACATAATTACTCCTTGCTTTTCAAAACAACGTAAATTAAAAGAAAAAAGTTTTATGTGCTATTAGATAATAATAGATAAATCTTAATATGCCGTAAAAAGCGAAGTTAGTGGATTGTCTTTTTTTTATAATATTATGTTAAAATGTGACGTAAGCCGTTGAAATAAAAAAATATTTTGGTATTTTATTTCCATATTACCAACATTGCAGCAAAAATGTGACAGTGTTTTGTTTTGTTATTGAAAGGCTCTTAGCATAGTGTTTGTGAAAAGTTTTTAATGTAAAATGCTACATAACAGAACTGTATATATCTTGCCAAATGAGCTACTACCTAAGCGGTACGACAATGAACCTGGGTAAACCCAACATAATACTTAATATTAATACTTAATAACCGTAGGCAGCAGGTCACCTATTTAGGCTACTTCACATTGGCCTCAATCTTTTTATAATTATTTGGCAAACGCACAGGCCTTGCTGAACAAAAAAAAATGGTAACAAAGCATAATGTGCACTAGAATAATGAATTATTTATTCAAAGATTACTACGTCCCACATTTTACTATAATAACTATATTTATGTTATATTAAATTATATATTATATTATATTGTTATTTATTAGGACCTTCAATAATGTCAAGCTAATTTCAGTCCATATCAGTCGAAATATTATGGCGGGAAGATGTAACAAACATAAACACACACAATCCAAACTTTAAAAACCAAAAACATAAAATTTTAATACTGGCAAGAATATAATTTTTTTTCCAAAAGCTAATGCTACCAACTGCTTAATAAATGAATACAATAAACTATTCTAAATTTAATATTCTAGCTACCAAGGCCCGTCCACTCTGCTCAGGTAAATAGAAAAAAAGTTTGTACTTTGCATGTCTGTCATTCTTATCGCAAGTGTTTGAACGAGCTGATT